>CM077148.1:14502377-15100517 GCA_039583875.1 Platanthera guangdongensis | reverse complement strand
GGTGCCCCCCGATGGCGATACCACCAGAAATGAATTTCATATAACACTTCCAGCGGTTTGGGCCTCCCACCTTCGACGGGAGTGCCGACTTTGTGATTATAGATGATTGGATCATTTCCATCGAGGCGATGTTTTCGTATTCTGGAATTCTAGAAGCCCAGAAGGTGATGATTGCAGCCTATTAGTTAAAGGGTCTAGCGAAGAGTTGGTGGATTCGGGAAAGAGAGAGCCTGAAGGAAGGTTGTACTTGGGAATCCTTTAAGAAGATGCTACTGAAGAAATTTCTACCCTCGGTCGAGCAAGACCGCCTGATGAATAACTTCCTGCATCTATAGCATAGACAACTCACCATGTGCGAGTACGAGATTGAGTTTAGCAAACTGAGCAGGTTTGCTCCAGATTTGGTAGCTTCTGAGGAGGGTAGGGTGAAATGTTTCTTGGGAGGACTAAGAAGCGATGTCCAGCAGTGGGCATGAGCTTACCAAGCTGAAAGTTATGCTGAAGCAGTGGAAGCTGCTTTGAAAGTGGAGGCGATTGAAAACGGCAATAACCGCGGTGCTGCGGCAAGGAAGGAGAAAAGAAAAGGTGTTGAGGATGGTAGCTCTAGGGCATCTGGCCCTACTTCGAAGAATAAAAGTAAGGATGTGTGTAGCTTCTGTGGTCGACCTGGCCACCCCTTCGAAAGGTGATTCAAGAGGACTGCCACCCTGAAGCAGCAGCAGTAGGTGCATGCCATCCAGGGTGCACCTAAGGGAGAGCTTGTGTGCTTGTTCTGTGCAAGGAAGGGTCATAATGTGACTCGTTTCTGGATGAAATAAACGGTGTGCTTCCAGTGTGGGCAGAAGGGACACAAGAAGTCTTCGTGCCCCCAGGCTCAGTCCCCACTACAGCCTGCCCCACTTCGAGCTCTACCACCACCACCAAGCCTGGATAAAGGAAAAGGAAAGCTGAACGTGATGACCAGCGAGGAAGCCCAAACCTCTACGCAAGTGATATCAAGTTAGCCTCAGTTTAATTTCACCCTTGTTAGTTATCCTTATTTCCCTAGTTATTGTTCGTTTAGTTACGTATGTTACAGTTTTAGGGGAGTTTAAGGTGCGGAATAGGTGGGCTTGTGTCCTTTTCGACTTAGGTGCCACACATTCCTTTCTGGCCCGGAGATTTGTTGATAAGCACCGTCTGAGTGTGGACCAATTAGGAGGCTCCTTCATTGTCAAGCTTCCTTCCGGTGATTCGGTGATATCTAACCAAGGAGTTCTGAGATGCCCTATTTGTCTCGGCAATTTTCTGGCGTATGCGGATCTGATGATTTTGGATCTGTCTGATTTTGACGTGATTCTGGGCATGGACTGGTTGTCCAAGTACGATGCGGTCATCTAGTGCAAGGCTAAGCGATTGGATTTCAGAATGGATGACGGACAACCTATGAGCGTCTATGGGTTTCAGGACAGGGTTTCTCCTGTCATTTCTGCGGTACGTGCTTGTCGTGCAATAGAGTCTGGTTGCGAGGCATTTTGGTTTCTATTTCTGCCCTGGAAATAGATTTTGTTACACCACATCTCGAGGATGTCTCGGTGGTGCGAGAGTTTCCAGATGTTTTTCCTAATAGCCTTCCAGGACTTCCTCCTGAAAGGGAGATAGAGTTTGTGATAGACCTCGAACTAGGTACTCGTCCTATTGCTAAAGCACCGTACCGTATGGCTCTGCGTGAGTTGGATGAGTTGCATACTCAGCTCGATGAGTTGCTCAGGTGTGGTTTTATTAGGCCAAGTACTTCTCCATAGGGTGCTCCTGTTTTGTTCTTTAAGAAGAAAGATGGATCAATGAGACTTTGCATCTTTTATAGGGAATTGAACAAGGTAACAATTAAGAATAGATATCCCCTGCCAAGGATTGATGATTTGTTTGACCAGTTGCGTGGTAGCTCGGTATTTTCAAAGATCGATCTTCGCTTAGGCTACCACCAGTTGAGGATTCGAGAGGCAGATGTTACTCGAACCGCTTTCCATTCACGGCATGGACATTATGAGTTTCTGGTGATGTCTTTTGGTTTAACCAATGCACCCTCTGCTTTCATGGATTTGATGAATCAGGTGTTTAAGGATTTCTTGGACCAATTTGTTATTGTGTTCATAGATGATGACTTGGTGTATTCCCGCAATGTTGAGGAGCATACTCAGAATTTGCGTCTGGTTTTGTCGACCCTGAGGGAGCATAAGTTATATGCTAAGTTGAGCAAGTGTGAGTTTTGGTTACCTCAGGTGTCCTTTTTGGGTAATGTGGTAAGCAAGGACGGTATTTCTGTAGACCCGACTAAGATTTCTGCGGTAATGGAATGGGAGAGACCTTCTACGCCGAAGGAGATTAGGATTTTCTTAGGCATAGCTGGCTATTATAGAAGATTCGTGGAAGGATTTTTGGTGTTGTCTGCTCCTCTAACTAGACTTACTCAGAATAATACTGCTTTCATTTGGAGTGATAAGTGTGAAGAGGCTTTTCAAGAGCTGAAGAAAAGATTATGTACTGCTCCGATTTTAACCTTGCCTACTGAAGGAGTTGAGTATGCCGTGTATGTTGATGCATCACATATCGGGCTTGGATGTGTTTTAATGCAAGATGGCAAGGTGATCGCATATGTATCGAGGCAACTGAAGATCCACAAAAGAAACTATCCTACGCACGATTTGGAGTTTGCTGACGTAATTTATGCACTGAAGCTTTGGAGCCACTTATTATATGGCGCGTTGTGCAAGATCTATACTGACCATAAGAGTTTGAAGTACGTCTTCACTCAGAAGGAACTAAATCTGTGCCAGCGTCGGTGGTTAGAGTATGTGGCGGATTATAAAGTGGAAATTCTTTATCATCCAGGAAAGGCTAATGAAGTAGCCGATGCCTTGAGTAGAAAGACCGCTAAGATTTTTAATCTATCGGTGCAGTCCTTGGTAGAAGAATTTTTGTTAATGGATATTGAGGTTAGGAATAGTACTGTGCCTGCTAGTCTAGAAGCAGAAGAACCCTCTTGGATTTCCCTTACTCGAGCACATCAGAAGGATGATCCTGATTTATTGCACCTCCGGAATAGAACTGTGAGTGGAGAGCTACCTGATTTCTCTGTGAACGAGTTGGACACCTTGAAGTATCGGGGTAGATTTTGCGTCCCCGCCTTTGGCGATATTCGAGCTAAGATCTGTGCTGAAACTCATGGTTCCAGTGTAGCCTACCACCCTGGTTCCACTAAGATGTATAAAGATTTAAAGCAAATTGTTTGGTGGTCAGGAATGAAGAATGACATCGCAAAGTTTGTATCAGAATGTTATTCATGTCAGCATGTTAAGGCTGATCATAGAAGGTTTGGTGGTAAATTGATACCGCTTGATATTCCAAGTTGAAAATGGGAGAGTATTTCAATGGATTTTATCACCGGTCTGCCAAAATCTCCCATTGGGCACGACTCTGTTTGGGTGATAGTCGACAGATTGACAAAGTGTGCTCACTTTGTTCCATTTAAGATTGGGTACTCGATGAAGAAGATAGCTGAGTTATATCTCGAAGAGGTCATCAGGTTACATGGTGTGCCTGTTAGCATCGTATCAGATCGAGACTCTAGATTTTTGTCTCGTTTTGGAAGAGTTTACAGGAGGGGTTGGGTACCGATTTAAGGTATTCCACCGCCTATCATCCACATACTAATGGTCAGACGGAAAGAGTAAATCAAATCGTAAAAGATATGATCAGGTGTTATATTTTGGACCATGGTGGTGCTTGGGATGAGCGTCTCAGACTCATGGAATTTTCTTACAATAATAGTTATCAGGAGAGTTTGCAGATGGCTCCGTTTGAGGCCTTGTATGGGAGGCGTTGTAGAACTCCATTGTTTTGGGCTGAAGTTGGTGAGAGACCGTTGCTAGGTCCGGAAGCACTTGAAGAGATGAATTGTGTTGTGACCCATATTCGGGAAAAGCTTCGTGTGGCTCAAGAGCGCTATGAGAAGTATGCTAATCTTCGAAGGGTTGATCTGGAGTTTGTGGTTGGAGACTTGGTTTTTCTGAAGGTTTCTCCGATGTCTGGTGTTAAAAGATTTGGTAGGAACCACAAGTTAGACCCCCGGTATGTGGGACTTTTCCAGATTCTTGAGCGCATCGGAGTGTCAGCTTATAGGTTGGAATTGCCTGCGACCTTCCCTCGTGTCCATGATGTGTTCCATGTGAGCTAGTTGCGGAAGTGTGTTCGTAGTGATCGTCAAGTCCTCGACTCGATACCCCAGATTCAGTCTAACCTTACTTATGTGGAAGAACCTATTCGTGTTCTGGATTTTCCAGAGCGTGTGTTGCGGAGAAAGACCATCCCTATGGTTAAGATTCTTTGGAGAAATCAGGACGTCGAGAGCACGACGTGGGAATTGGAATCATCCATGAGAGAATCTCATCCGCACCTCTTATCTTAGCTTCGGGTATGTTGCTATGTTTTCAGTATGTTGGATTCTTTGGAGAAATCAGGACGTCGAGAGCACGACGTGGGAATTGGAATCATCCATGAGAGAATCTCATCCGCACCTCTTATCTTAGCTTCGGGTATGTTGCTATGTTTTCAGTATGTTGGATTTTGTCATTTTTGGTTTGGTTTTGGAGTTGTGATAAATTTCGGGACGAAACTTCCTTTTAGGGGGAGTGACTGTAACGCCCTCGATTTTTCAATGATTTTATTTGTTTGGGCTACGTCAGATTTATGACGTCGTGGCGTTACTTTTAATGTCGAGTGTTGGATTTGAGTAGTTTTGGACGTGCTCGTCCAGTTTCGTCGCAACCCGAGCATTTTTGGAGTCTCGGCGCGCGATCGAAGTTTTGGGTTATGTTTTTGTTCGCCGCATGTTTTGGCGGTTAATATCTCGAGAATGGCTCGTAGGATTCTGGTTTTGACTTCGTCGTTGTGTCCGTAGCTGCAGTTTTCGCCTACGGCGTGAGTTTCGTTTAATTCGGTGTGTTTGAGCCTTTGTTTTGAGCTCATTGTTCCCTGTTCAATTATCTGAACACGTTAATTTCTATAGTAATGCTTTGGTCTTGTGTGATTCTCGGGAAGCTCTCCCAGGTGTGGGTTTTCGTCGAACCTGGTTTCCTCTAGTTTGTCTTGGCACTGTGTCGGGTTCGACGATCGTCGAGCGGAGCTCGACGATTGTGTTCCTTTTCTTAGCGCTGTGTTGGGTTCGACGATTGTCGAGCGGAGCTCGACGATTGTCTTGTTTTTTTTGGGCACTGGGCTGAGGTCGACGATCGTCGAGCTCAACGATTGTCGTTTCTTTTCTGGGCCCTGTCTGAGGTCGACGATCGTCGAGTTCGACGATTGTAGCTTCTTTTCTCTGGGCGCTGTGTCGAGATCGACGATCGTCGAGCAGAGCTCGACGATGGTCGCTTTTCCTGGGCGTTGTGTTGAGGTCGACTATCGTCGAGCGGAGCTTGCTGTAGGTCTTGCGGATCTTCGTGTTGAGTTTGACGATCAGGCCCTGTGTTTTGCGTTCGACGATTTTAAATTTGAGTTCGACCATTTTCGAGCAGATTTCGTCGAGTGGATCCTCCCTTATACTCGAGTAAGTCCCTTGTACTCGAGTTGTTTTCCTGTGCTGATACTTGTGTAATTGCCTGGTACTCGAGTAATCCCAGTACCTTACTCGTGTAATTCCCTTATACACGAGTACTCCTTCTCTGTTAATCGGGTAGATGTCATGAGCTACACGAGTAGGTTGTGGTTACTCGAGTGGTTGTGGTGAGTTACTCGAGTAGTCCTTATGTCACTCGAGTAGTTGTATTAAACTACTCGAGTAGGTCTTCGGTACTCGGGTGGTGGTATTGAACTACCCGAGTAGGTTTGTCCGTTACTTGAGTAGGCCTTCTATCACTCGAGTAGTAGTTTTTAACTACTCGAGTAGGTCTTGTGTACTCGTGAGGTTGCATTGAACTACACGAGTAGTTTTCTGTTACTCGAGTAATTGGAATGAACTACTCGAGTAGGTCTCAGTTTCTCGAGTGGTCTTAGTGAGCTACACGAGTAGGTCTCCTGTTACTCGAGTAACTCTTTCCCTCTTGTCTCGGGAAACCTGGTTCAGCCAAACCAGGTTTAATTTGTTGATCTTCCTGTTTTCACCTTTGGTATAAATACCTTCTTCACTTTCTGCATCCTCTCTGATTCTTTCCCTCTCGAACCAGAGCGGCGTGAGCGAGAAAGAAGGGGTCTGTCCTCGTTCCTTCCGGTGGCTGTTGACGGTGCTCCGATGCTTGGAATTTCAAACCGGTTGTAGATCTGGAAAGCTCTCGTCGAGAGCTTCGCCCTCGTGGTAATTTCTTCCCCGTTCCTTGAGATTTTCTCGTTAGGGTTCCTCGGCCCTAATCCCCTTTTTTACTCATTTTGTCTAGATTTCAACTCCTCCCGCATTCTTTTGCCCCGATCTTCGACGTGGAGCGATTCAGAGGACTTTTCCTGTAAAACCAAGACAAGTGGTGGTTTTCCCCTTGTTTCTCTTTGTCCGATCTGATGGTAACGACTATACTTTCATGTTCCTTAAATTTTTCTGCGCTTGTTCTTCCTAATCATTGTTATGATTAATCGTGTCAACGATCCTTGTTGTTGTAAGGTGTTGTCTTGGAAAGCTCGATTTTGTCTGGTTTTGGGTAAATTGATCCTGGTATGTTTTAATGATGGCTATGCAAGTTTAATTTTCGTTATTTAGCGCGTTAGAATTTATCTAGGACTGTAAATTGCTCCTAGAGGTTGATCAACCGTGTCTTGAGTTCGGTAATGTCAAGTAGAATCTGTCGAGCCAAATCTCGAGGTATTTTGTGTTGTGGTTTCTTGGGGTTTCTTGAATGCGGGAGTTTGTGGATGATTCCACCTCCGCGGTGTTTGTTACCGTCATTAGTGCCCTTGGAAGTCTACCTGGTTTTTGGATGTCTGCGGTGTATGGTGGAGAGTATGAGAATCCCTCGCAACTAGACGGATTATATATCCGGTTGGTTTTGGGTGGTGTGTCTAAGAGTGACTTGCCGAATCAAGATAGCAATATCAGATATTAAGGAATGGGTGTTCACCTCTACAACACCAGAGGCAGATACAATGACAGGGACAATATCCGGTAATCAAGTTTCTTTTTCCCTCGCTATACTAACCAAAGTTTTCGGTCTAATACATGGAAATGAAGAAATAAAGATGGATAGTGATGAGTATAATACTATGCTGATAAAGATGGGTCATTCTGGAGAAAACCCAAACAAACTACTGAAGAAAAATTTATCTGTTATGTATAATTTTTTGGCTGATGTTGTCGGCAAGGTTTTATTGGGCAAACATACCGCTTACGACAACATCACCAGGCACCAGTTTCTTATGATGAGTGTTCTGGTTGAGAAGAAAACAGTTAACTGAGCAAAATTGCTGTTTGATTTAATTAAGAAGAAAAATAGTAAGAAGGAAGTTTGCTTTGGAAGGATTCGGGGAATAGTACTTCAAGAAAGGGCTCCTGACTACTGGTTTCCACTATAGTGTTCATAAATGCCTCCAAAAGTCTTACATCTGCACTTTTTGGCAGATGGGAGAGGAAAATCTCAAAGCCATCCAAGGCTTCATCCTCCTCCAGGACTTTTGAGAACACCAGGGCAATGACACCCGCTCCACCTCCAGAAGAAATTCCTCCCTCCACCAGAATTCCTTCACCTCCTCCTCAATAACCACAACAACAACCATCTTCTTCTCCATCTCATACTTCACCAACTCAACAACAACATCAACCCTCACCAGTTCCATCTCAAGAACATACCACACCATCTCTATCTCCACCTCCACATTCTTCACCTCAAATTCATATCTCTGAAATACAATCTACCTCAATTCAGGAACCATCTTTCAACATACTATCTCCTCAACCATCTCCACATCATTCTCCAATTCAGGAACCCATTTCCTCCCCCACAACCACAGTCCAACCTTCTACCACTGCAACTCCTTCAACTGATATCCCTTCAGCACTCCACACTAACATTCCATCTACTGCTCCAGACTACACACATACAGACTTCTCTAATGCATTCTCTGTATGTTTAAATTATGGACATCACACTCCTTACTCCTCTGCTCCAGAACCCATGTATCTAAATTTTTCTGATATAGCTAAAGAACTTCTAACATTTATCTCTCCCACTCTTGAAAAACTCATAACCACTGATATTGATCCTCTTTCTGCTTCCATCGCTTCTCTATCTTCCAGAATTACTGCTCTATCCTCTGTCCCTTCTTCTAGAGAACTGGCTTCAGTACCCTCTAAACCCAGTCAGGGGGAGATGTTCTATGAAGAAGCTCTAGTTCCCCCTTATGCAGCAGTAGAAGCAACAGTAGCAGATTCTGAGTCGACTGATGATTCAGCAGAAACAGCCCCTATAGCAGATATAATTGACTTAATTGATTCTGATATAGAGATGGATGACACAGTTATAGCAGAAATAAATACTGTTGGTGATTGTATTGTCAATCCCACAGTTGATTTATTCAACTTATTTAATTCTTTTGATATAGTTCATTTGAATTTTCTTCCAGTAGTCTGCTCAAAGCCTTCTATGGCTATTGTACCATATACTTCTCCAATAAGCCCTACAGTTGCGAAGAAACTCAAGGCCAGCTTTGCTAGAATAAAGCCACCAATTGTATCATCTCCTCCCAAGGCAAGTTTTTCTCCAAAGGCAATCTCACCTCCCATATATAAAATGGATGACAGTCCTCTTCCAGATTTAGATGAAATCATTATGGCAGACATTGAAGAAGAGAATAAGCTACTGTCTGAAAGTGTTGCTGAAATAATAGTTCCAGAAGTAACAGAATCTCCTGTACAGCCTCAGGCTGAAAAGCAGATATCCCAAGATATTCTGAAGGCACTTGATGATCTATATGACAATCCCCAGGGACCTTCTAATGATGAAGAAAATGATGATGATTATGATGATTATGATAATACTAAGGCTAAGAAGAAAGCTATAAAGAAGAGAAACGCTATTCCAAAAGCTGCTCCCAAACCAAATCCCACTTATGATACTTCATACTATATTCTACAGAATATCACGCCATATCCAGGGATGCCGGCATGGATGTGGCTTTCCAAGAATTAACAAAAAACCAGGAAGAATAGTAGAAGGTACTCGCCTCCTCCTTCTCAAAGGAAATGGAGAGGTCCTCCTCCTCCTCCTGCTGGTGCTTCAGGTAACATTTCTCAGAGGTCTACTCCATATGCTCGAACATATCAAAGACAACCTGATAGATCCTCAAGATCACATGGAAGCAATCAGCACAGGTATTCTAGCAGCAGCATCAACAAGCATCTGAAATTGAAAAAGTTGATAGTCCAAAAAGGCCAGATTCTCCTCCAGTCCCATTTGCGGATCCTAAAATAGAAAATACTGCAAGAATGGTCAGATTTCAAGAGCTAGTGGACTATCAATGATTAATAAAGCCAAAGCTGAAGGTAGAGATCCTTCTCAATATTCCACTATGTCATCCTATAGAAAAGAAGAACTTAAAAGGTATGAAAAGGCTAATAAATTTTTCAATGTAGATGTTTATATGAATATGCATCCAGAGGCTGTTGTACCCAGAGCTACTGCTCTCAACATAATTGGTGCTGCTGGCATGACCATGTCCAAAAGAGATGAGACCAATCCTAATATAGAAATCAAATTCGCACAGCCCTATGAGAAAGACAAAGATGACAAGGAAAAGCAGCAGATGAAGAAATGAATATCTTGTTTAGTTATTATTGTCTGAACTTTATTTGTTTTCTGTCACAAAGCTATTATCTATATACATATCTGCTGAATGTTTCAATTTTTTGCCAGATATATTTATTTTGCTTTGTGAATGTTTTTCTTTTATTTGTATTAGTGAACTCACCCAAATAGGGGGAGATTGTTGGATCCCTAGTTGGATTTGGGCAAAGTTCACTAATTAGGATGTCTGACCTACAATATATAGTCAGGGTCATGTGTTTTGAGTCTTAGAGTTTAGTCTAAGTCTTTAGGTTCAACCTTACATGGACCAGCTAGCAAAAGACCTCAGATTGACTCAAGACTTAGAAGAAATCAAGTTCAGTATATAAGTTCGATGTTCGTTGAACTCAGCTCAACGATCGTTGATCGCTGATCGACGAACTCAGAGTTAATTCTTTGAGTTGAGATCGACGATATTTGAGCTCAGGTCGACGAAGTCTAGATTTCAACTTCAACACATTTTTTCCAGATTACTTTCGCTGAACTCAGCTCGACGAAGACAGATTATAATCTCGACGAACTTGGAGCGCAGAATTGGCAAGTTATTCACAGAATGCAGTTCGATGTGCTCAGGTCGACGAACTTGGATCTCTGGTCGACGAACAAGTTTTATCAGGTCGACGAACAGGACTTCTCAGCTCAACGAACTTGGATCTCAGGTCGACGAAATCTATTCTATGGTCGACGATTTCTGTTGCATTTCCTGACTTAGAATTTTCCTCATTTTCTGTCCATATTCCATATATTATTTAGCAATAATTTCCTGAAGTAATTAATGCACATATTCTATGAATATAGCCATTATTGGCAGCATTAATTATGGTCATCATCAGGTTAATTACTTGCTTAATTAATTGGGACAGTTGGGGAAACACATTAAAGAAAATATTCTCCAGTCGATTTTCAAACTCCAGGCAGTCAACATCCAATGCAAAGAATTCAAAATTCGAAGAAGAAATTCGACAAAGAATATAAAAGGAATTTTCTTTTTCAGAAGACCACACGAGACAAGAAGTGAAAGAGATACACAGAAGAGAATACAGAAAATAAAAATTCAGAAATTCTCTGTGCAGAAAACACTTTGTTTTCTCCTTGATCTTACTGAAGAAGAAGAACAACAACAATCACTATTAAGAGTACTCTTCAACTTCAACTCCAGGAGCTATCAAAGACAACAATCTCTGAATCAGTCAGAAGTTCCTGGATCATTTCAAGTTAAGGCAGAAGACCTACACCTTGTGCAAGGCTCCGAGTGATTCTAAAGGAGCCTTGACAACATCAATCCACTTGTCTTCTCTGTTGAATAGAGAAAGAGAAGACACCATCAAATCTCTCTCCCCCTACTTGTAAAAGGGTTTATTAACTCCCTTCAAAAGTTTATTTTGGTTTTTGGACACTTGATAAAAAGCTCAAAGGTGGCAGTCATCTGATCAAAAATCTGCTAGTGGATTCCTACCGGTCAGGATCGTAGAAGAGTAGATGTACCCAGGTTGGGGAACCACTATAAATTTTTTGTGTTGTTTGGTTGCCCTTTTTCTTGTTGTTCTTGTTGTGGTTGTGATAGACTAATTTGTTGTGATGTGGTAGATTAGATTAGATTATCTTTTCTTTCTTTTACTACTACTGGTATTACCTATTTTATTTACTCTGATAATATTTAAAAACAGCCAAAGTTTTAATATACTCTATTCATCCCCCCTCCCCCTCTAGAATAATCAGATCTAACCCCTTTCTTTCACCCCTATCCGCATAGAGCGCGTGGACAGTCCTGTTAAAATTCAACAAAACCGCAGAGGCCTCCTCGGATACCCTGTTGAAACTCAACAAACCGGCGGAGAACACCCTACTTCTATTGTTGAAAGTTTTCCCGGATCGTGGAGTTAGCAGGGATTATCTCAACAAAGCAGTAACAACCAGCAACACATGCAGCACAAGCTTCTTTATTGATCAAGAGCAAACTTCTTTACAAGGCGAGACATACATGGCGAGACATGCTTCACCAAAACCCAACACCGGGAAAGCAGAGACAGTTACAAAGACAAGAAAAGCAAACAAGCCGCTCGGACTAATTCAACAAGCCGCCGACCTACTGCTGTGGAGTCCGCTCAGTCCGCCAGGTCGCCAGACCGCAACCCAAGCCGCGCGGACTCACCCCTTATTCCAATGCTTAGTTCTTCACCGCCGGTCTGCAAGCCGCCTGACCGCAGGTCGCCTAGCCGCCAGACCGCACAAGCTGCATCACCGAATGGAACAGTCCGCCTGAAGCAGGCGACTTCCTGAACCCCGAACCAAGTTGCCAAAGAGAAGACCGCCTGGTCGCTATCCGCGACCTGCTGTTTACCGCCTGTTGCTTAACCGCAGAGTCCGCACTGTCCCTGACCGCAATCAGCGCCAAGTCCTGGCTTTCCAGCGCTATCCGCACAACCTGCACAGCACAACCGGGTCAACTCTCAATCCGCGCGGACACCAAAGTCCAGACCGCAGCAACTTACGCGAGCTCAATTACTGTTCACTTACTTCGGTCTAGGTCCATTACTCCTGATGTGACATGGGTCCTATTTATAGGCACGACGATGAGTATGGTCACCGCCCTTCCCGATAGGATCACCGCCACAACCCGCAGCAAGAACTAGTGTGTCCGCCAGCCCGCGGACACACATTCCAGTTCGCCGCTCCTGTGCAGATAGCCAATCCGCCCCAGCTTCTCCAAGGCCGGACTCCAATATCCAGCCCGCCTTGCCGCCAGAGACCAAGCCAGGACTTCCACAACCGGACTCCACAATAGCCGTGTCCGCCATTCTGCGGACAAGGCATCAGCCCGCAAAACCCGAGCCCGCAGCCTCGCCACCAAGGCATCTCCGGACTTAGCGGACACGACGATTCAGTCCGCTAACAGCAGACTCCAGTCCGCAACTCCTGAGTCAACCTCATCACAAGGCTAAACCGGACTCATCGGACTCTGGCTCCAGTCCGCAGGCTCCTGCACAAGCAATTCTCCAGTCCGCATTTCCCCAAGCTAGCAAACAAGGCAACAGCACTTCTACTACGCTTGGCGGACTGAGAAACCAGCCCGCGCTCCACTGCGCGATCTCCCCGGACTGAGCCACCTGGACTTGGTTCAATTCCCACCAAGTCCAGTCCACTGGCCGCAAGGGCCAGTCCGCACTTACTGGCGGACACTGGATCTAGCCCGCCATACCGGGCGACCTCCAGTTTCTGTCCGCGCTGACCGACGGTCTCCGCGGCTTCTATTTGCCGCTTCACTAGAGCAAGACCAAGGCAACTGCCAAACCGGTCTGCCGAGCTCCAGTTCTTCAGTCCGCTTTATACCGGACTCTGCGGATAACATTCCTATCTGCCCGGTTACTTCCTGGGAGTCAACCGCCTGCTGAGCATATACTGGCCTGTCAGACCGCTGTTGTTGTCCGCGTAGTCTGCGCGAACAGACCGCCCAGGCCGCCACAAAGCAAACCGCCTGCAACATCCCTGCCGACCTAGCAGTCCGCCAACCCTGTCCGCGTAGTCCGCGCGGATAGGTTTCCCAAGCCTTCCATTCACCCACTTTCACTTCACAGAATTCAACACTCCCCCTTGAAGTGAGAAGTGGTGAATAACTCCAGCAGCTCCCGTAACCTTGCACCTGGTCCTTCCGATAGCATCTACGAAGAGATGTCAAAGACATAGTCTTCGCCCCGCATATCTTGGACCATGAGGGAGCCCTCCAGCATCTCCAAAAAGGAGTCATGCTTCCCTCTTCCTTCTTCAGCTTCAACCTCCACTCTTGCATCACAGGAGTATCACCAACTTCCTTGGACACTGAAGTCCAAGCCTCGTTGCCTCTGAGAGAAGTCACCTCTTCAGACTTGGTGTCAACCACCTCCTTGATTCGAGTGAGGTCATCACAGCCAGAAGTACCTTGCTCGACCTGAGGGATAACAAAGAAACACGGGACCAAGTCCGCCGTATTCCCTTCGCTATATTGAGCTGGTGGCTTACTGATCCTCTTCGATCTCCGAAGAACCGGATCATGGCTAACCACCTCCGCTGCTTCTGAATCAGCTCCGTTTCCGGGCAAAGCCGGAACAATGCTCCCCTTGCTTCCTGAACAAGACGCCTCCTTACTGGAACCAGAAGCACCTGGAGCAACACTCCCCTTGCTACCTGAACCAGAAGACTCCCCTCTTGAACAAGAACTACTTGGAACATCGCTCCCCCTGCTTCCTGAACCGGAAGCCTCCGCCTTCGAGTCTGAAGTTCCTGGAGCTTTGCTCCCCCTTCTTACCGACTCTGACGCCTTTGCCCCGGAGCTAGAACAACCTGGAGTACCTGGTGACTCAGGCAACTCCACTTCCTTAGCAGTAGCCTCCTTCAGCCCACCATCTAACCTGCTCATCTCTAGCTCCACATGAGAGCTACACCAATACGGCGTCAACTCATCGAAGACAATGTCTTCCGATACTATGAGTTTCTTCGTCGCAGGATCCATACACCTCCATCTTCTCTTCTGCTCATCATACCCAACAAAGACTAGCTTTGTCTTCAGAGCACCTGGAGAGTGTATATAGCAGGTAGATCCAAACACCCGTAAGTGCTTTACTGAGGGCTTCACTCCGAACATCAGCTCATAAGAAGTCTTCACTAAGATCGGACTAAGAGGCATCCGGTTGATGACATGAGCAGCACAGGCCATCCCTTCTGCCCAAAGAGCCTTCGGAACACCTTTACTCTGAAGGCAACACTTGCAGGTCGCCGTTAACCAATAGACCATCCGAGCTGCAATACTGCCTTTGAAAGTCCACCTAGTGTCAACTATGTGCACCTATGGGGGGGGGATAGGTGATGTGTGGTTCTTTTGCGGAATTTACGGATGTACCTGCACAATAAAAACAAAAACCACCGCACACAGAATACACAGCAAATTTATAGTGGTTCCCCGACTTGGGTACATCCACTTTCCCCCTTCGACCTATCTCCCCAACAAGGGACGACTCGGTCACTTCTCCAACGGGATTGAAATCCAATCCCTGCACTAACGGAAGGAGCCCTTCCACACGTGAGAGTCAACACTCCCACAAAACGGGTTGCACCCAACCCTTACAACACGGAACCAAAGTTCCTTTACAACGAAATTAAATGTAGAATGTACACGTGATACAAACTTCTTTTGGAGACTACGGTGTTCCTCTTTGTTCGACGACGTGTTCTTGAAGTCGATGAAGAGTCTACGACCTTGGTCTCTCTTGGAGTGGATCTTCCCGGAACCGGCGGCGGCACACGAGCGGCGGCTAGCTTCGGGATCGGCGGCTACGAAGAAGAGCAGCTGCTGAGCTTGGAGATCCAAACTTCGTTGCGAAGCAAGCTCGGTCTTCCAACGGTCACACGAGGATCGGTCGTCTCGATCGATTCGGATGGGAAGTGTTTCCGATCAACAAATCGAGAGACAAAGGATCTCTTGATAGACGCGTGAGACTCAAGCCTTGCTAATCTACTGTCACCGGAGATCGGGAAGAAGATTGATCAGTGGCGGCGACGGACTTGCGCGAGCGGCGATGGAGGCGGCGGAAGGATTTCGCGATCTTAGGGTTTCCGTGAGCTCGGCGTATTTTTCTGTGTGGGTACTGTTCAAAATACCCATGTATTTATACCCTGTAGATACAGCAATTTTGACCGTTTGTGGGACCCACAAAAGGAATCCCCAAATTCCGGTTCAAACTAGTCCAGAAGCAGAATCCGGTCCAGCAGCGATCTGAGAAAACGCCAAGTCAAAATCGGCGAGAATCGCAGATGATTCTCGACGAATCGGCGAGAATCACCAAGTGATTCTCGATGATTCGTCGAGAATCGTTTGTGATTCTCGTCGAATCACTCACTGATTCTCAACGAATTTTACTGTGTACATGGGCTGCTTGGCCACTGGTTCGGCGGGAATTACAAGTGATTCTCGCCGAATCTTACTTGGCACCATTTTGAGATGGCCGGAAGGAGTCGGCGAGAATCACTGATGATTCTCGCCGATTCGGCGAGAATCACTTGGTGATTCTCGTCGAATTTGCCTTGGACGATTTTTCGTCTTCCACCTAGGAGCTGCTCCTTGATCCTCCATGCTCCTTGTCTTTTCTTGCATATGAACGGCCCTGTACTTGAAAGTAAGTGCACTCCAATAGAGAGAGTACACATAGGCCAACACACTGATCTGCTCAACGAGGGATTACGTCATGCAGACCCGTGTATATTGACCTACTGCACCCTGACATTGGTGTGCACTTAGCGTGGAGAAACTGCAAGTACAACTTGAAAAAGTTTATCAAATACATAGTCTATTGACCTTAGCTTGTCCAGGGGCTTCTTCAAATCAGGTACATTGTGGATACAATACCCAACAATCTCCCCCTATTTGAAGAAGCCTAAACCCTACAAGCTAAGGTGAATAGAGCAAATGGAAAAGAAAGCCTAAACCCTACAAGCTAAGGTGAATAGAGCAAATGGAAAAGAAAGTAACTGAAAGCCATAAACTTAACATCATTAAGTGGAGTCATCCCTTACCAATACCGATTGCTTGGGAGCAAGCTGGAGCCACCTTAGTCTTGACCCTGTGAGGGTAATCTCCCCCTTTTCGGCTTCGGCAAATCGGGGTCTGAACCTTTGGCCCTGAGCTCCCCCTCAGTTCTTGCAGTTGTACTCACGCTGGAGTTCCCTGCTCCCCCTCAGATCATGCACGAGTCGGGAGCTTCTGTAGTCTTCATTCTTCATAATTGAGCATCCCCAATTCAGTCTTGAAAAGATTGAACTTTGCCTCGTCTAAGGGCTTTGTGAATATATCAGCAATCTGCCTGTCCGTGGGGACATAACAAAGAGAGATGTCCTTGTTTTCCACGTGCTCCCGAATGAAGTGGTAGCGCACTTCAATATGCTTCGTTCTGCTGTGCGAGATAGGATTGTTGGCAATGGCAATAGCACTGGAGGAGTCGCAGTACATAGGAACTTCCTTGAACTGAAGGTTGTAGTCGGCCAACTGATTTCTGATCCAAAGGAGTTGTGCGCAACAGCTGCCTGCGGAGATATACTCAGATTCTGCTGTGGAGGTAGCCACACAGTTCTGCTTCTTGCAGTTCCATGAGATAAGCCTTCTTCCGAGGAATTGGCACGTCCCGGAAGTGCTTTTCCTGTCATCCCGACTCCCTGCAAAATCAGCATCTGAAAAGCCTATCAGCTCGACATCATTGTTTCTCGGGTACCACAAGCCAAGATTAGGAGTACCTTTAAGGTATCTTAGAATTCGCTTTGCAGCGACATGGTGAGATTCCTTAGTGTTCACCTGATATCTGGCACAGACACATGTGGAGAACATAATATCCGGTCTACTGGCAGTAAGGTAGAGCAGGGATCCAATGATGCTTCTGTATTTGGTTTCATCGAAAGGTTTACCTATCTCATCCTTATCCAGAGACATGGTGGATCCCATTGGAGTCCTCATAGAGGTTGCACTCTCCATACCGAATTTCTTAAGGAGTTCATTTGTGAACTTCGTCTGAGAGATGAAGATTCCATCCTCAGACTGTTTCACTTGAAGTCCTAAGAAATACTTGAGCTCTCCCATACTGCTCATTTCAAACTTTCCTTGCATAAGTTTAGAAAACTTTTTGCAAAGATTGTTGTCCGTTGAGCCGAATATTATGTCATCGACATAGATTTGCACCAGCAAAATCTTGCCTTCGACTTCCCTGAGAAACAAAGTTTTATCTATTTTACCTCTAGAGAACTTGTTCTCAAGAAGAAACCTAGATAAAGTCTCATACCAAGCTCGTGGAGCTTGTTTCAACCCATATAATGCTTTATTAAGAAAGTAAACATGGTTGGGAAAAGTAGGATCGACAAAACCTGGGGGTTGAGCGACGTATACTTCCTCTTTTAGGTCTCCGTTCAGGAATGCCGATTTCACATCCATTTGATAGACTGTGAATCCTTTGACTGCAGCATACGCCAGGAACAACCTGATTGCCTCGAGCCTTGCTACTGGCGCAAAGGTCTGGTCGAAATCAATCCCTTCCTCCTGTCGGTAACCTTGAGCCACCAGCCTGGCTTTGTTCTTTACGATGACACCATGTTCATCCAGCTTGTTTCTGAAGATCCACTTTGTGCCGATCACATTCTGCTTGTATGGTCTGGGAACCAGCGTCCAAACTTTGCACCGTTGGAATTGATGCAGTTCCTCTTGCATGGCCAGAATCCATGCCGCATCCTTGTTCGCCTCGTCGAACTTCTTTGGCTCTACCTGTGACAGGAAGCTAAGATGTAATACTTCGTTAGTTGTACCTCTTCGAGTTCTGACGCCGACACGAGGATCCCCGATGATCTGTTCTCTAGGATGATCCCTCACGTGACGTAGCTCTAGAAGTCTGGCGTCTGGTGCTTCAACTACTTCTTGGGCTTCTCTTTCTTCCAAGAGATTTGGTTCATCTTGATCTTCGACATTTTCGGATGACGTGGAGGTGGACACTTTGACGTACTTAGGAGTGTCATCTTTAGCGGGCTCATCCAGACTCAGCTGTTTCAATCGTGCACCTGCATCTTCAAGAATACCACTGGAAGAGTTGCTGTGAAGCAAACTTCCTTCATCAAATACAACATTTATTGATTCTTCTACCACTAGGGTTTTCTTATTGAAGACCCTATATGCCCGACTATGGGAACTATATCCCATGAATATGCCTTCGAAGCATTTTTCACCGAATTTAGTACGCGGGTACTTCCCATTATTTAGTACATAGCATCTGCAACCAAAATCCTAAAGTAGGACATGGTTGGTTTCCTGCCTTTCAGTAGCTCGTAGGGTGTCTTACGATGATGCTTGTTGATCAATGCTCGGTTTTGTGCATGACAAGCTGTATTGACAGCCTTTGCCCAGAAGTATTCAGGGAGAGATGCGTCTTTCAACATTGTCGTGCAGGCTTCAATGAGAGTTCTATTTCTCCTCTCCACAACCCCATTTTGCTGAGGAGTGCGTGGGGAGGAAAACTCATGAAAGATACCGTGTTCTTCACAGAATTCTGTCATAGCACCAGATTCGAATTCTGTTCCATGGTCACTTCTGACTTTGACCACGGAGCAGTTAAATTCGTTCTGAACTTGCTTGATAAAATTAGTGAAGATGTCAAAAGTATCTGACTTTCGTTTCAGAAAGAACACCCATGTAAACCGAGAGTGATCATCAACTATCACTAGCGTATATGATTTGCCTCCCAAGCTATGAACTTGCATTGGACCAAACAAGTCCATATGTAACAGGTAAAGACATCGGGAAGAGTCTTTGTCTGCAATGCTCTTAAAGGTAGCCCGTGTCTGTTTGCCCATCTGGCATGCATGACAGGGGCTATCCTTGATGCACTTGATACTGGGAGCATCTCTTACTAAATTCTTAGAAAATAGCATACTAATTGTCTTATAATTAATATGTGCCAATCTCTTGTGCCATTGTTCACAAAGAGATGCACTGCCTGTTGCCACAAGGCATACGGGGGTAGATGAATCTATACTAAGAAAATCTAAGCAGAAGATATTTCTGCTCCTAATGCCTGATAATACCGTCTCAGAAGAGGTACGTGAAATTATCAGACATTTATCCTTGCAGAACTTAACGTCATAACCTTTGTCACATAACTGACTTACGCTGATCAGGTTATGGTTTAACCCTTCAACATAAGCCACGTCGGTGATAGAGATTATACCGTTGGAAATCATACCATAACCTCTAGTGACTCCTCGATCTGACCCTCCGAAGATGACTTTGGGTCCATTCTCGACGGGAGTGTAGTCACGCAGCAGGCTTCTTGTCCCAGTCATATGCCGGGAGCATCCACTGTCCAAATACCAGATTGGCATTTTGGTGGCCTTTGGACATTCCTGCAAAACAAAATTAATTCGCCTTAGGAACCCAATCGACTTTGGGTCCTAGATTCCTTGTTAGCACACTCTCCCTCGGTTGGTTAACCCTACGAGTGGTCGGCCTCGCATTGTTAACTTGGGGAGTCTTGTAATGTCTTGGATTAAACCAACAATCCACGGCAAAGTGACCGACTTTGCCACAGCACCAACAGTCGAACCTGTTGTATCTCTTCCTAGGCTCCTGCCTTACCCTGGGAACGGTGGGTGCAGCTGGGGCCTTGGATCTGGAGGTGGAGACCTCATGGTGACAACAGTCACATGACTTTGTCACCTTCTGTATAACAGGTTTGGCCTTTGGTGCCTGCTTTCCATTATGGCCGCTAGAGAATGGACCATAATTTCCTATGTGGATTTCCTCATAAGGTGCCTTGAAGGCACTCTCACCGAAGTTCCGGGGGAAGTTCCAACCGTCATACCGGCTCTTAGGCTTTGCAACCGAGGGCCGGAAATGATGCCCAAATGTTGACTCAAAGTCATGTTGGTTGCAAGGAAAGCCAGGCTTTCTGAACGCAACAGAACTAAGAGGAGCCTTACCCTTTTCATCAGCAGAGGCCTTCTTGGCGGCCTTATTCTTCCTCTGGTTCTTGTTTCTCCTAGATGAAGAACCAGATGCCCCAATATGCCCCAAGCCAGCTCCTTTGGCCTGAGCAGAGAAGGTGTCAACGACTGGAAGCACTGTTTTTGGCATAGAGAAGCTCTGTACGATCTTCCTTTCTGCCGCAAGTAGTTCTTCCAATTTGTTGACTTCCTCCTGCTTGAGATCAAGGAGCTTCAAAGACTCTGAGTGCTTTGAAGTTAGGTCAATGTGCTCCTGTCTGAGAGAGATCAAGCTAGTGACCTCTTCCCTTAGGGATACACACTCACCCTTAAGGAATTTTACTTCCTTCTTCTCAGCCTTCAGTCTCTTGCGGCACTCGTCGAAAGTGTTGAGCAGAAGCTCATACTTTTCGAGGAGCTCAGCTTCACGGGCCGAAGGGCCATCCTCAGGTTCATCATCCTGAGACTCAGGATCAGAGTCGGAGTCGGAGAGAGGGGTGTGAGCTTTTACCTTCCCAGTGAATGGGGGGCATTCTCCTTCTGAGTCCGATCGACCCACCAGCCCGAAGTAGGCTTCTTCATCATCACTGGAGTCTGAGGAATCAGACTCACTTAGTGTCTTTGGCCGTTTAGCGATGTAGCTTCGCTCCTTCTTCTTGTCTCTGGAGGACTTGTGCTCCTCTTCTTTTCCTTTTTCCCTCTTGCCTTGATAGCAGTCAGCCACGACGTGCCCTGGCTTATTACATCCAAAGCAAATAATGTCAAAAGAACGATGTTTATTGGGTTTAGATGCATACCTGTCAGAAGAGTAGTTTTTCTTCTGATGTCTGGAAGATGAGCCGTCTCTCTTTCTTTGATTCCTCATCTTGAGGAACTTCTTGAACTCTCGAGTGATGAGGGAGAAATCCTCCTCCGACAGTTCTGAGCTGGAGGAGCATGGATCGGAGTCCTCATCCTCATCCTTTTTCCTGGCACGGTACGACATCGTGCTCTTCCCTTTTCTGGAGTGACTAGCTTTTAGAGCCACAGTCTTTTCTTTTGCAGCAGCCTTTTCTGCTTCTTCCTCAGCTTTCCTGGTGTTCAGCTGAAACTCATAGGACATCAGCTTCCCAAACAGGATTTGTGGGTCAGTTTCTGCCAGTCTGCCAAATTCTCTGATGGCGCAGATCTTAGTGTCCCATTCCTTAGTAAGGGACCTAAGGAATTTTTCGTTGAGTTCACCATTAGTGAACACTCTTCCGTACCCCTTGAGGGCGTTGACAATCTTTAGGAAGTTCTCGTAGGTGACCCCGATCTCTTCCTTTGGCCCTTGTCTGAAGGCTTCATACTTCTGGTTCAGGAGGGATCTCCGATCATCCCTCACTTCATCTGTGCCCTCCATAAGAATGATCAGACACTGCCAGATCTCCTGAGCTGTCCTGCAGTTGCTGAAGTTCTGCATCATCGAGTCATCAACTGCACTGACCAGGATGTTTCTTGCCTTCATGTCAAGGCCCACTAGGACCATCTCATCCTTGTCCATTTCAGAGAGTGTCTTCGGCACTTTCTTGGTGGGATCTATGGTGGAGGCCTTAATGGGGACATAAGGTCCCTCCAGCACGATCATGAACAGTCGAGGGTCCACTGCTTCCATGTAGAACCTGATCCTTTCCTTCCAAATAGGAAAGTTGAGTCTGTTGCACACTGGGATCTTGCCGGAGTACTTGAGCCCGTCCATAGTAGATGTAAGTCTCCTTGTTGACACTAGTGGCAGGATTCTACTCAAGGTGTTAACCTTTTGATGAGTAACCTCCCTCTGATACCACTTGAAAGTCCACCTAGTGTCAACTATGTGCACCTATGGGGAGGGGGGGGATAGGTGACGTGTGGTTCTTTTGCGGAATTTACGGATGTACCTGCACAATAAAAACAAAAACCACAGCACACAGAATACACAGCAAATTTATAGTGGTTCCCCGACTTGGGTACATCCACTTTCCCCCTTCGACCTATCTCCCCAACAAGGGACGACTCGGTCACTTCTCCAACGGGATTGAAATCCAATCCCTGCACTAACGGAAGGAGCCCTTCCACACGTGAGAGTCAACACTCCCACAAAACGGGTTGCACCCAACCCTTACAACACGGAACCAAAGTTCCTTTACAACGAAATTAAATGTAGAATGTACACGTGATACAAACTTCTTTTGGAGACTACGGTGTTCCTCTTTGTTCGACGACGTGTTCTTGAAGTCGATGAAGAGTCTACGACCTTGGTCTCTCTTGGAGAGGATCTTCCCGGAACCGGCGGCGGCACACGAGCGGCGGCTAGCTTCGGGATCGGCGGCTACGAAGAAGAGCAGCTGCTGAGCTTGGAGATCCAAACTTCGTTGCGAAGCATGCTCGGTCTTCCAACGGTCACACGAGGATCGGTCGTCTCGATCGATTCGGATGGGAAGTGTTTCCGATCAACAAATCGAGAGACAAAGGATCTCTTGATAGACGCGTGAGACTCAAGCCTTGCTAAGCTACTGTCGCCAGAGATCGGGAAGAAGATCGATCAGTGGCGGCGACGGACTTGCGCGAGAGGCGACGGAGGCGGCGGAAGGATTTCGCGATCTTAGGGTTTCCGTGAGCTCGGCGTATTTTTCTGTGTGGGTACTGTTCAAAATACCCATGTATTTATACCCTGTAGATACAGCAATTTTGACCGTTTGTGGGACCCACAAAAGGAATCCCCAAATTCCGGTTCAAACTAGTCCAGAAGCAGAATCCGGTCCAGCAGCGATCTGAGAAAACGCCAAGTCAAAATCGGCGAGAATCGCAGACGATTCTCGGCGAATCGGCGAGAATCACCAAGTGATTCTCGACGATTCGTCGAGAATCGTTTGTGATTCTCGTCGAATCACTCACTGATTCTCAACGAATTTTACTGTGTACATGGGCTGCTTGGCCACTGGTTCGGCTTGAATTACAAGTGATTCTCGCCGAATCTTACTTGGCACCATTTTGAGATGGCCGGAAGGAGTCGGCGAGAATCACTGATGATTCTCGTCGATTCGGCGAGAATCACTAATGATTCTCGCCGATTCGGCGAGAATCACTTGGTGATTCTCGTCGAATTTGCCTTGGACGATTTTTCGTCTTCCACCTAGGAGCTGCTCCTTGATCCTCCATGCTCCTTGTCTTTTCTTGCATATGAACGGCCCTGTACTTGAAAGTAAGTGCACTCCAATAGAGAGAGTACACATAGGCCAACACACTGATCTGCTCAACGAGGGATTACGTCGTGCAGACCCGTGTATATTGACCTACTGCACCCTGACATTGGTGTGCACTGTTAGAAAGTAGAGACAAGAAGCGAAAAGTAGAGAACAAGCGAATAAACTTTTGAATAATTGAAATTTTATTATCCAAAAATGATATCATTTACAAAGGTATGGCCTCCCTTATATAGAATGGAGGAGATAAGAAAGAGAGTATACAAATAATGTGGGACTAAACATTTACAGTACTGAGCGGCTAGAATAATGGAGACCGCATAGGCCGCGCGGTTAGACAGATGGGCTAACCGCTCGGCAACTACAGCAGGATAGAACAGGCCGCAGAGGTAGACCGATAGACCGCCCGGTCTCCAGGCACCAGAGAGACCGCCAGACCGCTCGGTCAACAAACCGCAGGATCAGACCGCTAAGCCGCCCGGTCTGATACTTCAACACTCCCCCTCAAGCTGGAGCATAGATATCAATCATGCCCAGCTTGTCACAAATGCGGAAGAAGGAAGTAGAAACCGGCTTGGTGAAGATATCTGCCAACTCCTTGTCAGAGGTGACAAAAGGAGTACAAATCTGTTTCTTCAAAATCTCCTCCCGAATGAAGTGACAGTCAACCTCTATATGCTTCGTTCTCTCATGGAAGACCGGATTTCTGGATATGTGTATAGCGGCCTTGTTGTCACAGAACATAGGGAGAGGACAATCATATACCTCGCCCAGGTCAAGCATGAGAGCCCGCAACCATTTTAACTCACACGTAGTTGACGCCATACTCCGGTATTCTGCTTCGGCACTGGATCTGGAAACAACAGACTGTTTCTTGCTCTTCCAACTCACGAGATTACCTCCAACAAAGGTACAAAAACCTGACGTGGATTTACGATCGCCTTTGTCATCTGCATAACTTGAATATGAGTAGGCCTCAACCCTCAGATGGCCATTCTTCTGGAAGAGTAACCCTTTGCCCGGTGCTGCTTTGATATACTCTAAAATCTTCAGGGCGGACTGAAGATGACACTCACTGGGAGCTTGCATAAACTGACTGACCTTTCCTACAGCGTAGGCGATGTCGGGTCTAGTCACCGTGAGATAGATGAGTTTGCCTACCAAACATCTGTACCGTGTGACATCAGATAGAGGAGGCGATTCATCCGTCCACGTCTTGTCTTCTCCAACAGCCATGGGAAGATGAGCTGGTTTGGCACCTGTCAAGCCTGCTTCTCGAAGAAGATCAAGGGCATACTTCCGTTGAGAGAGAACCAAGGAGTCAGGTTTTCGAGAGATTTCTATCCCCAAAAAGTATTTTGGGGAGCCCATATCCTTCGTGACCAAGTGCTGACGGAGGTGCTTCTTCGTCAAGTCCACCCCATCTCGGTCATCACCAGTGAGGAGAATATCATCCACATATACGGCCAAAACCACCAGTCCCGAGGCCGTTTTGCGAATGAATAAGGAGTGATCGGCCGAACTCCTTTGAAAGCCGATGGTTGCCACAATCCCACTGAATTTTTCGAACCATGCCCGAGGGCTCTGCTTTAGGCCATAAATGGCCTTCTTCAAATGACAGACACGTGTCTCCCCCTGAGCAACATACCCAGGAGGTTGCTCCATATAGACGTCCTCTTGAAGATCGCCATAGAGAAAGGCATTCTTTACATAAAGCTGGGAAATAGCCCAAGCCCGGTTAACAGCCACAGAAAAGAGAACCCGGATGGTGCTGAGGCGAGCAACCGGAGAAAAGGTATCAAAGTAATCAATGCCATAAGTCTGAGTAAAGCCCTTGGCCACCAGCCGGGCTTTGTAGCGATCCACAGTGCCGTCGGGGCGAAACTTCACAACAAAGACCCAGCGACAGCCAACCACATCAGTGCCCACGGGAGGAGGAACCAGGGTCCAGGTACCCGGTTCAGTAAGAGTAGTCATCTCCTCATCCATGGCAGACTTCCAATGAGGGAGAGCGAGAGCCTCCTGGTAGGTACGGGGAGTAGAAGTAGCAGAGATAGCCAAGGCAAAACACCTGCGAGAAGGAGAAAGCTGATCATAAGAAACAACAGCCGTGAGCGGGTGTTGAGTACACGCCCGCACCCCTTTGCGAAGGGCAATGGGAACATCCAGATCATCGGGAGCGTCGGCGACGGGAGCGTCAGCGACCGGAGCGTCCGTGGCGGAGAAGGCTGGCCCGGGACTAGAGAGAGACGGCAGCGGAGAAGAAGGAGGTGGGGTGGGAGGGGAGACGGACTGGGAAGGAGTGGGTGGAGGAGGAGACGAATGTGGGAAAACGTGGAGAGGTGTGGAAGGAACGGAGATATCAGAAGGAAGAGAAGAGGGAGGAGAGAAATAGGAAGCATGTTCGAAAAAAGTCACATCGGCGGAGACAAACTGCTTGCGGAGAAGGGGGTCAAAGCAGCAATAGCCTTTTTGAGTGGTAGAGTACCCCAAAAAGACACACTTGGTGGAACGGGGGGAAAGCTTGTCGCGGGTAGCGGAGGGAGCGTGAACAAAGGCCGTACAGCCAAAGACACGGAGAGGAAGAGGGAAAGGTTCCTGGTGGGGGTAGAGAAGGGAGAAGGGAGTCCGGCCGTGGAGGACCGTAGAGGGAATGCGATTGATGAGATAGCAAGCGAGGAGCACAGCGTAGCCCCAGTAGGAGCGAGGGACGTGCATCTGCGTCATGAGAGTACGCGCAACATCAAGCAGGTGACGGTTTTTACGCTCCGCCACCCCATTCTGTTGGGAGGTGTAAACACAAGTCGTTTGATGAAGGAGGCCGTGTTGGTGAAAGAACGCGGAGAACTCATGAGACAGATATTCCTTGGCATTATTAGAACGTAAGACTTTAATAGAAGTAGCAAATTGAGTCTTAATCATAAAGTAAAAAGATTGCCAAACAGAAAATAGTTCAGAGCGATCCTTTAATAGATACACCCAGGTACAGCGAGTAAAATCATCGATAAAAGTGACAAAATAGGAACTGCCCCTACCAACTGTGAGGGTAGGAGCAGGACCCCATACATCAGAATGAATAAGATCAAAAATGCGAGAGGAGCCACGGCCTTGCTTCGGTGGGAAGGAGGAGCGATGATGTTTGCCAAGCTGACACGCATCACAGTTGAGCGGAGAACTGGTGGGAGGTAAGTGGGGCAGAAGCTGACGAATAAGCCGAGGAGGAGGATGTCCAAGACGAAGATGCCACTGAAGGAGATCGGTGGAGGAGGAGTAGGCAGAAAGAGCTGAAACATCGTCGAGGAAGTAGAGGCCGCCGCTCTCAGTCCCAGTAGCAATCGTCCGCTGGGTCCTCGGGTCCTGAAAAGAACAAGTAGTGGGAGTGAATAAAACAGAGCACTGAAGTTGCCGGCATAAAGTAGTAACTGATAACAAATTGCACGGGAACTTCGGGACATAGAGGGTATCCTCCAAGCAAAGCGATGGAGTCAGCTGAACCATGCCCGTCCCATGAACTGGAGACGGGGAACCATCTGCCACACGAACTGGGGGTAAGCGGTCATGGGTCTCAAGACGGGAGAAGCAATGAGGGTTGCCCGTCATATGATTGGTGTCACCGGAGTCAATCAGCCATTTACCTTAGGTAACGACGTGGGCACTACCTGACGTCGTGGCCACAGAGGCAGACGGCCTAGAAGAGGCGGAGGCCGAAGGAGCATCACCGGAAGGGCAAAGATGAGGATGTTTCTGCCAGCAGCGGTCAACAGTATGGCCAGTACGACTACAGTGAGAGCAGAAGAACCGGGAGGAACCCCGTCCGCCAGAGGAGCCACGGCCACTCGGGCCCCCCCCTCTGAGCTTGGTGAGCAAAGGAGTCCTGGGAAGGGGGGAGGCCAACAGAGGCCGCTGGAGGAGCGAAGTAACGGCGGCAATGCGAGCCGCAGTGGCATCCAAAGTAGGAGATTCCGCCTCACCCAAGATCTGCTGGCGGATCATATCATAAGATTCGGGAAGACGAAGAAGATAACAAACAACCAGGAGTTCCTGGAAGTGTTTGTGCTGGTCGGCCAAGTCCGCGGAGAAGGGGCGATTCTGGAGGATTTCAGCCCCAACAGCCTGAACCTGCTGATAAGCCGCAGCCGGGGTCATGGAAGGGCGGGCGAAGAGGTCCGCATAGAGAGTATAAATGCGGGACGTCTGGCCCCCCTTAGAATAGAGAGCAGCGAGGTGAAGCCATGCGGCCTTGACCGTCTCATCATGGCGAATGACGGGAAGGCACTCATCAAAAAGGCTGTTGGCCAGCCAGGTGCGAACAAGAGCATCACTCGCATCCCAGTCATCAAACTCAGGAGAGGTGCGAGGAGGAGGGTCATCGGTGAGGTGATGACGCTTGCGTTGAGAACGAAGGAGAAAGGTGAAAGAAACGCTCCAATCGGGATAGTTGGAGCCCACAAGCTTGGAAAGGGTGCCAAGGTTGCCCGAAGGAGGAGGAGGAGAAGGAGCTGTAGGAGTAGTGGTGATACCGGAGGTAGTCATAGAACCCGGAAGCAGAAGAAGCCGCACGAACAGAAGCGGTTAGAAAACAGAGGAAGCCGCGCGAACAGTAGCGGCTAGAAAGAGGCACTGCGAGGAAGAGGTCGCGCGGACTGAAAAGGCCGAGCGAACAGAAGAGAGGAGAAGAGCAGGTGACCGCGACCAAGATGCGGGTAAGAAAGAGACAACCCGCACGGTCAGGCAGATCACAGCAGCGGCTAGAAGGCGGTCAAAGGCACGACGGGGAAGAAGTCGCACGAACTGAGAAGCCCGAGCGAACAGAAAGGAGGAGAAGAGCTGGCGACCGCGACCAAGATGCGGGTGAGAAAGGAACAACCCGCACGGTCAGGCAGATCACAGCAGCAAACCGCGAGTAGAGAGACAACACACGCGGACAGGGACAGACCGCAACGACTAGGAAGTCGGAGAGGCAAGAAAAGACAAGGAGCGCGGCGACAACGAAACAGGTCGCTGCGACAAAGAGAAGTAGGAGAAGAGAACCAAAAAGAGGCAAGCCGCGCGAACAGGTCGGCGGACAAAACAAGCCGCGCGGATAGAAACAAGCCGCGCGGATAGAAGAGAGGGCAAGCCGCGAATCAAGTCGCAGAACGCGGAAAAGAAGTCGCGAACAACAGAGGGTGCACAGAATCAGGAGGAAATGACCGTGTCCTCTGATACCATGTTAGAAAGTAGAGACAAGAAGCGAAAAGTAGAGAACAAGCGAATAAACTTTTGAATAATTGAAATTTTATTATCCAAAAATGATATCATTTACAAAGGTATGGCCTCCCTTATATAGAATGGAGGAGATAAGAAAGAGAGTATACAAACAATGTGGGACTAAACATTTACAGTACTGAGCGGCTAGAATAATGGAGACCGCATAGGCCGCGCGGTTAGACAGATGGGCTAACCGCTCGGCAACTACAGCAGGATAGAACAGGCCGCAGAGGTAGACCGATAGACCGCCCGGTCTCCAGGCACCAGAGAGACCGCCAGACCGCTCGGTCAACAAACCGCAGGATCAGACCGCTAAGCCGCCCGGTCTGATACTTCAACATGCACTTAGCGTGGAGAAACTGCAAGTACAACTTGAAAAAGTTTATCAAATACATAGTCTATTGACCTTAGCTTGTCCAGGGGCTTCTTCAAATCAGGTACATTGTGGATACAATACCCAACAGCCTTGTTGTGAAGTATGTCCACAAGACAGCTCCATCCGGATCCCTTGCTTCCTGCAAAAGCGTGAGAACTCGGTTGAGGCAAACTCACCACCGATACTTGTCCTCAACACCTTGATCCTCCGGCCAAGCTGGCCTTCCACAAGCTTCTTGAACTCCACAAACAAGCGTACCATGTTGGACTTCACCTTCATAAAGTATACCCAAGTATACCTAGAATAGTCATCAACCAATACCAGCATGAATCTGCTGCCTCCAAGACTGGCCGTGATGGTCGGTCCCCCCAGAGCACAATGGACAACCGCCAATGGTGATTTACATCTGGATTGTGCTTTGTCAACCATGAAGCGATAGGCTCCACTTTCCTGACATCCCGCACACCCCCGACCATCGCCATAGGATGACAATCTAGGCAAGCCTCTTATGAGTCTTCTTTCTGCCATTGCTTTCAGCTTTCCATCCCTACATGCCCCAGTCTTTCATGCCAGATAGCTGCACTATCACTGACATTCATCCGATCAGCTCCAGAACTTGTTGATAACCCAACAATGTTCTTCTCCTTACTTCCAACATGAGCTACGTTCGCCGAGAGCAAGACAACCTTGCACTCCTTCCGAAGATGACCTTGCTGCTTGCATTTATAGCACCTTGGTCCTTCCTTCCTCTTCCTATCACGCCTAGGAGAAACATTCCTTTCTTCCTGATACGAAGTAGAGGGACCAATGTCAGCAGCAACCTTCACCTCCTTCCTGAACAACCCATCAAGGGAAGTCCAGACCTCCGCAGCTGACCGACATCCACTGATGTGGTCCAAGAACTCTGATGAGATCACCTGCTTGAGAATAGACTCCGCTTTCGCATTTGCCTCCTTCCAAGCTCTCATCGACTCAGCATTGCCAGCAGTATCCTCTTGTCTTCCTGCTCCGCATACAACCTCCCAAAGGTCCTCGCCAAGAAGAAAGCTCTTCATACAGGACTTCCACCTTTCAAAGTTCGTCTCTGTAAGAAGATCAATGCCAAGACAACTTGCATCCTCCACTGCCATGGTTCTACCACTGGTTTCCTCTTCAACCGAGCAACCACTTCCGTTGACCACTGCTTGACCACTCCAACAACCTGCCTCTGATACCATGTTAAAATTCAACAAAACTGCAGAGGCCTCCTCGGATACCCTGTTGAAACTCAACAAACCGGCGGAGAACACCCTACTTCTATTGTTGAAAGTTTTCCCGGATCGTGGAGTTAACAGGGATTATCTCAACAAAGCAGTAACAACCAGCAACACATGCAACACAAGCTTCTTTATTGATCAAGAGCAAACTTCTTTACAAGGCGAGACATACATGGCGAGACATGCTTCACCAAAACCCAACACCGGGAAAGCAGAGACAGTTACAAAGACAAGAAAAGCAAACAAGCCGCTCAGACTAATTCAACAAGCCGCCGACCTACTGCTGTGGAGTCTGCTAAGTCCGCCAGGTCGTCAGACCGCAACCCAAGCCGCGCGGACTCACCCCTTATTCCAATGCTTAGTTCTTCACCGCCGGTCTGCAAGCCGCCTGACCGCAGGTCGCCTAGCCGCCAGACCGCACAAGCTGCGTCACCGAATGGAACATTCCGCCTAAAGCAGGCGACTTCCTGAACCCCGAACCAAGTTGCCAAAGAGAAGACCGCTTGGTCGCTATCCGCGACCTGCTGTTTACCGCATGTTGCTTAACCGCAGAGTCCGCACTGTCCCTGACCGCAATCAGCGCTAAGTCCTGGCTTTCCAGCGCTATCCGCACAACCTGCACAGCACAACCGGGTCAACTCTCAATCCACGCGGACACCAAAGTCCAGACCGCAGCAACTTACACGAGCTCAATTACTGTTCACTTACTTCGGTCTAGGTCCATTACTCCTGATGTGACATGGGTCCTATTTATAGGCACGACGATGAGTATGGTCACCGCCCTTCCCGATAGGATCACCGCCACAACCCGCAGCAAGAACTAGTGTGTCCGCCAGCCCGCAGACACACATTCCAGTTCGCCGCTCCTGTGCAGATAGCCAGTCCGCCCCAGCTTCTCCAAGGCCGGACTCCAATATCCAGCCCGCCTTGCCGCCAGAGACCAAGCCAAGACTTCCACACCCGGACTCCACAACAGCTGTGTCCGCCATTCTGCGGACAAGGCATCAGCCCGCAAAACCCGAGCCCGCAGCCTCGCCACCAAGGCATCTCCGGACTTAGCGGACACGATGATTCAGTCCGCTAACAGCAGACTCCAGTCCGCAACTCCTGAGTCAACCTCATCACGAGGCTAAACCGGACTCATCGGACTCTGGCTCCAGTCCGCACGCTGCTGCACAAGCAATTCTCCAGTCCGCATTTCCCCAAGCTAGCAAACAAGGCAACAGCACTTCTACTATGCTTGGCGGACTGAGAAACCAGCCCGCGCTCCACTGCGCGATCTCCCCGGACTGAGCCACCTGGACTTGGTTCAATTCCCACCAAGTCCAGTCCACTGGCCGCAAGGGCCAGCCCGCACTTACTGGCGGACACTGGATCTAGCCCGCCATACCGGGCGACCTCCAGTTTCTGTCCGCGCTGACCGGCGGTCTACGCGGCTTCTATTTGCCGCTTCACTAGAGCAAGACCAAGGCAACTGCCAAACCGGTCTGCCGAGCTCCAGTTCTTCAGTCCGCTTTATACCGGACTCTGCGGATAACATTCCTATCCGCCCGGTTACTTCCTGGGAGTCAACCGCCTGCTGAGCATATACTGGCCTGTCAGACCGCTGCTGCTGTCCGCGTAGTCCGCGCGAACAGACCGCCCAGGCCGCCACAGAGCAAACCGCCTGCAACATCCCTGCCGACCTAGCAGTCCGCCAACCCTGTCCGCGTAGTCCGCGGGGATAGGTTTCCCAAGCCTTACATTCACCCACTTTCACTTCACAGAATTCAACAAGTCCGCCCAGGTCCCTCAGGCCGCCCACTTTCACTTCAAAAACTTCAACAATGTGTATTTCTCAATTTTAGCAGAGAGGGATCTTTTGGTAAACCACACCCAAGTGATTGGCTTGATTATAATGTGAGAGGTAAACCAGATTTGTTAAAGAAGAGTTTTATGTTTTTAGGTGTTCTATTTACCAACCCATTAAACTAATATGTTGGTACTCACAACACCTCTCCTCAGCCCTATGTCACACTCAAAACCAAGAAGCCCCGCCTCTCCTTAACCTTCTGACATCCCCTTTACCACCACCCCAAGCAATTTGAACCTGCATGAATTTACATGCACAAGAGACAAAGACAGGATTGTCGCATAGGCAATCTGATCCAGTAGCCACGTTCAAAGCGATAACGGCATATTTTTTATGTATTTTTCATATTTTTATTTCATGCAAAATTAGTGGATTTATGTTTCGGATGACTCGCGCACCATAGGTTCTAAATCTATAAATAGAGTTATATTCACCAATTTTAAGAGACCACATAATTTGGACAAATTTTTGCGCTCTCGTGGTCAACATTGTCATGATGGAGATCTAGATCATAAGATTGCACAATCCTACGATCCGGAATATGATTTTTGATTTGAGTCATGATCGGGATAAAATGTGAGCTCTGATTGCATGGCATAGCGTGTAGGATTGTGGGATCGTTAGAATCATGATCTATGCATGGTCCCAACAATCCTATGGGAGCTACTTGCATCTACCTATTTCCTTGTCTTTCACACCATGCATAAATTTTATTAGGCTGCAGAACTAACATAGTTTAAAATATGAATATTCAAATTAAACTAAATATTTACCTTCTTATAAAATGAAAGATGACACCAAATAAATGGAATTGATAGGAATTACAGGAGAAAGTCAAATTTCATATTTGTATCTGAATTGTAATGATCCTCACTGGTATTGATGGTAACCTTTGCGATAAGATTCTCAAAAGAAGACATACCAACTTGATTGGAGGATTCTTTCATGTTATATATGTTACATCAAGAAATTATGGTTAAATAAAGAAGCCAGGATAAATATCACACTTAAAATAATCATAATGTTGGAGTTGTGGAACACTTCCGATCCTCTTGTTTCTCACACCGGGTTCGCCCACATGAGCTTAAAGGAATCGAAGTGTGAATCCCTCCCACATATCTGGCGCCGACGACAGCGGGGGACCGAGGGCGGCAGCCCCCGACGGAGGTCCCGCTTTGTGCGGATATCAGCCTGTTTTTCTCACTCACCCTATTTAAGATCTTTTCCCGTGATTAGGAAGACAGGGTTATTAGGGTTTTCGGCTGGGAGTGCTTTGGAGACGCATACGAGGCTCTTCGTAGAAGTATGTTTCCGGCGGTGGTTCCTCCAGTTCTTGTCCAAAGGAGATTGAGAGAAGATAGGATCAGTGAGATCCTTGTAACCTTTGTAATCGTTTTCATTTTGGGGAATATAAGAAGCAAGAGGAGGAAGGGAGAGAGGATGTAACCCTGGTTTTTGGGTGAACATCTGTAAATCTTGTTTTTTGCGGTTGCTTGTAGTTTGTTTGCTTTTTTTCCGTTCGAATCGGTCTTCTCGGCGCTCCGGATTTCCTTCACATTATACATATACAATTAGTGCTATGTGAAATTACATCATACAAAATATTTACAAAAAAAAACTTGAGAGTTTCAAAAAAGAACTCAAAATTCTTCATTGTAAACAATTTCATAAACTTAATCCCAAAGGGAAAATGCATAATAAAACATTTATATCAATGCACCCATTATTAACTAATCAAGCAATGCACCACCAACATAAAATAACAAAACATCAACCATTTGGACAAAAAATGTTATATCCAAAAATCAATTACGTCATGATGTACATTTCTAGTTTCAACTGACTAGTATTGTCAGCATTACCGTCAAGATACCTTGTCACTCTTAATTTTACGAGTTAAGAAATAAAAAAATAGTAGGATATTTTACCAAACTTATTTTGTAGCGGGTTCGAGATTTGCGAGAACATATCTTCATGATAAAAAAAGATCCCAGTAGTTAGTGACATATTTCTGATTATGATTTAACCTAATTGTTCCATTTCTCTTATATAAAGAGAACATTTTATTTTCTCAAACCTAGATACTTATTTAGTGTGTGAAATATTGTTCAATTGCAAGGGTTCAACATAGGGCCAAGGGGGGATGGGGTAGCCTTGCTTGAATGCTCGTGTATGTCTGGGTCTTTTTAGATGACATGCCACTCATTTGCACAACATACCTTGCAAAAAAGTCACACCGCGACAAAAAAACAAAGTAAAATCAAAATATTCGTAGCCAAATATTTGGAGAATGGATTAGGCCTGTCCAAAAGGCCCGATCGGGACGGACCGGACCGGGCCAGATCGGGCCCGAGCTTTTGCAAACCGGGTCAAGCCCGGGCCCTTCCTTTATCGGGCTCGGGCCAGGCTCGGGCTTTGACCCCGGGAAGGGGCCCGCGCCGGCCCCCGGGCCGGGCCGGGCCGGGCACTTTTTTTAAAAAAAACCATTTTATTTTAAAAAAAACTTGAAATAAAAAAATTTATTAATATTGAAATTTAAAAAATCAAAATTACACTTTTAAAAAATAAAATTAGGAAAAAATGGAATTATTATTTTTAATGATAATAAAAAATATACTTTTACAAATTCAGGTTGTCCATCTTCTCTTCAATTTCCTCGGAGCTCTCCTCCAACGCTGAAATTTGTTGTTTTCTCTTCGTAGCATCCAAATAATCCTTGTAGCAGATGCATAGTTCTAGTGATTCTTCATTTAGTCGGCTCCTCCGCTTATTCAAAATCCTGCCACTAAGAGAAAAAACGGACTCCGAAGCTACTGTAATAGCTTGAATTGTTAGTAAATCACGGGTCATACATGCCAAAATATGATACGTATTAGCTTTATCTTTCCACCACTTTAAGATATCGAAGTTTTCGATCTCTTCCGTAGTCATAAAATCACGAAATTTCGTTTTCGTATACAGTCCTAATTCATTTAAACTACTCAATGTTCGTGTTTTTTCCTGGAAGCTAATTCTAAAATTTTATTTGTAAAATAATCTTTTGTCCTAGGTTGCGTTATTTCTTCTCGGGGTTGTGAGACATATAAGTTGTCGTAATAATTAAAATATTCGGTAAAAATATAATTAAATTTAGTAGTACTAACGTCGTCAACGTCATCAAAACTTATATTTATGTCTAAGTTAACGTTAATTTCATCTATCAAATTTTCTACACCGTCTACAGCGAATAACGGGTTTAAAGTGACGGCGCATAAAAATGCAGGAGGCATTTCTCTATAATATTTTAAAAAAAATTCTTTTATTACTTCAATTAAAGGAAGTCATCCGAAGTGTTGCCTAAAATAGTTAATTTTTTGTGCGATATTTACAAAATTTTCAACTACTAACGAGCTAGTTGGATAATACACACCAGATAAAAAAACAATCGCCCTATAAAAATATTTTAATAAATTCATATAATGTAATAGTACGTCTCAATCGTTATCAGTTAAATTATGATTATTTGTCACAGTGTAATATTCCATAAGAAGTGTTTTTTTGTTAAAATGCTCTTTCTAACATTTTATATGTTGAGTTCCATCTTACAGGCATATCAAATTGAGATTTTAAATATTTTTGACTTTGTGCGATCATAAATTTTCGAAAATCTTGACTTCGTTGTTTGAAACAATAAATAAATCTAACCATAGTCCGAATTTTTTAACATATAGTTTCATAGCTTCTAAACTATCTTGTGCCACTAAATTTAAAACGTGGCACACACATCGAGTGTGAAAAAACGCACCGTTGAACATTGGTTTTAATTCACGTTTTAATCACTCTACTACGGTGTTGTTATTACTAGCGTTATCAAAAGAAAGAATCATTATTTTATCTTTTATTTTAAATTCACGCAAACATTTAATAATTACCGAATATATAGCCTTACCCGTGTGCGGAAATTCAAAACCTTCAAAACATATTACGCGCTTATTTAACTCCCATGAAACGGGATCGATCCAATGAGCCGTGATACAAATATAAGATAATCCTATATTTACGGTACTACTCCAAACGTCGCTCGTTAAACTCATACGTCCCTCGAAAGTTTCAAAAACTTTATTAAATCTTATTTTGCGTCAAAATATAATTTAAGTGTGTCGCGTCTAATAGGTGATCTACTTACATGTTGATATTTGGGCTGAATGCTTTCGTGTATGTACTCCGTCGTCTCATCGTTGTCGTAGTGACTGAATGACAACCTACGTCTGATGATGTTTTTCGCTTGTAGGTCTCGCTATCTTGCTTGATCGTAGGTCCAAATATGTCCTGATGCTGATATTTGTCCCTGACTTGACTCGGGAGCTTGCTTCGCAAAACACGACTTAACGTGTCTCACTAGGGTTGAGTTGACGGTAAGAGTTAGCAACTTTGAGCATAACTTGCACCGCGCCTTGAATTCGTCGCTGACTTTAACCTTGTCGAAATGCTCCCAAACGGGGGCCCTCCGATTATGCTCCACCACTTCGACCGTGCTTTGAGTCGACGATGCCGGTATTGAGGAGGACGATGACATGCAGCGAGGGAGAGAGTAAGAGAGTAAGAGAGGGAGAGAGTAAGTGAGAGAGAGAGAAAGTGAATGGAAGAGAGAGAGAGTAAGTGAGAGAGAGAGTAAGTGAGAGAGAGAGTGAAGGGGTGAGAGAGAGGGTCGGGTAGAGGGGTTTTATAAAAAAAAATTTTAATAAAAAAATTTAAAAAAAAAATTATTTTTTTTAATATGGCCTAGGGCCTAGGCTGTTGCCTAGGCCCTAGGCCACAACACAGCAGCCAGCAGCAGCTGCTGCTGACACCCGACAGGGCTGTCAGCAGCAGCCCTGCTCGTTGCTTCCAACGGCTCTAAGAGCCATTGGATTTCCAACAGCTCTTAGAGTCGTTGGCAAGTAGGGTCGGGTCGGCCTGTGGGCCTGGTCCGGGCTTCGTCCAAGACCAGGCCCGGGCCGGCCCGAATTTCGGGCTTTGCCCGGCCCGGCCCGGCCCGGGTCGGGTATCAGGCCAGGCTAGCCCCCAAAACCAGGGCCCTGAGCCCGGGCTCAGCCTGGATCGGGCTTTTTCCGGGCCGTGCTGAATCGGGCTTTCGCCGGGCCGGGCTCGGGCAGGCCCACTGGACCCGGGCCTTTTGGACAAGCCTAGAATGGATAGATAGACATGTTTTCAAGGCTGGAGAGACTCATCTCTAAGGGTGATGTGTGCAAATTAATTTTTTTGTTGGCCCTCAAATCCTCTAGGAAGATAAAAATGTAATTTCAATTGTCCACAACTACGAATACCCAAATTAGATCCAAAAATCTACTCAAGGCATTAGAAATTAATTTTTTTGGGAAACAATTGAAATCAAAGTTGTATAAAAATTCTCTTCCTCAACATAAGAATATTAAAAATTAGGTAGCAAATCAAAAAAGCTAAAAGTACTTGTTATTGGAATACCTAAAGTGGAATGCACATCTTCAAAAATTTAAAATATATAGTTAAAATAAATCTCAGGCTTATGAATAAATTGAATAAATGAAAGTGAGAATATATATCATGGTCACAAGATAGATGAGGCGATAATATTTTAAAAACAAAATGTGAATATCTTAGAGCTATCCAAGAATTAAGAAAGTCCTGAAAACATCTTCTTTCAAATTATTGTACTAAGGAAATAGAAATTGAAAAATAAGTTATCGGAGACTCTTGAAATAAAGAAATTATCTCAGAAAAAGAAGCTGAAAAAACATTTTAATAATGAATCAATGTTGAGGAAATGAAAGAAAATTCGAAGGGTGATGTTATATATAGACCATGTTTGGTTATATATAAACCCAATTTTTTTTGGTCTTTTTTTTCCTACTATATACAAATCAAAAAATAGTTTTCCTCATTTTTGTATTCCGCAACCCTGCTGCTTCTCGCTCCCGGCTCTTGTGCGAAAGGCGAACCTCCTGATCCCGTCTTCCTTGCTTGATCCAAGCTCGTCGGTGGCCAATGTCCCCTGCTACATCACCGGCGAGCACTCCAGTGGCCTACTTCAAGGCCTGCAAACCTCCCTTGTCCGATGATGGTGGCAGAAATACAATTCCGGACGAAAATAGGATTCCGGCGAGCACTCCAGCAGCCACTCAGAAAGAGGTATTCAAAACCTCGCCACAAGCTTTCTTCCTCCCCCTGCCTTCAAAACCATATTCCGGCCGTGATTTAAAACCGTCAAAAGTGTGTTCATCAAATTTGAATATGGAATTCAAAATCATATTCCGGTCGGGATTTATTTTTGTTGAATGTGAGCATCCACCTACTATTTTTATGTCATGAGTTTATTGTTGAATATTTACTATTTTTGCATATTATTGTAGGATCAATCATTAGCAATTGGAGCAATGAAGTTGGATAATTTGAAGATTCCTTCGTTTATGTCGAAATATGGTGTTGTAATGTTTGTTAATATAATATGTCATACATGTTATGTTGTGTACATTGGAAAATGTGTACCAGATTTGAAGAAGTCTCACCCTACTCAATGATATACACCAAGGTGTATTTGATGTGTTTTGAGTTTATTTGTGCAGGTTAAGTAACTGCAGGATTGCAGGAAAAATTTCAAGTCCATGTGTCGACACCTAGAGATGCAGTGTTGACACTTATGAAGACTTGTGTCGACACCTAGAGAAGCTGTGTCGACACTTGGAGTAATTGTGTCGACACCAGGAAAGGCAGAGTCGACACCAGAAGAAAAGTGTAGACACATACAGGCAGTGTCGACACACTGTGAAGAATTGTCAACTTAATATGTGTTGACACTTAGAGCTAGTGTCGACACTCAGAGAAGTTTTGTCGGCATCAAATGTGTCGACACCAGGAGGCTGTGTCGACACTCAGCAAGCTTCAACAAAGTTAAAGTACTTGTGTCGACACAAAGGAGATGTGTCGACACTCAGCAAGTTTCAACACATGAAGAACCAGTGTCGACACAAAGGAGATGTGTCGACATTCAGCAAGTATCAACAACAAAAGAATATGTGTCGACACACAGCAGAATTCAACTAAGTTTTAAAGGAGAAGTACTTGTGTCGACACACAGAATCAGTGTCGACACATTCAACAAAAGGCTTGTGTCGACACACAGAATCAGTGTCAACACATTCTGAAGAAGCAGTGTCGGGAAGCTGTTACAACAACACAAGGAGTTGTGTCGACACCATCAAGGCTAGTATCGACACTTAGTTCACTTGTGTCGACACTTAGTCTATTTGTGTCGACACATAATGACTATCTGTCTCGACACTTTCAGACAGTGACAGTTATTTCAAGAAGTGACTGGATGACTTGACAGCTGTCATTTCAACCGGTCAACTGCAACTGTCAGAGCTGTCAGAAGTTCGTTAGAAACCGAATCAGCTAGTTACCTTGGAGGAAGACTATATAAAGGTCTTTCTCCTTCAACAGAAATTAATCAAGTACAATAAGAGAAAGACAATCAATCAACAGATTATTCATTGAAGATCAATAATAGATTGAAAAGATTTGAAGACCTTCGATAGAAGATCTAAGAAGTTGGAGAGAGAGAGCTCCTTCTAAGAAGAGCAGCTACTGAACCAGGCTGCTAAGTAAGATTCAGATTGAGATCTGAATCTCAAGACAGAAGTTGATTGAAGATCATCTTCATAGGAGATTCAACCCTACTGAGTTCTAATTCAAGAAGCTTTGAAGAAAGCTAAGGGAGGTTGATCTCTGCCAAGTTCTTCCAAGAACTCATCAAGAAGCCAGTCAACTCATCTCTCTCTGTCAGAGTTGTGGTTAATTACTTTGTATAATCAAATTTCTGTAGGATCTTGTATAGATCTGAGCTGTAAGCCTATTTTATAAAGGCTGAGTGTAGGAGACTGTGTGCTCTGAGTGTAGGTCTTGTTGAAGACTGAGATAGGGCCTTGTGCCTGAGTTGTAGGAGACTTTGTTCTCTGAGTGTAGTTCTTGTTGAAGACTAAGTGGTAGGGCTTTGTGTCTGAGTTGTAGGAGTGGGGACACTCTGAGTTGTAGGAACCGGTTTGGGGTTCTGAGCTGTAGGATCTGAGGATCTAAGGAGTAGTGCAGAAGTTAGGCCGAATCTAGTACACTACTAGATAGGCGAAGGGGGAAAGTGGATGTACCCAGACCTTGGGAAACCACTATAAAAATCTGTGTGCACTCTGTGTTTGTTTATTTCTGTGGTTGCTGAGCTAGCTGTGCTGAATTGCTATTGAAAATTGCAAATACAAGTTTAATTGTTCAGTATTTCTGCCTTAAAGTTAAAAGGATAAAGTTCACCTATTCACCCCCCCCCCCCCTCTAGGTGGTTAGGCACTATTTCTTTCAAGTGGTATCAGAGACAAGTTGCTCAAAAAGGGACATAACAGTCTGAGTAAGATCCTGTAGGCAGATTCAGAACAAACAAGATTCAAGAAAATGGGTTCTAGTGAGAATCACAAAGAGCTGGGGTCCATGAAATTGCCAATATGTAAAAAAGAGATATTTGGCATATGGAAAGAGAGGGTTAGACTTTTTATGGAAGCATCTGACCCAAGGATATATATTACAGTTAAAGAAGGCCCATATGTGCCAATAAAGATCTCCATTCTGGATGCAAATCAGAAAACTCCCAAGGACTTTGCTGAAATAACTAAAGATGAAATTATTCTGGCCACTATGGACAAGAGAGCCCAGAATATAATTGTTAGTGTCATTGATGATGCAACATTTCAGAACTTAATTCATTGTAAATCATCTAAAGAAATGTGGGACACATTAATAGTTTATATGGAGGGCTCAGAGGAAGTAAGACAAGATAGGAAGTCCTTGTTAAATCAGGAATATGAAAGCTTCAGACAAGGAAAGTCTGGTAGCATTACAAAATATTACAAGAAGTTCTATAGGATTGTTAATGAGTTGATGTCCTATGGAAGATAATTCAGCAACTATCAGCTGAATGACAAGTTTTTAAGATCCCTGACTAAGGACTGGGATACCAAGATTTGTGTCATTAGGGAAGTGGCCAAACTAGCTGATATACCTCCTCCAACTTTGTTTGGAAAACTGCTATCTTATGAAATGCAGTTAATGGTTAGAAAGGAGTAAGAGAAGAATACTAGAGTGGAGCACAAGGAAAGATCTGTGGCCTTCAAGACTGAAGTCACTAAGAAGTATAGAAGCAAGTCACCATCTCCACCTCACATAGTTGCTGAGGCTGTGACAGAAAATTCAGATAGCAAGAATTCAGATAGCAGTGAAAGTGATGAAGACTTTGCTGCTTTTACTAGGCATTTTCAAAAGTTTCTAAAGAAAAAGCAGTGGAGGTCTAAGCCTTCCACTTCTCAGCCAAAAGATGACTACTATCAGAAAATAAAGTCATCAAGAAATGACAGAAGCAGGTCCAAGCCAAGCAAAGCTACATCCTCAAAGATTATGTGTTATTACTGCAATAGACAGGGACATGTAGTAGCTGACTGTCCTGAAAAGAGGAAGGAGTCAGCTGACAAAAAGAAGACTCAGTTTAAGGGCAAAAAGGAAAGGTCCTTTGTTGCTAAGAAAGACAAGAGTCTGACTGATCAGTCATCTTCAGGAACAGAATCAGAAGTTGAAGCCTATATTGGATTATTTGCTGAAGAAGAAGAAGATGAGTTCATGCAGCTAATGAACTCAATTTATGAGCATGAGGACCATTAGTGCAAGGGACTGATGGATTTATCTGAAGGAGATAAGATTCATGATCAGCCTGGACCAAGTAAGGTACAAAGTTGTTCTTCTAGTTCAATTTATAGTACTAAGTCAGAATCAGATACATCTGCATCAAGTGATGTGGGTGAGTCTGAATCTGAAGGAGATATTCATCAGTTAATTGATGAATATAGGGACTTGTTGCAGGCCTTGAAGAAAAGCAAAACCTTGGCCAAAACTCAGGCAAAGGAGATTGCTAGTCTTAAATTGGCTGCTGCTGATTCAGACAAGTTGTTAGATCAGAAACTGAATGAAATAGCCAGATTGAAGAACATTACTGTTATTCAGATGAGTACTATTACATTTAAGAATGATCAGATCAGGAATCTGGAGGTTAGACTTCAGAAGGAGAAGGATATTGTGGCTAGCTTTTCTAAACTCAAATCTATTTTACCCTTGATAGATGAGTTTGTACCTCAAAAGGGTAAGGTTGGATTAGGATTTAAAAAACCTGCCTGGACTGCTAGGTCCAAATCTAAGGGCAAAGCCCCAGTACTAAACAAGAAGCCTGCTGTAGATAATTCAGCCAGGGTTGTACCTAAACAAAGGTACAACAAGTTTGAGTGCTGGTGTTGTGGCAAGATAGACCACTTTGCCATAGATTGTTGGCACAATTCAAGTGTCAAGGAGAGTAGCAAACTGTCTGCTAGAAGTTCTACGTACAGATAGTTTTGTTAAAAGTCAGACTAACTTGCACCAAGGACCCAAGAGTTATTTGGGTTCTAAGGTTAAGTAATCTGTTTTGCAGGTGATTCCAAGTGGCCATGACCCTATATGGTACTTGGACAGTGGATGTTCCAGGCACATGAATGGAACAAGGGGGTTGTTGAAGGACTATACACCTATCAAGGATGGCCCTAAAGTTACCTTTGGTGGTTCAGAAAAAGGAATCATCAAAGGCTTTGGTAACATTTCTAGTAACCTGATTACAATTACTCAAGTGGCTTATGTAAAGGGTTTGAAACATAACCTCATTAGCATAAGTCAGCTGAGTGATTTAGGATATGACATCTCATTTGTCAAGAATGGTTGTCATATCAAAAGGTCAAGTGATCAAAAGATCATTTTGACAGGATATAGGAAGAGAAATGTCTATTGTCTTGACTTTGTGTGTGAGAACAATGTTTCTCCTATTTGTCTTATAGCTGATGAAAGAGTTTCACATTGTGTTAAATGGCACAAGAGGCTAGCTCATCTTAACTATAAGACAATTGGCCAACTCTTTAGCAAAGAGTTAGTGAGGAATGGTCCTCAAGTTAAGTGTATAAAGGATGGGATATGCTCAGCTTGTCAAAAAGGCAAGCAGACCAAATCCACCTTTCATAGCCTTGAGAACAAGGATTCTGTGAGGTGTCTATACCTCTTGCATATGGATCTTTTTGGTCCTATGCCAGTTCACAGCCTAGGTAGGAAGGTCTACACATTTATGGTAGTAGATGACTATTCAAGATATTCCTGGGTGTTCTTCCTAAGACAAAAATCTGAAACCCCAAGTATCTTATATAGTTTTGTTAAACAAATTCAGAATGAATTGGACAGTGCAGTGGTCAAAATCAGAAGTGACCATGGTACTGAATTACAGTCTGAAAGTATGACAAAACTGTGTGAAGCGTTTGGGATTTTTCAGGAATTTTCTTCACCAAGAACACCTCAGCAAAATGGTATTGCTGAAAGGAAGAATAGAACATTGATAGAGGCTAGTAGAACCCTATTGAGTGACACTTCTCTCCCAGAGTATTTCTGGGCTGAGACAGTAAATACTGCTTGTCATGTGATCAATAGGGCTACTATCATCAAGAACCACAAGAAGACCCCCTATGAGATTGTGAAGGGCAGAAAACCAAATTTATCCTATTTCAGGATCTTTGGTTGCAAGTGCTATATACTTAACAACGGAAAGTCTTATCTAACCAAGTTTGCTGCCAAATCCCAAGAGGGGATATTTGTTGGGTACAGCAACAATAGTAAGGCTTATAGGGTCTACAACTTGATTACTCAAGTTGTAGAAGAGTCTGTACATGTAGTTTTTGATGAAGCAAGACTCATTAACTGTGAATTGTCAAGTAGTGTTTGCAGCTCTACAGGTATAACTGATAGGCTGGACAAGCTTACCATTACAGAAGGTTCTACTGCAACTCAGCATGTGAAAGATGGTGGCTATTGTCTAGGGGGAGTACAAGATACTCCTGATGCTGAAGAAGACCAAGAGGTGTAGCTAAATGAAGAGACTGAAGGTGTACAACCTGAAGACAGGCTGCCTCCAACAAATAGACACTTAAAGGATCATCCAGCCAATCAAATAATTGGAGATCCCAGACAAGGAGTGCAAATAAGGAGCAGGAATCTGAGTACAGTCCTTTACTCCAGTTTCTTATCCCAAGTAGAGCCAAAGAAATTTGAAGAAGCAGTTCAAGACTCTCATTGGATTGATGCTATGCAAGAGGAGCTGAATCAATTCAAAAGATGCAAGGTCTGGGAGCTAGTTCCTAAATCCAAGGACCATAATATTATTGGAACTAAGTGGATCTTTAGGAACAAGTTGGATGAGAATGGAATCATCATAAAGAATAAAGCTAGACTTGTTGTAAAGGGATATAGGCAGGAAGAAGGTATTTATTTTGATCAAACCTTTGCTGCAGTAGCAAGACTGGAAGCAATAAGGATATTCCTTGCCTATGCAACATATCAAGGGTTCAAGGTATATCAAATGGATGTTAAGTCAGCTTTTTTGAATGGAAATCTGAAGGAAGAAGTCTATGTAGAGCAGCCATCGGGTTTTGTTGATTCTATTAAACCTGATTATGTTTATAAACTTAGGAAGGCTTTGTATGGGTTTAAACAAGCCCCAAGGGCTTGGTATGAAACCCTGTCTAGTTTCCTCATTGAGAACAAATTCTCAAGGGGGAAAATAGACAAGACACTATTCCTTAGAGGATCCAGAGGCAAGATTATCTTAGTCCAAATATATGTAGATGACATAATATTTGGTTCTACAGAAAGTAGTTTTTGCAGAAAGTTTGCAAAACTTATGCAAGGATAATTTGAAATGAGCAGTATGGGGGAACTTAAGTTCTTCTTGGGTCTCCAAGTTAGACAGACTGAAGATGGCTTGTTCATATGCCAGTCTAAGTTCACCCTAGAGTTAATAAAGAAGTATGGTATGGAATCATCCACTACCATGAAAACTCCTATGGGGTCAAGCATGTCTCTAAGCAAAGATGATGCAGGGAAACCTGTAGATGAGACTTTGTATAGAGAGATAGTTAGCTCCCTACTGTATTTAACTGCTAGTAGACTAGATATCATGTATGCTACATGTGTCTGTGCTAGGTACCAAGCATGCCCTAAAGAATCTCATCTGATTGCAGTCAAAAGGATTTTGAGATATCTTAAGGGCACACCTTATCTAGGCCTTTGGTACCTTAGGAATGGAGATTTTGTACTGACTGATTATTCAGATGCAGATTTTGCAGGCTGCAAGGAAGACAGGAAGAGTACTACAGGAACCTGTCAATTTCTAGGTGGAAGGCTGGTGTCATGGAGCAGTAAGAAGCAGACCAGTGTGACCATCTCCACAGCTGAGTCAGAATATGTTGGTGCAGGAAGTTGCTGTGCACAACTTTTATGGATTCAACAACAGCTAGAAGATTATGGTATTCAAGTAAGTAGAACACCTTTATTTTGTGATTCTACAAGTGTCATTTTTATTGCAAATAATCCTGTCTCACATAGTAGGACTAAGCACATAGAAATTAAATACCATTTTCTTAGAGAACATGTAGAAAAAGAGGACATTTCCCTAGAATATGTTAAAACAGATAATCAGATAGCTGATATGTTTACTAAGCCACTAGATGAAACTAAATTCAATAATTTTAAAATTGAATTAGGGATGTTAAACTTAGAGTAGTTTAAAAAATTGGCTAAGTAAAATAGTGTCGACACACAGAGTTGTCTGTGTCGACACATAGAAGTGGTGTCGACATTTCAGAGAACTGGTGTCGACACATCTAGGCAGTCTGTGTCGACACTTCAGAGAATTTGTGTCGACACTTCCAGAGTAGGTGTCGACACATCCAGGGTGTTGTCGACACTTAGGATTTACACAGAATTCGTCGAGTAGAGTTTTGACTAATCATCGAGCTGAGATGTATAAGTGTCGACACATATATTCTGTCGACTATATTTGTGTCGACACATAGTTGTCGAGAAATTAGAAGTAAGTGTCGACACTTTTCAACAGTGTCGACACATTTCAAGTATTTTGACGCGCCTTTTCACCTTCGATTTTAGAAAGGTATAAATAGGTCTCCACCATTATTTGTCGACACGCTCACCATAGTTTCGAGACCAAACTTGTGTGTCGACATCTCTCTCCTCTAAATTCAAAATTTCTTCAAACCCTAATGGCGCCCAAGCTAGATGAGAACATCAATGAAGGTTATGAGCTCGTGCGACACGCCTTTGATGACGCGAAACCAGAAATCCAAGGTGTTGTAACCCTAGTTGCAGAGACTGGGTTAGAGTATCTTGTTTCAGAACCAATCAAGATTTGGAAGAAGGAGGTTCTTGAATTCTTTAGCGCAGCTACCCTTGATGAAATTGGTCTTAAGATTAAATATAAAGTTCATGGAGTTAAGGTGAAGGTCATCCAGAAGAATCTAAGAAAAGTTCTACATCTCCCTAGAACTAAAGAAGAGGAAGATGTACCTGCATCAAAGACAAGGGAGGCACTGCAATAGTGTGGACTTGATTCAAGCATGAAGATTGGATCAGTCTTTAATAGGAAAGGCATGAACATGCAGGGCAAGTTCTTGTCTGAAATAGTAGGCAAAGTAATTCTGAGCAAGGCAGGTGGGCATGATAGGATATCAGCTCACATGTTCAGTTTGATGACAAGGATAATTTTCAAACTCAAAACTGATTGGTCAGCAGTGATGTTTGACAAGATAAAGGAAAGTCTGAAGAAACCCAATCTGGGTAGGATTATGAGTTTATACTTAGCTGGAAGTAATCGTGAAGTCATGAACCAAGCTGCTGGTTCTAAGATAAATCATATGAGGAGAATGGATGTTAGAATTATCTCAAGGTGGGATAGGGTGTTGACAAAAGAAATGCCTATACCAGAGAAGGAAACACCTCAGAAGATGAAGAAGAAAGCCATTGTGGCTCCTGAATCCTCAAGTAGCTCAGAGGAGCAAGTGGTTTTTAGTTCTGATGATGGAGAGGATGACAATGCTGGACAGTCACCAGTAAGACATGAAGATGCCCAGAGGCAGGGGGAGCTACCATCTGCTAGCCCTATTCACCTGGATCCACACCAGGGGGAGCCTCAACATGTGGATGAGCTAACTTACTTAGATAGTGAAAGGGCAACCCAAATAATTCTTGAGGTAATCAATGAAATTAATCAATCTATTTTCAATATTGAGGATGAAGTATTGAATGACTCATTACTTGATGTTGATCAGCAAACTCAGATATATAGTCAACCACAGGATGTGGTCATGGAAGACACATCAGTTGTAGAAAATTCTCCTGAGATAAGAGATTCTCCTGTACAACCTCAACATGAGTTTACACTAGAAGAGTTGTTCCCTGATCTATTACAGACTGATTTTGAAGGAGATAAATCAGCTGTTGAGGGGGAGTCAGCAAATATTGAGGGGGAGCATATAGAGTTTCAGGAGGAGACTGCTAGAAAAGAGACTGAAGAGCAAAGGAGTGCTGAGGAGCTACCAAGAGCAGAGAAGGAATTGCCCCCTACCCCACAGGATAGAGTAGACATTGCTAGTATTTCTGACTCTGAAGATGAAGAGGCTGCTAGAGACAAGAAAAGAAAGCTACAGGTTTTCAAAAGAAGAAGTCAGACCTACAAGAAAGCACTGCAAACCATTATTCCACAACCTGCCCCAACTACTGATTATAGTTCATTATTGGTGGCTTTGCAGATAAAGATGTATGAGCAAAGGAAAGCTTTAGAAAAATATCTGGATGAAGGACATAAATCTCTTCAATTTGATCTAGCTCAAGATATCAAATCTATTAGATTTGAAGTGAATCAACATAAGAAAGAAATGACTGACTGTTTTCATAAAGGAGGTAATGAAGTGGTATATCTGGCCACTCATCAAGAGCAGATAAAGACACAGGTTGATGATATGGCAGTAAAATAAGGATATGTCCTGGAAAAACAGATAAGAATGAATGACAATTTAACTGAATCACATAATGTGATTGTCACTGAATTACAGAATATAACAGTTGCTCAAACTGCAGCAAGGACTGCTGCCAAGGCTGAGTTTGACAAGCAATTACAAGCAAATCTAACTGCTGTTAAAACTTCCATTGAAGATTCTCAAAAGGTTATTACTGACAAGCTCCAAAGGTTAAAATCTTTTTATAAAGATGGAGTTAACTATTTGAATGCTCATATCAGATTTCAGAAGGATGATCTTAGGGATCATATAAAAAGAGAAGTCATAAAGGGGGAGAGGGTACTAGTCAAAGCAGGTTCTGACCATGTTAAATGAATTTCAAACAGTATCGGAGCTACCCTTGGATATCCACCTTTGTGTGATGATGATAATGTAGCAGAATCTGGGATAAATCCTGCATATTTTGGAGGTGAGCCAGCTGAAGTTGCACAAGTAATCTACCCTCCAGCTGATTTTGAGATGATACATCAGGAGGTACAATCTATGTATAGCCCTCCTGAGGGTACTCAGAATATTATTATTGAGAAAGTAGTGCAACCTGTGCTAGAGGCAGTATTAAAGGAGCAAGAAGCTCAATTAACTAAGAAGAGGTTCAGAGAATAGGTAGAGTTAAGGCCTGATTTTGAACAGTGGAGCCCAACTTGTAGGAATATCATATTGACTGCTTGGAAGGCTGCAAAGGATAATTTCATAGAGAGGGGCAAATGGTACTCAGACCAAGAGTGGAGAAAACATGAAGCTAGGCAAGAGGTCATAGTTCAATACAGAAGAAAGGCTAAACTAGGGAAACTACCTCCTAATGCACAGGAGCCTAGCAAGTATTTCCCTAAGCCTTATCATTATTTTGAGAGACAGAAGATAAGGGCTGAAGAACAGAAAAAGAAAGATCTTAAGGGAAAGAAGCATGCTGATGACAATGATGCTCCAGTTCAAGCCAAGATTCAATCTGGAAAGGGCATTGTTATCATGGAGCCAGAGCAGCCATAGGATAGAATTTTCTTAAGTTTACAACTTTATAATCATTTGCATTAAACTCTATGTAAACTTTTGATTAATAAAACTTTTGGAAGTTGTAAAAATAATGTTTAATGTTCAATCTATTACATTGTTATTCTGAGATAATTGTTTATACATGTTTTGTTTATACATGTTTAGTATTTACCCTATCATATAATATTGTTATACATCATATTGAGTATTTGTTATGAATGATGTATATCACTGACTAAGGGTTATGACTTCTCCAAATAGGGGGAGATTGTTGGGTACATTGGAAAATGTATACCAGATTTGAAGAAGCCTCACCCTACTCAATGATATACATCAAGGTGTATTTGATGTGTTTTGAGTTTATTTGTGCAGGTTAAGTAACTGCAGGATTGCAGGAAAAATTCCAAATCCATGTGTCGACACCTAGAGATGCAGTGTCGACACTTATGAAGACTTATGTCGACACCTAGAGAAGCTGTGTCGACACTTGGAGTAATTGTGTCGACACCAGGAAAGGCAGAGTCGACACCAGAAGAAAAGTGTCGACACATACAGGCAGTGTCGACACACTGTGAAGAATTGTCAACATAATCTGTGTCAACACTTAGAGGCAGTGTCGACACTCAGAGAAGCTTTGTCGACATCAAATGTGTCGACACCAGGAGGCTGTGTCGACACTCAGCAAGCTTCAACAAAGTTAAAGTACTTGTGTCGACACAAAGGAGATGTGTCGACACTCAGCAAGTTTCAACACATGAAGAACCAGTGTCGACACAAAGGAGATGTGTCGACACTCAGCAAGTATCAACAAGTAAAGAAGATGTGTCGACACAAAGGAGATGTGTCGACACACAGCAGAATTCAACTAATTTTTAAAGGAGAAGTACTTGTGTCGACACACAGAATCAGTGTCGACACATTCAACAGAAGGCTTGTGTCGACACACAGAATCAGTATCGACACATTCTGAAGAAGCAGTGTCGAGAAGTTGTTACAAAAACACAAGGAGTTGTGTCTACACCATCAAGGCTAGTGTCGACACTTAGTTCACTTGTGTCGACACTTAGTCTATTTGTGTCGACACATAATGACTATCTGTCTCGACACTTTCAAACAGTGACAGTGATTTCAAGAAGTGACTGGATGACTTGACAGCTGCCATTTCAACCGGTCAACTGCAACTGTCAGAGCTGTCAGAAGTTCGTTAGAAACCGGATCAGCCGGTTATCTTGGAGGAAGACTATATAAAGGTCTTTCTCCTTCAACAGAAATTAATCAAGTACAATAAGAGAAAGACAATCAATCAACAGATTATTCATTGAAGATCAATAACAGATTGAAAAGATTTGAAGACCTTCGACAGAAGATCTAAGAAGTTGGAGAGAGAGAGCTCCTTCTAAGAAGAGCAGCTGTTGAACCAGGTTGCTAAGTAAGATTCAGATTGAGATCTGAATCTCAAGACAGAAGTTGATTAAAGATCATCTTCACAGGAGATTCAATCCTACTAAGTTCTAATTCAAGAAGCTTTGAAGAAAGCTAAGGGAGGTTGATCTCTGCCAAGTTCTTCCAAGAACTCATCAAGAAGCCAGTCAACTCATCTCTCACTGTCAGAGTTGTGGTTAATTACTTTGTATGATCAAATTTCTGTAGGATCTTGTATAGATCTGAGCTGTAAGCCTATTTTATAAAGGCTGAGTGTAGGAGACTGTGTGCTCTGAGTGTAGGTCTTGTTGAAGACTGAGGTAGGGCCTTGTGCCTGAGTTGTAGGAGACTTTGTTCTCTGAGTGTAGGTCTTGTTGAAGACTGAGTGGTAGGGCTTTGTGCCTGAGTTGTAAGAGTGGGGACACTCTGAGTTGTAGGAACCTGTTTGGGGTTCTGAGCTGTAGGATCTGAGGATCTGAGGAGTAGTGCAGAAGTTAGGCCGAATCTAGTACACTACTAGATAGGCGAAGGGGGAAAGTGGATGTACCCAGACCTTGGGGAACCACTATAAAAATCTGTGTGCACTCTGTGTTTGTTTATTTCTGTGATTGCTGAGCTAGATGTGCTGAATTGCTATTGAAAATTGCAAATACAAGTTTAATTGTTCAGTGTTTCTGCCTTAAAGTTAAAAAGATAAAGTTCACCTATTCACCCCCCCTCTAGGTGGTTAGGCACTATTTCTTTCATGTTATTTACTAATTTTTGTAATATTTGCTAATATAATATGTCTTATATATTCTTCTAATATAATATTTGTTGCAGACTAACTCGACGTCCTGGTCGGGCCTGTAAAACCTGGACCGCCTCAGCTCTCGGAGCAGTCGAGCGCGCACACAGCCAAATGAGTAAGCTGATTGTATACGAGCAGTTTTAACGTGGAAAAACCCCTCAACTGGGTAAAAAATCACGTGACCGGATCTGTGCCAGTCAAAGTCCACTATTACTGGGTTGTTACACCTTGTTGGTGAAGTCGAGGGTGACAGGTCACCTCTCATTACAACTTTGGGGGTGAGAGAATACTTTGCACGTGACGGACGATAGGTCGTCGCGTCGGGAATAGTTACAACTTGTGCTTTGAGCTGGTGGTCTGCCGTTAGCAGTTTGCGAAATCTGAATGCGGAGGGAGCACTTGGACTTGCGGAGGCTGCTTGAGACTTGAACGGTTTACTGAGTCCGGGTGGCTTTGCCTTGGCCCACTAGTAGCTTGGGTGCGACTCAGGTGCGGCTCAGGTACTGCTTGTAGGAGAAATTCGGCAGAGCTTCCACCTGAGGAAGAAAAAGACTCGGCGGAAAAAAGTTAGGAAATGAGGAGTCATGGGCTCCTTTTATAGGCTCCAGGAGGTGATTACGGTGGTTACGCGGTTATCCGCACATCATAACCACCCGCATAAATAATTTTAGTATAGATTTAAATACGTGCATCCAGCTATCGGGAAACCATTTAATTAATAATAAAATATTAATTAAATTCCTCCCCATTAACCTTACGGTTAGTGGGTGGTTATGCGCAAATCGGACGACCGAGAATGCCCCCTTGCCCTCAAGGCGGCGGCCAGGGAGGAGGGCGGTCGGCGGCTGCTCCTAGGTCGTAAGGCGTCCGCCAGGAAGGAGGGCGGTCGTCGGCCGGAAGGCCGGCGGCCGCCCCTTGCCCTCAAGGTGACGGCCAGCGTGGAGCGGTGGCCGGCGACCAGCGAGGCGTCGTCGGCAGGGTTGCTTATGTAACGCCCCGAAACTCAAAGGAGCAAAGGGGGACGTTTTGGGCCAGTTTTGGTTTCTGGCTGAAGGCACACGGCCTGGGACACGGGCGTGTCCCAGGGCGTGTCAAGCGTGTGTCGACACTTAGCCGCGAAGTCGTCGAGTTATTCTCGACGATTCGTCGAGAATGGGCACACGGCCTGCGACACGGGCGTGTCGCAGGGCGTGTCGACCCGTGTCGACACTTAGCCGTGAAATCGTCGAGTTATACTCGACGATTCGTCGAGAATGGGCACACAGCCTGCGACGCGGGCGTGTCGCAGGGCGTGTCGACCCGTGTCGACGATCGTCAAGGTGAAATTGTCGAGATTCACTCGACGATCGTCGAGTCAAGGCACACGGCCTAGGACACGGGCGTGTCCAAGGCCATGTCATCGAGTCGTCGATCTCCACTCGACGAAATGTCCTGTGTACATGGCTTGGGGGCCCAGGCGTGTCAAGGTGACACGGGCAAGGACACGGGCGTGTCCTAGAACCCGTGCAGTGCTCGGGTTGAAAACGGGAGAAAAATCATGGGGTACACGGCCGGCTACACGGCCGTGTCAGCTGGAACACGGGCGTGTCAGCTCGAACACGGGCGTGTTCGATACCCATGTGAGGGTTCAGAAGATTCGATTTTGACGGCAAATGCAGCACACGGCCCTGGACACGGGCGTGTGCCAGGCCGTGTTCGGTCCAGTTTGGGCATTTCAGCCCCGAATCAAAGCCGCTCGTTTTCTTAGGTTGAGATCTGACGGCTGGGGATGGTTCCTGAGAGGATATACTCGGGTTTGACTTAGAAAATCCATCACTTTTCACCCTTTTCATCTCTCCAAACCCTTGGAGAAAGAAGAGCTAAGGCAAGAGGAAGAGGAGCTAGATCCGCCATTGGAGGAGCTTCGGAGCTCCGAATCGCAAGCCGACTCCGGATCCACGGAGGCGACGCAAGTGCGGTGATTTCTATCCGATTACTTTTCGATGGCGCCAAAGAGGAACGCAAGGGTAACGATCCTCATCTTGAGCACTAATAGCTCTCTTTCTTAGCATAGGAAGCCCGCTCTCACGAGTTTGCGGAGAGTTGGAGGCGTTCCTTCGGGTAGATATGTAAAGTCCCCGTTGTTTAGAGTTCGTATGCGAGAACGGACATAGGCATTTTGGTTGAAGCCTACCCGGACATGTTAGTCCGGATCGGTGATGTTGCATTGCATAAGGCCGGAGAAGACTCCGTGCTATTGGGTGTTTTTCGGGTTTTCTACGCGGTAGATTGCAGCAGGGAGCCTTGGGGACTAACCCAAAGGTGCACCCGGAAAACTGGGCGGATACGAGATCTTGCCAACTTGGTGGCCTGAGAGCCAACTTGAACATAACGGGGTTATGTGATTTGCGGTAGAATGGGATTCGGTGAAAGTTTGACCCGCGCATATGGCTTAAATTGTCGTTGCGATGTGAGCACGGGTTAGATGGAACCGTACCCGCTCTATGTCGTTCGGGTTAAAGAGACCTAAAGTTACATGGCACTCGCCGTTGGCATAGATGGGGGTCTTCGGTGGTCAATGGCTTAAATTGACGTGACCAATACCTGGAAGACGAATTGCTCATAGGAATGGCCGTCTAAGTGGCGGTGGTGAGTCCGGAATGTTAATGGCTTTAATTGACGTAACATCGACCGGTTCACCGAGAATGTGCCCTGAGTGCACGGGGCGTGTGGCTGTGCGAGCCAACGCCTGTGTTGAAATAGCTGTGGTTTTTATATTGCTCGCTTATGCTAATGAAATGCAGGGAAGGAGCATCGCCGCCCCGAGTTGGGGGCGGGATCGTTATAATTTGGTCAGCATTGCTGACCGTTGCCTTGTTTTGCCACCGTGCGGTGGTTTGTTGCTTGCAGGAGCAGCTGGACCAAGCGGTCAATAGCGGGATAAAGCCCTTTTTGCGAAGCTGGCCCTCGAAGGCCCGAATGGAAATGTTTATTGCTTTATTCATGTATGACCGGCCTGCGTGCCGAGGTTTGTAAATCATGTAACAGACAAGTGAAACATTTTTGGTAAGGCCTTAAGGCTTGTTTTGAGTATTTTTGTAATGACATTCCTATTTTCGTATTAGTGGACATTCATGCTTGATGCTGGGTTCTTGTTTTGCAACTTATATAAACTGCTTCCGCTAGAATGCTCTGTGTAGGACGTTGAGATTGGTTGGATGGTTTCCATAAGTAACCACCTGGTCTGTCTGTGGTATATGGCGTCGGGCCCCGGCCGGACCTACTGCTATATGCTGTGCGACGGATAGGGGGTGTTACAGCTTAGGTGTGCATAGTGGGATCAGCATGCGAGAGGATCGGGTGTGGCGATCGTATGAGCGGCCAAACCCATGATCCCACCCATCTTGGGTGGAGATCATGGGGGGTTTGGCTATGGGCACACCATGCTCATTATAAATGGGGGTCATCTCCATCAATTGGCTTCCAGATCCTTATTGTACGAGGCTGCTCCAGAGGAAGAAAATCAAGGATCTTCTTTTGCTTTTCGTTTTTATGGCGATGATGTTGGCGAGCGGTGACGGGTCTGAGATGGCGAATGGTGGCGCCCTGCAAACTCGGGTAATCAAAAATGTTAGGATAGTGCAGGAGTGGTAATGAACGCTCCTGAGAAAGGAAGTCGGATCTCGCATGATTGTGACGGCGCGCTTAAGTGCGCGTGTGCTATCACGTGCAAAAAAATAGCGAGCGGGTGGGCCCGTGAGGAGGCGTACAGGGCACTCGCGCAGGTGGAGATGCGAGCGCGCACAGGGATGTGCGTGCTTGCGTGGCTGATCGCACGTTTGTGTGCGTGCGCGGTTGGACGTGTGTATGGGCGCACGCTAGGCCACATGTTAGCGAGCCTGGCCGGGTGCGGGGCATGCGGGCTTGGCCGGGAGCAGTGCGCGCGCGCCCGGTAGGGTGCGGTGCACGCACGTCCGGTTGGGTGTGGTGTGTGCGCACCCAGCTGGGTGCGGTGTGCGCGCGCCCGGCTGGGTGTGGCGTGCGCGTACCTAGCCGGGTGTGAGCGTATCCGATCGCGCGCGCGCTCAACCACATGTGGTCTCTTGCGTGCGTGTTTGGTCGTACGTGCTTGGGTGTGCGCATGCACGCTTGTGCTGGTTCAGGCAACGCGCCATTTTGCTTGTGACGGGGGTGGATGACCGTTTGATCGGATTTCTTACTTTAATTTTATTTTCGTGAAAGGGCTCGAAGTGTACTGCGAGACCGATGCGCTTGCGTTCGTCTCTTACTGACGATCATGTTATGATTTGGCAGAAGAGGTACGGTTTACCTGCTGTTCTTAAAGTGAGGATACCGCTTGTTGAGGAGAGGGTCCAAAATCCACCTCGTGGCTAGTTGACGAGTTGTGAGACTGTCTTAAGATCGGGATTATGTTTCCTTCGTACGAGTAAGTGGTTGAGATTCTGAAGTTCTATGGCGTGCAAATTTCCCAATTTACTCCTTTGGAGGTAGCGCGGCTTATGGGGCTGGTTGTTTTCATTCGTGAGCATGGAGAGAAGTTCTCTTTGGACTGCTTCCGGAACTGGTGCGATATTCACTCTGATGGCGGCGAGCATGTGGAGGTTCATAGTAACAAGAACTGGCTTGATTTTGAGGTCCGGGCAGACCGTCGCCAAGGAAATACCTTGTTTGGTTATGTCAGGAATTCTTGGGACTTGCCGGAGCTGTGGAATACGTTACCTGATCGTTGTCGTCGTCAAAAGGGGAAGGGACGAGACTTTTCTCTAGTGCTAGGATTTTCAGAGCCTCGTGAGTTTGCGAATCGGGTGTTTTGTATTTCTTCATTTGTGGAGTAGAAGTGCTTGTTGTGGTGTGGCATTTCTTCTGTCTCTGTGCTGACCGCTGAGACGTCTTTGGGTGGTAGTCAGAAACATAAGACCTTTGTAGTTTCCCGAGGTGGCGGGAGCGCGGTGCCTTGTTTGTCTTCTCCAAGTGATGATTCTCTTTCTGGTTATCGTGGCGGTTCGCCTCCCGAGGTGCAGGTGCTTGGTTCTTTTGCCCCTCCAGTCTTTCCCTGTGGAGGCAGCGGCTTCGAGTCTATCTTCTTCTTTGAAGACGATGAATGAAGTAGTAAGTGAAAGTCTTTATTTTCAAGGTAGCTCACAACCTAGGAGGTGAATAGGTTGTATGACTGATTATATTAGTTTTTGATTTTATCTTCTTTAGTACTTAATATGTTGGCAGTGATTAGCTTTCAAGTACCTGCACAAAGAAAATAATACAGAAAAGTACACACAGATTTATAGTGGTTCCCTAACTTTTGGGTACATCCACTCTCCTCCCACATTCCCAACTTTCTGTTAGTTAAGGAACTTCTCCAAAACACTACTTCATAGAGCTTACACCCCAGATCCCTCAGGATCTCTCAGTCTCCTCCAAGACTTACAGCTCAACCACAAAAGCCTGCAACGCAGTGACCAACAGATCAACTACCTCAGGCCAAAGGCCCTACAAATAGGCTGAGAGGACAACCCTACCTCAGATCCACTAGGGATCCTACCTCAGACCCAAAGGTCCTACACTCAGAGAGTACTACTCTCATACAGCTCAGTGATCAATTGACCACCTAGCTCAGATCTAAACTGGATCCTACAACTCAGGCAAATTTTCCCTACCTCAGGCTCAGAGAGCCCTACAACTCAGATCCAAAAGGATCCTACTGGAGTGTAATAGATTTATATCTATCACAGTGAAATTTCTCTTTGACAGTCCCTTGAGCTGAGTTTTCTCAGCACAAACTTTCTTCACAGCTATAAGGATCTTGAGCTGGAAGTAATTAGCAGTAAGCTGTTTTGCTTCCTCTTCCTTCCCAGGACAGAGTTAGCCACTTTGTTCTTTCCTCTTTTCAGCTTCAGAAGTGGATCTTCAATTTTGAGCTTGCTGGACTAAAGCAACTTGATCCGTAGAGACTTCTTCCTTGTTTATGCTTCTCCCTCAGAAGGAAAACCTTTTGATCTTGCTAGTGCATGTGAAGATAGCACCAGCTAACTTGTCGTCTTTTCCTTAGAGGTTTGCTCTGATCTTGCTGATGTTGATGAAGAACACACACAGCTAACTGAACTTTTTAGTTCTTGCTTGAAGACTTCAAGCTTTTTCTCCACATTAATGGTGAAGAAGAAGAAGTCCAGTCGCAACTTTTGAAATTGATAAAACCCTAAAAGTTGTTGTCGTCTTGGACACTCTCTTTCGTTTGTAGTTCGTCGATCAATGGCTCTAAGAAATCAGTCGGGCCCACTTGCAACATCCAGCTACACCTTGCTTTAACGGAAGAAGACATACAGTAGCTTCGCAGCAGAGTTTGTCGTGTTCTATAGCTTCTCTGTACTTGATTTGAAATTAGTTGACTTTGTCGATTTTGTAGATATTGCTGACGTCAGCACCTGTGGACTTAACCAAAATTGAGCATCGATAGAATAGGCTTTGAGTGAATGAGTTTCACTCAACGCCAAAGTACTTAGACAGAATTCTATCTATCTAGACGTTGACAGTGTTGAGTGAGCAAGCCTCACTCAACGCCTTTTTGCCTTAGCTTATTTTTCAGCCTTTTCAACATGCTTAGCATTGAGAGCATTGAGTGAGCACGTCTTACTCAACGCTTTTTGCTTTAGCCAGATTTTTTGAATCATGGCGTTGAGAGCGTTGAGTGAGCATGCCTCACTCAACGCTTCCTTCCTTAGCCGGATTTTTCTGCTCCTTGGCATTGAGTGAGTAAGCTCCACTCAACGCCAAACTACTTAACAGATTTTATTCTGTTTAACTAGCGTTGAGTAAGTAAGCTATACTCAACGTATTTCGACTTAGCCAATTTTTTGTGTCTGAAAACACAGACACTGACTGGATGAGATACAGTCAACTCTTTATCATATGGCGTTGAGTGAGCTTGCCTCTCTCAACGCTTATGAACTTAGTTAAATATCAGCACAACTTTTCTGTTGCTTTGACTTATAAGGAAATACTCGATGAATAAAGAGTATGGCGTTGAGTGAGTGATACTCACTCAACACCTGTGGACTTAGCCACTTTTCTGCCCATTTCTCCTTAGGCTATTACTGCATTAGCCTGACTCACAGCCTTTTGTTGTATGGCATTGAGTGAGTTGACTTCACTCAACGCATGTGGACTTAGCCAGTTTCTCAGCTTGCCACTACTTTGGCTTTGATTGTATAGGCTCCACTCAGCACTATAAGTCATCTGGCGTTGAGTGAATGACCTTCACTCAACGCTTGTGGACATAGACAGTTTGTTGTCTATCCAAACCTTTAGTAAGAGTTTACCTGACCTATACACTTAGGTTACCTGTCCCATCATTGTTGCTAGGACATCTCTGCATGTATGAACTCAGGTACACATTAAATACAACTTTTTGTATATTATTTACAAGATTACCTTCCTCAAATCTAGGACATTGTGGGCAATGGACCCAATAGTAAGTGAGTTTGATCATGTTTTGCACCTTTTTTATCGTTATGTTGCTCTGAATTCTCTTTTTTATTTTGCAGATAGAGGCTCGGGTTCAGATTGTTGTTACCTGGAATGACCATTATGTGAGTTTGAAGGACGGATACCTAGCTCTCCAAAAGAAATTTCAAGCTACTGGTCTTACGGAGTATATGGAGACTTCTCTTGTCGCCTTGAAGGATGATTATGATTGGGATGTTTCTCGATTTCACCGGACGGGATCGGAGTTGAAGACGGAGCTGGAGGAGACTTGGGCTTCTCTAGAGGTGGAGAAGTCTCTAGTGGAGAGGAATACGCAGATGCTGAAGCCTACTCAAGAGGATAATTCTTGTTTGGAGGCAGAGCTTGGTGTGGCGTAGGCCCAAGTGGAGGTATTGTCTTCCGATAGTCGTGTGTCGAAGTTGAAGGTTGCTGGTCTTACGGAGTATATGGAGTCTCTGGATTACATGTGTGATCGGTGCTTGATCAGTGAGGAAGTTCGCGAGGAGATCTGGAGCAAGGAGGTGGAGCCTCAGATGGAAGACGTTCAAGAGTTGGCACTCAGGCGTGCAGTCTCAAAGGCTTTTTGTCTTGCTAGCAGGAGCCTGGGATGCGACGTATCTGGCCTCAACTTTGATGACCTTTCTGGCAACGAGAGTTCTGATGTTGACGCGGCTGACGTGTAGCAGTGCTATTTTCTTGTATTAGTGCTTGTTTGCATTTTTTTCTTTTTTAGTAGATCATTGTTGTTGTTTGACGGTTGCTGACTGGCGCATTTGTGCATGTATTTATGTGTTGTTGTAGTGAGATTTGTGTTCTTTCTCTTGCTTGAGCACTATTTGGCTAGTAGTGTTATTTTACGAGGGCTATAATTGTGCATGTAGTTGGTTAGTGACTTAGTATGCACGAGAATTGCTCGCGGCTTTATTCGCACGGGAATTGCTCACGGCTTAGTTCGCACGAGGACCGCTCGCAGCTTTATTCGCACGGGGATCGACTGCGGCTTAGTTCGCATGAGGATCGCTCGCGGCTTTGTTTGCAGGGGGATCGCCTGCGGCTTAGTTCGCACGAGGATCGCGTGCGACTAAGTTTGCACGGGGATCGCCCACGGCTTGGTCATGAGGGGGGCAGACCCTGACGACGTCCTGGCGTAGAAAGGCAGGTTCGGTGAATAGCTTTTGTATTCAAACCACATACTCAGTCTTACCTTTCACACGAGGATCGCTCGCGGCTTAGTTTTAATTTTAACTAATTGGTCATCGTTAGGAAGGAATGATATACTTTTTATATATGAAAATAGTTTTCACAAGTTCGGGCTTGTGGCTCGTACAATGGTTGGTTAGGGAACAACGGTAGAGTAAAAAATTGTTTTATAGTCCAGGGAAAAAAACGGCGGGAGCGGATTTGGAAAAGGTCTAGGAGTGATTGTTGTAGTATTGCGGTATGATCACAATCGGCTTGGATGACTCGAAACTACACATCGTAGGTGGCGCACTCGGGTTCTTCTCCAAGAGTGACGGGGAGGATGATGGTGTTTATGACTGGTACTGGTACGCCCCCCCCCCCCCGATATGCGTGCACTAGCCGACTCTAGCTTGAGGCTGCCAGTAGTTAGTTTGAGCTAAAGCAGCGTTGAATGGAACATCTCATTCATCGTTATCCCTCCATCTGCCAAGACTTGATCTAACTTGACTGGTTGCTCGTCGATGCTAATTATTATGCTCCTTGGATTCTGGGCGTGAAGCTGCTTCTTTTTTTACTAGGAATTGGTCGACTGCTCCTAGGCTGGCGAGTCGTTTAATCGCTTCTTTCAGATGATTTCATTGCTCTGTGTTGTGTCTGGGCCACTGGTGTTATTGGCAATATTTCGATGAATCTCCCCGAGCTCGGGTGAGCGACTTGGGCTTGTGTAGCGATGGGTGATTACGACTTGCTTGGAAAATCTTGTTTTGAGGGGAATTTAGGGGCGCAAGTTCTCGGCGTCGGCGGGGCTTCTTTGGTAGGCTGGTGTCTGCGTATTGTTTGCAGTTTCTTTGATGTTCCCGGTGCGATTCGATTTCTTGCTTCTTCTTCTGAGGTCCGTTACTTGTTGAGTTTCTAATGCCCCCCCTTGTACTGTTGGTCTCCGAGGTAGCGATCTTGCGTGTTTCGGGTTAGTGTTGCTGGAGTGGGGGAACTGCTGGTACTTAGGAACTCCTTTTCTATATTGTACTCTTTGTAGGGGACGTCCTTGTCGCGACAAAGAGTTCTTCTGGTGGTGGTGACCCGACTTGCCCGAACGGTGGCGCGGAGGACGGTTTCACTTCTCGACATATGGCGAGCATTATGGCTTGGAGCTCGTTGATTTGGGAGGCGTGTTTGGCGAACATGCCCTCTAGTTTGCCCGCGGATGCTATTTGATCATTCTCGTCGATGTGGGAGGGGGCTGGCATGGTGCGCTCTCCCGGGCGGACGCCTCAGTTATCCAAGCGCTTTTGTTTGCCATTAAAGCTTCTTCTTGAAAGCTATCAGATTGGAGGTTTCGTCTCTTCGTAACGATGTGTCGCGGGTACGATCTTCCGATGATGTTAGGAACTCGCTTCCCACAGACAGCGCCAAACTGTTGCGGACTAACTCGACGTCCTGGTCGGGCCGGTAAAACTTGGACCACCTTAGTTCTCGGAACGGTCGAGCGCGCACACAGCCAAATGAGTAAGTTGATTGTACACAGACAGTTTTAACGTGGAAAAATCTTTCAACTAGGTAAAAAACCATGTGACTTGATCTGTGTCGGTCAAAGTCCACTATTACTGGGTTGTTACAGCTTGTTGGTGAAGTCGATGGTGATAGGCCACCGCTCGTTACAACTTTGGGGGTCAGAGAGTACTTTGCGGGCGGTGGACAACACGTCGTCGCGCTGGAAATAGTTACAACTTGTGCTTTGCGTTGGTGGCCTGCCGTTAGCAGTTTACAAAACCTGGATGCGGAAGGGAGCACTTGGACTTGCGGAGGCTGCTTGAGACTTGAACGGTTTGCTAAGTTCGGGTGGCTTTGGCTCGGCCTACTGGTAGCTTGGGTGCGGCTCGGGTGCTGCTCGTAGGAGGAATTCAACAAAGATTTCGCCTGAGGAAGAAGAAGACTCAGAGGGAAAAGTTAGGAAATGAGGAGCCATGGGGCTCCTTTTATAGGCTCCTTTTATAGGCTCCAGGAGGTGGTTACAGTGGTTACGCGGTTATCTGCACACCATAACCACCCGCATGAATGATTTTATTATGGATTTAAATGTGCGCATCCAGTTATTTGGAGACCATTTAATTTATAATAAAATATTAATTAAATTCATCTCCACTAACCTGACGGTTAGTGGGTGGTTATGCGCAAATCGGGGGCGACCTCCACAGGCGGTCGGCGAACTCATCGCCAAGTTCTCCGACGAGGGGAGGAACGTCGTCGGCGGCCAAGGGGGATGGTGGCTGGAGGAGGCCAAGGAGGAGGACTGTCGGCGGCCGCTCCTTGGCCGCAAGGCGGCGGCCAAGGAGGAGGGCGGTCGGAGGCCACTCCTTGTCCGCAGGGAGGCGGCCAAGGAGGAGGGCGGCCGGCGGCCGCTCCTTGTCCGCATGGCGGCGGCCGGCGGCCGCTACTTGGCCGCAAGGCGGCGGCTAAGGAGGAGGGCGGCCGGCGGCCGCTCCTAGGCCGCAAGGCGGCGGCCAGAGTGGAGCGGGGGCCGGCGACCGGCGAGACGGCGTCGGCGGCGGTTGCTTAGGTGTGCGTAGTGGGATCGGCGTGCGGGAGGATCGGGTGTGACGATCATGTGCGCGGCCAAGCCCATGATCCCACCCCTCTTCGGTGGAGATCATGGGGGGTGTGGCTATGGACACACCTTGCTCATTATAAATTGGGGGCATCCCATCAATATTAAATGATTGTTTATAAAAAAAATAAGTTTGATTTTTTTTTATTTTACATTGGTCTGCATATAACAACTTGTTCTACATTTAGCTGGTTTTGAATTAGTATGATTTGTGTATAACAATGATTTGTAAATAGTCAAACATAATTTAAATATAACATCAACTATATTAAAAGTTTGAAAATCATGTGATCTAAAAATCTATCACAAATTTCTGAATTAAAATTTTAAAGATAATATTGAATGTAGTAATCTGCAGTTAGAGTGAGAGGAAGTCGTCAATCTGCCATCCAACTTTGCTTTATGCTCTTCTTCTTCTACCAACGTTTTCGGAGCAGATGCGGACTTGTTGTTTAAGGTTTCGTTTGGGGGAATTTATTTTCATCGATCAAACGATTACGACTGCATGAATAAGTCCCCCCAAACAAAGCCTAGATGTGATGGGAGGAAGATGATGCTCTAACAGAGGTAGATGCTAGCGATTTGTGCAAAAACGCAAGTCTTCGTCAACTGTTAGGTATATATATAACAAACAAAAGATAATTTATGCGACAATGATCGAAGAAGTGGAAAGGGACGGAAGATAGGGGGGTGTAAATGTAATTGAAGAACCAAGACGCGGACCGAAATTGAACCGAATCGGGCAGTTCAGGCTGATTCCCATGCGGGTCGCGCGGTTTGGTTGTGGATACAAAAGTAATAGAGTTGATGGGGTTCAGTTCGGTTCTCAGTTTCTATAGTCAAGTACCTGAGTATCAATCCGAGCCAAAAAATTAATATTTAATATTAGCTTTGCAGAATTGCACATAAAGTAAGTATGGATTCTTAAAAATGATGGTTGTTTTCTTTGAAATTTGATTGATTTGTTGTTTTTAAACCATTTGCTGTTAGCTTATCTTTTTCAATTGTCTATTTATTATGTTTAGGCATTCCCATTGATATTGTCACTGCAATTGTTGCCCCTGCAACTCTGAGTATAATTGTAGATTTTGAAGGAAATGGTGGTCATGTTGTAGTTGTTCTTATGCCATCTATGTTTGTAATTGGACATACGATCATCTTGTTAAATAGATATATTATGGGTAAAACCGAGAACCGAACAAAACTTTTTGATTCCGATCCGGTTCTATACATTAGATATATGGGTTGGTTTCAGTTCCAAAAAAATTGGTCGAATCTATACAGATCAGTTCTTGATTTTGAGTGGAACCGATCCAAACCGATTCTAATTGCACGCATAGCGATAGTGGGGGTGTGGGAATAGGGGAAAAGAGAAACAAGCTTTGGCGTAGATAAATACATCATTCGAAGTCGTCGATGGAGCGGGTAGGAGGAGAAAGTTTCGACACAATTCAAAATCGTCGATGATGCGCTGCAAGGAGGGGTGCCTCAATCTTTTGGGGCACGACGGGGAAGATAGGAGGAGGGAGTAGCTGTGGGGGTAAGGAAGTGTTATCTTTGGGAGGCATTCATTAGGATTAGTGCTTGCGTTTTTGAAAGATACATCGGAACCAGAGATTATAAAACAGCAAGAGAGTGAAAATGATCAGATTTTGAAAGTGAGACTCCTCGACAATTTTAGGATAGACACGCCGAAAGATGCAAGTGGAGAAGTCGTACACATAAGGCCTAACAGGCCCAGACCTGCTAGGTCCGAGCTTTTACTAGTCTAGGCTCAGGCTTGGGTTTGACATTTGCCAAGCCCGGGCTGGTCCGAGACCCCTTCCAAGAGAGGGTCATTTTATTAAAAAAAGTCAACGTCCACGCTGACCTTAATTGGCAAATGGCTAACATTAATGCGAGCCATTGCTTTAATTTGCTAAAGGCTGATTGTCAACCATTGATTTTAATTTTTATATAAACAAAATTATATTTTAATTTTAAGATATATACATAATTTATTATAATAATAAGTGATACTAAATTTAAATTTAAAGAAATTAAATTTTAACGAATGAAATATATTGAAATAAAATGTAAACAATATATTTTAACAAATATTTTCAACCAAATATAGCAAAGAAGAAATTTTTTTATTAATATTATCAAAATTGATGTACAAAATTTTAAAGACATGAAAACTTTAATTTACATGATGCCAAATTTCATCATTAAAGTAAAATTTTACACCATAAAAAACTCTTAAATGTCCAAATATTACATTGAAAAATAATAATAATCAAACTTCATTATTTAAGTCCAATGTGCTTAAGTACTTTTCTTCACCTTCGACCAACTATCTTCGATACAAGTAATATGTTCTTGGTTCTGCTCATTCAAGTGGTCTTTATAGTAAACAAATCTCTAGCGACTATTCGTTAAGTCGACTTCGGCGTTTACGGGCGGACTCACCTTCTGACACACCCGGACACGTGCCCGGGTGTCATTTTTGGCGGATTTCAGCAGGCGAGACAACCATATTATCGCATCGCAGCCCCATTTCCGCGCTCTGATTTTCCCCTGACCCGCCGATCGTTGTTGCTCCGCACTCTGCACTCTGCACGCCGCGCTCTGATTTTGCCCTAGCCCCCCGATCGGCTGGGTGTGATTTTTCCCTGATTTTGCCTCAGGAATCGTTGCTGACTGCTGCTCCGCACTCCGCGGTGCCGATTCGAATTGCTGCCTGCTGCTCTGTTCTTCTTCTCAGTCTAGGTTCTCTTCTTCTTCTTCGAATTGTTGCATGCTGCTCCGTTCTTCTTCGAATTGCTGCCTGCTGCTCCATTCTTCTTCGAATCACTGTCTGCTGCTCCGTTCTTCTTCTTAACCAATCTTATCAGTTAACCCATTGCTCAGTTAACCAATTTTAACAGTTAACCGATTTCAATTTTAATGGCAATTTTTTGTTTATCAGTTAATCAAATGCAATTTTGGGTTTATCAGTTAACTAATTGCAATTTTTTATTTATCAGTTAACCAATTTCAATTTTTTTTGTTTATCAGTTAACACTTAACTATTTTTTTGTTTATTAGTTAAGTTATGTGATAAGTTAATCAATTTTGTCTGTTATATCACTTTTGTTTATCAGTTAACACTTCTGTTTGATGGCAACGACGACCACCTACATGTTGAAGATGATGACGGCATGCCTGCGTACGATCATTCTCCGTCTCCAACCAAATACTTAAGGTGTGTTGCGGTATGGAGGTCGGACGGCTTGTTGCAGTTCGGGGAGCCAGGAGGTCTGGTGGTTTATCTCAGCAGCTTGTCTGCCGGCCTGTTGCTGTTTGGAGGTTGTGAGGTCTGGTGGTTTATCTCAGCAGCTTGTCTGCCGGCCTGTTGCTGTTTGGAGGTTGTGAGGTCTGGCGGTCTGTCTCTGCGCCGCCTCTCGCGGTTCGTTGTTCTTCTCCGCCATTGATGTTGAAGATATGCACGATGAAGAAAAGCATCACACTCATCTCCTGAAATTCGGACTTTGTATGCTTGGGGGAACAACTGATGGTGTCATACCCAATTTACAGGCGAATCGGGTTGCACATAGCCAAAATATCCACTCCCCAACTAACGCGGGAGGGGGGGGGGGGGGGGGGGGGGGGGGGGGGGTTGGTTCGAACCAGCTCACATGTGATCATCGCGTCCGATCCACGTCATAACTCTCGCATGCGTAATCCTAACTCCCGCGCGCGGGATCAGCAACCGTCGCTTGGATCCCGTGTGTCAGCCTCCTCACGGGCGGTAGACGACCCGAGCGCCGACCACCCCTCCACTCTCAGACTGCATACGATAAGGCCGGTCGGGGAGGCACTGACCTCCAAGGGGTCGACTGCCCCTTTTCTCCTCAGCCCCATACGACGAGTCCGGCCGGGGAGGCGCCGACCCCGGAGGGGCTGACCGCCCTTTTTTCTCTCCGGCTGCCTACAGTGAGGCCGTCCCCCAAGGGGCTGGCCCCCGAGGGGCCGACCAATCCTTTCTCCCCGGCCACCTACGACAAGGTCGATCGGGGAGGCACCGGTCCCCAAGGGGCCGACCGCCCCTTTCTCGTCGGCCGCCTACGGTGAGGCCACCCGTGGAGGCGTCGACCGCCCCTTTCTCCCCAGCCACCTATGACATGCCCGACCAGGGAGGCACCAGCCCCCAAGGAATTGGCCGCCTCCCCCCTTCGGCTGCCTGCCATTTGGCCGGCCGAGGGGTCACCCACCCTCCTTGGGCCGGCCGTCCCCTTTGGCCGGCCACCGAGAGGCCGAATGGGGATTTGACCTGCCCCAAGGGGTCGGCCTCCCCCTCTGGTTCCTCCATAAGGGGCGACTGCCGCCCGCAAAAGCCCGTAACCGCCCAAAAAGTGGGCGGTTGGGGGTGGTTACCGCGTGTAACCACACCCGTTGCCCGTTGGGCCATTCCCGAGTTCGGGCTGGTTTATTTTGGACCCGAGGGAAGGCTCGGTATTTTCCTGAAAATGATGATCCATGTGCTCCAAATGGAGCGATCTAATTTGTTGAAAGATATAGTACCTAAACACCTAGAGGGGGGGGTGAATAGGTGACCTAATCCTTTTTAAACTTTAATGGCAGCAAACAGTTATATCACAGAATCTACTCTACTTTTGCACAGCAATCACACAGCATACACAGCAAATCACAATCACAGCACAGCAGACACAGAGTTTTATAGTGGTTCCCCAAGATTTGGGTACATCCACTTTCCCCCTTCGCCTATCTAGCAGTGTACTAGATTCGGCCAAACTTCACCACTGTCTCAGAACCCAAACTGGTTCCTACACCTCAGGCCCAAGGCCCTACAACTCAGCTTTTCCACAAAGCCTACACTCAGCCACAAAGGCCTACACTCAGCCAACCAGCCTACACCAACCAGGCCTACACTCAGAGATTTCAATCTCCTACACTCAGGCTCTCAAGCCCTACACTCAGCCTTTATAATTACAGGCTTACAATCACTCAGATCCAAAGGATCCTACAAGATAAAAATGAATTTACAAATATTAACTCAACAACCCAAAGACAAGAGAGGGAGGTTGTGAGTTTCTTGATGAGTTCTTAGAAGAACTCAGCTGGATTCAATCTGACTTAGCTTTCTTCAAAGCTTCTTGAAAATAGAACTCAATTAGATTGACTCCTTCTGCAGTTGATCCTTGACCTCTGCTTCTTAAGACCCAGAATGAATCTGAATCCTTCTTCTCAGCCTAGTTCCAACGGCTGATTTCTTGGATGGAGCCCTCTCTCTCCAACTTCTTAGATCTGCACTTGGACAGCTAGATCTTCTTGTTTTGATACTTGATCAATAACTTGAACAACTCTGTGAATCACTTTTTGAATTGCTTCAGCAACTTCTTCAACAATAGTTTCTGTAGACTGTATGAGCCTATTTATAGGCCTTCTTCATGGTAACCGGCTGGTCCGGTTCATAACTGTCTTCTGACATCTCTGACAGGTGCTGTAGACCGGCTGGAACGGCAGCTGTCAAGTCATCCAGTCAATTCTTGAAAAGTTCTCTAACTGTCTGAAAGTGTCGAGACTTTCTGTCTTTAAGTGTCGACACTTATAGACCAAGTGTCGACACAAGTTGTGTAAGTGTCGACACAAGTCTACAAGGTGTCGACACAACTCCTTGTGTTGTAGATTCTATGTCTCGACACAGTTTCTTCTGCATGTGTCGACACTGAAATTGAGTGTCGACACAAGTACTTGATCTTCTATCTTTCGCTGAATTCTTCTAAGTGTCGACACATCTCTTTTGTGTCGACACATCTTCATGTGTTGAATCTGTCAAGTGTCGACACTACTTCTTGGTGTCGACACATAGTCTTCAATGTTGATACTTGTTGAGTGTCGACACATTGCTCTGGGTGTCGACACTTTCTTCTTCAGTCGAGACTTCAGCTGAGTGTCGACACATTCCCATAGTGTCGACACTTGTACTTAGAATAATTTGTTGATCTTGCTGTTCTTCACTAAGTGTCGACACTGCTCCATGTGTCGACACTTTCTTCAAGTGTTGAGTCTTCAGCTGAGTGTCGACACATTGTTCTTGGTGTCGACACTTACTTCAAGTGCTGACTCTTCTATTGAGTGTCGACACATTGTTCTGAGTGTCGACACTTATACTTAGTCTCTGCTGACTTTTGCTGAGTGTCGACACAGCTCCAAGTGTCGACACTTTCTGGTGTAGACACAGCTTCACTGGGTGTCGACACTGCTGTTAAGTGTCGACACTGCTTTACTGTACTTTCTTCATTGAGTGTCGACACAGCTCCTTGTGTCGACACTTTGTGTCTGGTGTCGACTCTGCATCCCAGGTGTCGACACAATGACTCCAAGTGTCGACACTGCTTGCCTGGGTGTCGACACAAGTCTTCTTAAGTGTCAACACTTTCCCTCTGGGTGTCGACACATGGACTTAGAAATTTTTGCTTCAGTCCTGCAAATACTTAACCTGCACAAGTAACTCAAAATACATCAAATACATTTTGATGTATATCATTGAGTTGGGTGAGGCTTCTTCAAATCAGGTACATTTAAACCAATGTACCCAACAATCTCCCCCTATTTGGAGAAGTCATAACCCTTAGTCAATGATATACATCATTCATAATTAAAATTACAAAATGATGTAAGGCAGGATAATGTACAGCAGGATAAACATAAACATGTATCAATTTCACATGTATACAAATTCATCATCACAGAACAAATATGAAATAGACATAGACATTATCACAGAACAAACATGAAATAGATTAATCATATAACATTTTGTTCTAATATCTGTCTTATACATTTTCAGAAGTTCACAAAAATGTTTTACATCAAAAAGATTACACAGTAAGCTTTAAGAAAATTCTAATTCTATTTCAGTTCTGGTTCCTTGATAACTATTCATTTGCCAGCATGAACTTTAGCTTGGACAGGAGCATCAGCAGCTTCAGCATCAGCAGGCTTCTTGCCTTTCAGATCTTTCTTCTTAAGCTCTTCTGCTTTGATCTTTTGTCTTTCAAAATAATGGTATGGCTTAGGAAAGTACTTGCTAGGCTCCTGGGCAGCAGGAGGTAGCTTTCCCATCTTTGCCTTCCTTCTGTATTGGACAATTGCCTCCTGTCTGGTTTCATGTTTTCTCCATTCAGTTTCAGAAAACCATTTGTTCCTGTCTTGAATGTTATCCTTGGCAGCTTTCCAGGCAGTTAATATAATGTTTCTAGAGGTAGGGCTCCATTGCTCAAAATCTGGTCTTTGTTCAGCTTGTTCCCTAAACCTCTTCTTAGACAATCTTGTTTCCTCTTCAGCCTGCTCCTTCAAGATGGCTTCCTGTAAAGCTTCAGAGACAGGCTGAACAACTTTTTCAATAATAACATTGTCCTTGCCCCCAGGTGGGCTGTACATAGTCTGTACATCACCATGAATCATGTCAAAATCTGGAGGAGGGTATATGACTTGAGCCACTTCAGCTTGTTCCCCTCCTAGATATGCAGGTTGAATTCCAGATTCTGCCACATTATCATCATCACAAAGAGGAGGATAACCCAGGGTAGCTCTAATAGAATTTGATATCCATTTGGCATGATCAGAGCTTGCCTTGACTAACACTCTCTCCCCCTTTATGACTTCTCTTTCAATATGATCTCTCACATCATCCTTTTGAAATCTCACCTGATTATCCAAGTAATTAACTCCATCCTTAAAGAAAGGTTTTAACCTTTGGAGTTTGTCAGTGATAAGCTTCTGTGAGTCTTGGATGGCAGTCTTAAGAGCAAGTGATTTCTTCTAGAAATACTTTGTCAAAATCTGCCTTGGCTATAGCTGGAGTCTGCCCTGCAGCTATATTCTTCAGTTCTGTGACAATAGCATTATGGGAAGCAGTAAGATTGTCATTCATCCTTATCTGATTTTCAAGAACATACCCTTGCTTCAATGCTATGTCATCCACTTGTGTTTTTATCTTTTCCTGGTGAGTTGCAAGATAGACTACTGCATTCCCACCCTTGTGGAAGCAGTCAGTCATCTCCTTCTTGTTGAGATTCATCTCAAACCTGATTGATTTTATATCCTGGGCCAGATCAAATTGGAGTGACTTCTGCCCTTCATCTACATATTTCTCTATGACCTGTCTTTGCTCATCCAACTTGATTTGCATTGCCACCATCAGTGCACTATAATCAACTGATGGTGTTTGTTGAATTATAGGCTGTGGTGCAATAGATTGTAGGGCCTTCTTATAACTTTGACTTCTTCTTTTGAATACATAAAGTTTCTTCTTCTTTGCCCTAGCAATCTCCTCATCTTCAGAGGCAGAAGTGCTGGCTATATCCACCCTCTCCTTAGGGCATGGAGGCCTTTCAGTTTGCACATCTTGTGCCTTCTCAGTTTCTTGCCTTATAGGCTCTTCCAGAATCTGCACTTGCTCCCCCTCAACAGCAACATTCTCTCTTTCAGCAACAGTAGGTTCTTTGTCAAAATCCTGTTGATCCAGATTTAAAAACAAATCTTCCATAGTGTACTCTTGTGGTGAAGGAGCTGGAGTAATTCTGGGCTCTTCAACCACTGGATCAGGAACCACTTGAACAACAGCAGATGTGTTTTCTATGACAGCATCTGAGACTTGGCTATCCAGCTGAATTTGTTGATGAACATCAGACAAATCAGTATCTTCCATTGGAAAATCTAAAGTACTGAGTTCAGTGATTACCTCTAGTATGATGTTTGTTGCTTGTTCACTTTCCAGTGTAGTGGGTTCATTTACAACTGGAAGCTCCCCCTGGCTTTGATCCTTGTGTATGGGGCTAGCTAGAGGTAGCTCTCCCTGGATCTCAGCATCATCTTGAGGAGCAGGAGATTTCACTGCAGGCTCTTCCACATTCTCATCAGGTGTGAAGACAACCTGTTCTTCACTTTCAGAGCTGCTAGTGGACTCTTGTGCCACTTGAGCAGTCTTCCTTTTCTTCTTGGGAGGAATGTTTTTCTCAGCAACTATCTTCTCAGGGGTTGGCATCTCTTTAGTCAACACCCTGTCCCATCTGGAAAACAACCTCATGTCCATTTTCCTCATGTGATTTATTTTGCTTCCAGCAGCAGTACTCATTACTTCAGGTATTACACCAGCAAAATAAAGACTTAGAATCCTGCCCAGGTTGGGCTTCTTCAAGCTTTCTTTGATTTTCTCAAATACTATAACTGACCAATCAGTTCTTAAAGTGAAGATAATCCTGGTCATTATATTGAACATAGAGGCAGACACTCCGTCATGCCCTCCTGGCTTGCTTAAAAGTACCTTGCCAACTATCTCAGACATGAATTTGCCTTGATTGTTCATCCCTTTTCTATTGAAAGCAAAACCAATCTTCATCTTAGAGTCTAGTCCACACCAGGTTAGAGCTTCCCTGGTATTTGATGCAGTAACTTCATCTTCCTCTTGAGTTCTTGGAAGCTGTAGAATCTTCCTCAGACTTTTTGGTGATACCTTGACCTTCTCACTATGAACTCTGGATTTGATTTTGTATCCAGATTCGTCCACCTTTGCTCCATTAAGGAATTCAAGTACCTCTTTCTTCCATATCTTAGTAGGTTCAGACACTAGATATTCTAACCCAGAATCGGCAACTAGGGTTATCACGTGCTTGATTTCTTGCTCAGCATCCTCAAAAGCGCCGCGCACCAGCTTGTATCCCTCGTTGACATTCTCCTCAAGCTTAGGCGCCATTAGGGTTTGTAGAATTTGTCTTGAGAGAAGAGAGGTGTCGACACTGAAGTTTGGTCTCGAAACTTTGAAAGCGTGTCGACAAACAAAGACAAAACCCTATTTATACCTTTCTGATTTTGAAGATGAACAGGCGGGACAGCTAACTTAAAATGTGTCGACACTGGCAATAAGTGTCGACACTGACTTATAATGTCTCGACACATATGTGTTGACACAAGTTTAGTCAACAGATTTTATGTGTCGACACTTGTTTATGTGTCGACACAACATAACTCGACACATTGTCGAGACTTTACTTAGAAAATTCTGAGTAAAACTTAAGTGTCGACACCACATTGGATGTGTCGACACCTACTTGACATGTGTCGATACTAATATTCTGAAGTGTCGACACCAACATCCTAGATGTGTCGACACCTATTTCCTGAAGTGTCGACACCACTATTCTGTGTCGACATAGACTTGTCTATGTGTCGACACCTTTTTACTTAGCCATTTTCAATACTGTAAAACTTACTCTAAGTTTATCATTCCTAGTTCAATTTTAAATCTATTGAACTTAGCTTCTTCTAGGGGCTTAGTAAACATATCAGCTACTTGATTATCAGTTTTAACATATTCTAATAAAATATCTTCTCTTTCTACATGCTCCCTAAGAAAATGATATTTAATTTCAATATGTTTTGTTCTACTATGGGATACAGGATTATTAGCTATTGAAATAGCACTTGTAGAATCACAGAAGAGTGGAGTTCTACTTACCTGAAATCCATAGTCCTCTAGCTGATGTTGAATCCACAGAAGTTGAGCACAGCAACTTCCTGCAGCCACATACTCTGACTCTGCAGTGGAGATAGCCACACTGGTTTGCTTTTTGCTACTCCATGAAATTAGTCTCCCACCTAGGAATTGACAGGTTCCAGTAGTGCTTTTTCTATCTTCTTTGCATCCTGCAAAGTCTGCATCTGAATAACCTGTTAGTTCAAAATCTCCATTCCTAGGGTACCAGAGGCCTAGATAGGGAGTGCCCTTTAGATATCTCAATATTCTCTTGACTGCAGTCAAATGAGACTCTTTAGGGCAGGCTTGATACCTTGCACAGACACATGTAGCATACATGATATCTGGTCTACTTGCAGTCAAGTATAATAGGGAGCCAACTATCCCTCTATACAAGGTTTCATCTACAGGTTTCCCTGCATCATCCTTGCTAAGAGACATACTTGACCCCATAGGAGTCTTCATGGTGCTGGATGAATCCATACCATACTTCCTTATGAGTTCTAGGGTGAACTTGGACTGACATATGGATAAACCACTTTCAGTCTGTTTAACTTGGAGACCCAAGAAAAACTTCAGCTCTCCCATACTACTCATCTCAAATTGACCTTGCATAAGTTTTGCAAACTTTTTGCAAAGGCTGCTTTCAGTAGACCCAAATATAATGTCATCTATATATATTTAGACTAGTATAACTTTGTCTCTAGATTCCCTAAGGAATAGAGTCTTATCTATTTTCCCCCTTGAGAACTTGTTCTCAATGAGGAAACTAGATAGGGTTTCATATCAAGCCCTAGGGGCTTGCTTTAACCCATATAAAGCTTTCCTAAGTCTATAGACATGATGAGGTAGAGTTGAATCAACAAAACCTGAAGGCTGTTCCACATAGACTTCTTCTTTAAGATTACCATTCAGGAATGCTGACTTGACATCCATTTGGTAAACCTTGAATTCTTGATAGGTTGCATAGGCTAAGAACATCCTTATGGCTTCCAGTCTGGCTACTGGAGCAAAGGTTTGATCAAAGTCAATACCTTCTTCTTGCCTATATCCTTTAGCAACCAATCTTGCTTTATTCTTAATGATGACCCCTTGTTCATCTATCTTATTCCTGTAGATCCACTTGGTTCCTATTATATTGTGGTCTTTAGGTTTAGGAACAAGTTCCCAGACCTTGCACCTCTTGAACTGATTAAGCTCTTCTTGCATTGCTTCAGTCCATTGTGGATCTAGTATTGCTTCTTCAAACATCTTAGGTTCAACTTGAGATAGAAAACTGGAGTAGATTGCTGCATTCATGTATCTGCTCCTGGTTTGTACTCCTTGTCGTGGATCTCCAATAATCTGCTCTACTGGATGATCTCTAAGATGCTTGTTGGCTGGAAGCATCCTAACTTCTGGTTGAACCTCTTCAGCATCTTCATCATGCTGTACTCCTTGTACTTCTTCTGCAATTGGCACATGTAGTTCTCCCCCTGGACAACAGCTACTGTCCTCTACTTGCTGTCTTGCAGCAGGTACTTCTTCTATAGTAAGCTTGTCCATTTTCTTTGTTAAACCTGTGGGGCTGCATACACTACTAGACAACTCATTGTTAATAAGTTTAGTCTCATCAAAAACTACATGTACAGATTCTTCTACAACTTGTGTAGTCAAGTTGTAGACTCTATAAGTCTTACTGTTATTGCTGTACCCAACAAAAATTCCCTCTTGGGACTTGGCAGCAAACTTAGTCAAGTAAGACTTTCCATTGTTAAGTATGAAGCATTTGCAACCAAAGATCCTGAAGTAGGATAAGTTTGGTTTCCTGCCTTTCACAACTTCATAGGGGGTCTTGTTGAGCCCTTTAGTGATGGTAGCCCTATTTATAACATGGCATGCAGTATTAACTGCTTCAGCCCAGAAATACTCTGGCAGTGATGTATCACTTAATAGGGTCCTACCAGCCTCTATCAAGGTTCTATTCTTCCTCTCAGCAATGCCATTTTGCTGAGGTGTTCTAGGTGAAGAGAATTCTTGAAATATCCCAAATTCTTCACATAGTTTTGTCATGCTATCAGACTGAAATTCAGTACCATGGTCACTTCTAATCTTGACCACTGTACTATTTAGTTCATTCTGAATTTGCTTGACAAAGCTATGGAAGACACTAGGTGTTTTAGATTTCTGTCTTAAGAAGAACACCCAGGAAAACCTTGAGTAGTCATCTACAACTACAAAGGTATAAGACCTTCCTACCTAGGCTGTGAACTGGCATTGGACCAAAGAGATCCATATGCAAGAGGTATAAACACCTCACAGCATCTTTGTTTTCTATGCTTTTAAAGGTGGATTTGGTCTGCTTGCCCTTTTGACAAGCTGAGCAAATACCATCTTTAACACACTTAACTTGAGGACCATTCCTCACTAACTCTTTGCTAAAGAGTTTGCCAATAGTCTTGTAGTTAAGATGGGCAAGCCTCTTGTGCCATTTGACACAATGCGAGACTGTCTCATCAGCTACAAGACACACTGGAGAACCATTGTTCTCAACCATAATGTCTAGGCAGTAGACATTCCTCTTCCTATAACCTGTCAAAATGATCTCTTGATCACTTGACCTCTTGATATGACAATTATTTTTAACAAATGAGATGTCATACCCTACATCACTTAATTGACTTATACTTATTAGGTTGTGTTTCAACCCTTTAACATAAGCCACTTGAGTAATGGTAACCAAGTTGCTAGAAATGTTACCAAATCCTTTGATGATTCCTTTTTCAGAACCACCAAAAGTTACTTTTGGATCATCTTTTATTGGAATGTAGTCCCTTAGTAATCCTCTAGTTCCAGTCATATGTCTGGAACATCCACTGTCCAAGTACCATGTTGGGGTATGGCCACTTGGACTCACCTGCAAAACAGATTAATGAACCTTAGAACCCAAAGAATTCTTGGGTCCTTGGTACTTGTTAGTTTGCAACTTGACAAAACTACCTACTGGCTTTCCAACAGGTAATTTGCTACTCACTTTGGCACTAGCATTGTGCCAACAGTCCATTGCAAAATGACCAACTTTGTCACAGCACCAACATTCAAACTTATTGTACCTTTGCTTAGGTACTGTCTTTGTTGTCTTATCTACAGCAGACTTGTTGAATGTTGGGGCTTTGCCCTTGGACTTGGACTGCTCAGTCCTTGCAGGTTTAATAAAACCCAGTCCAGCTTTACCCTTGTGATGAACAAATTCATCAATTATGGGTAACACTGACTTAGGTTTAGAAAACCTAGCAACAAGTTCTCTCTCTTTCTGAAGATTTATCTCCAGACTCTTGATTTGATCATTCTTAAAGGTGATAGTCCCCATCTGAATCACTGTTATGTGTTTCAGCCTGGCTATCTCATTAAGCTTTTGATCAAATAGCTTCTCAGAATCAGTTGCAGCAGCTTTTAGATCAGCAATTTCCTTTGCCTGACTTTTGGCTAGGGACTTGCTCTTCTTGTAAGCTTGCAACAGTACTTTATATTCATCTATCAGCTGATGAATATCATCCTCAGACTCAGATACACTTTCATCATTTGATGAAGATGAATCTGATTCTGTACTGGCACAAGAAACTGAACTTAAAGTTGAACTTTGTACCTTACTGGGTCCTGGCTGCTCCAGGATTTTGTCATGCTCTGTCAAAGCCATTAGCCCTTGGCATTGACTGTCTTCTTGTTCATAAATAGACTCCATTATCTACATGAATTCTTCTTCTTCTTCTTCAGCAAACAGCCCTATGTATGCCTCAGCATCAGACTCAGTTTCTGAAGAAGAGATATCTGATAGAGTCTTCTCCTTCTTGGCAACAAAAGACTTTTTTTCTTGCCTTTGAAATAAGTCTTTTTCCTGTCACTAGACTCTTTTATCTTTTCAGGACAATCTGCAATAACATGGCCTTGTCTATTGCAGCAATAGCACACTATCTTAGAACCAGTTGCCTTGCTAGATTTTGTCCTCTTCCTGTCCTTCTTTGAAGCCTTCTTATCCTGATAAAAATCTTCTTTTCCTTTTGAAGTAGAAGGCCTTGACCTCCACTGTTTCTTCTTCAAGAATTTCTGAAAATGTTTAGTGAAGGCAGCAAAGTCTTCATCACTTCCACTGCTTTCAGATTTTGTGCTGGCTGACTCATCTGACTCTGATTCAACTACCTTTGGAGGTGGAGTTGGTGACTTATTCCTGCACTTTCATACTCCTGATTTAGCAAGGATTTTCTATCTTGTCTAACTTCTTCAGAACCCTCCATATACACAATAAGAGTGTCCCACATCTCTTTGGCTGTCTTACAGTGTATAAGATTCTGAAATGTTGCATCATCTATGGCACTCACTATAATGTTTTGTGCCCTTTTGTCCATGGTGGCTAGGACAATCTCATCCTTAGTCATTTCAGAGAAATCCTTTGGGGTTCTCTGATTTGCATCTAGAACTGATATCTTCATGGGCACATAAAGCCCTTCCTTTACTGTGATGTATATCCTAGGGTCTGAGGCTTCCATAAACAGCCTTACCCTTTCCTTCCAGATCCCAAAGATCTCTTTCCTGCATAGAGGTAATTTCATGGAACCCAATTCCTTGTGATTCTCAGAGGAACCCATGGTTCTTGATTTTCTTGAATCTGTAATTTGTCTTAGACTGAATCTGCCAATCAGGATCTCCTTACACTGTTAGTCCTTTTTAAAGAACCTGACTCTGATACCACTTGAAAGATATATTACCTAAACACCTAGAGGGGGGGGGGGGTGAATAGGTGACCTAATCCTTTTTAAACTTTAATGGCAGCAAACAGTTATATCACAGAATCTACTCTACTTTTGCACAGCAATCACACAGCATACACAGCAAATCACAATCACAGCACAGCAGACACAGAGTTTTATAGTGGTTCCCCAAGATTTGGGTACATCCACTTTCCCCCTTCGCCTATCTAAGCAGTGTACTAGATTCGGCCAAACTTCACCACTGTCTCAGAACCCAAATTGGTTCCTACACCTCAGGCCCAAGGCCCTACAACTCAGCTTTTCCACAAAGCCTACACTCAGCCACAAAGGCCTACACTCAGCCAACCAGGCCTACACTCAGCCACCAAGGCCTACACTCAGAGATTTCAATCTCCTACACTCAGGATCTCAAGCCCTACACTCAGCCTTTATAATTATAGGCTTACAATCACTCAGATCCAAAGGATCCTACAAGATAAAAATGAATTTACAAATATTAACTCAACAACCCAAAGACAAGAGAGGGAGGTTGTGAGTTTCTTGATGAGTTTTTGGAAGAACTCAGCTGGATTCAATCTGACTTAGCTTTCTTCAAAGCTTCTTGAAAATAGAACTCAATTATATTGACTCATTCTGCAGTTGATCCTTGACCTCTGCTTCTTAAGACCCAGAATGAATCTGAATCCTTCTTCTCAGCCTAGTTCCAACGGCTGATTTCTTGGATGGAGCCCTCTCTCTCCAACTTCTTAGATATGCACTTGGACAACTAGATCTTCTTGTTTTGATACTTGATCAATAACTTGAACAACTCTGTGAATCACTTTTTGAATTGCTTCAACAACTTCTTCAACAATAGTTTCTGTAGACTGTATGAGCCTATTTATAGGCCTTCTTCATGGTAACCGGCTGGTCCGGTTATTAACTGTCTTCTGACATCTCTGACAGGTGCTGTAGATCGGCTGGAACGGCAGCTGTCAAGTCATCCAGTCAATTCTTGAAAAGTTCTCTAACTGTCTGAAAGTGTCGAGACTTTCTGTCTTTAAGTGTCGACACTTATAGACCAAGTGTCGACACAAGTTGTGTAAGTGTCGACACAAGTCTACAAGGTGTCGACACAACTCCTTGTGTTGTAGATTCTATGTCTCGACATAGTTTCTTCTGCATGTGTCGACACTGAAATTGAGTGTCGACACAAGTACTTGATCTTCTATCTTTCGCTGAATTCTTCTAAGCGTCGACACATCTCCTTTGTGTCGACACATCTTCATGTGTTGAATCTGTCAAGTGTCGACACTACTTCTTGGTGTCGACACATAGTCTTCAATGTTGATACTTGTTGAGTGTCGACACATTGCTCTGGGTGTCGACACTTTCTTCTTCAGTCGAGACTTCAGCTGAGTGTCGACACATTCCCATAGTGTCGACACTTGTACTTAGAATAATTTGTTGATCTTGCTGTTCTTCACTAAGTGTCGACACTGCTCCATGTCTCGACACTTTCTTCAAGTGTTGAGTCTTCAGCTGAGTGTCGACACATTGTTCTTGGTGTCGACACTTACTTCAAGTGCTGACTCTTCTGTTGAGTGTCGACACATTGTTCTGAGTGTCCACACTTATACTTAGTCTCTGCTGACTTTTGCTGAGTGTCGACACAGCTCCAAGTGTCGACACTTTCTGGTGTAGACACAACTTCACTGGGTGTCGACACTGCTGTTAAGTGTCGACACTGCTTTACTGTACTTTCTTCATTGAGTGTCGACACAGCTCCTTGTGTCGACACTTTGTGTCTGGTGTCGACTCTGCATCCCAGGTGTCGACATAATGACTCCAAGTGTCGACACTGCTTGTCTGGGTGTCGACACAAGTTTTCTTAAGTGTCGACACTTTCCCTTTGGGTGTCGACACATGGACTTAGAAATTTTTGCTTCAGTCCTGCAAATACTTAACCTGCACAAGTAACTCAAAATACATCAAATACATTTTGATGTATATCATTGAGTTGGGTGAGGCTTCTTCAAATCAGGTACATTTAAACCAATGTACCCAACATTTGTCCGACTGGTGGTTACAAGGAGAAATTATCGGTTTGCCCCTCTCCAAGCCTATAAATAGACCACTGATCTTTCTCATTTATCTAACCTCGGAACTCGGATTTCTACGTGAATCCCCCCTCTCTCTCTTGCTTTCTCTCTCTCTCTTTTCAAGTTTGTCGTCGACGTGCTCGCTGCCAAGACAAAGTCCGTCGCCATCGCGCTCGCCTCCAAGTCAAAGTCCGTTCACAATCTCCTCCGTGCGATTTAGTGTTCGTAGGAAATCATTCTCTCACGGTCCGCAGCCATCAAAATCCAGAGTGCACCTCCAGTAGAGCACCCGCAGTTCCAGCCCTACAGTCAGCCTGCGATCGTCTAGAAGTGTGCAACCGCACTCCCACACGTCGAACACCATCTCTTTCTCTCCCTCAAGTTATAACGAGCAGCGGTCTGTCGCCCTTGATTCTGTAAAAGAAGCATTGTAACCCCAACTGATCGATATTTCAATTTTTATTTTATAAAAAAATTTACGTTTTGACGTAAAAACATTAATTTCTCGCACTCTTTCTCTTCCTATTCTCTCACTTTCTCTCTCCCTCTCTCTCCTCCCCCTCTCTCTCCGCCCCTTTCCCCTCTCCCTTCCGCCATCTCTCTTATTCTCTCCCTCTCTCTCTCCTCCATCTCTCTGTCCTCCCCCTATCTCTCTCATGTAGGGATATGATTTATTTGATGAGATCAAATGATCAAACTTAAAGTATGGTGTGCCTCAATATATGTATATTGCTTTATATATATAAGATATATATATACAAGCAGTCGTGCACGAGGGACCCCGTGCGGGCAACTTTAGTCGTAGGGGCGACATTTGTTGTGAGAGCAACATTTGTCGTGTGGGCAACATTTGTTGTGAGACGACATATGTCGTGGGGGCGACATTGGTTGGGGGCGACATTGGTCATGAATGAGACATTTATCATAGGGCGACATTGGTCGGGGGGGGGGGTGACGACATTAGTCGAGGGCGGCTACATTGATTGGTGGTAGCGACATTGGTCGAGGGAGGACACATTGGTCAGGGTCGGCGAAATTGGTCGGGGGCGGCGACATCGGTCGTCGGAGGCGACATTTGACAGGGAGGCGACATCGGTCATGGGCGGCAACATTTGGCGGGGTGGCAACATTGGTCATGCTCAGTGTCATTAGTCGTGTGCATCTACATTGGTCGTGAGTTGCGAAATTGAATGTGGGCAGCGACATTGGGCATCGACGACGACATTGGTCGTGGGCAGCAGTATTGGTCGTGGACGGATACATTGGTCATAGGTGGCGACATTTGTTATGGGGGGCAACTTTGGTCGTAGACGCCGACATTGGTCGTAGCGGTGATATTGGTTGTGGGGGCGACGCCATTGGTCGTGAGGGCATTAGTCGTGGGGGCAACATTGGTTGTGGGCTGCGATATTGGTCTTGGGTGGCGACATCGGTCGTTGGCGGCGACATCGGTTGTGGGCAGCGCCATGTGTTTCTACTCAAGTTTTTACACTTTTCAGGATGAAATAAGGATAAATCATTGCAATCTGCATAAAATAAGCAGTCAATATAGAGAATTTCACTTCTATCACAGTTTTTGAGATCATATAGTTTTTTTGGGGGGGGATGTAATTAGCTACAACTCAGATTGAAGTGATCCCAATGGTGATAAAAAGATATTTTTAATCTATTACAACTTTGACGATGAGATGAACTAATGAATCACAATATAAGGAGATCAAAAATAGACCAAAAAGTGCACTTCCTGCGTTCAATTCAGTCAAATGCTATTGAATCATGCATGCAGGTATAGAGATGCAATTCAGTGAAGTTGTGTTCCATTTAGTCAAATGCTAGTGAATCTTGCATACATGCATAGAAATGCAAATCAGTGAAGTTGGATAGCAGAGAACCAATCAAATAATTTGAGAAATCTGGATAAACAAAGTGAGGAATTGCACATTATTTAGCAAGTAATTTCAGACATGGAACATGTTTGAGCAAATCTGAAATGCAAGTAACCTCAAACATGTTACTAGTAACTTCAAACATGTTTCCAATAACTCTTCAAACATGTTTCCAATAACTTCATGAAATAAAGCTACGCAATCAGGACATCAAACATATAACAATTCATTTCTTTGACAGTAAATAAATAAGCATAGTACTGCAAGAATAGAAATATAGTATGCAAAGATGCAAATAATAGAAGACTTGTTATAACACCAAATAACTCCAAATTTTGTCAGATCGATCACAAATTCCATATGCACATATTAGTGTTTTAACACATACATGCATCAAATAAGCAAAAGTTGATGAGAGAAAATCAAAATTTCTGATTCTTTTGAAGTCGGCTCGGCCAAACCGATAGAAGTATAGAACCTCATACCATAAGAAAAGAACTGAAATATAGTCAATGCATTGCAAAATGAGGTTCTGCAAATTCCTACCTATATAAAGAAATTGTCTCCACCGGGAATCTGAAGTTAATGTATAAAATGTTCCACAAAGCGACAAAATAATGAACTAAAAAGTAAAAAAAAATAGAACAATGCATCCAATAATGCAGTACAACAAAAATGGAATAGAAGAATCTCAATGCACAAAAAGCCAGCCATGTAAGAAGCCAACCATGAACCAACTGTAAGAATTAATCCTGAACCCAAAGACAATATAATGTAGCCACAGGAGATTGTTTGATACAGTAAATGACATTTTATGATTTTGTTGAATGGATTTTGACAGGGAAAAATAGATGTTGAGATAAAAACGGAGCAGAGGAAATACCTTCATATCATCATAGTTTGAGTTTAAGAGATTACCTATAGAAAACGGAGCAGAGGTGTCATTTTTTGTAGATCTGCGATGTGCGAGTAGATCTTGAAACGGAACACAAAAATTGGAAAACCATAAATGGGAAATTCAGGTGCTAACCATGAATGTGATGATGTTGAACACGATGGTGGCCGGCTCCTGGGATTAGGAAGGTTGTAAGAAAATTGTTTCCTGCAGAAAATGAAGGTGAGTAGATCTTGGGGGCTAATCATTTTTTAGGGTTTGCATTTGAGATACCTGCAGAGAACATAACAAAGGTAGAGTTTGAGGAAGACACATACAGGAAAAGGCTCGAGTGAGTAGAACTACTAAATGTGAAGATGAGTTTCTAACCTTGGTAGGCGGAGGAGGGATGAAGACCTTTCCATCATACAAGAAAATGTGAAGATGAGTTTGAGGAAGATACCTACAGGAAAATGGGTTAGAATGAAGCCTTTTGCCGGAAGAAAAACGAATCCCTTTGCTGGAGTAACGAAGAATCGTTGTTTGGAGGTGGATAGGATGGATGTGCGTCGATCTTGGAGCTGTAAAGTCACGGGAGGAGGGAGGAAGAACTTTTCGTCGAAGTGGTAAGCACGAAGCCTTTGCCGGACGAACAAAGAATCGTCGCTTCGAGGAGGATGGGGCAGAAGGTGTGCGCCGATATTGGAGCTGTAAGGTCGCGGGAGGAGGGAAGAAGACCTTTTCGTTGAAGTGGTAAACACGAAGCATTAGTCAGGAAGGAAGAAATCTGAACTCGCCTGCAGGCCTGTAATGTCTGATCGGGAAATAAGAAAATGGAAGCAATCAGTGCTTGGATCTGGAAGCAAGAAATCAGAAGCAACCTCCGCTTCGATCGGAGCTTTTAGCCATGAGTCCTCGCGCCAGCTCTTTCCGGCAGGAACTCCTTGTTGGAGGAGGAGGAGGAGAAGGCATTTCTCTCTCCCTCCCCCAACCCCGTCTCTCCCTCACGACTCACTCACTGCCTTCCTCCTCGCACGTGAAGTTCTCCTATGGCTGCCCTATCTGTTGCGCAGAAGAACGAAGGGGAAGAAGTCCCCTATCACGATTTAGAGCTGGGTGAACAGTGTCGACCTGTATTAATTAAATCTTGATCCGGCCAAAAGACCAAAAGACCCCCCAAGTTAATCCATAAAAATTGTTTTATGAGGGTATTTCGGGATTTAAATGTTACACATGGTGTAACGTAGCTCCTAGCTTATATTATAAAGATATATATATATATATATATATATATATATATATATATATATATATATATATATATATATATATATATATATATATATATATGTAATATAATTCAAATTTTATGAATCTAAGATTCTATAAATTTGAAACTATATTAAATGATTTAATTTAAAACATGACATATGCAATAAGTATGAAAAATGTTTCATTTAACATTTTTTTTAAATCATTTTTCAAAATTTTGATTGCTGAGGTGTTATTTTTTGCGTTATCAATGATTTTATCCTCAAGTTTAGATTCACAGATGCAATTCATAATTACTTGATAAATAACTTATTTGGTATGCGGGACGTCAAAAATAGTAAAGCTAATAATACGTTTGGATAACTCCCAGGATATACGATCTATCCCGAGACTTGTGTTACAAATATATGCATTTTTAAATTTAAACCACTACTCCTAATATTTCAAGTTAAGCTCACTTTACTTTCTAAATTGTCAAAATATTTTATTAAACAAAATTCGCTTTAATATGCTTTATACATGTCACACCTAATTGTAGATTTATTAACATGTTGATACTTTGGTTGGAGAGCCTTGTGAATGCAAGAGGTTTCATGAGCGTTGTTGTAGTGATTGAACAACAACCTGCGTCCAATGATGTTTTCCATTTGCGCTTCTTTTTGCCGCGTCTGATTATACATCCAATGTTGTTCGATAGCTGACAGTTAAGATTGAGTAGATTCTGGGGTTTGTTTAGTGACACATGATTTGATGTGGCACACTAGTTTCAAGTTCCCGCTCACCGTTAGCAACTTCAAACAATGGCGATACATCGCTTTCATATCGGCTCCCAAATTGGAACACTATGCTTGTGCTCGATAACTTCAGACACAGTGGTGGTTGATGACGTCATATATTGCACTAAAATTGAAAATTGGAATATGAAAAAAAAAGAGTAAAATGAGAGTGTGTGAGTCGCACCCCCCACCACCACATTTTCATCCATTTATATTTATAGATAAAATTTTAATATTTTAAATATCTGTTAAAATTAGAAAATAATACGACGACTCTCCATAGAGCCGTTAGGCCGGCCAGCCAAGGCCCGACAACTCCTAATGGAAGTCGTTGTTGCCTTGCTGACAATTGCCAACTGGCCCAAACACCATCTCTAATTTAATTAAGAGGTTGCCACAAGACCCACAATGTTTTTAACTAAAATATTAGAGACGGTGCACAATATCTCTAATTTAGAGCGGTTGCGCAACAATTTTGTCGCCCTGCCTTGCCTTGGCCAGTTTTGGGCAAGACTCAGGAAAGGCCTAGGACCGGGCCCAGGCAAAGCCTTGGATCGAGCCTTGTCGGGGCCTAGCTTCGGCCAAGCACCAGGCTGGGCAAAACACTTCTTTTGGTGTCTTTTAAGGGCTCTAGCATCTGCCTGAGCCTGGATCAGACCGGCCCGGTCTCATGTCTAATCAAACTTTTATCAGGCCGGACCCAGATAGACTTTGCAGACTCAGTCCTTTTGTGCACCCCTGTCAGTGGTGGATATGGTGGCTGGTGGGAGATGAAAAATTGAGTGGAGACGTGGCAGGCAAAATAATAATTGTTTAAAATATTATTATAGATATGTTGAATTAATTATAAGAGTATTTGAAAATTTAAAATAACGGCGTTGATTAAAATTTAAATTAACATATTTGAGCCGACATATCAATTTTAATTTGTTCTCAGAATAAAACTATGCGTGTGCTATATATAATTCGTTTGAGTGCTGTGTAATTCTCTCACTTTCACTGTCCTCATCATTTCTACCCCCCATCTGCTCCCAGGAATTCCTTCTCCAGCAGGTGAGAGAAGGATAACGATCCCAGATAAAATGGCTTCACTCTTGAGAGAGAGAAGAAGAACCCTAGGAAACACCAGTAGCGAATTGCCCGGCGATTCCTTACGATTCTCCTCCCTATCGCTGCTGACGATGAACTCGACGGAGCCGCTGCCGTCGCCGTTCGGTGAATTGGGCTGCAACCTGTCGGATCTTGAGCTCCGGGAAACTGCATACGAGATCTTTCTCGCCGCATGCCGAAGCACAGCTGGAAAGCAACTGACATACATTTCTTCTTCGGACAGAGCTGCGGTGGCGACGCCCTCGTCCGCGGAGAGGTCAATGTCGCCGGCTTCGTCCCAGTCGCCCTCACCGTCACTGCAGAGATCTTTAACCTCGACGGCTGCCAGCAAGATGAAGAAGGCTTTGGGGATGAAATCGTCCAAGAAGAGCCCGGCGAAGGAGAGCAGTCCTTTGAAGACGGTGAAAAAGCCAGTGACAGTCGGGGAGCTTATGAGGGTGCAGATGAGAGTGTCGGATCAAACAGATTCGCGGATCCGGCGCGGGTTGCTCAGGATCTCTGCTAGCCAGGTGAGCTACAGTTTAGGATTGTGCATCATATTCGTTCTTGTTAGGTTGTTGGATATTCTCCAATCTCAGTTAGATCTAGGCTTAGCCTTTCTACATACTCTTTGACAGGTTGGAAGACGCATGGAGTCCATCGTTTTGCCACTGGAGTTAATGCAGCAGTTTAAAGCTTCTGATTTTCCAGATCAAGAAGAGTATGAAGCTTGGCGATGCAGAATTTTGAAGGTCCTTGAGGCTGGATTACTCTTACACCCTCTCTTGGCATTAGATAAATCGGATATCGCATCTCAAAGGCTTAGAAAGATCATACGTGCATCTTCAGAGAGGCCAATAGAGACTGGGAAGAACTCTGAGTCAATGCAGGTTCTTCGTAGTGCTGTAATGCCCCTAGCTAGCAGGTCAAATGATGACTTTTCTTCGGATTCTTGCCATTGGGCAGATGGCAATCCCCTGAATCTCCACCTTTATCACATGCTTTTAGAATCTTGTTTTGATTATGATGAAGGATCTATAATCGATGAGATCGACGATGTAATGGAATTGATCACAAAGACTTGGATTGTCCTAGGAATTTCTAAAATGCTTCATAATCTCTGCTTCTTATGGATTTTGTTTTATCACTTTGTAAAAAACGGGCAAACAGATTTGGAGTTGCTAGTTGCAGTTGATAACCAATTAATGGAAGTTGCTAAGGATGCAAAATTATCTAAGGATGTTGTTTACTCAAAGATACTGTGTGCAACTTTGAGTTCAATAATGGGATGGGCAGAGAAAAGGCTTCTCACTTACCACGACACTTTCAGTGCCAGTAACATTGAATTCATGGAGTATGTTGTCTCTGTAGGGGTTTATTCTGCAAGGATACTGGTAGAAGATATCTCTAACGAATATCGTCACAAAAGAAAAGAAATTGATGTACCTCGTAGTAGAATCGACGCTTATATTCGTTCATCACTCAGAACTTCTTTTGCTCAGGTAATTTTTGATTTATTTTAACATTAATTTTTTTAAAAAACCTTAATTCTTTTAGTTAGCTCTTGATTGTGTAGATTCTGTTTACTCAAGTTCTTTTTTATCGTTTAGGTTTTAGTAATGATACACTGGTCTTGAAGAAATCCCAGAAAGCTATATGGAATTCAAGCATGAGTAATTTGATCCAGGGCCCAGATTTCAATAACCCTGCTCCATGTTATTTCTTCTAATAATCTTCTATTACCAGAGCTCTACAACCTTGTGTTTTGGGGCCTTTAGCAGTCAAAGGGATTGGGGAAAAGTGTTCAAGACACTTTAAATTATCTGGGCATTGTGGAAAAAAATGCATATTGAAACCATACGACATAGTTAAATTTTCTCTTACACAAATTTTGGAAATCAAATTAAGGTTTGAATGGAACATATATGATTGTTTATTGGGCGTTGCTGCACATTAACCAACATTGCATCGTATTGCATACCTAACACAAATGAATAAATCAAAGATGATGCTACCTCTTAATCCACATTGTTGAATTCTTTAGTCTATACCACTGAGTTTCTAGGCGATGGTGCCACGTTCTTTAGTTGAGATTGCTTGGTACCCTGTCAATGTTACGACCCCGCATAACAACCGATTCACGGGTCAACAATACGCTCGGTGGCGGAAGGAGGCAACACAAAACAGGGCTGGACCTATCGGTTCAACCCTCCTCAACTAAACCATGGCGGCTTGGGGATGAACCTGCGGGTTCAGCCCACACGGGGAGGGGGGGGGACCGGCCCCCTCTTGGCCCGGAGGTATACATCTCTCTAGGACTGGTCTGTCGAGGGCATGACAAGAACTATTCAAGTATTTCCCTCACTTCCTCTCCAATTCTAACCCTAATTCTTCTCTCACTCCTCTAGTCTCTTCTTTTCCCCCTCTCCGTTCCTAACATTTGGTATCAAAGGATCTTTTCTCCCCACTTCAGTCCTACGTCTCGTCCAATCGATCCATCTGCAACAATCCGCAATCCGCAATAAGTATCAATCCTCTCTGTTTCGACGTCGACTGGTACGCTCGACTTCTCGATCAATCGGACCGGCGATTCTAGCAAGCGATCAACCGGGCCGACGTCGACTCCAACAAACGATCGACGATTTCGTCGATTCCTCTCCAGTGAAGGATCGATCTTTCCGGCCGGCTGCTCCCTCGCCAACGAACGACGATTCCGTCGACTCCTCAGAGTGTAGCGACGCAACCGAGCGACCTTCTGTGACGGTTATCCGAGCCTATCCATGTTTCTTCCGCGATCCTTCTGCGACTCAGTCAATCTCGTGGGCCGATCTCCTTCATCTGACTGAGCCTACTTCATCCGCCAGCAACTCCCACAGTTACCTTGAAGCCGACTGCTTCCCTTCTCTAATCCCTAGAGTCCACCATGGTGACTCGTTCATAAGAGTTCACGAGGCTAGCAACCCTAGAGGAGAATTACATCAGGCTCTCAGATACGGTGAAGACCATCAAAAAAAATTAAGGGTGTCAGAGAAACGTCTGGAGGAGCAACTGGACGCTCGAATGGAGGAAATCTAGAGTCTGTTGTCCCAAAGCATCAAGGGAAACACAACGGTGAACGAGGAAGCAAACACACATCATGGGCTGATCCAATCTTCGGGAGGCCTTGGTAGGGGACGAGAGGACCTGATTGACTAGCGACCTAAGGAGATGGTCTACCCTCCTCGAGATGGGCTCCTGCCTAACCCTATGGGATTGGGACCAGTCGACAGTAGTAGAGCAGGAGGCGGTTGGGAGTACATGCCACCACCAACGGGTATAAGGACGGGCTATCCATACCGAGAGGAAGGAGGCTACCCTAATTGGCCGGCAGAGCGACGACGACCTCTTGGCTTCGGCCAGGAGTATGGAGCATACAACCAGCAGAACCCGAGAGCTTACATGCCACCAAAAATGACCCACATGAATTACCCAAATTTCAAAGGAGGCGACACATTGGAATGAGTGCAAAAAACGGAGTTATTCTACAACTACCAGAAGATCCCAGAAGAGCAGTGGGTGCGACTGACGTCCTTTCACCTAGAAGATGAGGTATTCCAGTTGATCCAGTGGTTCCTCCGAGGACGTGACTATGTTCCGTGGGTCGATTTCGTTGATGGATTCACAGCCAGATTCGGGCCTCTCGAGTACGAAGATTTCAAGGCGCTTCTCCAGAAATTGAGGCAGAAGGGGTCAGTCATGGAGTACCGCACAAAGTTCGAAAGGCTGGTGAACAAGGTACAGTGGGAGGAGAGGACACTCCTGAGTTGTTTTGTTTCCGAACTGAAGGAGCATATTCGGGACGAGGTACACGCGTACATGCCACACAACTTGAACCACGCCATCAGTTTCACCCAAATTCAGGAGGAGCGTTTCAATCGACAAAAAACAAGGATAGCTAATGGGAAGAACACGACGAACTCGCCAACGATCAGACGGGAACAAACAATGACAGGGAAGGCGATGGTAAAGAAGCTGACATGACCCAAGCTACAAGCAAGACGGGAGAAAGGGCTGCGTTTCAACTGCGATGAGAAATATGGTCCCGGACATAAATGTCAGATGATCCAGTATACATGCTGAGGGAAGAAGGAGAAGACAGGGGAGCTAAAGGCGAGGGAGATGAACTGGAAGAAGACCTCGACCTGGTCGAGTTTGGTGTATCCGTCCAGGCTATAGCGGGGGGGGGGGGGGGGGGGTACCACACACCGGACTATGCGAATCACCGGAAGGATCCTCCAACAGAAAGTGATCATTTTGATTGACAGTGGGAGCACCCACAACTTCATCAACCCTGCCGTGGCACAGAGGCTGTGCCTAGAGATCAATCGCGATGCCGCTTTCCAGGTTATGGTAGCCGACGGTAACAAGCTGCAGTGTGAAGGAGTCATCAAAGGGGTGGAACTTCGGGTGCAATGCTACATGTGATGATTGGAGGTTTACTTCTTGGCCATCAAAGTGCCCGACATGGTTTTGGGGGTCCAGTGGTTACAATAGTTAGGGAAGGTCACCCTTGATTGAGACCACATGACGATGGAGTTTATCCAGGATGAAAAGGGCTACTGCCTGAATGGACTCAAGACCTCAACCATGAAGGAGGTCACCCTTTGTTGCTTGGAGAGGTTGTGGGACCAAGAAGTCTCCATGGCGGTGATCATGGAGCTGGCTCCACGACCCACTTCTCCACATGAAGTGCCAGAGCAGATGCAATCCTTGCTAGTGCAGTACTCCGACATCTTCCAGGAACCACACTTGCTACCGCCACTGAGATTTAAAGACCACCAGATCATCCTCAAATAACTAGTCGAACCGACAAATATTCGGCCTTATCACTGCTACCCGCACATTCAGAAGGCAGAGATAGAACAGAGCGTTAAGGAGATGCTGATAACGGGACTGATCAGACCCAACACTAGTTCTTTTTCTTCTCCCGTCATTCTGGTGAAGAAGAATGATGGTTCATGGAGGTTTTGTGTTGTCTATCGCGGCCTGAATAGCTCGACCATCAATGACAAGTTCCCCATCCCGATGATAGAGGAGCTGTTAGACGAGTTACACGGAGCACGACTGTTCACGAAGTTGGATCTGCGCTCGGGTTACCATCAAAGCAGAATGAAGATTCAAGCAGACAAACACAGAACTGAACAAGAGTTCGCAGTTGGTGATGAGGTCTTCCTCAGACTACAACCATACAGGCAAACCTCCGTGTCTCGGAGGATGAACCAAAAGTTAGAACTGCGCTATTACGGGCCCTTCAAAATCATCCAGAGAGTGGGACCAGTCGCCTATACATTGGATTTGCCAGAAGGATCGCGTATTCACCCCACATTTCATGTATTCTTACTTAAAAAGAAGATCAGAATACGGTACAGGTGTGCCCGACCCTGCCAGTGGCAACCCACTGTGGGGAACTACGCCCGCTCCCAGAGGATGTACTGCTCACCAAATGGAAGAAGCGCAGTACCAAGTACCGTCAGAAGATCCTCGTCAGATGGAAGAATATTTTGGAGGAGCACAACACGTGTTGATTTGCTCGAGTTCCGAGAACTTTATCCAGACTTTCATCTTGAGGACAAACTGACTGCTGATGGGGGAGGGAATGCTATGACCCCGCATAACGACCGATTCACGGGTCAACAATACGCTCGACTGCAGAAGGAGGCAACACAAAGCAGGGCTGAACCTACCAGTTCGGCCCTCCTCAGCTAAACCACGACGACTTGGGGCTGAACCTGCGGGTTCAGCCCGCATGGGGGGGGGGGGGACCGCCCCTCCTGGCCCGGAGGTATAACTACCTTTAGGGCTGGTTTGGCGAGGGCATGACAAGAATTATTCATGTATTTCCCTCACTTCCTCTCCAATCCTAACTCTAATTCTTCTCTCCCTCCTCTAGTCTCTTCTTTCCCCCCTCTCCGTTCATAACAGTCAAGCACTCAGTAATCTTTTGAATTACTCATAGGGAATACTACCAAAGTGGTATTCATGTATAGTATAAATAAGGAAAAATGAGATGTTTTGGGATGCTTATTTTGAATTCAGAAGTTACCTTATTGTCTTTTGTGTGGATTATGTCTTTGTACCCTCATATTCCTTTAGTCATTGGCTCTTAGCAATCACGATTTTGATGTTGTATCAATTGGTATGCGAGCTTTGGTGTTTTCGAAGCATGATGAAAACAAACGATAGTGAAGGTACCCAACAATATCTTGACAAAGATCAAGGGTTGCAAAAATTTGTGACAATTTGGTGCATTGAGTCCTCCTGTGGGATCTAAATCTTGCCGTCCAACATTGTGAGCAGGCGAGAGGCACTTAGAAACCTTTTGAGACAACCTGTTCATCTAGTTAGAGTGATAAGTGTAATGTTTTTTAGGTGGATTTGATATGGAGATTGCCACAGTGACAACATGTTTGATCAACATGGTTATGATGGTCTACGCTCAATAGATATGATCCACACAAAGATTGTGAGAAATTTTATTCACTGTGGCCACACATCAACATGTAATCATAAATTCATATGGAAGAGAATATGATTTTAAGTTGAGGGTTGATGTCTTGATTTCTATGGAGGCCTCAACATCAAAAAGTTCAGAGTTCAATTTTTTTCTTATTATATTGAAATTTTTACGTAACATGTGAGTTAAATTGGTAGCTTGTTGATTAAATACTAGAGAAACAACTTGCTGGGCTAGTTCGGAAAGGGAAGAGATGCATCTGTTACAGATGAGGAGTGAAACGAACTCCAAGGGGAAGATCCCACTTGGCCAACCCTAGACTCCAAATTAATTTCAAAAATCCAAGATACAAGAAGCCATAAAACGAGAAGGGGGCGGGAGTTATATAACCTCTCTTGGCACTAGCGAGAACGATAAAGAGAATATGACAAAGAAAAAACATAATATTATCCTATCATGACACATCATGCTACTGTAGTCATTTCAGCTGGCCTACTCCTTCATGAATATACGTGCCACGTCGACGATGCGCCTTCCTCTAGGCCGTCCTCCTTTGTATCCACAACAATACCCCAATGTAGAAAATTTGTCTTTTGCTCAAGGCAATATTTTGGAAACTGACTGCGAAAGTCATCACGGTCCACCCACATTGCATCAAAGTGAGGGCGTTGTCGCCACGCGTCCAAAACCTGTTCCCGGACCCGACCCTCCATGGTGAAGGGTTTGTGGTCCAAGATCGCCTTTAGAAGGTAAACGGTAAAACCGTCAGATGCCATGTTTGCTGGGAGGGTTTCCTCGACCAAGTGGTCTCCTATCTCCCTCTTGAGCTGGGACGCATGGAAGAGTAGATGGATGCGACTGTGGCCGGGAAGGCAGAGGCGGTAGGCCACCTCGCTGATGCGGGCGATCACTTCGAACGGGCCGTAGAAGCGAGCAGGTAGCTTGGGATGAGAGCGGGTCGCCACTGAAGCCGGCGGTATGGTCAGAGCTTGACGAAGATCACGTCCCCCACTTGAAACTGGACCTCCCTCCGACGCATGTTTGCATGGTGGACCATCTTCTGGTGGGCGCAGTGGAGGTGGGTCTTCAAGATTCTGTGAATCTCATCTCGATTCAAGAGTTGACTTCGCACTGCCCTTACATGGCACTCACCCGAAAGGCGCTGAATCACAGTGAGTGGTGGTCGGCCGTAGACGCGTAGAAGGGAGTTATGTCGATCGAATAATGGAAGGATGTGTTGTGAGAGAACCCAACCCAAATTCCAATATCAAATTCCAATTTCGTCCAAACGAACGTGCCCTGATATAGTATAAAAAATAAAATTAAAGTATGTATACATATTTCTATTATGTTTTAGTGTCACTGGGGGAAAATTCTTCCTTTCTCGCTAGTGAGTCAATCCGTTTTTGAAATTTTCTTTACAGGAAATATGAGTCAGTTTGTTCGCACATACTTTCTAGCGGACTCTGTGTTTTAAACTATAAGGTATTTTACTAATTTTAATTCCAGTCTTTTACTTCCGCTATAAACTTTAGTTACTTCTGTTATGATAATGATTTACTTTTGTTGTCTAGTTTGCTTTTTATCACGAACATTGGCTGGGCTTTTGATTACTGCTAAAATAGGTAGAGGTGTGACATTTTCTCCATGACCGATATTCATACCGACTATTCGCCTATTACTAAATTCACACCCATCCAAATGATCAATGGAAAACTTTCAAGAAACATGTTGAATTATTCGAATGGATGGTCATGTCAAGATTATTTAACGTTGCAAGTACTTCTATGCAACTCATGAACCATTGATGCGACTTTTTTATTCGTGTGTTTGGTGTATTTTATGTTGATATTCACTCTACAACAAGAATCACAAAACACACTTAGAAACATAAGAGGAGGGTGTTGGCGATGCAGAAACAAGTGATCTTTATGTCAATTTGAAGAAGCATCACTTCATAATGTCAAGATGGTGGTTTATTAGATTCTTAGTGATTGTGACTAGCATCCACGTTGATGAGGTTTAGGTGTGAGTTATTCGAGAAGGGGCCAACAATTGTAGGAGATGATTGGTGTTTCCATGATTTGGAGACATTATATGCGTTTTATCACAGATTTCAGTGTCATAATGGTTTTTGTAATCACAGATTTCAGTGTCATAATGGTTTTTGTAATCGAATGCATGAAGAAACAAAAATACAACTAGGAAAAGAAGGAACAATGAGTTTTGTGACCATTAAAAGAAGCTTTGATCGAGAACGGTAGTCACCCTTCATGACTTTAACAAGCTTTTGAAAGCTGAGTGCTGCTAGTGAAGATGGCCTTAAAGTAGTAATGTTGTAGTAGAAGTTTCATGTTTCTGTGTTCATAGAGAAGCTCAACAGGGCTCGGTAGAATTATTCCCTTAGTTCTATGAGGAGATGCCAACACTATAAAAACACAACTTAGTTTGCAAGAACTTCACGGTATAGTCTGATAAAAAATTAACCAAAATCAATTTACCACGACATTCCATGCTAGGTAGTGCCACTTTTTACCAAGTTCCCAAAGAAAACACTAGTACAAGCTCAACCTTTCCATCCGTGTAGCCAACAAACTTTGCAAAATGGCCTCCGTGCTCAATTACGTAGACTGATTGGACTGTTTAAAAGAACTAGTTGTAGAGGAGTAAGGAAATATGAGAACAATTTCATTGAAAACAAGTTACTCTTCACTACTACATCAATGATAAACTTTTTATGAATAGTGTGACCAATTATATATCCCTTGGACATCATTATGAGTGAGTGTTGCAGGAGTTACATAGCGGCAACCTGGAGACGCATCTAAGGAGTGATTAAACTTTGGCTGCCATTAAAGAATGCTATCACTGGCCATAGTTAAAGAGAGATGTGGAGAAATTAGTGCCAAGATGTTGTGGGATAAACTGCAAGGGAGAAGATACAGAACAAAGTTGTATACACACAATTTATAATCCTAAATAATATTTGGGACGTCTTATCGATGAATTTTTTTGGGGTTACTATTAACTCAATTATGTGTCGACTATGTTTTGTGATTGTCGATTAAATCAAATATGACACATTTTATGTAGTGCAAGAGAACCAGGATTTAACTCAAGTGTCAGTTGTGCATGTAAAGATCATAACATTTGACCAAGACTCTAAGTTCTTGAGTACATTTTGACAAATCCCTTTGTAATATGTTTAAGCTATCTTTGAAATTTAGTAGTAATGCCCCCCCGCAAAGTAACGGTCAGACATAAGCGGTCAATAAAACATTTAGTAATATGATAAAATATACTATGAAGCACCGACACTTCAAAATGTCCAGCGTGTTGGTGTCAGACTCTCTGACATTCGTCCGACTCTCCGACACTCTCCGACATGCGTGTCGGAAGTACGACATACGAGCTCACGTGGGACTCGCGTGTCTCGCTCAATCAAACACGCGTGTCCCTAAGCTAGCTGCTCATGGTAAGACGGGAGACAATTTGTCCTGTAAGTGCAATTTTTGTGAAAAATATTTTATAAGTTCATATACAAGAGTGAGAACGCATTTGTTAATGATTGGTGGAAAAAAATTGGAAAATGTGTAAAAGTCTCAAGTAGTGATGTAACACCCATTCCCAGTTGTAATAAGCCGGGTCAGCGATAAAGAGAACTAGAAAATAATATCAAAACTAGTATACATCATGTATAAAAATAATACTGAAAATTTAAACTTACAATGGAAGCTATGAAAAAAACTAAGGGTAAGCACATACCTTCATAAACTGGATTCACAGAGCCACTAAACATGAATTAAGATGAAAGAACTGAAAATCAAGTAGCATAATAAGTGATGACATTTCAAACATTAACCACATAACACCCAATTACAAGTGTATATTGAAAGAAAAGACAACTGAAAAGGAAATTAGCTACAAACTAACACCACAAGGACGTTTTAGGCGTAGTTTCCCACCTGGGTCACCTGTAAAAACATTGCCCACGAGGGGTCAGATAAGAAAAAATAACTCAGCTCCCAGCGACACTAAAATATTTTCTTAAATGATGAATGCATGCCCATTGAAAAATAGTTTGGTTCATTAAAATCATGCTAGATGATATGCGTTTAATGCTACAACTAGACATACTCGTTCTACGTTAATGAACTTTCATTTTATTTACCCAAGCCCCGGCGTTCACTAACTAGTGCGCTGTCTCACGTCAAGGTCCATGCTTGAGTTCTGGCTTCTAATCTGTATACTTGAAATCAGCTCTAGGCAGTGTAGCTCCTAACACGCAATTGAAATTTGACGACCCGAGACCATCTTACGAACTCAATTGTCTTGGTGTCGCGCGGACACGGTCTCGAATCTACTAACTGTCTCAAAGGGGAAACTCCCAAGATACTACTGTTCATAGGGGCTATGAGAAAGGTAGTGCGCCTCTACCTAGCACGAGGAGACTACGTGCTTACTGACCCTTTTCGGTAATGCTACTCTGCTTGGGACATCTCTTTTGGTGTACCTTCTAAACTGAGCGACCCTTGCTTTTCTTGTGGTCGGCTAGAAGGGACGTTCACGCCCTTAATTAGACAAATTTCTAAGCCGTACACGTATAAAGATTTCGTACCTAACGTTAGTATACATGATCTGATAATTCGGGTCTTGGAGAAGGGTGCCATCCTACATCTTTTCCGCGGCCATTTTCCTACCACCAAGCTTTCTATGCATGTGATGCTTGTACACTTACATGCGTATATAAAATAATTTTCTTAATACGTCTTACTAACATGGATTAGTCTAACCGTGGTGATGCGGCGCTCGTACACTCGGCGCGACGACATTTGCTTTTCTGAAGAAAATCTGACTACTGAGGACTTCCAGGATCTTGCCCTGAGGCCACCAAAAATCTGCAATCCTTGATAAACCTAACTTACACATTTATCCCTTTAGGGTTATCGGTAAAAGAATCTCAAAATGGCTATGGTAAACAAAAGGACCAACATAGTGTAGTACCTATACGTGAGAGCGATTAAGACTCACAACGCGACCAACTCCAGATTTGCGGTGGATCTAGTACTCCGATCCCTAATTAGGGCAAGAGGAAAATGAGAAGATAGAATCAACTTCCAATTAGAAGGATTTCCACGAATAAATGGAGACAAGTGAGGAACTAAACTCACCGGGACCAAAACGTTGCCCTTGCACCCTTGATTTTCACCGGAAGGGATGAAATCGCTCTCCTACGGCACAGGAAGGGAGAAGGGATCTCGCTAGCGCCCGTAGAGGAAGAAGGAAGGACTTGCACTGAGGAACGGAGCGGGAGAGGCGTCGCTAGGGCTGCGGGAGGCGGTACGCCGCTGTTGCGGAAAGCCAACGTCAGGGGAAAGTCTGCGGTTTTCTCCCTTGAAAGATGCTTTACGGGATTTTAGGTTTAAAGGGCTTGCGGCTTTTATCAAACGACAAGGTGCGGTTTTGATAACCACCCCCTTTTTCCCACCCAAAGAGGTGAGATTTTCTATATGCAACCCACTCTTAGAAGGCCACTCCACATTAACCCTTTATGAAAATAAAAATTTGCCGCGCTTCGCTACTAAATTAAAATGCATCACACAATCCTTACGACTGACATAAATCACTAATTAACGAACGCGATTTTTAACATGCTAATATTGTACTTCGGCGACGCGCTGACTCGATCAAAATCCTTCGCGATTTGACCTTTCAGTTTAAATAAATTTTGCGTCAGATTACGGATGTTACAAATCTCCCATCATAATAAAAATTTTCGTTATCGAAAATTGTAACCATACCTGAATCAAAGAGAAACGTATAATATGCATTGCTCTTAAGCTCATCCTCTCGCTCCCAAGTATACTCTTGACGATCACAGTTCATCCAAAAGACTTTGACCATACGAATCTCTCTATTCCTGAGCTTCTGTATCCTTGAATCCACGATTCTGACTGGTCTAATCCCAATACTAAGATCTTTCTCGATTGGTGCTTCCTCGCTACTTATGATCTGACTGGAATTTCTGACTGCTCTCCTCAGATAGGAGACGTGGAATACATCATGAACACCACTCATTACCTCAGGTAAGACCAACCTATATGCAATCTCACCAACTCGTTCCAGTACCTCAAAAGGACCAATGAATCTGAGACTCAGTTTCTTCATCCGCTTTATTCTAGAGACTCCTCTGACTGACCTGACCTTCAGATAAACGTAGTCTCCAACACTGAACTCTACTGACCTATGCTTCTGATCATGATACTTGGCTTGACGATCCTGAGCTGTCTTCATACGCTCTTGAATGAGCTTGATTCTGTCAGTGGTATTATCAATCCATCATTCCCTGATGGTAGACCTTTCTTCACTTTCAGCACAATACAACGGTTTTCGACAACGCCTACCATAGAGAGCCTCGAACGGTGTCATCCCAATTCTTGTTTGAAAACTATTATTATAGGACAGTTTCACAAGGGTGACATACTTCTTCCACTTCTCTCCAAAGTCCAATATGCAGATCCGTAGCAAATCTTCCAAAGTCCTATTGGTGCACTTAGTCTGTCCATCTGTCTGGGGATGGAAAGCGGTGCTGAAATGTAACTTGGTGCCCAATCGCTCCTGAACGTATCTCCACTCCTTGGAGGTAAACTTGTCATCTCGGTCTGAAACAATAGTCTTGGGGACACCGTGAAGTCGAACTATCTCGTTTATGTATAACTGTGTCAGTTTCGGATCTTGATCCGTCTTCTTAAGAGGAATGAGGTGGGTGACCTTAGAGAGCCAATCCACTATAACCCATAAGCAATCATTCTCACTCTGCGATCTCGGAAGACCATGAATGAAATTCATGGATATATCCTCAAAAGTCCACTCAGGAATGGGAAGTGGCTGCAACTTGCCTCCAGGCTTTTGACACTCGGCCTTAACTAGCTTGCACGTCTCGCACTTCCCCACATATTCAACAACATCACCTTTCAAGCCTGGCCACCAGACCACCTTCTTGAGATCCGCATACATCTTCATGCTGCCTGGATGTATAGAATATCTAGAGTTATGTGTATCATACAGAATGCCCTCTCGAAGGTGACTAACATCGAGGATACACACCCTGCCATCATGCAATAATAAATCGTCCTGAATAGTGAATCTCTCCTTCTGACCTGTCTGCGCTGAGATCCAAATCTCTACCATCTTTGGATTCAAGGGTAGAGCTGTCCTGATTTTATCCTTGATGTCACATGTATTCTCCATCCAACTCAACCTTGCAGAACCAAAACTAAAACGTGGCACAACGATGATGTCCAGTCTCTCCAGTTCCCGCACCAACTCCTTCTGCTGAGTGAGAAGGGAAAAACACGAACCTCTACGACTAAGGGCATCGGCTACAACATTCGCCTTTCTTGGTGGTACTGAATGTCTACGTCGTAGTCCGATAAGAACTCAACCATCTGCGCTTCCTCAAATTGAGCTCTCGCTAATCAAAGATATACTTGAGGCTCTTATGATCAGTGAAGATCTCGCAACGCACTACATAGAGATAATGCCTCCAAATCTTAAGAGCATGGATGACCGCTGCAAGCTCCAGGTCATGCACGAGATTGTTCCTTTCATGCACCTTTAACTGTCTCGAGGCGTAGACTATGACCTTTCCATGCTGCGTGGGGACACAACCCAAACCCTGACCTGACGCATCGCTATAAATCTGAAACCCATCGGGCCCTGATGGTAAACTCAAAATCGGTGTGGTCATCAAACTGCCCTTTAAGTGCTCAAAAGCCAACTCACACTCAACTGTCCAATCAAAGCCCTTACCCTTCCTGGTGACGGAAGTTAGTGGTAAGCCTATCTTTGAGAAGTCCTTGATGAATCTCCTGTAGTAACCAGCTAGACCCAGAAAGCTGCAAACCTCTGAGACTGTCCTCGGCCTCGGCCAATCCTTAATGACTCTATCTTCTTTGGATCAACACTAACCCCCTTCTGACTGATGACATGACCTAAGAATGCAATCTCTGAAAGCCAGAACTCACACTTTGAAAACTTGACATACAACTGGTTCTTCCTGAGGGTACTCAATGCAATCTTGAGATAAGCGATATGATCTTCTGTACTCTTAGAGAACACTAAAATATCATCTATAAAGACGATAACAAAACGGTCAAGTACTCCCGAAATACCCTGTTTATCAGGTTCATAAATACTGAAGGGGCATTGGTCAGCCCAAACAGCATGACCACGAACTCAAAGTGCCCATATCCGGTACTGAAGGCCTTCTTCTGAATATCCACGTCTCGAATCCTTAACTGATGGTAGCCCTACCTTAGATCTAACTTGGATAAAGTGCACGATCCCACCAACTGGTCGAACAAATCATCAATCCTGGGAATCAGATACTTATTCTTTACTGTCAGTTTGTTCAATTTACGGTAGTCTATGCACAGTCTTAGACTACCGTCGTTCTTCACAAATAGTACTGGAGCACTCCAAGGTGAAGTACTCGAGCTTATAAAGCCCAAGTCAAACAACTCCTGCAACTGGCTCTTCAACTCTGCTAGTTCTCTTGGAGCCATCCGGTAGGGGGATTTGGCTACCGACGTAGTCCCAGACTGTAGGTTTATCAGAAACTCAATCTCTCTATCTGGAGGGGCACCAGGGAGCTCTTCCGGGAAGACATCGGGGAATTCCTGCATCACTGGTACCTCTGACAAGTCGGTCTTAGCCTCTGCATTCATCAGTACTAAGAAGGTTTCACAACCCTTCCTGACGCACCTTCTAGCTTGGACCGAGGAGATGATCATCTTCACTACTCCCTTCAAGCCCTGAAAGGTAAACGCAGTGTGGTAGGAGTCCTCAAACTGTATCTGCTTCTCCTTACAGTCAATCCTGGCGTTGACTTCCGAAAGCCAGTCCATTGCATAGATCAGGTCAAAACCTGCAATAGGAAGCTGCAAGGATTTTATAATAATCTCGGTATCACCAAACTGCACCGGTACCCTGCACTTATCTCTGGTCTGCAGAAAAGATCCATTCGACATCATGACTTCCAGCGGTACTGTCTCTGGAAAGACTCATAAATTCAGCTTACGCACTAGAGATTCTGCGATGAGCGAGTGCGAGACGCCCGTATCGAACAGAATTTTGGAGGTTAAATTATGAATCATAAGGATGCCTACATGAATGATGTTCAAAAGATGATGAGAGTGCCACTACGGAGGATTAAATAAAATTGTTAAAAAATTAAACACTTACCCGTCACTACATCCTCCTGATCCTTTGCCTCATGCTGACCAAGCCCATACGCTCTGGGATGCACTAACTCTCGACCCTGTTGTGGCCTCCCGTCAGTGATCATCAACGCTTTGCCCTTATCTACTCTGCTCGAGCCACCAACCTCAAACTTTGACTGAGTCGCACCAACTTCCTGACAGTAGCGAGCTATGTGTCCAGGTTGTCGGCACTTGTAACACACGCCTGCGTTGGCCAAACCCTCTCCTGGATGGCGACGCTGGCACCTAGGACAAGGGGGGTATTCCTTGCTTCTGTCTCCAGACTGACCACTCTTTTTAGCATCACACTTCTGTTTCTTGTTCCAGTTCTTACCCTGGTCATTCCTGCTCTGCTGCGACTGCTGCGAATCCTGAGAGCGCTTCGTGCGAAAACTGTTTCGCTTTTGAACCTTCTGCTGATCAGCCTCCAACCTGCGAGCCGTATCCACTAAGCTCCTGTAGTCAGCGTTGACCATGGTCATCAACGGCTGCCTTAACGAGTCACGCAAGCCATCCACAAAGTAGCTGCACTTCTCAACCTGATCTCTTTGCATCACGCCCGCATAACGAGCCAGATGGGTAAGCTCTCGCTCGTACTCAGTGACGGTCTTGTCGCCCTGGTAGTGTCTAAGATATTTCTCCTGGAGACCTCGTCGTGCGGAAGGAGACACGAACCAATTTGCAAGGGCTCTAAAAAACTCGCCCTACGTACATATATCCGACGTACGACCTGTCCAAAAAAACATGGTCATACCATTTATAATGAACGTATCACTTCCTAATATAAGAGGAAATTTTTATGACGATTTACCTGCAGGGTCATCTGCCCGGTACTTGTCGCACCAGACCTTTGCCTCACCCCGGAGGAGGAAAACTGCAAGAGGAACCTTCTTGTTCTCCGGACACTCCATAACGTTCAACAAATCTCTGGTGTTTACTATCCAGTCGTCTGTGTCCATCGGGTTTCATCCCCACTGTAGTTTGATGGTTGAAGTTCTCTAAAGTTCTTCAAATAGCTCTCCAGGGTCATCTCCACGGGTGCTGGTGCCGGAGCTGGTGTAGGGGTTGGTACTTGCACTGGAGTTGGAAACCCTGCAGCCAGTCCTCTCTTAAACTCCATCAAGGCTACAGTGACTGCCTTGACAATCTGGGACGCTATGTCATTGGCTTCTAAAACTGCTGGAACTGGTGGCACCTGTGGCACATCAACATCTTCCATGACATCGTTAAGAACAGTGTCCTGACGTGAAGATTCACCCGGTTCACTGACTTGTGATGTCTGATAGAACATATAAAAGAAATATGATTATTTATCATGCATCTGAGAAATCTGGCTTAGCAAATAATTTCATACCCTTGCGAAAACTAGGGTTTAGACGCAACTTAAATACTCTGCTAACAAGTGTTTACTCTTACACACTCCTATGACTCTGTGAATCTTTCTTGGGTCCAGGGATCCTAAACCTCCCTCTGATACCAATTTGTAACACCCCTTCCCAGTTTTACAATAATCAGCTGTCTGACCGGGTCAGCGATATAAAGAGAACTAGGAAACAATATCAAAACTAGTACACAACAAGTATAAAGAAAAATATTGAAAATTTAAACTTACAACGGAAGGTATGAAAGAAAACTAAGGGTAACCACATATCTTCATAAACTGGATTCACAGAGCCACTAAACATGAATTAAGTTGAAAGAACTGAAAATCTGAAGTAACATAATAAGTCTGATACATGACATTTCAAATATTAACCACATACAGTATCCAAGGTTACAAGTGTATACTGAAATAAAAAAAAACTGAAAAGCAAACCAGCTACAAACTAACACCACAAGGACGCTCATCGTAGGCGTAGTTTCCCACCTGTGTCATCTGTAAAAACATTGCTCACGAGGGGTCAGATTAAGAAAAAATAACTCCTCATAGTGACACTAAAATATTTTTTTAAATTATGAATACATGCCCTTTGAAAAATAGTTTGGTTCATTAAAATCTTTATACTAGATGATATGCATGCGTTTACAATGCTTCATGGTCAACAAACATACTCGTTCTACGTTCATGAACTTTCATTTTATTTACCCAATCCCCGACGTTCACTAACTAGTGCGCTGTCTCACGTCAGGTCCATGCTTGAGTTCTAGGTGGCTTCTAATCTGTACTTCTACTTGAAAAGCTCTAGGCAGAGTAGCTCCTAACGCGCAACTGAAATCTGATGACCCGAGACCATCTTACGAACTCAATTGTCCTGGTGTCGCGCAGACACGGTCTCGAATCTACTAACTGTCTCAAAGGGGAGTCAACTCCCCAGACTCTATTGCTCATAGAGTACCATATGTCTTATGAGAAGGGTAGTGCGCCTCTACCTAGCACGAAGAGTCTTATGCGTGCTTACTGACCCTTTTCAGTCTAATGCTACTCTGCTTGGGACATCTCTTTTGATGTACTACTGAGCGACCCTTGCTTTTCTTGTTGTCGGCTAGAAGGGACGTTCACGCCCTTAATTAGACAAATTTCTAAACTTACGTACACGTATAAAAATTTTGTTCCTAACGTCAGTATACATGATCTGACAATTCGGGTCTTGGAGAACGGTGTTATTCTACATCTTTTTCGCGGCCGTTTTCCTACCGCCACACATTTCTATGCATGATTATGATGCTTGTACGAAACTTACACATGCGTATATAAAATAATTTTCGTGATACGTCTAACTAACAGGGATTAGGTTTTCTTACCGTGGTGATGCGGCGCTCGTACACTCGGCGCGACGACATTTGCTTTTTCGAAGAAAATCTGACTACTGAGGACTTTGAGGATTTTGTCTCGAGGCCACCAAAAATCTGCAATACATGATAAACCTAACTTATACATTTTTCCCTTTAGGGTTATCGGTAAGGGAATCTCAAAATGGCTAAGGTAAATAAAAGAAGGACCAACATAGTGTAATACCTCTACATGAGAGCGATTATGACTCACAACGCGACCAACTCCAGATTTGCGGTGGGTCTAGTACTCCAATCCCTAATTAGGGCAAGAGGAAAATGAGAAGATAATTAAAATCAACTTCCAATGAGAAGGATTTTCACGAAGAAATGGAGACAAGTGAGGAACTAAACTCACCGGGACCAAAACGTTGCCCTTGCACCCTTGACTTTCACCGGAAGGGATGAAATCGCTCTCCTACGATACAGGAAGGGAGATGGGATCTCGCCGGCTCCCGTAGAGGAAGAAGGAAGGGCTTGCGCTGAGGAACAGAGCGGGAGAGGCGTTGCTAGGGCTGCGGGAGGCGGTACGCCGCTGTTGCGGAAAGCCGACGTTGGGGGAAAGTCTGTGCTTTCTCCCGTGAAAGATGCTTTACGGGATTTTAGGTTTAAGGGGCTTGCGGCTTTTATCAAACAACAGGGTGCGGTTTTGATAACCGCCCCCTTTTTCCCACCCAAAGAGGTGAGATTTTCTATACGCAACTCACTCTTAGAAGGCCACTCCACATTAACCCCTTATGAAAATAAAAATTTGTTGCGCTTCGCTATTAAATTAAAATGCGCTACACAATCCTTACGACTGACATAAATCACTAATTAACGAACGCGATTTTTAAGCATACTAACATTGTACCTCGACGACGCGCTGACTCGATCAAAATCCTTCGCGATTTGACCCTATAATTTAAATAAATTTTGTGTCAGATTACGGATGTTACAAGTGATCTATTTGAGATGAAAAACTAGAAGAAGAGGTGAGTGCTAGAATTGCGAGTTTTGCTTCTAAAAGTGACTTTGCCCCTTCTAGCATTTCAAGTAGTGAAGATGGATCTACTAGTGAGGTGAATATTTTCTCTAGAAAAAGGAAGATTGAAAGTGAGGGAAAAAGTTTGTCTGAGAATCCATTATATTTACTGATATTATATAATGATAATGTGTTAATGTTCTATCATTTTTTGACATTTTCCTACGTTTTATATTTAAATATTTGATGAGTAGTATTTAAACATGACGTAGTTTATTTGAATATTTATTTATCGCTCATTTTTTTGTTAAATATTTTAGGATTTTCATAATTATAAAAAATATATTTAATATACGCGTCCCATCGTGTCGAAATATGATATTTTTTGAGAATTGATGAGTCGCGCGTCATGTCGTGTCTCATGTCGGTGACAGTGCAACATAGACAATATATATGCGAGGGTAAACCCAAGAAGTTGGATTTTGCCCTAACACATGATGAGTTCATATATAATTGTGCCATTCACACATCTTTCAGGATGTCTTCACTCAATATTGTCTATTCCAAATCCCTTAGTCGTATTATTAGATCTGCATAGTCTGCAAAGGGAGTGACTAAGAGTGCGTTAACAACAAAGCTAACAAACCAAATTTATGAAATTCATGATGAAGTAAGAGAATGACTACATAAAGCCAAGAGACGTGTAAACTAATCACAAATAAGCATTATATGTGTGAAGTATTTGAGGTCGGTGAGGACATTATGATATACATACAAAAAGAGATGATTCCAAATAGACAATATAAGAAGTTGAAGAGAAGAAAGTTTGGACCCTTTAAAGTATTAGAAAAATTAAAGATGCATATATCATCGGAGAAGGGGCCAGCAGTGGAGATGATGGAGGCGAGGATACAGTAGAGCGGAAATAATGACTACCTAAGTGTGTGCTCGGAAAGAGAGAGCTACCACAATCTCATCAAAGAGGAAAGGAATATATTTCTTCTTGTTTTATCCTTCATACAAACACACATGCCTTTGAATAGGCTTACAAGACACAAGACTTATAATAACACTCCTAACTTTTAACAATGACACTTCCAACTCCTAACTCCCAATAACTCATAAATGCAAGACAACTATAATTAATTGAACTGCAACACCCCAACCTAGTTTAACAACAAATTAGCAGTCCGACCGGGCCCCGCGATAAGAAGGAAATTAAGCACGATATTAAAACTAGGACATAACAAATATAAATAAAAGTACTAAAAGAAACTTAGAGCGTAAGATATGCAGTTAAGGATATACAAAAATACCTCAAAATCTGATTCACAGAGCCAACTAGTAAATGAAACATCAACAACAACAACGCCCAAGCCATTATCCCACAACTAGTAAAGGAAAGAACCATAAAAATCTATAATATTGAATTCCTAAACATAATCTGATACAATACAAATATTACATAGTTCTAAAGTAAGAGTACAGTAACTGAACTGAAAGACAACAAGATAGAGACGACCTAATATAAAGGACCACGATGCTCATCCTAAGCGCAACTTCCCACCAGCGACCCCTAAAAAGAAGTGTCCGAAGACGGGTCAACCCAACTGGGGAGTAAGAAAGACTATTCCTCCCAGTAACACTAGAAAAATACATAATTAGTTTGTATATAAAAATAAAAGTTTTTATTAATTATGTATGCTTCTGAATAATCTGTATGTAGTCTTATAAGTTATTGTCTGTAATAATGCAACTGTGGATTCTATCTTATTTTCCGAGTTCTTGTCTGCACTGATTTTTTGTACCCTGAAATTCTTTTTAAAGGTTGAGTAATCAAATTTCATGATTTGTGATTTCTTGCACTTAATCTGACTATGGAGCCCTAATGACAAGTCAAAGACGCCCTGAACTAAAGTGCTCTCTGAATGAAACACGGGCTCGTAACTGAAAAGTTCCAAATCTGGAACTGTAGTTGACAACCCCACGTCTGAGGCTCATACAGACTGCAAGATTTTACTCTTACGATTTATTATACTTAATCTGATTATGGTGCCCAAATGGCGGCCCAAAATTGCCCTGAATTGGAGTGCTCCCTGAGTGGAACACAAACTTGCATCCGAAAACTCCAAGTTTGGAACTGTGGCTAACAACCTTACATCTGAGGCTCTTACTGCAAGCCATATGAGAATGAAGTCACTAATCTAAAGCTTATTATGTGTGCGGAGCTTTTGCGTTTGACCTAGTTGTAATTAGCCTTTTTATTAATCATGCTCATGTCTTGGTTATTGTATTTTATGCTATTTAAGTGACAATATACATTATACTAATTGCCGATTAATATTTAACTATAAGTTGTTCGTGAAGTGATCTGATTTGTATCATGCACATATATATATATATATATATATATATATATATATATATATATATATATATATATATATATATATATATATATACTGTTGATATGTATTTAAAAGAAATTCAACCTATACTGTTTGACATGATTTTCTGGGATGAACTAGACCATAATTTTATAACAATGATATGTTTAGGCAAGAGGAGTCAAGTTTCTTACCTCGGTGGTGGGGTTGGGGTTGGGGGGGGGGGTGCGACGCTCGTACACATGGTGCGACAAGATGATCTCCTTAAGTAAAGTCTGTTATGAGCTCCAGATAGGATACTCACATGATCTCCTTAATTAAGGTTTGTTATGAGCTCCAGATAGGATACCTGTGATTTATTTAAGATCTAAAATTATTATATACATTAGGCAATTTATTTTCATCAATCTTGGGTTTCACCGGAAATTACTCCGACAACCCAAAATTGACATCGCAACTAACGAAAGTGAGAGAGAAGGCAGAGTGTGTGACAAGGATTTTTACCTCTTTCCAAAAACCTGAGAACTAAACTAAAGATCGACAATCTCTAAACAGGGAGGAACCAATCTCTCTAATTTCTGCATTAATAGGTGAACTCTGTAACGCCCCGAAACTCAAAAGAGCGACGGGAGGCGTTTTGGGCCAAGTTTGGAACTTGGCAGGGGGCACACGGCCTGGGACACGGGCATGTCCCAAGGGCGTGTTGTGTTCGTGTCGACGATCTGGCCGAGAGGTCGACGAATTTTGGAGTCGACGATCGTCGAGCAGCGAATACGGCCTGGGACACGGGCGTGTCACAGGCTGTGTCCTTCTCGGGTGGGTGGCCGAGTTGAGTTGGGGGATAAACACGGCCTGGAGCCTAGCGTGTTCGGGTATGACACGGACGTGTCATATGGGACATGGGTGTGTCCAATACCCATGTCCTTCACGGGTTGTTGTTGGGCCTCTGTCGATGGAGGAACACGGCCCACCACACGGCCGTGTACTGGTTGACACGGGCGTGTCAAACCGGACACGGGCGTGTCAAACCGGACACGGGCGCGTCGACAACCCGTGTCCTTTTCGGGACGCGTGGATTTCGACGGCGAATGGGGAACACGGCCCGGGATACGGGCATGTCACAGACCGTGTTCGGCCTAGATTTTGCATTTCAGGTCCTGATCGTGGCCGTCTGTTTTCATATTTTGAGATCCGACGGCTGGAGGTTATTCCTGCAGGGATATACCCGGGTTTAGGCCTTTGAAACTCTCATTTTACTTGGGTGGTTCTCTTTCTAAGATCTAAAGAGAGGGGAGAGCAAGGAAGAAGGAGCCTAGATCCGGTCGTCGGCGGAGCTTCGGAGCTCCAAATCGCTAGCCGACTTCGGATCTACGGAGGCAAGGAGATTGCGGTGCTTTTCATCCGCGTAGATTTCCATGGCGCCAAGAAAGAACGCTAGGGTAACGATTCTCATCCTAGGACATGTGAAGTCCTCTTTTCGTTTGCATAGGAAGCCCGCTCTCGCGAGTTTGCGGTGAGTTGAGGCGTTTCTTCAGGTAGACATAAATAGTCCCCGTTGTGTACATGCAGAGTCCGTAATCGAGAATAGATATAAGCATGATGTGTGAAGCCTACCCGGACAAGTTGTTCTGGATCGGTGATGTTGCATTGCATGAATGGCCGGAGAAGACTCCGCGCGAATGGTTGTTTTTCGGGTTTTCTACGCGGTAGATTGCAATATGCAGCCTTGGGGATTAACTCCAAGGTGCACCCGGAAAATTGGGCAGATGCGTGATTCTGCCAACATGGTGACCTGAGAGCCAACTTGTACATAACCGGGTTATATAAAGTGTGAAATCGGATTGGGACTCGGGGAAGTTTGACCCGCGCATATGACTTAAATTGACGTTGCAGTGTGAGCAACAGGTCAGGCGGAATCGTACCCGCTCTATGTCGTTCGGTTAAAGAGACCTAAAGATACTTGACACTTGCCGTTTGTAACATCCATAGATCTGACGCGATTTTATTTAAAATTGTAGGGGAAGGTCGCGACGAATTTTTGATCGAGGCGGCGCGTTGACAAGGTATAATGTTACTTTTCCTTTTGATAGCGACCATTAGTTCGTTAAGTGCATAAATTTTAGTGCGTGACGCGTTCTTTTAGTGGCGCGCAGTGAGGATGAAGTTTTGTGTAAGGAAATAACCTTGGGGTGCCAATAGGATTTCCCCCCCCTCTCTCATGCGGTTTATACTTAAAACCGCAAGCCAAAAATCCCGCACAACCCTATTCCTCACGGGAGAAAAACCGCAGCAGGCCCGCGACATCCCGTTCCGCACCCTCGACGCCGACGCCAGCCGCGCGTCCCGCTACCCTAGCCGACGACTATTTTCTCCACCGAAACTCCTCTCCGACCACTCCTCCTTCCTCTACGAGCGCCGGTGGACATTCCTTTTCCTTCCTTGGCCGTGGAAGTGCCGGATCTAACCCTAACCGAAGGAGTTTGGAATTTGTTCGTTTCCGGTGAGTAGATCTCTTCCTTTTCTCGTTTTCTGCTTGGATTCCCTTTGATTTGGAAACTAATTTAACCTAGGTTTTCGTTTTGATTGCCCTATTCTAGGTTTTGGTGTTCGTAGTTCACCACGGATTTTGTGTGGAACGCTTGGGTAGCCCCAAACGCTATACCTAAAGGTAATACTTGAAGTTTAACGCATAAATTTTGTAACCCTAGTTATTTATAAATTTTTCCATGAGAATATCGTAGATGAGAAATTCTGAAATTAGGGTTACAGTAAATTGCAGGATTTTGGCGGGGTCGGGGCAGCGTTTTGAAGGTCCCCAGCAGTAGGATTACTTTGAAAGAGAAAATGTCGCCGCGCCGAGTATACGAACGTCGCAGCACCACTGTAAGGGAATCCTAATTCCTTTTAGTTAGACATATCAAGTAATTGTATTTTATACGCATAAGTAGGTTTCGTACAACATCATAAGCATGTATAGAGAAGTGTGACAGTAGGAAAATAATTGTGGAAACGCGTATGATAACGTCTTGTTCCATAACCACGTTAATAAAATCGTGAACGGTTAGTTAAATACGAAACTTCACATGTACACGTAAGTTTGAAGACTGTCCGACCAAGGGTGCGAAGGTCCCTTCAAGTCGACCACGAGAAAGTCAAGGGTCGCTCAGTATTACACCAGAAAAGATATCCCATGCAGAGTAGCGTCAGACCAAAAAGGTCAGTAGCACACCAGTCTTTTCGTGCTTGGTAGAGGCGCACTACCATCCTCATAGGGCATATGATATCCTATGAGTTACAGTCTTGGGAGTTGACTCCCCTTTGAGACAATTAGTAGATTCGAGACCGTGTCCGCGTGGCACTAGAACAATTGAGTTCGTCAGATGGTCTCGGGTCGTCAGTTTCAGATTTTGCGCGTTAGGAGCTACTCTGCCTAGAGCCTTCCCAGTAAACGTGTAGGCTAGAAGCCACCTAGAACTCAAGTACAGACTTGACGTGAGACAGTACACTAGTTAGTGAACGTCAGGATTTGAGTAAATGAACGGAAAGTCATAAGTATAGAATTATAGTGTTCACCAGTAAGTATAGGAAAAACATGCATATCATATATCATGAAATGTTTTCAGTGCACGAGACTAGTTTTAAAGACATGCATGCATTCATATGTAAATCTATTTTAGTGTCACTAAGGGGAATTGTTTTTCTTTACTCTGACCCTTCGTGGGCAATGTTTTTTCAGGTGACCCAGGTGGGAAACTACGTCTAGGATGAGCGTCATGGTGGTGTCCGAGTGTAGTACTTTTACTATTTTCAGTTTACTCTATTTCAGCATGTACTTGTAGTTGTGGACAGTGTAACTCATTAATATTTTATATATTTTGTATCAGACTTATTTTGATAGTTCAGATTTTCAGTTAATGCAGTCTCATTCTTGTTTAGTGGCTCTGTGAATCCAGACATCAGGTATGTGGTTAACCTTAGTTTAATTTTTACTCCCGCTGTAAGTATTAAATCTGTTTAGTTTGAACTTTTATTACCTGCTGCTACTAGTTTTAATACTGCTTCCTAGTTTTCTTTATATCGCTGACCCGGCCGGACGGCTGATTTCTGTAATACTGGGAAGTGGTGCTACAAATTGGTATCAGAGGCAGGTTTAGGATCCCTGGACCATAGAAGGTTTTCACAGAGCCATATGATTGTATAACAGTAAACTCATGTTAGTAGAGTATTTTAAGTTGCGTTTAAGGCTTAGTTTTTCGCAGGAGTACGAATATAGTTGTCAAGCCAGTTTTAGCAGACGCTTGATAAATAATCAGATTTCTTTTATATGTTCTATCAGGCAACTCGAGTAAGTGAACCAGGTGAATCTTCACGTCAGGACCCTGTTCCTAACGCCACTATGGGAGATGCTGCAGTGCCACAGGTACCTCCAGTTCCAGCAGCTTCAGAGGGCACTGATATAGCGTCTCAGATTGCCAAGGCGGTTACTGTTGCCTTGATGGAGTTTCAGAGAGGACTGGTTGCAGGGTTTCCAGTTTCAGTGCACGTACCAGCCCCTGCACCAGCTCCTGCCCCAGCACCCGTGGAGATGACCCTGGAGCGTTATTTGAGGAATTTTAGAGAACTTCAGCCTTCAAACTACAGTGGGGATGAGACCCCGATGGATACAGATGATTGTGTAGCAAACACCAGAGACCTGCTGGATGTTTTGGAGTGCCCAGAGAATAAGAAGGTTCCTCTGGCAGTTTTCCTCCTCCGAGGTGAGGCAAAGGTCTGGTGGGACAAGTACCGGGCGGATGATCCCGCAGGTAAATGGTTATGAAAAATTCCTTTAATTATTTTGGAAGTGATATGTTCTTTCTTTAAATAGTATGACCATGTTTTTGGCCAGGTCGTACGCTAGACATGTTTACGTGGGACGAATTTTCTAGAGCCCTTGCAAGTTGGTTCGTGCCTCCTTCCGCACGACGAGGTCTACAGGAGAGATACCTTAGGCTCTTCCAGGGGGACAAGACTGTTGCTGAGTACGAGCGAGAGCTTACCCATCTGGCTCGATATGCGGGCGTAATGCAGGGAGACCAGACTGAGAAGTGCAGCCGCTTTGTGGATGGCTTACGTGACTCATTGAGACAGCCGCTGATGACTATGGTCAATGCTGATTACAGGAGCTTAGTGGATACGGCTCGCAGGCTGGAGGCTGACCAGCAGAAGGTTCAAAAGCGAAGTAATTTCCGTGCAAAGCGATCTCAGGATTCGCATCAGTCGCAGCAGAGCAGGAATGATCAGGGGAAGAACTGGAACAAGAAGCAGAAGCCTGATGCGAGGAAGTATGGTCAATATGGTGACAGGAGCAGGGACTACCCCCTTTGCCCCAAGTGTCAGCGTCGCCATCCAGGAGAGTGTTTGGCAAGCGCGGGCGTGTGTTACAAGTGTCGTCAACCTGGACACATTGCTCGTTTCTGTCAGGAAGGTGGTTCGAATCAGGTAATCAATCTTGATGTAATTTTGTACATTTATAAATTTTCGGTAGATGACAAATGTATTTTGTTCCTGCAGTCGAAGTATGAGATTGGTGGCCCTAGCAGAGCAGATAAGGGCAAAGCGTTGATGATTACTGATGGAAGACCACAGCAGGGTCGAGATTTGGTGCAGCCCAGAGCTTATGGGCTTGGTCAGCAGGAGGCTAAGGAGCAGGAAGATGTGGTGACAAGTAAGTGTTTACTTTGTCTGATAAGTTTATTTAACCCTCCGTAGTGACACTCTTTTCTTTTTAAAAATCATTCATGTAGGCATCCTTATGATTCGTAATTTACCCTCTAAGATTCTGTTTGATACGGGTGCCTCGCACTCGTTTATCGCAGAATCTCTAGTGTGTAAGTTGAATTTAGAAGTATTCTCAGAGACTGTAGCGCTGGATGTTATGATGCTGAATGGATCCCTTCTGCAGACCAGAGATAGGTGCAGGGTACCAGTGCAGTTTGGTGACACCGAGATTATTGTGGAAGCTTTGCAGCTACCTATTGCAGGATTCTACCTGATTTTTGGAATGGACTGGCTTTCGGCAGTCAACGCCAGGATTGACTGTAGGGCGAAGCAGATACAGTTTGATGGCCCCAATCAGACTTCTTTTTCTTTTCAGGGCTTGAAGGGAGTAGTGAAAATGATTATATCTGCAGTCCAAGCGAGAAGGTGCATCAGTAAGGGTTGTGAAACCTTCGTAGTACTGATGAATGCAGAAAATAAGGCTGACTTGTCAGAGGTACCAGTGGTGCAAGAGTTCCCCGATGTTTTTCCGGAAGAGCTCCCTGGTGCCCCTCCAGGTAGAGAGATTGAGTTCCCGATAGACTTGCAGCCTGGGGCTACACCGGTAGCCAAATCTCCCTATCGGATGGCTCCAAGGGAACTAGCAGAGTTGAAGAGTCAGTTGCAGGAGTTACTTGATTTGGGGTTTATACGCCCCAACACTTCACCATGGAGTGCTCCAGTGCTTTTTGTGAAGAAGAAGGATGGTAGTCTGAGACTGTGCATAGACTACCGTGAGTTGAACAAGCTAACAGTAAAGAACAAGTACCCGATTCCCAGGATTGATGATTTGTTCGACTAGTTGGTGGGATCAAACACTTTCTCCAAGTTAGATCTGAGGTCAGGCTATCACCAGTTAAAGATTCGTGACTTGGATATTCAGAAGACGGCTTTCAGCACCAGATATGGACACTTCGAGTTCGTGGTCATGCCGTTTGGGCTGACCAATGCCCCTTCAGTATTTATGAACCTGATGAACAGGGTATTTCGGGAGTACTTGGATCGTTTTGTCATTGTCTTTATAGATGACATCTTGGTGTTCTCTAAGAGTGCAGAAGATCATGCAGCACATCTCAGGATTGTTTTGAGCACACTCAGAAAGAATCAGTTGTTTGCCAAGTTTTCAAAGTGCGAGTTTTGGCTTTCAGAGATTGCATTCTTAGGCCACATCATCAGTCAGAAAGGAGTTAGTGTTGATCCGAAGAAGATAGAGGGCATTAAGAGTTGGCCAAGGCCGACGACAGTTTCAGAGGTTCGTAGCTTTTTGGGTCTTGCTGGTTACTACAGGAGATTCATCAGAGATTTTTCGAAGATAGCCTTACCACTGACTTCCCTCACTAGGAAGGGTAAGGGCTTGGATTGGACAGTTGAGTGTGAGTTGGCTTTTGAGGACTTGAAGGGCAGGTTGATGACCGCACCGATTTTGAGTTTACCATCAGGGCCTGACGGATTTCAGATCTACAGCGATGCATCAGGTCAGGGTTTGGGATGTGTTCTCATGCAGCATGAAAAGGTCGTAGCCTATGCCTCGAGACAATTAAAGGTTCATGAGAGGAACTACCCAGTGCATGACTTGGAGCTTGCATCAGTCATACATGCTCTGAAGATTTGGAGGCACTATCTCTATGGTGTTCGTTGTGAGATCTTCACTGATCATAAGAGCCTCAAGTATATCTTTGATCAGCGAGAGCTCAATTTGAGGCAGCGCAGGTGGTTAGAGTTTCTATCGGACTACGACGTAGACATTCAGTACCATCCAGGAAAGGCGAACGTTGTAGCTGATGCCCTTAGCCGTAGAGGTTCATGTTTCTTTCTCCTCACTCAGCAGGAGTAGTTAGTGCGAGAGCTGGAGAGACTGGATATCACCGTTGTGCCACACAGTAGTTTTGGTTCTGCAAGGTTGAATTGAATGGAGATTACCTGCGATATCAAGGACATAATCAGGACAACTCTACTGTTGGATCCAAAGATGGCAGAGATGTGGAGCTCAGTGCAGTCAGGACAGAAGGAGGGATTCACTATTCAGGATGATTTATTGTTGTTTGATGACAGGGTGTGTATCCCCGATGTTAGTCACCTTCGCGAGGATATTTTATTTGAGACACACAATTCCAGATATTCTATACATCCGGGTAGCACGAAAATGTATGCAGATCTCAAGAAGCTAGTCTGGTGGCCAGGCTTGAAGAGAATGTTGCAGATTACGTAGGGAAGTGTGAGACGTGGAAGTTGGTTAAGGCCAAGTGCCAGAGGCCTGAAGGCAAGTTGCAGGCACTTCCCATTCCTGAGTGGACATTCGAAGATATATCCATGGATTTCATTCATGGTTTGCCGAGATCGCAGAGTGGGAATGATTCCTTGTGGGTTATAGTTGATCGACTTTCTAAGGTCGCCCATTTCATTCCTCTTAGGAAGACGGATCAAGGTCCGAAGCTGGCACAGTTATATTTGGATGAGATAGTTCGACTTCACGGTGTTCCCAGGACTATAGTTTCAGACCGAGACGGCAGATTCACCTCCAGGGAGTGGCGTCACGTACAAGAACGGTTGGGTACCAGGTTACATTTCAGCACCGCATTCCATCCCAAGACAGATGGACAGACTGAGCGCACTAATAGGACTTTGGAGGATTTGCTACGGATGTGCATTTTGGATTTTGGAGGAAAGTGGGAGAAATATGTTACACTAGTGGAACTCTCCTACAACAACAGTTTTTAGACAAGTATTGTGATGACACCGTTTGAGGCCCTCTATGGCAGACGTTGTCGGACACCGTTATGTTGGGCTGAAAGTGAAGAGAGATCCACAATCAGGGAGTCATGGATTGATAAGACCACTGATAGGATCAAGCTTATTCAGGAGCGTATGAAGACAGCTCAGGACCGCCAGACCAAGTATCATGATCAGAAGCACATGTTAGTAGAGTTCAGTGTTGGAGACTACGTTTTTCTGAAGGTCAGACCAGTCAGAGGAGTTTCTAGAATAAAACGGATGAAAAAGCTGAGCCCCAGATTCGTTGGTCCTTTTGAGGTACTGGAAAGAATTGGTGAGGTTGCTTACAGATTGGCCTTATCTGAGGAAATGAGTGGTGTACATGATGTATTCCACGTCTCCTATCTGAGGAGAGCAGTCAGAGATTCTAGTCAGATCATCAGCACCGATGAAGCACCAATTGAGACAGATCTTAGTATTGAGGTTAGACCAGTCAGAATAGTGGATTCAAGGATACAGAAGCTCAGAAATAGGGAGATTCGCATGGTCAAAGTTCTTTGGATGAACTGTGGCAGACCAGAGTATACTTGGGAGCGAGAGGATGAGCTTCAGAGCAATGCAGACTATTCTTTTCTCTTCGATTCAGGTATGATTACAATTTTCGAGGACGAAAATTTTTGTTAGGAGGGGAGATTTGTAACATCCATAGATCTGACGCGATTTTATTTAAAATTGTAGGGGAAGGTCGCGACGAATTTTTGATCGAGGCGGCGCGTTGACAATGTATAATGTTACTTTTCCTTTTGATAGCGACCATTAGTTCGTTAAGTGCATAAATTTTAGTGCGTGACGCGTTCTTTTAGTGGCGCGCAGTGAGGATGAAGTTTTGTGTAAGGAAATAACCTTGGGGTGCCAATAGGATTTCCCCCCCCCTCTCTCATGCGGTTTATACTTAAAACCGCAAGCCAAAAATCCCGCACAACCCTATTCCTCACGGAAGAAAAATCGCAGCAGGCCCGCGACATCCCGTTCCGCACCCTCGACGCCGACGCCAGCCGCGCGTCCCGCTACCCTAGCCGGCGGCTATTTTCTCCACCGAAACTCCTCTCCGACCACTCCTCCTTCCTCTACGAGCGCCGGTGGACATTCCTTTTCCTTCCTTGGCCGTGGAAGTGCCGGATCTAACCCTAACCGAAGGAGTTTGGAATTTGTTCGTTTCCGGTGAGTAGATCTCTTCCTTTTCTCGTTTTCTGCTTGGATTCCCTTTGATTTGGAAACTAATTTAACCTAGGTTTTCGTTTTGATTGCCCTATTCTAGGTTTTGGTGTTCGTAGTTTACCACAGATTTTGTGTGGAACGCTTGGGTAGCCCCAAACACTATACTTAAAGGTAATACTTGAAGTTTAACGCATAAATTTTGTAACCCTAGTTATTTATAAATTTTTCCATGAGAATATCGTAGATGAGAAATTCTGAAATTAGGGTTACAGTAAATTGCAGGATTTTGGCGGGGTCGGGGCAGCGTTTTGAAGGTCCCCAGCAGTAGGATTACTTTGAAAGAGAAAATGTCGCCGCGCCGAGTATACGAACATCGCAGCACCACTGTAAGGAAATCCTAATTTCTTTTAGTTAGACATATCAAGTAATTGTATTTTATACGCATAAGTAGGTTTCGTACAACATCATAAGCATGCATAGAGAAGTGTGACAGTAGAAAAATAATTGTGGAAACGCGTATGATAACGTCTTGTTCCATAACCACGTTAGTAAAATCGTGAACGGTTAGTTAAGTACGAAACTTCACATGTACACGTAAGTTTGGAGACTGTCCGACCAAGGGTGCGAAGGTCCCTTCAAGTCGACCACGAGAAAGTCAAGGGTCGCTCAGTAGTACACCAGAAAAGATATCCCATGCAGAGTAGCGTCAGACCAAAAAGGTCAGTAGCACACCAGTCTTTTCGTGCTTGGTAGAGGCACACTACCATCCTCATAGGGCATATGGTATCCTATGAGTTACAGTCTTGGGAGTTGACTCCCCTTTGAGACAGTTAGTAGATTCGAGACCGTGTCCGCGTGGCACTAGAACAATTGAGTTCGTCAGATGGTCTCGGGTCGTCAGTTTCAGATTTTGCGCGTTAGGAGCTACTCTGCCTAGAGCCTTCCCAGTAAACGTGTAGGCTAGAAGCCACCTAGAACTCAAGTACAGACTTGACGTGAGACAGTAAACTAGTTAGTGAACGTCAGGACTTGGGTAAATGAACGGAAAGTCATGAGTATAGAATTATAGTGTTCACCAGTAAGTATATGAACAACATGCATATCATATATCATGAAATGTTTTCAGTGCACGAGACTAGTTTTAAAGACATGCATGCATTCATATGTAAATCTATTTTAGTGTCAATAAGGGGAATTGTTTTTCTTTACTCTGATCCTTCGTGGGCAATGTTTTTTCAGGTGACCCAGGTGGGAAACTACGTCTAGGATGAGCGTCATGGTGGTGTCCAAGTGTAGTAATTTTACTATTTTCAGTTTACTCCATTTCAGCATGTACTTGTAGTTGTGGACAGTGTAACTCATTAATATTTTATATATCTTGTATCAGACTTATTTTGATAGTTCAGATTTTCAGTTAATGCAGTCTCATTCTTGTTTAGTTGCTCTGTGAATCCAGACATCAGGTATGTGGTTAACCTTAGTTTAATTTTTACTCACGCTGTAAGTATTAAATCTGTTTAGTTTGGACTTTTATTATCTGATGCTACTAGTTTTAATACTGCTTTCTAGTTTTCTTTATATCGCTGACCCGGCCGGACGGCTGATTTCTGTAATACTGGGAAAGGGGTGCTACACCGTTGACATAGATGGAGGGTCTTAGGCAGTGGCCAGAAAGACCAAATGCTCACGAGTTATTGCCGTCCAAGGGGCGGTGGTGAGACCGCGATTTTGACCGGGTTCATCGAGAATGTGCCCTGAGAGCACGGGGTGTGTGGCCGTGCGTGCCTACGCCTATGATGTAGTGTTGTTACTCTACTGCTTGCTTATGCTAACAAAGTGCAGGGAAGGAGCATCGACGCCCCGAGTTGGGGGCGGGATTGTTATAATTTGGTTAGTATAGCTGACCGTTGCCTTTGTTTACCACGTTGTGGTGGATTGTTGCTTGCAGGTGCTGCGGAGCCGAGCTCTAAATAGCGGGCTAAAGCCCAAGTTGCTGAGCCGCCCCTCGAAGGCCTAATTTGAGTGTTTACTTGCTTTATTCATGTGTGACCGGCCTGCCTGCCGAGGTTTGAAAAATATGTAATTTGAGTAAACAATTGTAAGACCTTAAGGCCATTGTACTTGTGTATTGTACCTTCATTGCTGTTGGTTTGAGTAATGGACATTCATGCTAATGCTGGGTTCTTTATTTTGCAATTTTTAATAATTGCTTCCGCTAGAATTACTCTGTGTAGGACGTTGATTATTAGTTGGATGGTTTCCATTGAGTAACCGCCCGGTTTGTCTGTGGTATATGACGTCGGGCCCCGGCCGGACTTACTGCTATATGCTATGCGACGGATAGGAGGTGTTACAAAATCGACATTTAACATCATTCTTAAAGGAAGTAGGAACATTGATTTCTTAGTGAACAAAACATTGACTAAAATAATCGAGGGGAAAATTTCCCTTACCCAGACTGAACTTCAACAACAGAGACTTCTGGGTTGATCCTCTGCTGAAGAGGGACTGACTGCTGGAAGGACTCCAAATATTAGGGTTGATGAGACCTAAAAACGCAGAGGAGGGCTTCACCCTATGGCTAGAAGGGTCAATCAAGAGCGTAAAAGGAAACTTTACAAGGATCTAACCTTTGCTGGGAGGATCAACAGACAAGGGAAACTCCAGTTGGCAGTATAGGGCATGAGAACAAAGTGATTCTGTGGTCTGCCGTCGTCGTCCTCAACAAAAAACTTATCCCCTGTGATCAGTTGCCTATCAGGTGAAAAACAGAGGTCGTCGAACCCCCAGGGTGCAGTCGGCGACGGCTACTGCGTGAGAAAGTGACGAGGAAATCGTCGATCGCGAGAGAGAAATTGAGCAACAGTTTCCTTTCGCCGAGGGTCTCCGAGAATTTATGGAGGCACGTGAGACTAAGGCGTCAGCTAAGAAAGGAAAACCGCAGTGAGGGGGGGATTTGATTTGATCGCGGATTGGTTTTCATTTACCGTAACTTGTGACCCAAAGAGGAAACATTCTCCTAAGTACTATATTGTCACATTATCAATAATATGTTAATATTAAGAGATTTCAGTCTTCATGCCCCCTCCAAGAAATGTTAGGATAAATTAATAGTTTCAACTAAATTAATATTTATCGTGCAAAATTAATGTTATTAAGTTATACATTAGCAGGACACTGACTTGATCAATTTTACTCGTGATCAGACCCTGGAATTAAGTTTTTATTTTATTAATACTATTATTATTTTTGCATTATTTTACGGATGTTACAATAACACAAGACAATACAATAAAAATCCCACTTGCTAATTGGGCTCGAAGCCCATAACATCAAAGATAATAATAATTAGGCATGTCGCCTGAGGCCTATAACATCTCATCCGTCCTATACATTAAGCATGTCCTTAAGCTTGAACATAGCTTGGTCTACTTGATCACCCAACTTCTTAATTTCACACCAAAATAGTTCCTTGTAGTTCATCGTTGTAGCAGGTGATGCCGATAGCGACAAGCCTTCTTCGTACTCACCGACATCAAAGATGATGGTGATGATGACAGCATGTTGTAACATGAGTGGCGATAGGACCGAAGAGTAGCTCGCAACATGATCTTGAAATGATCGAAGTAGTGGTGGAGAATAATCTTCAAATTCCTGAGGACTACTCAAAACCTTTGCAAATTTCGTGCGAGTGAGAGTGTTCACGACGATCTTTGGACAAGCATTGTATGGCAGCAGGGAGTCCATCAGAATGTGCATTACACTAAGTGTAGGTTGCTTGAGGATTGCTGAACTAACCAAAATATTAACTGGGTTTGGTGGATCGATGCGTATAAGTGACGGCGGAGGCGTTTGATTGCTACTAGCTTGGCCATGGATTAGAGCAAGGTGGTTGTAAAATCATTGAGCTTAGTGGAGAGGGTGACAATGTCTTCCCGACGATGTGTATCTGCTTCTTGAAGGCATGATTCTAGGGATGCAAAGAACGTTTGCGTCATGTTCCTTAGTGTACTCATTTGATTGGACGAGTCCCCCATAATTTAACATATAGATTAATTGAGTGTCTATTTAATCAAAATTTAATCTGCTAGACACTGGGCTCGAGATGAAAAACAATGACAACTCTATAACTGTAGAGGCGGACAAAGAGAGTTTTACTTTGCTTCCCATAGAAGAAGACGCTAGGATTGAGCCGCGTAGAGAGTCGACGATGATGAATCCGAAGTCCATGACTGGACGACAGTGGTCACTGGCAAGATTGTAAATATCAGATCTTAATTACATATCAGATTGAGTTTTTAAATGTCAAATGTAGGAAGTCGGAGACATGTCAGGGGTATTTTAAAATATAGGATTTCCATATCTTCTAAATAATAAAATAATTTTTATGTATATTAATTATAATTATATGCTATAAAAGAAAAAAAAACAACATAACAAATATTCGAACAATAAGTCTTTTATATTTCAAAATAAATTCGAAAATATCAAAAGTAAAATATTATAACAAGCACAAATCAGTACAACCTAAAATATATTTAATATAATATAAAAGTTTTATAGCAAATAAATAAGATTTAAAAGCTAAATATCATTGATTGATTATAAATACTTTCATGCTTAATAAGTTTATGATTAAATCATATAAATAACAACTAACAAATGTCTTAATTTTTTTCATATGTTTTTATAATATGAAATAAGAAAAATAGTGTAAGATAATTATACCAAATTAATTATACAATTAACACATTAAGAGGATGAAACAATATATCTAAGTGATTTGAAACATACATTATATATATACATATATATGACTTAGACATACTGTTTGGTTGCTAAAATAACATAAAATAAAAAGTGGACGTTATGTAACATCCTTGATTTTTGACGTCGCGTTAAATTAAATTTCAGGTCCTGATCACACGTATTTTTAGAGGAGCCAACGATGTGTGGAGGTAATTAATCAGTTTTAATTATTATTTTGGGGATGCCGAGCAGTTATTAGTGAGTCGGCATGTAATTGTTAATATTCCGAAGTAGTCGCGGTGATTTATTTGTGCTTGCACGTTATACTTCGTTAGAAGATTCATCCTCATGAGCTTAAGTCAAATAGTAATAAAATCATTGTTGATAAAAAGAAAATAGGAGCCATCCTCCAATAACCGGTTTACGGTTAATAAAAACCGTAGATGAGGCCGCCCATCCCCCCCCTTAATTGCTCGCGTAGTGCCTTAGTCGTGCGACCGCTTATTTCCGCTGTTTTCCTCTTCCCGCACCCCGTTCCTGTAACCGCTCGCAGACGCGCTTTTGGGAAGCAGCATCGCCAGCCAGTTCTCGCCGGAATCCGGTGCTGGAGGCCCGCATCCACTTCTCCTCCCTCCTCAACAGCCCTAGCCAGCCTCCTCTTTCTCCCCTAGCACTGTAAGGGGTGAATCTTCAACCCTAGCCGGTGGGAAGATTTTTCTGAAATCATTGTTTTAGTTCCGGTGAGTATTGTTCCTCTTCATTCTTCCATATCTTGTGTAAATCATCATGTTTGATACTCAATTATGATTATCCTACGTTTCTTTTTCCTCAAATTAGGAATCCAGAAACTCGGACTTTCCCGATCAGAAATCAACCACCTATTTTGGGGTTTAGTCGCTGTTAGTTTGAGGTAACGCTCCTGTTTGCGTTCTTTTCCTCCATAATTAGTTGTTTGTTTATATTATGTGGAATTTCTACCAAATCCCTAAAGGGGGGAAAACACTTAAGTTTAGATTCCCGTTTGGATTTCAGGTTTTTGGTGGTTTGTTGGAGCTAGGATTTGGAGAATTTCTTAGTGGTCAGATCTTTTGGGAAGAAGCTGTATGTCGCCTCGACGCGTGTACGAGCGTCGAAGCACCGCGGTAAGAAATTCGACTCCTTTTAGTCCAGCAGTTCAGATTATTTTAATTCGTGTATTAAAAATGTTGGTATATGCACTTAGATTTATAAGTTTCTATAATTAGAACCAGGTCAAAGGGGTAGGATACGCTTAGGCTTAATTTAGCAGAATCAGTATCATGAGAATCCTAAGCCCAATGTATTTAATTAGAGTCCTATTCCGTATTAGACTCACTGAACATCTGTCTAACTGAAATTCAGGAAAAGTGGCGAGGAAGGATTACCCTCGCGATCCTGGTGGAGGCACACCACCGTATTTCTAGGGCCAGTAGGCCACCACTCGTATTTCAAGCTCATGATCGATGACCCTTGTTTCAGATATAGAACTCCTCAGATAAGAGTCTGTGTTTCATTTGAGCGACACTCAGTTCAGGGCACTATCAAGCTTGCCACTCAGAATGCTGTTTCTAGTTGTGCACAGTCGTCTTTAGTGACATGAGTTAATACGGTGTCAGTGAAACGGACTGAAACTTACAACAGATATAACTTCAAAACTTTGGAAATCAACGATTTATACATATAAGAAAGAGTGTGTTAGATCACACGATATGTTGAATTCATGTTAGAATATGATTTCAATGTCACGTTTAATATTAGAATAATTATACAAACTTTTAATTTCACGTATTACTCACCTAAAATGTTTTCTTTAAGTGTTACTAGAGAGAGTAATTTTTCTTACTCTTTAGTGGGCCTGACCCATTTGAAACTTGTTTTTACAGAGGGCTCAGGTCAGGGGATCCGGTTAGGATAGACTGCTCAATATTCAGTTGTCAATTGGTCAGTTGTATCATTGTTGTTGTGCGTTGCTTTTATTTACAGACATTTGTATTTGTTGTACTTCACCCATGTTTTTGATATATCAGATATTTCAGTTTGACGGTAATTCTGTCCCTTAGTGATATATTTTCAGTTTTAGTTGTCTCTGTGAATTCAGTTTGTCAAGGTACACTTTTAACTTTAGAATTACTTCACTATTCCGCTGTAAGTTCTTTTTTAGCACTTTCATTACTTTTACCTGCTTTATACCAATTTATATACAGTTATTTAATTTACTTGTTATCGCGGACCCGGCCGGACTGCTGATTCCTGCTAAACTTGGTTAAAGTGTTATAAATTGTTATCAGAGCCATAGAATCCCTGGATCCAGAAAATTCACAGAGACATAAGATTGTATCAGAAGAAAAATCTCATTAGTAGAGTCATTGAGTTTGTCTAACTCTTAGTTTTTACTGGTGCACGATGATACCTTCAGTATTAGATTTGTTTTTCAGATATATCATTAATATTAATAAATTCTTTTTCCATGCCCTTTAGGCACCTCGAACCAGTGAAGCGGGGGAACCCTCACGTCAGAACATTGTTTCGGATACTCATATCCTGCTTACCGTGACAAGCTAGTTCCCGATATTTGTAAATAGTTCTTGTTGTTTCGCACGCCTGTCAATCTTGTCTGGTCATCCTGTATCTCCTTCTAGATAGCTTCTAAGTTTTAGTGATGCTCTGCTGAATTTCTTCAGCGTTGTCTTGTGATTCTCCAACTCCAGTTTGACTCGCTCCTGTCGATACTCAATCATCCTCCAACTTCTTTTCCCCGTTAACGTTCTCTATTCGCTCTGTGTAAGATCTTTTGCTCCCGAATTCTCGTTTTCTGCCGCTCAATTTTGGGCTAATCGAAGACAATTCCCGTGCTCCAGGCGCTGCCTCCTCCTGCTCCAGGCGCCGCCTCCTCCGGCTTCTCCCCCTCTTGCTTTGGTCGACAGCTCCCCCCTCTGATGCTAGGGCTGGCGGCCTCCTGCTCCTCCAGAGGCCGACTGCTCCCTTCCCTCTTTCTCCTAGGGCCGGCAAGGCCTCCTCTTCGTCGATCAGCAAAGGCAGCCGCCTCCCCTTCCCTCGGCAGCCCTCTTCCTCTCCCATTGGGCCTATTTTGCAAGAAGAGCGCCTAGGGTTTTCTTCCCTCTTTTCTTTGGGCCCGGTTTTGATTCCTATTGGTAAGAATCCCCTCTTGTTCATCTCTATTCAGATTTCCATGAGTTTTCTTGTAAAATTTGTGCTCTGATTTCATATATTTTGTGATCCATGATTTTTGCCCCTATCGTAGTCATCTAACCCTTGTGTATGTGTGTTTTCCAGTGCCCCTCCTCGTTCCTATTGGTGGAATCTCTCCAAATCTCTCTCCGAATTAGGGTTTTCCCAAGCCTAAGCGCCGCTAAGTCTTCATTTTCGCGTGGTATCTCTTCGCCTCTCACCTTTGAGGGAGGTAAATTTCTTATTCCCTCTCTTATTTGAATCTTGCGATAATTTATTTCTCGTGCTAACGTTAGGGTTTTTGATAACTCATTGTCGTATATGGTGATGCTTCAACAGGTCTGATATTAAGTTTTTTGATTTCTCTTGTGCCGCAATTTGGTCTCCTCCGTCAGCTTCAACTTTTTGAGGCAAGTAGAGATCACCTCTCTCTTGCAAACATTGAAATTAATTGTTTTGTCTGATCTTATGTTTATTTTGAATCGATCCTTGATAGCTTGTTTCGTCAGAAAAATTTAGACATTTAATCATTTATTAGACTTGTTTCTAATTTGAGGTTCACGCGATAGAATTAGCATGAGTCGTGAATGTAAATAATGACATTTGAGTAATTGAGAGACGAGTTAGTGAATGATAGTCAATTGGATATTCAATTTGAGAATTTGCATTTTGTTTGATGAATAATTTGAGAACAGTAAACTTGAGTACGGACATTAATAGATTTGAATGATCATTGTTAAGACTCCTAGTTAGAGATTTATAGATGGTTGAGCTATGTCACGCTCGTACCGTACACACTTTTGAATTGGAAAATCACACTTGTGACGAATTATGGATAACAAATATATGTTTGGTGATTCGATATCATGCTCGGTAGTGAACATATGTTTTTCTTGGAAGATAACTGTGTCCTAAAAATTGTTAACCTAGGCGAATTCTTGACATTTCCGATCCAATACATTTCAACTTACCTCTGTTTTTTTCTCGAAAATTATCCGGTTTCTGATGTATGTCTGGTTTCTGATGTCTGCCTGCTTTCTGATGTCTGTCTGATTGTAAGACCCGAGTAAAACTTATTTCCAATCTGATCTTTCCCGTTGACGTGAATCTGTTTCACGATCTGAAGTTTCCCCTCATAATGATGTCCTAAAATAATATGATAAATAATCTCGTATGAAACTCGAAAACAAATCCGTGGTTGTAAGCAGATCCTTGAACTGTAGCGTCTAACTGAGCATCTGTCTGTTGTCATGGTCACGACAAACAGGATTATTTTTCCGATAAGACTTGCACTCAGATCTGATCGTGAGCCATGTGCGCCCACTATAGCACCTACACACTTCATCGATCACGACTTACAACATTTTACATAAATAATTTTAGGCTATTCTCCGGAGTAGTCTAATAAACTAACTTGTTTTGTTTAACTCTGTTATTTGCTTATCTCGAATAGTTTTGCTTTATGAGATACTGGTACACTCATGTTTTTCTATTTCTGTTATTGTTCTATACTTTGCTTTGCTCATTCTATTTATTTCAATTTTCTGAGGTTTTTTCTTTGTGTTTTGGAATTGCCTTAGCTTTCGTGTCAGCGCCGCCAGGTTTCTGAGTCCGATCTGCATCAAGTTTCTACTTTCCGATGATTGATCTTCTAGCAGTATCAGGTTTGATATTTTTGATTCACTTCTTTTACTGTCAGTGGTTTTCTTTATGTGATAATTATGAACAGTAATACATGGACAACTGCTAGGCTATATAAATATTTATGTACTAGAATCTGAATATAACGCATGTGCACTCTCTGTTGCATCATAATGACATGAAAACTATAGTAGTAGCATGTAAAACATGAATTTTACAAAATACATATGCATTTAAAACTTGAAAGTTTCCGCATAAAAAAATCAAACTGTTTTTCTCCAAATTAACTACTTTAAAACTATTTTCAGTGTTCTCTGCATCCGCCTTAGCAGACATGGTTTCTTTCCGCCCATGCCTGTGACATCACGACTTGTCCCGAAGCGCACTCTAACTTTTGTCGAGACGGATCGTGACAACATGAGTGCATCACATTCATTCATAGCAGAATCTTTTGCGTCTAAGCTTGGCTTGGAAGTCGTCACCAACCCGACTCCGTTAGATGTCATGATGTCAAACAGTTTGGTGATGCAGACTAGTTGTAAGTACAGGACCCCAGTTTTATTCGGAGAAGCAGAAATCGTAGTGGAGGCGTCCCTTTTGCCTATTGCCGAGTTTGATTTTATTTTGGACATGGATTGGCTGACTGTCGTAAATACATGATAGATTGCAGGAGTAAGAAGATTCAGCTATAAGTACCTGATCAGTCTCTCATTACCTTTCAAGGTTTGAAAAGAGTCTCCAAGCTGATCATCTCTTCAGTAAAAGCTATGAGGCATGTCAGGTGTTCCGCCTTTTTGGTGTTGTTGCATGCGGAAGCTAAAGCCTTTTTGCAGGAGGTACCAATGGTCTGTGAGTTTCCCGTTGTTTTTCCCAAGGAGCTACCCGACGCTCCTCCCTCCAGAGAGATTGATTTTCAGATTGACTTTGTTCCAGGATCTGCACCAGTGGCCAAGGCTCCTTATCGCATGGCGCCCAAGGAATTGGTTGAGTTAAAAATCCAGTTACAGGAATTACTTAATTTCGGATTTATCAAACCAAGTACGTCGCCGTGGAGAGCACCAGTCTTTTTTGTGAAGAAAAAAGATGACAGTTTGAGATTTTGTATCGACTACCTAGAGTTGAATAAACTTACTATTAAGAACAAGTACTCTCTTCCAAGGATAGATTACTTGTTCGATCAACTCGAGTGGTCTTGCACGTATTTCAAGTTAGACTTGAGGTCGGGATACCATCTGTTGAGGATTCGAGACGAGGATATCCAGAAGATGACGTTTAGTACCAGATACGGGCACTTCGAATTTGTGGTCATGCCGTTTGGGTTGACCAATGCCCCATCTGCATTTATGGACCTGATGAACAGGGTGTTCAGAGAGTTCTTGGACCGATTCGTGATTGTTTTTATTAATGATGTCCTAGTGGATTCTAGGAGCAAGGAGGAGCATGCCACACATCTCAGGACAGTTTTGGACACTCTTAGGCAGAATCAGTTATATGTTAAGTTTTCTAAGTGCGAGTTCTGGCTCCTAGATGTGGTATTCTTGGGCCACGTGGTTAGTAAAGATGGACTTGCTGTTGATCCAAAGAAGATTGAGACGATCAGAGATTGGCCAATGCCGAAGACAGTTGCAGAGGTTCGCAGTTTTCTCGGCTTGACATGCTACTACAAGAGATTTATTCAGGACTTTTCGAAGATAGCCTTTCTGTTGTCTTTGCTTACCAGGAAGGGAAGAAATTTTAGTTGGACATCTGAGTGCGAGTCCGCTTTTGAGCTGTTGAAGACCAGATTATCAGATGCACTAGTGCTAAGTCTTCCTTCAGGTGTAAATGACTTTTAGATTTACAGTGATGCTTCAGGTCAGGGTCTGGGTTGTGTTCTCATGCAACATGGAAATATTATAGCTTTTGCGTCCAGGCAACTGAAGAATCACGAGAGAAATTATCACGTGCATGATTTGGAGTTAGCAGCTATCATCCATGCATTGAAGATTTGGTGACACTACCTCTATGGCGTACGGTGTGAGATCTTCACAGATCATAAGAGCCTCAAGTACATCTTTTTGATCAGCAGGAGCTCAACATGAGACATTGTAGGTGGCTCGAGTTTTTAGCATATTATGAGGTGACTATTCAGTATCATCCCGAAAAATCTAATGTTGTAGCAGACGCTCTCAGTAGAAGGAGTTCTAGTTATGCTCTCATCAGTAGATGACAGAGATTTTTGATTTGACTCGGACAGGCCAGAGAGACGATTTCATGATTCGTGATGGGTTGTTGTTGTTTAAAGGCAGAGTGTGCATTCCAGATGTCAGGCATTTTTGCGAGGATATTTTACTTGAGTCTCATAACTCCAGGTATTCTATTCACCCGGGCAACACGAAGATGTATGCAGACCTTACGAAGACAGTTTGGTGGCTACTGGCCAGGACTTAAGGGAGATGTCTCAGACTACGTTGGGAAGTGTGAGACTTGCAAGTTGGTTAAGACGGAATGCTAGATGCCTGGAGGCAAGCTACAACCTCTTCCAATTCCCGAGTGAATTTTCGAAGACGTTTCCATAGATTTTGTGCATGACCTCCCTAGATCCCAGAGTGAAAATGACTATATGGGTGATCGTGGATCGACTGTCCAAGGTTGCACACTTTATTACCAACAAGAGAACCGACCAGGGTCCAAAGTTGGCTCAGTTATACGTTGATGAGATAGTTCGGCTTCCTGGCGTGCCAAAGTCTATTGTGTCAGATAGAGATGGTAGATTTACTGCCAGAGATTGGAGATACGTTCAGGAGCGCCTGGGTACTCAGTTGAAGTTCAGCACAACTTTTCACCCCCAAACTGATGGGCATACAGAGCATACAAATAGAATCATGGAAGATATGCTTCGCATGTGTATCTTAGACTTTGAGGGTAAATGAGAGAAGTATATCACTTTTGTGGAATTCTCCTATAATAATAATTTTCAGACAAGTATCGGCATGACACCATTCGAGGTCTGGTATGACAGGCGTTGTCGGACACCTTTATGTTTGGTAGAAAGCGAAGAGAGAGCTTCTAGCAAAGAATCATGGATAGACAAGGCCACAAATAGAGTTAGGCTCATTCAGGAGCGCATGAGGATTTCTCAGGACAGACAAGCCAAATATTACGACCAGAGACATAGATCAGTTGAATTCAAGGTTGGGGATCATGTTTATCTGAAGGTGAGACCAGTCAATTGAGTCTCTAGGATTAAGCGGATGAAGAAGTTGAGTCCAAGATTTGTGGGTCCATTTGGGGTGCTAGAGTGCATAGGTGAGGTTGCATATATGTTGGCCTTACCTGAGGATATGGGTGGATTACATGACATATTCCACGTCTCCTATCTGAGGAGAACAGTCAGAGATTTAAATCAGATGATCAATACTAACGATGCGCCGATTGAATCAAATCTCAGTATCAGTATTTTGCCAGTCAGGATTGTGGATTCGAGGATTCGGAAGCTCAGAAATAGAGAGATTCGTATGGTTAAAGTCCTTTGGATGAATTGTGGTCGATCAGAGTATACTTGAGAAAGAGAGTACGAGCTCCGTGATAATAAAGATTATGCGTTCCTCTTCGTTACAAGTATGTTTTTAATTTTCGAGGACGAAAATTAATGTTAGGAGGGAAGATTTGTAACATCCTTGATTTTTGACGTCACATTAAATTAAATTTCAGGGCCTGATCGCACGCTTTTTAGACGAGCCAACGATGTGTGGAGGTAATTAATCAGTTTTAATTGTTTTTTTATGCCGAGCAGTTATTAGTGAGTCGACATGTTATTATTAATATTTCGAAGTAGTCGCGGCGATTCATTTGTGCTTGCGCATTATACTTTGTTAGAAGATTCGTCCTCATGAGCTTAAGTCAAATAGTAATAAAATCATTGTTGATAAAAAGAAAATATGAGCCATCCTCCAATAGCCGGTTTACGGTTAATAAAAACCATAGATGAGGCCACCCATTCCCCCCTTTAATAGCTCGCGTAACGCCTTAGTCGTGTGGCCGCTTATTTCCGCTGTTTTCCTCTTCCCGCACCCCGTTCCCGTAACCGCTTGCAGACACGCTTTCGGGAAGCAGCATCGTCGACCAGTTCTCGTCGGAATCCGGTGCCGGAGGCCAACATCCACTTCTCCTCCCTCCTCAGCAGCCCTAGCCGGCCTCCTCTTTCTCCCCTAGCATTGTAAGGGGTGAATCTTCAACCCTAGCCGGCGGGAAGATTTTCTGAAATCACTGTTTTGGTTCCGGTGAGTATTGTTCCTTTTCATTCTTCCATATCTCGTGTAAATCGTCATGTTTGATACTCAACTATGATTATCCTACGTTTCTTTTGCCCCAAATTAGGAATCCAGAAACTAGGACTTTCCCGATCAGAAATCAACCGCATATTTTGGGGTTTAGTCTCCTACGTTTCTTTTGCCCCAAATTAAGAATCCAGTAACTAGGACTTTCCCGATCAGAAATCAACCACTTATTTTGGGGTTTAGTCGCTGTTAGTTTGAGGTAACGCTCCTGTTTGCATTCTTTTCCTCCATAATTAGTTTGTTTATATTATGTGGAATTTCTACCAAAATTCTAAAGGAGGGAAAACACTTAAGTTTAGTTTCCCGTTTGGATTTCATGTTTTTGGTGGTTGTTGGAGCCAAGAATTGGAGAATTTCTTAGTGGTCAGATCTTTTGGGAAGAAGCTCCATGTCGTCTCGACGCGTGTACGAATGTCGAAGCACCGCGGTAAGAAATTTGACTGTTTTTAGTTCAGCTGTTCAGATTATTTTAATTCGTGTATTAAAAATGTTGGTATATGTACTTAAATTTACAAGTTCCTATAAGTAGAATCAGGTCAAAGGGGTAGGATACGCTTAGACTTAATTTAACAGAATCAGTATCATGAGAATCCTAAGCCCAGTGTATTTAAGTAGAGTCCTATTCCGTGTTAGACTCACTGAACATCAATCTAAGTGAAATTCAGGAAAAGTGACGAGGAAGGATTACCCTCGCGATCCTGGTGGAAGCACACCACCGTATTTCCAGGGCCAGTAGACCACCACTCATATTTCAAGCTCAGGATCGATGACCCTTCTTTCAGATATGAAACTCCTCAAATATGAGTCTGTGTTTCATTTGAGGGACACTCAGTTCAGGGCACCTTCAAGCTTGCCACTTAAAATGCAGTTTCTAGTTGTGCACAGTCGTCCTTAGTGACATGAGTTAATAAAGTGTCAGTGAAACGAGCTGAAACTTACAACAAATATAACTTCAAAACTTCAGAAATCAACGATTTATACAGATAAGAAAGAGTGTGTCAGATCACATGATAGGTTGAATTCATGTTAGATCATGATTTTAAGTGTCACATTTAATATTAGAATAATTATACAAACTTTTAATTTCAAGTATTACTCACCTAAAATGTTTTCTTTAAATGTTGCTGGAGAGAGTAGTTTTTCTTGTTTCAATGGACCTGATCTATTTGGAACTTATTTTTACAGGGGGCTCAGGTCAGGGGTTCCGCTTATGATAGACTGCTCAGTATTCAGTCGTCAGTTTGTTCACTTGTACCATTGTTGTTGTACTTTGATTTTATTTACAGACATTTGTATTTGTTGTACTTCACCCATGTTTTTGATATATCAGATATTTCAGTTTGACGGTAATTCAGTACCTTAGTGATATATTTTCAGTTTTAGTTGGTTCTGTGAATTCAGTTTGTCAAGGTATACTTTTAACTTTAAAATTATTTCACTATTCCGTTGTAAGTCCTTTTTTAGCACTTTCATTACTTTTACCTGCTTTATACCAGTTTATATACCGTTACTTAGTTTACTTGTTATCGCGGATCCGGCCGGACTGCTGATTCCTGTTAAATTTGGTTGGGGTGTTACACGTTATGATCAAAAGTCGCGTCTACCGATATATCAGAAAAAATCGGATATATCAGCCTATATTTTACAAAATGACACTTAGTTATTAGAGACGCAAGACGCACCATAGCGCAAATGGGTCTTGGAGCCTAGGCACAGACGCACACCAGACAACCCAATGGCGCAACCACATTCATTTTAAATAATTAGCACCAAACATCAGTTCATCTTCTTTTTCAGAATTTTCATCAATTCTACTCATTAATTATTCATTATCATTTCTCTTTAAAAATAAAATCAATGTGATCACTTGCATCATATCTATATTTTAATGCTCAATTTTGTTTCACGAACACTAAATTATTTAAATATTATTGAGTTTTTACTTTATTTTTTCTTCATTTTGTAAAAATAATTACAACAAAAATCACACTAAAACACACATTTTATGCTCCAAATGCAAAAAAAGGCGGACGAAGGTGCAAACCTCTGAGCCTGGTGACCCTTGAGTCTTAGGCGCGCTGGAGGTGTGCCTTTAACAATATAGAAAAGACGTAATTGATTTTTATGAAAACAAATATTGTTTACCTTCAATAACGACATGTCATCAAATATGTAGGACATGTTGGAAGACATTTAAAGTAGTGGTCGCTTGACCTTCACGAGAGGACATTGGGGCTCAATTGTGTAGAGAGTCGTTGGCCTGCAACAAAAGTGGTCGACGATTTGATTTTGAGGGATGGACAACTCGACGCACAGACAATGTGGCTCCGACGTGTTTCGTCGCAGTTGATGGAGGTGGAGTCGCATACGGCGTGTGGAGGTGAAAAAAGAAGTTTCTCGTGCTGGCTGGAGCTATTTTGGTGGAATCGCAATTGCTGTGGACTGGACGTCGGGTGCGTACTAAGCTTGATGAAGATGAGGGGATGCGGGATGTTGCTTGCTCAGGAGGAAGGGAGGAGGAAGGATGCGCTATTAGTGGCTTACCAAAGGTGGTTGGGGAAGTTTTTCCTGTGATCGCCAAAAATTGAAAATTAAGGAGATAGGAGAGGGGAGTGTGGGCTATTTGGACGAAAAGGGAGGGAAATGGGTGGTTTGGGTTGTCAGTTGGTGGAGGTGGGAGGGGAATATGGTTTGTCGGTTGTAGGATGTAGGGGCTGGGATGGGGAGGACGACTCGAGGTATGATGGGGGGGGGGGGCTCAGTTTTGTTTGGAGGGGGAGGGAATGTGTTGGCCGCCTAGGGCTCAGTTTTGTTTGGAGGGGGAGGGAATGTGTTGGCCGCCTGGGGCTCAGTTTTGTTTGGAGGGGGAGGGAATGTGTTGGCCGGCTGTAGGTGGATGATGGGAAGTCCAAGATTTATGGCTGGGGGTTCCGGCTTCATCACCGGATGATCAAAAGCAAGGTTTCTTTGCTTCAACTTTCAATGCCAATCTAAGGAGCTCTTTACTACTATTATAAACTAGAGATGGGCAATGAGCGGTCATAATTCTTCGTTCGTTATATCCCTCAAAAAAAACAAAACACAATGAGAATTAAAAAAAATACAAAGAACAAAATTTTTTACGATTGGCGATCCGCTCGAGATGGGCGGCTCCAATTGTCACTGGGCTCGAGGTCGGCGTGAATAGACCCTAACGGGCCATGTGACATGATCCCCAGCTCTATCAAGTGGACTTTCTCTGAATATGGTGTCATTGAGCTCATTGATGTGGCTAGGTTATAGTTGACATATGAGTTGCTTTACACTTATATTGATGGTTGGTTTCTTATAGGCGACCACTATTGTTTTTTAGTCATTCCGTTTATTTATTCTTATAAGCAGTAAATGTAAGAGTTGATGTTTCTTTGACAATTAATTGCAAGACCCTTCAAAACAAATGAAATGAATCCAAAAAGACCCATAATTAAAATGACTATTGACAAAGGACAACCAGTATATACACTCACTAAAATGTGCCCAATAATACCCCTATTTAAGAATATCCCTTGACTCTTGGTATGAGGTACATATAGATCGTGTAATTTAATTTGTCCATTAGTAATAGTTATGTAAGTTATTATAAATCATACCAATTGTATATTGATGATCTAATGTCATTCATAATACCTTATAGATGATGGAGAAGGCCGACTCAAACAGGCGTTCAGCAAAAAACCAGAATGTTTCTCTGCCTGTTCTTGCTATTCTTGCAAAGGATATAGGCGATCTAGCAAACATGGAGAAAAATCTTTTTAGTCCAATATTAAAGAGATGGCATCCTCTAGCAGCTGGTGTTGCTGTTGCTACACTTCATACTTGTTTTGGAAATGAATTGAAGCAATTTATAACCAGTGTCACAGACCTAACTGTTGATTCTGTCCAAGTATTGAAAGCCGCAGACACATTGGAGAAAAACCTTGTGCTGATTGCTGTTGAAGAATCTGTTGACAGTGAAGATGGTGGTAAGGGGCTCATACGGGAGATGCCTCCATATGAGGCTGAATCCGCGATTGCTAATCTTACAAAAACTTGGATAAAAGTAAGAGTGGACAAGCTAAAAGAGGGGGTTGACAGCAACCTGCAGCAGGAGGTATGTTGCCATTTTCATTTCCTGAACGTCTTTTCATGTCTACATTAGATAGAAGCGTAATTTGATCGCTAAGTGAATACGCAATATATTGAATACGTAGTAAATAGTTGATTATTCATAATGAATTATGATTATAAATCTACTTACTGCATAATTCTCTGTAATGAACCCTATTTGAATCCTCTCTGATTGCTTCAGAAGTGAGTTCTCCTCAGTATCTTGGGGATATCCTCAGGAATCAAAATTGCTGATCTCGATCAAACTAGCTGCAATAGAGTAGCCTGCTTTTTGGCACACAAGAGGCCACTCTGTTTTTCTGGCAATATTGGAAGCCTTGATACTGTTACTGGTGAAACTGTTGGGTTTTATTAGGATGACACAACACTTGTGCACGCAGCGAAAATAAGAACAAGTAAAACCCAAACAAGTTCGAATCTGACAATATTCATGAATCAAGAAGTAAAACATGCTGTAATAAAATTACCTTTGAGGGATTGAGTCAATACTCAACCTAGATGCTCCAGAAAAATTCCAACCAGTCACTAGCGGCTTGAGTCTTGAGCGCAGAAAGTATATCCACGCCTCTACAGGAAATTCACACGATCGGGAGAACCCGTAGTAACTTGTCGCACAAGTTCTCGGTCGGGAGAGGACACTCAGCGTCTCCACAAACTGCTAGATCTGTTGTAGGAGAGGCGGCGACGACACTCGCCAGAATCGGGATCGGGATCGGCGAAGACAAAGACGGAACTATTTCCGTCGGGCTTTTAGGGTTATCGATTTGTTCGCACAGTACGGCTTGTGTGCTCAGACAGAAGAATGATCGCTTATGTGTCAAACCCTAAAACTTCCTATTTATACCCAAAGGGAATAAACAAATCGGCCCGTCGCTTATCGCAGATCCAGGACTTAGACAAAAGACCTTCGGTCAGACAACAGTTTGTCTAGACGAATCGTCGAGTATCTACATGATATACAACGAAGTCAACGCCAACCTCCAGCCGAAACAACACTTGAATCGACGGAGGCGTTGAATGGACTCAACGCCGTCAACTCCTTTCTGCGCCCTGACGTTGAGTGAACTCAACACACACAACGCCAAAGGCCAGATACATCATTCGACGAATTTGCACCAAAGGCCAAAACTGTCGGACGGAGTTCGACGAATCAGCGGCAAGGGCCAATTTGTTGAACGGATTTCGACGAATAAGCTCCAAAGCCAATTCGTCGAACGGAGTTCGATGAATCTACGCCAAGGCCAATTCGTCAAACGGAGTTTGACGAATCTGCGCCAGAGGCCAAAATCGTTGAACTAAGTTCGACGGCTATGCCAAGACGCTGAGTTAACTCAACGCATTCAATGTTTTGCCTTAAAACATTTCAGTCCCTTTTGCTCATCATATGAACTACACCATACTGATCCAAACTCCCAATTTCGCCACAATCTTATGTGCGACCCTGATAGGCTCATACTGAGTTGGCAATGAGGCTACATGCTTGATCAATTCCAGATCACTATCGTTGCACCAACAGTCTCCCACTTGATCTAGAAAGTATCAAACAAAAGCTTCACAGACAATGAACGACATCTAACAATACATCGTTGCTCCCCAAACAGTAAAAGTTTATAAAACTCAAAAGCCATTGTGACTAATGTTACAGTGTTGTCATGTCCTTTCGTCCCTTACATCCGGATAGAACTAGAGGCATAGACCGTGTCACCCTCATAATTGTTCAATCTCAGTTTCCTGATCTAAAATGAACTTTCAGAAATTGGTGAGTCCAATATCATATATTGACTCAACTAAGCATGACCATGCATTTCTCAGTCTTATTCCATCAAGGGGCCCAATGGATGCAACTACTGTCATATAGGAGGACAAATCCCATCTCTGCTCACACACAAACATCCAAATGATTCGTAACGTACCCAATAACCACCTTTATCATCCAACTTTCTCAAGACTGGACTTTTGATGACATCAAAGCACGCTCTTCCTCACTCGATGAAGGCTGTGACTTCAGGTCAAAGGACCATAAACACCATTGCCACTTGAGCCATACTTGTGACAGGTTCATATAACAATTCACAAAATATTCTCACGGTGGGTCTGTCCAGTACAACTTGTTCATAACAAGTACCCATGTGATGACTTGATATCATAATATCATGACCTGTGAGGACGGGTCATTAGTCAACGTACATGCTAGTCTTAAAGGTATCATCATCGCCCTTTACTTCTAAGGTGATACAACGACCAGGGACATTTAAGAATAAAACTTCTAAAATCATAGGTTCTCACATCAAGTCACTACTTGAGCTATGAAAGCAAACACTCTAAGGACATTTATTAAATTGAACTACTCTATCACAATAGAAATAATTTCATAATAAAAGAACTTGCCAAAATATTTAAAATGAAATGCATATAGTACTTTTATTCATCAAATAAAATATTATACAACCAACAAACATACAATCCACAAGACTCAAACTATAGTTGATCATTCAGGTATCGTATACCCATAGATCTAACATGACCATCATGCTTTCTCTGTGCGAGAGTCTTTGTCAGTGAATCCGCAAAATTTCCTTCAGTCGGCATTCTGCATATGCTCACATCTTCTCGATCGACAATCTCTCAAATTAGATGTAACCGCCGAAGTATGTGCTTGGAGCGCTGATGAGATCTAGGTTCCGAAGCAAGTGCAATTGCACCGTTATTGTTACAGTAGAGATATCCGGAACGAATAATTCTAGGAACTACATCTAACTCGCCGATGAATTTCCTAATCCATACAACCTCCTTCGCTGCATTTGCAGCGGCGATATACTCGATCTCAGTAGTAGAATCAGCAACTATATCATGCTTGGAACTCTTCCAACTAACAACATCTCCATTCAAGCAAAACACAAACCCTGACTGAGATTTTGAATCGTCCGTATCAGTTTGGAAGGTAGTGTAACATCCCATTTCCAACTAGACCCCTAAGAGTGGTTTTGGCCATGACTAGGTCACGACAAAACCCTAGGAAGCCAGAAATGGGCCAAGAGATAGAAGACCAAGATGAGGATCACCATGGTCTGCCTATGACACAACCACATCACCAAATCTAGGGTTTGACCTAGGGCTTCACCATGACTCCATGACCCCACCACAACATCACTAACCCATTAGAGGGTCCACTAGAGCCTTAAGGGTCCATTGGAGTCAACCCCAGGTGACCAATTTGACCTGAGACCACCATAGGCCTAAATAGGGCAAGGTGCCCTAATCAAGGGCAGTTGACCTCTAATGTGCCCAACTAACCCTACCAAGGACTTCCTAGACCTAAAGTGAGGTCAATGGGTCTCTTAGAACCCAAGAAGGGCAGTCCAAGAGGTTAAGTTGACCAAAGTCAACTCTGACCCTAAATAGGTCAAACTGGTCTACATATGGTCAACTGACCATCCCCAAGCTAAGTGGACCCCACCCAAGCCCACCTAACCCTAGAGTGAGGTCAATGGGTCACCTAGGACCCATTGGGGTCCACCCAAGAGGCTAAGTTGACCAAAGTCAACTCTAACCCTAAATGGGTCAACCTAACCTACATTGGGTCAAACTGACATACACAAGGGCCAATTGAAGTTACCTTAGCCAAGTGGATCCCACACATACCCTCATAACCCTAGTGAGAGGCCAATGGGTCACCAAGGACCCATTGAGACCAATCAAAAAGACTAAGTTGACCAAAGTCAACTCTAGCCCTAAAATGGTCAAGTGCCCTACCTAAGGGTCAAGTGACCTCCAAGGGGCCAAGACAACCCTACCTAGTCCTTAGGGGAGACCAATGAGTCACCAAGGATCCATTAGGGGCAAACTCAAAGACCAAATTGACCAAGTTCAACCCTAGCCTAGGTTTGGGTCAAGCTAGCCCAAATGGGCTAACTCAAGCTCAAGCCCAATTCTCTTGGGCTAACCTTGCCTTGATGGAGGAAATAAGCATGTGGGCTGCCATTGGGTTAGGTAGGAGTCAAAATTCAGCTTGATGTATAGGAGAGAGAAAAAGCTTCAAAGGGAAGAGAGAGAAAGAGAAGAGAAGAAATGGAGGAAGACTTGGGCTCATCCTTCCCCTTCCCCAACCTTCCCCAACCTTCCCCAACCTTCCCCAACCTCCCATTCAATTCCCTAAGACCAGAGGAGTGCAACCAGCTACCCATTGACTGGCTGGAGCCAGCATTTCCCCCCTACCTACCATGGCCGCCAAGCTTGACCAAGAGCCAATAATGGCAAATGCATTTCCAGCCACCTAACACCCCTTCTCTTCATTTTAAAAGCTTCACTGGACTCCAAGGAATCAGTCCCGCCCCTTACCCGAAGGAGCCAGAGCTGTTCACTGTGTTGTTGCAGAAATCCGACCACCACCACCACAAAAATGGCATCCCGGCGATCGGCAAGGATTCAGGCCACCAGAAAGGTCCTCCTCCACTCCTTCTCTCATGGATAGTTCTTAGCAATCATTAGGTTCAAGGTTCGGGCTCAATTGAGCCCGAATCCATTTCAAATTTTCATGGTTTTTCCATGAAAATCCTCTTCTCGGGATCGCCGGAAAAGGCTCTTCCGGCGGCCAAGCCTCCGCCTGGCGACGGCCACCACCTCAACGGAGGTGGTGGTGGCGGTGGCCGGCCGGGGAGGTGGCCGGATCGCCGGCGGCAGCGTCTGGAAAGTGCTCCAGGCGGGATCAATCTGGACCATCGGCTGGAGGAAGGAGATGACTGGATGCCGTCTATCCATGCGCCAAAATTCGTGCAAGGGATGCATTAAACTATAGGCTTCATATATTCTCATTTGATTTCTGTCACACCTTATATAATTAATGTATTTAATATTTAAAAATAGTTAGAAGCACTGTATGAGAAATTGGTCAACAGAGGATTTGTAGCCCCTTGGGTCTAGTTTGTTTTAAAATTGGTTTGGACCAATTTGGGTGACTGGTTTGACCAGGGCACCCATTTTGGTGGGGCCTACACATTGGGCTAGGCAGAACTTCAATTGAGTGCCCACACTTTATCTTTGATCCAAATGAGCTGTAATTTTGGCAGGGAGTCAATCTAGACCATATCTAGGAGTACACCAAAAATGGGAACTTTTGGGGACACTTTTTTATAGTTTTGGAAATTATTTAATTTCTCTATGATAATTTAATTAGGTGGTCTAATGACCTCCAAACCCTCCCAAATTTTGGGGAGTGGTCCCTGGCCTCATGTTATGTATCTGTATAAAGTTTCACCTAATTTGGGTGTGTTTTGAATAGGTATTGACCCAACCCTAACTTTACCTTAATAAGGGTATTTTGGTCAAAAAGTGCACTTTTGATTTTGAGTGACCAAATCACCTCAACAGAGGCTGAAATTTGGGCCACTGACTTGGTATGGCATTTAGCACCTCCCCATGGAATGTGGGGTAGAGTGGAATTGATTTGCCCTAAGTTCCTAGGCCAAACCCTAAGGAAGGACCTTTGTGCCTTGTGAAGGGCATGAGTCCTAAACACCTTGGATGAACTTCAAATTTTGTATGGAGGGTCGTAGGGTATATAAAACCCTCTGGTAAAAATCCTAAATGATTTTGAAAAGGGTAGGGCCTACAAAACCCTAACCCTAGCTTAGGTCATAAAACTTGTAGTGCTAGTTTAGGTTAGCTAAACTCCTTGAAATATAATAAAATTTGGGTAGTGTGGGAATAAGGATATTTTGAGCCTCTGATAGTTTATTTGGGAAGTTTTGATCAATATTTGTATCACTTCATTTGTAACCAATAGGATTGCTCTAATTAATAATTTGATTATTGTGATCTCACTGCCCATTGAAAGGTCATGAAAATTTGGCAGAGGTAGGTTTAGAACATATTGATCATATATGATTTTTAATAGAATTTTTGGATAAATAATTAGGGCATCTACTTCACAAGTGCATTACTTTGGTTACATACTAAATAATTCTTACAAGAGCTCAATACTTGTTGAACAATTATGAAACTTGATACATAGTGTTCCTAGTTCATCATTATCATGTGGGAATTTATTTGAAATATTTGATGGATAATTAGTATACTTTGTTCATTAACCCATAAACTTGGAATTTCATGAGAAAATCAAGTATAGCCTTATTATTAAATGATAAATTATGAAACTTGATCTAGAGTATTTATATGCCATCATAACCATCCTTGAATTTTCTCTGAATTTTTGGAGGTATTATTGCTGTAAAATCTTTTAAAATGACTTATTATGAGATATATTTGAAATTGAAATTAAAGGCTTAAACCTTACTGAAAAATTGGAAGACTTAGGCTTTAGAGTTTATTATTCATTTTGTAATTAACATAAATTTAGTGGATTATTATCTTGTCTGAATTTGGTACTTCATGTTCAAAACTTGGGCTTTTTGGATACTAGAATAAATAAATAAATTATCAGACAAATTAGGAAAATTATGAATTTCTGGATTTATGCTAAAAATGTAATTATATCCCTCTAATAATTATCATAGGGGTACTGGATGATTATTTGATGTACCTCCCTTTTTTACGAGTCATATAGCTTAAGAGGTCTGCATATAGTAAAAACTGCAGAAATCATGTTGGAGTATAATTGGATGCATGTCTTGGGATTAGTGGTAGGCTGGTTTGGATGGATAAAGATAAGTTCATTATTGGTAGTAGGAGGAGTAGAGGGATGGATTGGCTAGAGTTAGGTGGTGCCCGGGATCGACGAAAGATCGTCTTCCCCGAGATGAGGTAGAGTCAAATCACCCTAAGATTAGTCTATTGTAACATGAGAAGGTAATGGGTAAGAGAATCAACCAATAATAATAATAAGCAGCTTGCGAAAGAGAACGCTGGGCGTAATCCCAACATAGTTCCTAGTGCCCCTTGAGAGCCCTTCACAGGGAATACCGGGGGCAGTCCTGGGTTAACGTAAACTGTATTAACAAGCTGAAAAGAGTAACTTAGTAATTAGGGTTGCACATTTCACGAACACAGATAACACTGGAAGATAGTTGGAAGCTTCGGCTTGGATGGTTAAGAGACGAACGTTTGGGTCCGGGGAGCTTTGGCTCGATTGCTGAGACAGACATTTTGGTCCGGGGAGCTTCGGCTCGGTTTTTGGATACGTTAAATTTGCATGTGCATAAAAGGAAAGGAAATTAAGGTGGTGGGTTTTCGGTATTGGAGGGTCGATGCACCGACGCCAATACGCTGACTCGGCAAGTGTGGTTAGCACTTCGGCAACAGAAGTCCGGTGCGCCAGCCGGCAAGAGTACGCAGGAGTCCGCTTCGTGCACCAAGCGTTGAGGCGTACGATAGGTCTGACCGGTAGTGCTTTACTGGTTTAGAGGTGGGCGAGGCCCAACCCACCGCTTCCGTCTGCCACTACGGAGGTATCCTGGGAGGTTATGGCTCCAGAAAGGGGGAACTAAAGGTCTGTGTGCACAGAGTCGGGTGTGTGTGTTGCACTTGCCTGTTCCATCATACCCACTTGCATGTCATAGCATAATCGATTCATTTAACCCTGACACCTAAAGTATAAGTGGAATGGGACGCTTATACATTAGGACCTGCAAAACGACCCCTTAGTCTATAAGCTTGTGTGGTCAAGTTTATAAATTAAAGGTTAAATTCTTTATATATATAATGTTGTTATTAACCGACACCCCAACGTATAAATTGGTATGAGACTTTTTATACGATGGGAGCCCTGTAAAAGATCCCTTGCTTATACGTTCCGTATAAGTTAAGGTTATTTTTCATACTTTGCTTTACTGCCACATGTACTATAAAAATTGCCAGTATAGGTCCGCTGCCATCTGATTCTTGTTTACTCTCCACCTTCAAGTCCTCCCCTTTCTTCCTCTCCGCTCGGTGCCTAGGGGCCATGGGGGAAGGGGCAGAGGATGATAGGACTTAGTCTTTTAGACTAACGGTTTTCGAACCACATCATTTTAGGGGACCGTGGAGCCCAGCATGGAGGAGCAGCCCCAGAGGTCGGCACGCTTGGAGATCAGGCAGTCTAGTTCCGGCGTTCAGACGGCAAGGACTGTGAGTCCTGATCGCTACTAGTAGTTATATTAGTTTGCTTCCGCGTTGAGAGATTTGTAGTGAGGACATGATGTACTGGGCATGAGCCCAAGATCTTATATTTCTGTGTATCTGTGGACACTCCCTTCGTGGAGATTATTTACATATATATGTGATTTCTGTGGACTTGCTTTACTATTTTGCTACAGTTGCGATCGATTTGGCCGGCAGGATCGGCGTTTTGTAGTGATGACCTTCCCGGATGCGAAGGTGTCACCGCAAAGCAACGGTTCTGGGCTTAAGACCCCGGTGTTTTTAAAAAGAAAAAAAGGGGGGGGGGTCTTACAAGTGGTATCAAAGCAGACCTCGATCGAAAAGTAGCAGTCCACAACCCTGGGTCACCCCCGCGCGAGTTAGTTTGGGGACAAACTAAGCAGCGGAAGCAGTGGTGTGCCCATATGGGGGATCACATGTAAATTGTCCACTTTTATCAGGTATTGAGTCGATTACCTACTAATGTAGTTCGTTTTGCAGCCCCCAGCTCAGCCCACCCTACAAGGTGGAGCTCAGCAGACTCCAGACATTGCACCACCTCCCATGGTCCCCACACCTTTCCTTCAGTCAGACATGGGGCAAACCCTTACAGCTATCCTTGAGGCCTTCCGGGCTCAGCAGGCTCCGGCCCAGCAGCCAAACCCAGGGGCCAACTGGATGAGCACCTTCCGAGGACTCTCTCCCCCGTCATACTTGGGGACAGAGTCGGCAGTGCGGACAGAGGAGTGGCTGGATGTTATGTACGAGATGTTGACTGGGATACGATGCCCTTGGGAGGAGAGGGTGGCCTTGGTGGTATCTTGCTTGGAGTCCCATGCCAAGAGGTGGTGGAAGACGCTGTTGGACACGACGTTTGCCGATAGGGAGATTGCAGAAATTACTTGGGAGGAATTCAGGGCCACGCTGCTGGAGCACTTTGTTCCGCAGTCGGCCAGGGACGAGTTGGAGGAGCGGTTCTTGCAGCTGAGGCAGGGCACCAGGACGGTGGTGGAGTACCACCGAGAGTTCGACCATTTGGCCCGATATGCGGGTTCTTACCAGCTGGACGAAGCAGGATACGTCAAGAGATTCTATAAGGGCCTAAAAGAGGAGTTGAGGGAGGCCTTGCTGTTTGTATCTGACGGGCCTATCTCCCGGATTTTGGAGATGGCGAAGAGGATTGAGGCCGATTGACACACCACTCGGGGCCGGAAGCGGCAAGCGGAGGATCAGGGCCGGAGGGCCCGAAATGATCAGCGGCGAGGCACCATACCAGATGGGAGAAGGACAGAGGAGCAGCCTCGTCAGGAGGTGAGGCAGGAGCCGAGAGAGCAGGTGGTTTTGGCCCCTCAACCTCTTCGGATACAGGAGATGCCGAGACCCGGGGGTATGGCGTATCCCCCGCCGGAGTGCTTCCATTGTCATCAGGTGGGACACCTCCGGAGAAACTGCCCCATGAGGGGGGCACCACCTCCAGCACCACAGGGTGGCCCACCTGCCCAGCATTTCGGAGGCCGAGGACGCGACCGATGACGTGGTTACCAGGGAGGAGACCGAAGACAGGAAAGGGAGCAGGCATATGCCTTGGATCTGGCACAGCCTCGAAATCCAGAGCGGGTCATCACAGGTAAGCTAAGATGTTTTAAATTTTTTAAACTAAATTCCCGTTCTCAATTGTCCAACAAGTAGAACTGCCCTAAGTAGAATAAATAGCAAAGAAAACGCGTTATAAAATACTAAGACATTCAATCGTCTCAGGTATAGTTTTCATCAGCGGCAAGCCCGCCTATACTCTGTTCGACACGGGTGCTTCGCACTCGTTCGTGTCGGAGGCCTTTCTGGAAGGGCTGGAAGGAGTGGAACGGTTCACAGGCCGGATGAGGAGGGTGCGTCTACCCGACGGATCAGAGATACTCACCTCAGCCCACTGCAACATGGAGGCGGAGATTGGAGGGAAGTCGTTCGAAGTTCCGGCAACGGTCCTGAGGATGCCAGTCTTCGAGCTGATCCTGGGCATGACTTGGTTGCAGTGGAATCATGCCCAGATTGATTGTCAAGCGAAAAGGATCACCGTGAGGCACGGGGACTCTACCATCATCATCGAAGGTATAAGACCTGCCTCACGTATACCCTTATCTTCAGTACAGGCCGTTAAGGCCTATTTACAGGGGGAGGAGGTCTACAAGGTGCTGTTTGAGATGGCGGAGGCCGCGAGTTCTATATCGAATATTCCGGTGGTGCGGGAGTTTGAGGACGTCTTTCCAGAGAAATTACCCGGATTACCCCCGCGCAGGGAGCAGGACTTCCAGATACAGCTTGTGCCGGGGGCCAAGCCAGCGTCCAAGGCACCTTACCGGATGGCCCCAAAGGAGTTGACAGAGTTCCGGAGCCAGCTTCAGGAGTTAGTGGAAGCCGGATTTGTCCGGCCAAGCTCTTCACCTTGGGGAGCCCCGGTATTGTTCGTCAAGAAGAAAGACGGGACCCTCAGATTGTGCATCGACTATCGAGCACTAAATCGGCTGACGGTCCGAAACACCTATCCACTGCCAAGGATAGACGAGCTGTTCGACCAGCTGCAGGGAGCGCAGTTCTTTTCGAAATTAGATTTGAGGTCGGGATACTACCAGCTTCGGATTCGGGAGGAGGACATCCAGAAGACTGCTTTTAGTAGCAGATATGGTTTATACGAGTTTACGGTGATGCCCTTCGGACTCACCAATGCACCATCAGCGTTCATGACCCTCATGAACCAAGTCTTCAAGGAATATCTTGATGTGTTTGTCATTGTGTTCATCGATGACATCCTCATTTACTCGAGGACGGAGAAGGAGCACACTCGCCATCTGACACTGACCCTGCAGAGACTGCGGGAAAATCATCTATATGCGAAGTTTAGTAAATGTCAGTTCTGGCTGAAGCAGGTGGGCTTCTTAGGCCATATTATCAGTGGAGCCGGATTGGCAGTGGACCCGGCAAAGATTCAGGCTATTCGGGATTGGCCGCAGCTGAAGACAGCCATCGACGTACGGAGTTTTCTAGGACTTGCCGGTTACTACCGGAAGTTCGTGGAGGGATTCTCTCGAATCGCCCTCCCGCTCACATCCTTGACGAAGAAGGAGGTACCGTTCGTATGGACCCCGCAGTGCCAGGCAGCTTTCCAGGAGCTGAAGGATCGGCTAACCACGGCTCCCATTCTTACTCTCCCCTCGGGGAGGGAAGGATTTCAGGTCTACACTGACGCTTCCTACCAGGGTATGGGAGCTGTACTGATGCAGAAGAGCCATGTGATTGCATATGCATCTCGCCAGTTGAAGAAGCACGAACAGAACTATCCAGTGCACGACCTTGAGATGGGGGCGGTCGTTTTTGCTTTGAAGGTCTGGCGCCATTATCTTTATGGAGTCCACTGCGATATCTATTCCGACCACAAGAACCTAAAATACGTGGACACGCAGAAGGAACTGAACATCAGGCAGAGGCGCTGGGTGGAGTTCCTTGCAGATTATCAGTATGAGATGCACTACCATCCAGGGAAGGAAAACGTGGTGGCGGACGCATTGAGTCGGAGAGCTGCCACTTCCGAAGTCGGGCCTCAGGTCATGTCTATGGAGCTGGTGAGGAGATTGGAGGATATGCACATCACACTGGTGTCATCCGAGGACCCCGAGCTTTACACGGAGTATTTAGCAGCGGTGAGTACTACAGACGATATCCGGGACAGAGTCAGAGATGGGCAGAGGCGAGATGCCAAATTGGAGCCGATATTTTGGGCCTTGGAGAACGGTACAGTAGGGGATTACACGATGAGGGACGGCGTGGTATGCTTTAGAGGTCGGACTTATATACCGGAAGGAGGCCAGGTCCGGGAAGATATCATGGCGGAGGCCCACCACAGCAGATACTCGGTGCACCCGGGGATCACGAAGATGACTGCGGACTTAAAGAAGACTATGTACTGGCCAGACATGAAGAAGGATATCACTCAGTTTGTGACCCACTGCGAAGCGTGCCAGCTAGTGAAGGCGGAGTGCAAAAACCCCGCAGGATTGTTGCAACCACTCCCGGTACCGGAGTGGAAGTTTGAAGACATCGCGATGGACTTTATCCATGGACTTCCCCGATCACGGACGGGAAACGACTCGATTTGGGTCATCATCGATCGGTTGACGAAGGTGGCCAGATTCATTTCGATCAGGAAGGACGACTCTGTGGGAGTATTAGTGCGGAGATTTGTGGAGCAGTTCGTTCGATATCACGGGGTGCCCAAGACGATCGTGTCGGATCGGGATGACCGGTTCACTTCCAGGGAGTGGAGATCCGTGCGGGCTTACTTAGGCACGCGTTTGACCTTCAGCACCGCATTCCATCCCCAGACGGATGGGCAGACGGAGCGCACCAATCGGACGCTGGAAGATCTTTTGAGGCTGTGCATTTTGGACCGCGGGGAACCGTGGGAGAAGCTCTTACCCCTTGTCGAGTTCTCCTATAACAACAGCTACCAGTCCAGTATCAGGATGACGCATTACGAAGCCTTGTATGGAAGGAAATGCAGGACCCCGCTTTCTTGGATTCAGGACGAGGATCCGAAGTTGTTGGGATCAGATTTTGTTGAAGACACTGAGGCTCAGGTGAGGCTGATCAGAGACAGGATGCTAGAGGCGCAGAGCAGACATGCTAAGTACTATGACGCCCGACATCGTCAGGTAGAGTTTCAGGTGGGGGACCAAGTGTTTCTGAAGATCCGGCCTATGCATGAAGTTTCACGAGTGCGTGGTCGGAAGAAGAAGCTCAGCCCTAGGTATATGGGCCCTTACAGGATCCTGAAGCGGATCGGACCCCTAGCTTACAGGCTGGAGTTGCCACCAGAGCTGGAAGCCTTGCATGATGTGTTCCATATTTCCTCGCTCAGGAGGGCTCTATTACGCCCGGAGCAGCACATTTTGACCACAGATGGACCGGTAGCCTCAGACCGGTCAGTCCGCTTAGAGCCAGTACGGATCGACGACAAAGGAGTACGGATCTTACGCCGCAAGAAGATACCCTTAGTCAAGGTCTTGTGGAGGAACCACGGCCAGGAAGAGCATACCTGGGAACCGCAAGACCTGATGCGTCAAAAGTACCCAGAGCTGTTCAGTCAGGTATACCTCACAACCCCTCAAAATGTTTAATTCAGGTTTCCCTTTAAACCTAATTTAGTAAACATGGCGTCGTGATGGGATGTTACAAGTTTCTTTTCTTCGGTAGAAATTCCCGTAGGCTTAACTTTGATTTCAGGGACGAAATCTTTTTTTTGTTTATTGGGATTTGTAACATCCCATTTCCAACTAGACCCCTAAGAGTGGTTTTGACCATTACTAGGTCACGACAAAACCCTAGGAAGCCAGAAATGGGCCAAGAGATAGAAGGCCAAGATGAGGATCACCATGGTCTGCCTATGACACAACCACATCACCAAATCTAGGGTTTGACCTAGGGCTTCACCATGACTCCATGACCCCACTACAACATCACTAACCCATTAGAGGGTCCACTAGAGTCTTAAGGGTCCATTGGAGTCAACCCCAGGTGACCAATTTGACCTGGGACCACCATAGGCCTAAATAGGGCAAGGTGCCCTAATCAAGGGCAGTTGACCTCTAATGTGCCCAACTAACCCTACCAAGGACTTCCTAGACCTAAAGTGAGGTCAATGAGTCTCTTAGAACCCAAGAAGGGCAGTCCAAGAGGTTAAGTTGACCAAAGTCAACTCTGACCCTAAATAGGTCAAACTGGTCTACATATGGTCAACTGACCATCCCCAAGCTAAGTGGACCCCACCCAAGCCCACCTAACCCTAGAGTGAGGTCAATGTGTCACCTAGGACCCATTGGGGTCCACCCAAGAGGCTAAGTTGACCAAAGTCAACTCTAACCCTAAATGGGTCAACCTAACCTACATTGGGTCAAACTGACATACACAAGGGCCAATTGAAGTTACCTTAGCCAAGTGGACCCCACACATACCCTCATAACCCTAGTGAGAGGCCAATGGGTCACCAAGGACCCATTGAGACCAATCAAAAAGGCTAAGTTGAGCAAAGTCAACTCTAGCCCTAAAATGGTCAAGTGCCCTACCTAAGGGTCAAGTGACCTCCAAGGGGCCAAGACAACCCTACCTAGTCCTTAGGGGAGACCAATGGGTCACCAAGGATCCATTAGGGGCAAACTCAAAGACCAAATTGACCAAGTTCACCCTAGCCTAGGTTTGGGTCAAGCTAGCCCAAATGGGCTAACTCAAGCTCAAGCCCAATTCTCTTGGGCTAACCTTGCCTTGATGGAGGAAATAAGCATGTGGGCTGCCATTGGGTTAGGTAGGAGTCAAAATTCAGCTTGATGTATAGGAGAGAGAAAAAGCTTCAAAGGGAAGAGAGAGAAAGAGAAGAGAAGAAATGGAGGAAGACTTGGGCTCATCCTTCCCCTTCCCCAACCTTCCCCAACCTCCCATTCAATTCCCTAAGACCAGAGGAGTGCAACCAGCTACCCATTGACTGGCTGGAGCCAGCATTTCCCCCCTACCTACCATGGCCGCCAAGCTTGACCAAGAACCAATAATGGCAAATGCATTTCCAGCCACCTAACACCCCTTCTCTTCATTTTAAAAGCTTCACTGGACTCCAAGGAATCAGTCCCACCCCTTACCCGAAGGAGCCAGAGCTGTTCACTGTGTTGTTGCAGAAATCCGACCACCACCACCACAAAAATGGCATCCCGGCGATCGGCAAGGATTCAGGCCACCAGAAAGGTCCTCCTCCACTCCTTCTCTCATGGATAGTTCTTAGCAATCAGTAGGTTCAAGGTTCGGGCTCAATTGAGCCCGAATCCATTTCGAATTTTCATGATTTTTCAATGAAAATCCTCTTCTCGGGATCGCCGGAAAAGGCTCTTCCGGCGGCCAAGTCGCCGCCTGGCGACGGCCACCACCTCAATGGAGGTGGTGGTGGCGGTGGCCGGCCGGGGAGGTGGCCGGATCGCCGGCGGCAGCGTCTGGAAAGTGCTCCAGGCGGGATCAATCTGGACCATCGGCTGGAGGAAGGAGATGACTGGATGCCGTCTATCCATGCGCCAAGATTCGTGCAAGGGATGCATTAAACTATAGGCTTCATATATTCTCATTTGATTTCTGTCACACCTTATATAATTAATGTATTTAATATTTAAAAATAGTTAGAAGCACTGTATGAGAAATTGGTCAACAGAGGATTTGTAGCCCCTTGGGTCTAGTTTGTTTTAAAATTGGTTTGGACCAATTTGGGTGATTGGTTTGACCAGGGCACCCATTTTGGTGGGGCCTACACATTGGGCTAGGCAGAACTTCAATTGAGTGCCCACACTTTATCTTTGATCCAAATGAGCTGTAATTTTGGCAGGGAGTCAATCTAGACCATATCTAGGAGTACACCAAAAATGGGAACTTTTGGGGACACTTTTTATATAGTTTTGGAAATTATTTAATTTCTCTATGATAATTTAATTAGGTGGTCTAATGACCTCCAAACCCTCCCAAATTTTGGGGAGTGGTCCCTGGCCTCATGTTATGTATCTGTATAAAGTTTCACCTAATTTGTGTGTGTTTTGAATAGGTATTGACCCAACCCTAACTTTACCTTAATAAGGGTATTTTGGTCAAAAAGTGCACTTTTGATTTTGAGTGACCAAATCACCTCAACAGAGGCTGAAATTTGGGCCACTGACTTGGTATGACATTTAGCACCTCCCCATGGAATGTGGGGTAGAGTGGAATTGATTTGCCCTAAGTTCCTAGGCCAAACCCTAAGGAAGGACCTTTGTGCCTTGTGAAGGGCATGAGTCCTAAACACCTTGGATGAACTTCAAATTTTGTATGGAGGGTCGTAGGGTATATAAAACCCTCTGGTAAAAATCCTAAATGATTTTGAAAAGGGTAGGGCCTACGAAACCCTAACCCTAGCTTAGGTCATAAAACTTGTAGTGCTAGTTTAGGTTAGCTAAACTCCTTGAAATATAATAAAATTTGGGTAGTGTGGGAATAAGGATATTTTGAGCCTCTGGTAGTTTATTTGGGAAGTTTTGATCAATATTTGTAGCACTTCATTTGTAACCAATAGGATTGCCCTAATTAATAATTTGACTATTGTGATCTCACTGCCCATTGAAAGGTCATGAAAATTTGGCAGAGGTAGGATTAGACCATATTGATCATATATGATTTTTAATAGAATTTTTGGATACATAATTAGGGCATCTACTTCACAAGTGCATTACTTTAGTTACATACTAAATAATTCTTACAAGAGCTCAATACTTGTTGAACAATTATGAAACTTGATACATAGTGTTCCTAGTTCATCATTATCATGTGGGAATTTATTTGAAAATATTTGATGGATAATTAGTATACTTTGTTCATTAACCCATAAACTTGGAATTTCATGAGAAAATCAAGTATAGCCTTATTATTAAATGATAAATTATGAAACTTGATCTAGAGTATTTATATGCCATCATAACCATTCTTGAATTTTCTCTGAATTTTTGGAGGTATTATTGCTGTAAAATCTTTTAAAATAACTTATTATGAGATATATTTGAAATTGAAATTAAAGGCTTAAACATTGCTGAAAAATTGGAAGACGTAGGCTTTAGAGTTTATTATTCATTTTGTAATTAACATAAATTTAGTGAATTATTATCTTGTCTGAATTTGGTACTTCATGTTCAAAACTTGGGCTTTTTGGATACTAGAATAAATAAATAAATTATCAGACAAATTAGGAAAATTATGAATTTCTGGATTTATGCTAAAAATGTAATTATATCCCTCTAATAATTATCATAGGGGTACTGGATGATTATTTGATGTACCTCCCTTTTTTACGAGTCATATAGCTTAAGAGGTCTGCATATAGTAAAAACTGCAGAAATCATGTTGGAGTATAATTGGATGCATGTCTTGGGATTAGTGGTAGGCTGGTTTGGATGGATAAAGATAAGTTCATTATTGGTAGTAGGAGGAGTAGAGGGATGGATTGACTAGAGTTAGGTGGTGCCCGGGATCGACGAAAGATCGTCTTCCCCGAGATGAGGTAGAGTCAAATCACCCTAAGATTAGTCTATTGTAACATGAGAAGGTAATGGGTAAGAGAATCAACCAATAATAATAATAAGCAGCCTGCGAAAGAGAACGCTGGGCGTAATCCCAACATAGTTCCTAGTGCCCCTTGAGAGCCCTTCACAGGGAATACCGGGGGCAGTCCTGGGTTAACGTAAACTGTATTAACAAGCTGAAAAGAGTAACTTAGTAATTAGGGTTGCACATTTCACGAACACAGATAGCACTGGAAGATAGTTGGAAGCTTCGGCTTGGATGGTTAAGAGACGGACGTTTGGGTCCGGGGAGCTTTGACTCGATTGCTGAGACGGACATTTTGGTCCGGGGAGCTTCGGCTCGGTTTTTGGATACGTTAAATTTGCATGTGCATAAAAGGAAAGGAAATTAAGGTGGTGGGTCTTCGATATTGGAGGGTCGATGCACCGACGCCAATACGCTGACTCGGCAAGTGTGGTTAGCACTTCGGCAACAGAAGTCCGGTGCGCCAGCCGGCAAGAGTACGCAGGAGTCCGCTTCGTGCACCAAGCGTTGAGGCGTACGATAGGTCTGACCGGTAGTGCTTTACTGGTTTAGAGGTGGGCGAGGCCCAACCCACCGCTTCCGTCTGCCACTACGGAGGTATCCTGGGAGGTTATGGCTCCAGAAAGGGGGAACTAAAGGTCTGTGTGCACAGAGTCGGGTGTGTGTGTTGCACTTGCTTGTTCCATCATACCCACTTGCATGTCATAGCATAATCGATTCATTTAACCCTGACACCTAAAGTATAAGTGAAATGAGACGCTTATACATTAGGATCTGCAAAACGACCCCTTAGTCTATAAGCTTGTGTGGGCAAGTTTATAAATTAAAGGTTAAATTCTTTATATATATAATGTTGTTATTAACCGACACCCCAACGTATAAATTGGTATGAGACTTTTTATACAATGAGAGCCCTGTAAAAGATCCCTTGCTTATACGTTTCGTATAAGTTAAGGTTATTTTTCATACTTTGCTTTACTGCCACATGTACTATAAAAATTGCCAGTATAGGTCCGCTGCCATCTGATTCTTGTTTACTCTCCACCTTCAAGTCCTCCCCCTTCTTCCTCTCCGCTCGGTGCCTAGGGGCCATGGGGGAAGGGGCGGATGATGATAGGAACTTAGTCTTTTAGACTAACGGTTTTCGAACCACATCATTTTAGGGGACCGTGGAGCCCAGCATGGACGAGCAGCCCCAGAGGTCGGCACGCTTGGAGATCGGGCAGTCTAGTTCCGGTGTTCAGACGGCAAGGACTGTGAGTCCTGATCGCTACTAGTAGTTATATTAGTTTGCTTCCGCGTTGAGAGATTTGTAGTGAGGACATGATGTACTGGGCATGAGCCCAAGATCTTATATTTCTGTGTATCTGTGGACACTCCCTTCGTGGAGATTATTTACATATATATGTGATTTCTGTGGACTTGCTTTACTATTTTGCTACAGTTGCGATCGATTTGGCCGGCAGGATCGGCGTTTTGTAGTGATGACCTTCCCGGGTGCGAAGGTGTCACCGCAAAGCGACAGTTCTGGGCCTAAGACCCCGGTGTTTTTAAAAAGAAAAAAGGGGGGGGGGTCTTACAGGTAGCATCCGTGTAACCACTTACAACGAGCTCTTCCTCTCCGCCGAATACCAAGAACATATCCTTAGTCCTTCGCAAGTACTTCAGGATATTCTTGACGGCTATCCAGTGACCTTCGCCGGGATCAGACTGATATCTGTTAGTCATGATCAAAACATAAGAGACATCGGGTCTAGTACATAACATTGCATACATAATTGACCCAATTGATAAAGCATATGAAACCAACTTCATACGGTCCTTATCTTCACAAGACTTAGGACAGTGGTCCTTAAAGAGACTCATACCATGAGACATGAACAAGAATCCTTTCTTGGACTCGAGCATGCTGAACTATTTCAACACCTTGTCAATGTATGTACTTTGGGTCAAACCCAACAACTTCTTCGATCTATCTCTATAGATCTTAATACCGAGTATATAAGTCGCTTCCACTAAGTCCTTCATCGAAAATCAGTCCCCTAGGTTGTTTTTAACAACTTGCAGGGTTGATTTGTCATTCCCGATCAACAATATGTCATCTACATACAAAATCAGGAAGACAACTATGCTCCCACTAATCCGTTTATAAACACAAGATTCATCCTCATTCTTGACAAAACCAGGCTCTTTGATCTTTTCATCAAAACGAAGATTCCAACTTCGAGAGGCCTGTTCCAATCCATAAATGGATCTCTGCAGCTTGAGTATTTTAGTGGCTTCACCTGGAGATACAAAACCCTCAGGTTGTGTCATATACACTTCCTCGAGAAGGTTCCCATTAAGAAAAGCCGTTTTGACATCCATCTGCCAGATCTCGTAGTCATAATACACAGCAATAACAAACAGAATTTTGATGGACTTAACCATGACAATAGGGGAAAAGGTTTCATCATAGTCAACACCATGAATTTGCTTGAGACTTTTAGCCACAAGTTGCCCTTTGAATGTCTGTACATTCTCATCCATGCCGGTCTTCTTCTTGAAGACCCACTTGCACTCTATGAGTCTTACCCCTTCAGGTGGTTCCACCAAAGTCCATACTTGGTTTTTCATACATGGAGTGCATTTCAGATTTCATGGGCTCAAGCCACTTCTCGGAGTCCGGTCCACACATAGCCTCCTGGTAGATTGCATGCTCATCACTATGATCCATAAGCAACACATTATCTATTTGAGATACGAGAAATCCATATCTCTCAAGCTCAAACCTTGGTCTACCAGATCTACGTGGAACTTGTGTTTCCTGAGCAGGTTCTCCAGCTATGACTACTTGTAATCCTAACTCAGGTTCTAATTCCGGATCATTCACTGTTTGTGGTTCCTAAACTTCTTCAAGTTCTACCCTGTCTGTCTTTCTACTTAAGAACTCTTTCTCAAGAAAGACACCAGTACTTGCGACAAACACTTTGACCTCGTACGACAGGTAGAAATCGTACCATTTGGTTTCTCTAGGATACCCCACAAGATAACATTTATCTGATTTGGGTTCCAGCTTATCAGACATTTGACGTCTTACGTATGCCTCACAGTCCCAAACCTTAATGAACGACATACTGAGACGCTTCCCAGTTCATATCTCATATGATGTCTTTAGAATCGCTTTTGTTGGAGCACGATTTAATGTTAAAGCAGCAGTTTCTAGAGCAAACCCCCAATGGAAACAGACAGATCTGCATGACTTATCATCGACCGTACCATGTCTAACAAAGTACGATTCCTCCTTTCAGACACACCATTATGCTGTGATGTTATAGGTGGAGTAAGCTGTGATACAATACCACACTTTATCAGATGATCACAGAACTCACGACTTAGGTATTCGCCAACTCGATCAGATCAGAGTGCTTTAACCTTTTTACCCAGCTGGTTTTCTACTTCGATTATAAACAATTTGAATTTTTCAAAGGTTTCGTATTTGCACTTTATAAGATACACGTATCCGTATCTACTGAAATCATCAGTAAATGTAACAAAGTAGAAGAACCCACCTCTAGCTATAGAACTCATGGGTGCACATACATTACTATGTACTATACCCAAGAGATCATCAGCCCTCTCATTGAAGCCAGTGAAAGGGACTTTAGTCATCTTGCCTAACAAACAAGATTCACATCTCTCAAATTATTCATAATCAAATTAGTCCAACAGTCCATCTCTATGAAGCTTGAATATACGTTTCTCATTTATATGACCAAAACGACAATGCCAAAGATACGTAGGGTTTGAGTCATTTGTTCTTATTCTTTTAGTATTTTCAATATTATAGATCAGATGGTGTAAGTTCAAAACATACAGACCATTAAACATTTTGGCTACAGCATAACAAACATTATTCTTAAATATTGAACAACAATTATTCTTAATAATAAACGAAAAACCCACCATGTCCAAACATGAAATAGATATAATGTTTCTAGTTATGTAAGAAACAAAATAATAATTTTCTAGTTCTATTACAAGCCCACTGGGCAAAGAAAGATGATAACCCCCCCCCAGCAACATCAACAACTCTTGCTCCATTGCCAACGCGCAGGTCCAGCTCTCATTTACTCAACATTCTTCTCCTTTCCTGTTCCTGCACATTTATACAAATGTGAGAACCACATCCGGTATCCAATACCCATGATGAAGGAGCAAAAAAGTTTATCTCTATAACATATATACCTGATGTGGAGGTTATACCTTCTCTTATCTTTTACAGACCCTCAATGTATGAAGGACAATTCCTCCTCCAATGACCAGCCTTGCCACTGTGGTGACACTTTTCTTCCTTCCCCGAGCCTTTCTTTTTCAGTGTAGAAGACTTGGGCTCCAGTCCAGATTTAGGTCCCACCTTCATTTTCTTGAAGCCCTTGGGCTTGCCCTTGTCTTTATGCACCATCAATATCGGGCTACAAGGCTTGACCTTCTTCATGTTTATCTCGGCAGTTCGTAACATGTCTAGGAGCTCAGACAGTGTCTTGTCTATTTCATTCATGTTATAGTTCAAAACAAACTACTCATAACTGTCCGACAACGATTGCAGTATCAGGTCTGTAGCCAACTCTTGGCCCAGAGGGAACCCTAGTCTTTCAGGGTTCTCGATATACCCAATCATCTTGAGTACGTAAGTCCCTACTAGGTCCCGAACTCCCATCTTACATTGGAACAATGCCTTAGTGACGTCAAATCTCTCTTGACGAGCTTGCCCGTGAAAAATTTTCTTGAGATGCTCGTCAATGTTCTTGCAACTCATGTTCTCATGTTGCTTCTGAAGCTCAGAGTTCATGGTCGCTAACATGAGACATTCAACATCTAAGGAGTCGTCGAGATACTTCTTATAAACATCTTTATCAGCACGGGGTGCATTCCCGACAGTCTTATCAGGGGATTCCTCTTCCAAAACGTAGAGCTTGCGCTCTTGTATGAGTACAATTCTCAGGTTCCTATACCAGTCCAAATAATTTGTACCACTCAGCTTTTCCTTCTCAACGATCGCTCCGAGGGACATGGTGGAGTGTGAACCACTTGTCATGGAAATTTTATAAGAATACAAGCAAAACAAATTAGTACCACAGTTCAAAATACAATTTATCTTTCAATTAAGACTTTAATCAAAAGCTCCCACTATTTTTATCAAACTGATAATCCTCGATATCAATTCGAAGAGTTTGACGAGTAACCCTTTCAGTGGACAAGATCCATATTTCACTAACACTATGAGTCAGTTTTGGCTTTTCTCTTATAATGCAGCTATTTAGGTAGACAACGCTTGCCAATTGCATCACTATGCAATTCTTGTATGACTGGTGAATAACTTTTTATTCGCATCCATCATATGGTGCATGCCAACCCCATGCCTCTGGGACAACTCAACCTTTGAGGTCACCCAGTTAAGCTAGATCCGATGTCGACGGTGAGATATCACAATTATCCGCTCGCACCCTCACCAAGATAGATTAATGCACCTTGCTTTGGCAAGCCCACACTTCATTAATCGAGGCAGGAAGAGTGTCATCCATCAGAAGACTTCCGAATACTTAATATTGCTTAAGAGATTTTAGATAACTGATTAACTCTTTAATCATGGTTAACACTTAACCAGCGTGCACATCAAACATAATAAAATACAACAAACATAATCCAAATGCATCGCAGATGTGCACAAGAATCATCAGCACTTGATGAACTGGGCTAAGTCTGAACATCTAGAACATGTCCAAATCTTCAGACCTACATGCACTGGACATGAGCAACACTAACTCCACTTACACAGTAGACAAGTTCGTAACTTCATGTGAGATTCAAAATCTAACACATGCTTAGTTTCACAAACCAACAAAGTGACGGTTACTGTTAAGAAGTAAAGTTCAAATAAATCACACGCGTTCTTGGAAAGGTCCAAGACTAGATTTGGGCATTTGGAACACTTCTAAATCTCCAAATCTACACGACATGGATTTAGCAACTTCTGAAACAATGAATATTGCCGACAACCTAGCTCTGATACCACTGTTGGGTTTTATTAGGATGACACAACACTTGTGCACACAACGGAAATAAGAACAAGTAAAACCCAAACAAGTTCGGATCTGACAATATTCATGAATTAAGAAGTAAATCATGCTGTAATAAAATTACCTTTGAGGGATTGAGTCAAAACTCAATCTAGATGCTCCAAAAAATTCTAACCGGTCACTAGCGGCTTGAGTATTGAGCGCAGAAAGTATATCTGTGCCTCTACAAGAAATCCACACGATTGGGAGAACCCGTAGCAACTTGTCGCACAAGTTCTAGATCGGGAGAGAACATTCAGCGTCTCCACATACTGCTAGATCTGTTGTAGTAGCGGCGGCGACGACACTCGCCGGGATCAGGATCGGGATCGGCGAAGACAAAGACAGAACTATTTCCGTCGGGCTTTTAGAGTTATCGGTCTGTTCGCACAGTACGGCTCGTGTGCTCAGACAGAAGAATGATCTCTTATGTGTCAAACCCTAAAACTTCCTATTTATACCCAAAGGGAATAAACAAATCGGCCCGTCGCTTGTCGCAGACCCAGGACTTAGACAAAAGACCTTCGACCAGACAACAATTTGTCTAGACGAATCGTCAAGTATCTACATGATATACAACGAAGTCAACGCCAACCTCCAACCGAGACAACACTTAAATCGACGAAGGCGTTGAATGGACTCAACGCCGTCAACGTCTCTCTGCGCCATGACGTTGAGTGAACTCAACACACCCAACGCCAAAGGCCAGATACAACATTCGACGAATTTGCGCCAAAGGCCAAAACCGTCAGACGAAGTTCGACGAATCAGCGGTAAGGGCCAATTTGACGAATAAGCGCCAAAGCCAATTCGTCGAACTCATCTGCGCCAAGGCCAATTCGTCGAACAGAATTCGACGAATCTGCGCCATATGCCAAATTCGTCGAACTGAGTTCGACGACTATGCTAAGGCGCTGAGTTAACTCAACGCATTCAACGCTTTTGCCTTAGAATATTTCAGTCCTTTTTTCTCATCATATGAGCTGCACCATACAGATTCAAACTCTCAATTTCCCCACAATCTTATGTGCGACCCTGATAGGCTCATACTGAGTTGGCAGTGAGGCTACATGCTTGATCACTTACAGATCACTGTGGTTGCATCAATAGAAAAAACATATTATTTTTCATATATATTACTATAAGAAATTAAGGAATCAAATCACATTTTATGAGCATGTTAGCATGTTAAATTGCTTAAAACTAGAAGTCATGGCCTTAAAAAGGAGAATGTTCTATATTTGCGTTGCACATAAAGATGTGTCCACCCCTTCATTTTTCATTGTTAAAACGATAGAATCTACGATTGACACTGCTGAAGGAAAGAATGCTTTCTATTTCTCATCATAAAAAATTATGTTACAACATTCTGAGCCATATGTATAAAGTACCTAATACAATATACATAAATGGCCTCTAAGAAGGTAATTACAACATTAATTATCTATTTAACACCCCCTTATGTTCGTTAAAGACTAAACACTCAAACACTTTGTAAAAGTATCTGCAAGTTGATCATTTGATTTAATAAAGGGAATGTTGAAGCCAAAAACTGGGCTCAACGAGAGTTCGGACCTTGAGGTGTAGCCAACACCTACTTATCCCAAACCTTAACCCCTGACTAGTGACGAAGAACCTAGAACTGACCCAAAGTCTCAGCTGGGAGGTCCCTCCTCTAATCCGGAAGATATCTGGGTGCTTCCCCTCCAAATCCAATTGCTGAGCTAGGAGTACCTCAGAATGCACTAAAAGGATTTTTAGAAAGTGAGAAAATATGAAAGCCCTGCCTTTTGAGGTATCCTGTGGGTCTATTTATAGATTTTCAGTATCTGGTCTGGCAACAACGTAATTCCGCTGTGCAAAAAGACTAACTGCACACCCGAGGGTATTCTGGTAATTTTACCTGAGGTCAATCTGGTAATTTTATCCGAGGGCAAATTGGTAATTTTACCCCCGGACCATACTGGGCGGAAGCCTTTCCGCCGCTATGTAAGTTTTTCGCCTGCCCCATACCAACCTTGAAGAGATCCCGCCTGCCCGGGCGCAAGCCCTCACACATGCTCTGGGCGAGAACCATCTCGCCTGCCATGGGGCGAGAACCCTCTTGCTTGCCATGGGCGAGAACCCTTTTGTTTGCCATGGGCGGGAACCCTCTTGCTCATCTGCTAGTGACCCAGCCTCTAGCTTAAGGCTAGCCCAAGGCTAGCCCAACCCTCGTCCTTGGGGCGCCTAGGTCCCACCCAACGAATATGAGGTTGTACACAATCCCCGCTCTTTGCGAGCTAGCCTTGTGCTCGAAAAGACACGTCCAACCCCAAATATTCGTTGGACACTTGCTGATTTGGCAGGGAGTCTTGGATGACCCCCACCCGGTCCTGTATATATATACCGTCGGGCCAGTTCTCACGCCACAGTTGTTGTCATCGCCTTCCGCTTTAGCGCCCACAAGGCTATCAAGATGTATGCCAAGCGTAGCGAGAAGCCACTCTCGAAATAATTCCAAGACCGTCTCGCAGCGGCTCTTTCGAGAGCCCGTGCCAACTGCGTCGGGGTTGTCCTCTGGCTCATGTGCGAGAGGCTGGCCAGCACGCCTTCCCGGTCGAAGAGAGGAAGACTAAGTCGGTCAGGCGTGACCACTTGAAGAAAGATCTTGCCTCGCCCTCCCCGACCCCCGATCGCCCCTAGAACCCCTCTTCCCTGCCCGAGGTATTCATCTTTGCTTCACTTTTTGGTGTAATCCCGCTTCGCTGCGTCTGATACGCTGCCCTTCCCGCCGACAGTTCCAAAAACTGCCGCTGACAACCCTCCAGCGGTTATCGAGTCGATTCATCCCCCGGGCGAGAACTCGCAGCTGGTCTCGGAGGCCATCCCCCCGACTACCCAAGTCCAGCGCGCGATCCATCCCGGTAACTTTTCCTGTCACTCATCTCATGTGACCTGCATTCCTCTTGCTGACTCGTGTTTTCGCAGCTCCCACCACCAACAGCCCAAAGCTCACTTACCAGAGCCCCCAAACTCCCGCGCCCAACGATCCCGAGACCGCGACATCCGATCTCCCCCTTTCGCCTGGGAGGGTTATAACTGCACCAAACGCACCCGCGCCAGGGTCTCGGCCGTCGGCGGAAAGAAGACACTGCCGCCCTCCAGCTGGCCGTAAGCAATACCCTGAAGCACGCGAGGCACCGCCCGGGACGGGGTAAACCGATACATCTGTTCTTTGGGAAAAGCGCGGAAGGGCAGCCATGCCCTTCTCGCCAATCTGCTGCCGAGAGCCCACCCCTGTTATAGGTAAGCAGTCCTCGCGCAGTCTTTTCGCCCTTGCTTGATTTGACTAGATCTTTCCTGTTAGATCCGACGACTGCGGAGGCGGAAGCCGATGAAGAAGAGGGAGCGATCTCGCCCCTGCCCTATCCCAGCGACATGGAGGAATATCTAGACGCCGACGGGAGCGGCAGAACTCGGCGAAAGAGGATAACGGAAGTCCTGACGAAGCTTGTTTCGCTGCGCCAAGCCGATTTGCTGGCATTGACGAGACTCGAAAAGTCGGTTGAAGGACGGATGTCTGTGATCGAGAGGGACTACACTCACCTTCTCGGCGAACAGGAGCGCCAGGTCGAGTGCGAGGAGACATCCCCTGGAAGGCACATTGCGCGAGTTCGGGACCAGCTGCGCTTGGCCAACCAGGGGCTCACCGTCCTGACCGCTTATCACTACCCGCGGGTGCCGGCGAGATCAGGAAGGCGAGGTCGGGGCCGCTGGCGTTGGGAGCAGTACTGAGCTCCGCTGGGTCTCACTTCTTCTAACCCCAACCTCTCAGCCTACCCTTCCCGCTTGTACCCCTTCCGACTATCAAAACATTATTCATAATTGTTATTTCTAAGGCTCTCGCCTCGCGAGACGCCCTTGGTATATATATTTTCCTTGGTTAGTTTTTATGTAATTTGTTATTTTGTTTATCTTGCCGAGAGCCTGACTCCCGGACCCTTTTTGCCTTTCATACTTGTATGCTACTTTTCTCTCACTCGGGGTCTCTCCCGGACGCTCTCGCCGTTTGCAGGTGAGAGAGGTGCCGGCGAGGCGGGGTCGAATATGAAGAGTCAAAATATCTAGATTTGCTAACCGCACTTCCACCGCCTAAGAAATCCCTAATGATTACTTCTCTTTCTATAAATGGGCAAGCCCACCAACCACATTTATTTCTTTCTGATTCCGCGTCTTCGTCCTTCTTTTTACCTTGCTCGCTCTACCCTCTGCAACTCAGAGCCTCTCGCCTACTAGCCTTTCCTCCTCCCTTCCACCTCTTCTCAAGATGCCTGGCGAGATCGAGGGCCGCTCTAAGTGCGCGCAAACTTTCCTGGACCATAAATTCTCCCCCTACCGGCTGACCCAGGCGGGATACCTCTCGACAGTTGAGAACTTCATCCCGCCGAAGTTCGTTGCACGAAACCATGAGAACGAGGACAGGGTCAACCTTGCGCCGGAAGAGGAGCTCGCCATCCCTTTAGAACATTTCAAGGTGGGGTTCCGCCTACCCCTCTGGCCGGAGGTGCGCCAGGCCCTTCGCTACTACGGGGTAGTGCCAGCCCAGCTCAACCCCAACTCCGTCGTAATTCTGGTAGCTTTCGCCTGCTATATGCGGGCAGAAATGATCGAGTTCAGCCTGTCTGTTTTCCGGAAGCTGTTCAACTTCCGGTCTAAAGGGGGGGGGGGTTTCCTTTCTGGGCAATCGGTGAAGACTGGCGGTCTCGCCAGCAAAAACCACCATTGTGCCCAGAGATTTATCTTCGTTTCCGGGCCTTTCGGCAATATTCCCCGCGTGCCCGTTCAGTATGACGATGCGACCTACAAGCCTCCCTCCCTTGGGTAGCGAGAGGGCTCCCTTGTCGAGTTCTTCGGGTCGAATGCTTTCGACGTCCAGTTCCTTCGGAGAGGCCTAGACTCTCTTTTGCCAGTCCCTCCCGGAGAAGGTACTTTTTCGGCCCGTTTTCGCAATCCTTCGTCATAGGTTATGAGTTTTAATCGTTAAAGCCTCCGCAGGTGAACGAGAAATTCCCCTCCCCCAGCCCTTCGATGAGGCTAGGGATTTCGCCAGCACCTTGACTCTCGCCAAATCCGCCGCCCAGGCCTGCCGAAAGGAGTCCGGCTCCTCATCGGCACCAAGTGGCCGAAAGCGGAAGCCCAACTCCCCTCTTCCGGCTCCTCCCAAGAAGAAAATAAGTGCGGCGGACAAGGGCAAGTCCTTCGCCGAGACCCCGACCGAGACCCCACCTGCTGCTGGTGAAGCGACTGTCGCAGGGCAAGCTGCCGAGACCCCCTCTGAGGCCCCCACCAAGCCAGTGCTGAAAGGGCATCAAAACTTTGGCATCGGCGGGAAGTTCGTCGATGAAGAGGGTTAGCCCCTGATCCGGTGGGACCCCGAAGCCAACCGGGTTTTAATTTCGTCAATTCTTCCCACCTGGGCGGAGCGAGACACGGTCACCGGCGAGGCCTTCGCGCTAGGTTTTGGGCTTTACAACCGGAATGATGCCCGTGCGTTCGACCAGGAGGTTACCCGGTCTCTCGCCTACGACACCGCCAGAGCCCAGATGCACGCGTTTGTGCTCGCGCACAAGACTGCGCGCCGCGGCATCACCCACGAGCGCAACCTTGTCGACGCGATCAACTCAAGGGAAACCGCCGTTGCTGAGACGACCACCCTGAAGGCCGAACTAGCGGCTTCCCAGCAGCTTCTCGCCCTTTGCCCGACGGCTGAGGTATGTAAGCCTTCAAAGGCCTTCCGCCTTACGATAATCTCATGCTAATTCTAACTCCAAAATCCTCGCAGGATTCCGCCCAGGCCCAGATTTTGCGGGCGAGGGTGGCCGACCTCGAATGCGAGAACAAGCTGCTGAAGACAGAGCTCAAGCTTGCGCAAGGAGTCAAGGCGCCGGTCCCGCCCTCCTTGGACGAGAGGCTCACAAGCCGTCACTTCTCGGAATACGAAATCGAAGTGATGATGCAGGAGAACGCACAGAAGGCGTCTGCGATGGTGATCGATGTGTTGCGGGACTCGGGCTTCTTGAACGAAGGTGACGAGACCCTCACCGCGCGCGGGGTCCTGCCCTGGCTGTTCGATCCCATCCCCAAGCCTGCGGGGGAGGGAGAATCTCAGGGAGAAGATGAGGCGTTGGATCTCGGCCAGAGCGACGGGTCCGGCGGTGAATCTTCCAGCTAGACTTCCAGCGAGAGCACTAGCGGGACCCCTGACGTCTCTGCCTGATAGCCTCCCGCCTGCTTTTTTCCTTTTTTCACTTTAACTCGTAATATTTTTACCTTTTTGACTTTGCATGTTATAGGCGAGATGCCTAGGGACATGTAACATTTTGGGGTATATATAAGAAATTGGCTTTTTCTCTGCTTCTTGCCGAAAGGCCATTATAGCTGGTCATTTTTGTTTTTCACTCATTGTCCTTCGCAAGCGCTTCCGCAACCGTGCTTGGGCCTTAGGATCTTAGATGATGACCACTACTCATTCCTTGCGTAAACTATCTTAAGTAAATCTTGCCGAGAGGGGTGTGCCAAGTAGTTGCGCCGAGAAGCCTTTGACGAGACGCTACGTGCCAAAAGGCCATAAGTTCTCCCTTCTCAACTTAGAACAGGTGTTGACTATTTGCAAACCTGGTAGTGAGGCTTTTTGCATTGTTAGTCCTGGGTCCAGCTGCCCCGTCAGCTAGGTGAGAGCCTGACGGCGGGAGTGGACCTTGACTTAGTTATTCTTCCTTTTCGATTCGTTACCGGGTAAGCCTTCTGCCCGGCCAGCTTGATGGGAGCCCGGTCAGCGGGTCCGTCTGGCGCCACTAGAAACCACAAATTAAGTCCCTCTCCCCCCAAGCGATCCTACGACCCTGACAGCTAGTGAGAGCCTGACAACGGGTCTACTCGGGGCCGAGTGCGCCTTCCAGCCCTGCCAGCTAATGAGAGCCTAAGCAGCGGGATCCTCTCGGGATATTCCCTTATCCCCCAAGCGAGCCTACGACCCTGCCAGCTAGTGAGAGCCTGACAGCGGGTCTACTCGGGGCCAAGTGCGGCTTCCAGCCCTGCCAGTTAATGAGAGCCTGAGCAGCCGGATTCTCTCGGGATATTCCCTTACCCCCCAAGCGAGCCTACGATCCTTCCTGTTAGTGAGAACCTGACAACGGGTCTACTCGGGGCCGAGTGCGGCTTCCAGCCCTGCCAGCTAATGAGAGCCTGAACAGCGGGATCCTCTCGGGGTCTTGCAAACTACCAACCTCTTTCTCTTTCCACCCAAGCGAGCCTACGACCCTGCCAGCTAGTGAGAGCCTGACATCGGGTCTACTCGGGGCCGAGTGCGCCTTCCAGCACTGTCAACTAATTAGAGCCTGAGCAGCGGGATCCTCTCGGGGTATTTCCTTACCCCCCAAGTGAGCTTACGACCCTGCCAGCTAGTGAGAGCCTGACAGCGGGTCTACTCGGGGCCGAGTGCTCCTTCCAACCCTGCCAGCTAATAAGAATCAGAGCAGCGGGATCCTCTCGGGGTCTTGCAAACTACCAACCTCTTTCCGTTTCCCCCCAAACGAGCCTACGACCATGCCAGCTAGTGAGAGCCGGGCAGCCGGTCTACTCGGGGTCGAGTGCGCCTTCCAGCCCTGCCAGCTAATGAGAGCCTGAGCAACGGGATCCTCTCGGGGGTCTTGCACACTACCAACCTCTTTCCCTTTCCCCCCAAGCGAGATTACGGCCCTGCCAGCTAGTGAGAGCCTGACAACGGGTCTACTCGGAGCCGAGTGCGCCTTCCAGCCCTGCCAACTAATTAAAGCCTGAGCAGCGAGATCCTCTCGGGGTATTCCCTTACCTCCCAAGCGAGCCTACGACCCTGCCAGCTAGTGAGAGCCTGACAGCGGGTCTACTCGGGGCTGAGTGCGCCTTACAGCCCTGCCAGCTAATGAGAGCCTGAGCAGCGGGATCCTCTCGGGGTATCAAAACCAGAAATACACCATAACCTGCAATGAAGCAATTCTTAAAATAACATATTACAGTGGTATACACAAATTTACCCCTCCTATGGGTAGAAGCGTTTCAAATCATCGCCGCTCCAAGCATGACTTATGGATACCCCTTCCACATTCTGGAGGTGGTATCCCCCCGACCCCCAGACTTTTTCTACAATGTAGGATCCTTCCCAATTGAGGTTGAGCTTACCAACGGCTGCCAACCTTCCGGCGGCGTCGCCCTTCTTCAAGACCAGATCCCCCGCTTTGAACTGCTTTATTCTGACATGCTTGTCGAAGTACTTGGCCATTTTTCGTTTAATTTCCTCCTGCCTGACGGCGGCCACATCGCGAAGTTCTTCCACCATATCCAGCAAGAGCCGCAACTCTCCTTTATTCTCTTCTCTCCATGTCTTGTTTCCTTTGCCGGCGGCCGCAACTCGTGAGGATAAAACCTCAAACTCCACAGGCAGGACCGACTCACAATCATGCGAGAGCTTGAAAGGAGTCTCTCCAGTGGCCGTGTTTGGGGTTGTCCGCAAAGCGCACAACACCAAGGGGAGCTGCTCCCCCTCAAGTTCTCCACTTTCTTTTTGAGCAAGTTTACAATGATTTTGTTTGCGGCCTCCACCCGGCCGTTGCTCCTTGGGTGGTGGACGGAGGCAAACCTGAGGTTTTTCCTTAGCTGGGTGCAGAAGCTGATGAACTTCTCACTGGCAAACTGTGGCCCATTGTCCGTGACAATGGCCTGAGGCAACCCATGCCTACAGATGATCTCTCCCTAAACGAAATTTCTGATGACCTGTGAGGTTACCTTGGCCAACGCCTTAATCTCTAGTACTTTTAAAAAGTAGTCAATCATGACCAAAAGGAACCTCCTCTGCCCGCTGGCTGGAGGAAATGACCCAACTAGATCCATCCCCCAGATGGCAAAAGGCCATAGCGCCGTGATGCTTCAGAGCCTTTGAGCGGGCAAAAGTTGTAGGGGGCGTATAGTTGACACTTTTGGCACCTCCTTGCAAATTCCGCTACATTCTTCTTCAGGGAGGGCCAGAAGTATCCCTGCCTAACCACCCTTGCTTCCAAAGTCCTTCCCCCTGAATGACTGCCACATTCGCCCGAGTGTACTTCCTCCAGGATCCTTGGGATCTCTTCCTCTGTCACACATCGTGCCAAGAGCCCTGACAACATCTTTCGATGTAACCCTCCTTCATGCATGAGGTAGTGTGCCGCTTTATGCCGAAAGCCTTTCGCTTCCTTGGTCCCTTTAGGAAGCTTGCCTGTAGTGAAGAAGGATATGAAGGGATCTATCCACGAGGGTCGCCGATCCACTTCCATAAACTCCCCCTCCTCAATCGTCGGATGAAACAACGCGGTCAAGGTCCCCCCCCCCCCCCCCCCCCCCCCCCCGGGGGGGGGGGGGGTGTCCAAACTTGGCCAATCGGTCGGGCGCTTCATTCTCCTCCCTGGGTACATGCTGCATTGAAAACGCTCGGAACCCACCAATAATTACTCTCACCTTGGATAAGTACTTCAGGAGGGTGGGCTCCCGGGCTTCATATTCCCCCCTGATCTGTGACGCCACCACTAACGAATCTGTAAGCACTTCTACGTCATGAATCCATAGCTCCTTAGCCAACCGCAACCCTGCTGTGATGGCCTCATACTCCGCCTGATTGTTTGTGATCGGGAAGTGCAGCGCCACTGCCTGTTCTATGGTGACCCCTTGAGGGCTTACCATTACTACCCCTCCCCTAGGGAATGCTTCCCCGAGGCTCCGTCAACGAACATCTTCCACGCTTACCTTGGCAGTGCTTCCTCTCCCTCCAGCTTGACGACGTAGTCAGCCAAGAAATTAGCCACTTCCCGCTCCTTGATGGAGAGCCTTGGTACGAAAGAGACGTCAAACTCACTAAGCTCGATGGACCGCCTGGCCAACCGCCCTGAGTGCTCCACCCTCTCAAAAATCTTGCGCAATGGATGGTCTGTCACCACCTTGATTGAGTGAGCTTGGAAATATGGCCTGAGCTTCCTGGCCGAGACGATCAGAGAGAAAACCAACTTCTCTAGAACGGGGTAGCGGAGCTCCGCCTTCTTCAAGATCCAACAGATGTAGTAGATGGACAGCTGTTTCTTCCCTTCTTCTCTTACCAATACAGAACTTACAACCTCTATCCCTACCCCTAGATACAAGGCTAGGTCCTCCACGTCCTTTGGGCTCTAAAGGAGCGGCGCCCGCGATAGTTGAGCCTTTAATGTCCGAAAAGCCTCCTCACATTGCTCTGTCCACTCAAAACTTTTGGTTCCCCTAAGCGTCTTGAAGAAGGGTGAGCACTTCTCCCCGGCACGGGAGAGAAACCGACTCAACCCGACAAGCTTTCCCGTCAAACGCTGAACCTCTTTGGAGTTGCAAGGGGATTCCAACTCCACGATGGCCTTCACTTTATCCGGGTTGGGCTTTACCCCCGCTGGGGTCAGAAGGTGCCCAAGGACCTTGCCTCGGCTTGCCCCAAAGACACACTTCCGGGGATTCAGCCTCATCTTGAACTTCCGCAAGGTCGCGAATGTCTCCTCTTGGTCAAGTAGGTGTGAACCCATATCCCCACTCTTCACCATGAGGTCATCAACATAGACCTCCAGGTTCCTACCCCTCTGACTTTTGAATACCCGATCCATCATGCGTTGATAGGTAGCCCCTGCGTTCTTTAGCCCGAAGGGCATCATCTTGTAGCTGAAGCATCCCTCCCTTGTGATGAAGGAGACATCCTTGACGTCGGGGGGATGCATTCAGATCTGATGGTAACTTGAAAAAGCATCCAAAAAACTCATAATAGAAAAACCGACGGCTGAATCAACCAGCGCGTCGCTCCGATGCAGGATGTAGCAATCCTTAGGGCACGATTTATTTAATAGAAAAAATTCTTCACACATACGCCACCTCACATCTCTTTTTTTACCATTACCACATTGGAGATCCAGCCCGGGTACTGGATCTCCAAGATAAAACTTGCATCGAGAAGCTTCTTGACTTCCTCGCGGATGAGTTCCTCCATCTTGGTGGTGATGATCCTCATCTTCTGGCGGGTGGGACACATCTTGGGGTTCGGGTTCAGACGGTGGCAAGCCACATCCACATCAATGCCCGACATGTCTGCCACGCTCCAGGAAAAGACATCGACGTTCTTTTGGATGCACTCACGCACCCTTGCCTGGTCTTCAAGGCTCAGGCCGCCGCTGACCCGTACCCTCTCTGCCTTTCCCGCCTTGGTGAAGACCTCCATCTCCACTACTTCCTCTGCCGGCTCCAGCCGGGACTGCTCCCTGCCGGCTCTCTCCTCCTCCTCCCCCAACTCTTCTTCTCCTCCTGCCTTCTCAGCCTCCATTGCCTCCAACTGGCTCTCCCTCGGCCACTCCACTTCTGCACCTCCCTGGGCCTCACCCCCAGCTTCTCCCTCTACCCTTTGCTCCCCCACATCCTTCTCTCCAGCCTCACCTAGGCTTACCGCTTCCTTCTACACAACCTCCTCTGCAATCTTCTCTCCAGCCTCACCTAGGCTCACCGCTCCTTCCTCCGCAGCTTCTTCCTGCATCGTCATCTCCTTCTCCAGCTCCTCGGCCTCTGCCATCCAGGAAATGGTGTTGACGGCAGTCACATAGCACTGCCTTGCCACCTTTGGACCCCCCTGATCCTGACCTGCCCTCGTCCACTACTGAAATTGAGACACTGATGAAACGAGAAGGGGACACAACGAAAGGCGCTGATGAGAGGGCACCCAAAGATTGCGTTATAGCTGCTCGGAGTGTCAGCGATGACGAACCGACAGTTCCTCGACACCCCCCCCCCCCAACGTCACATGCAGCCCCACCCCTCCTTCAACTTCCTTCCGCTCCCCCGAGAACCCAAACAACGGTCCGTCCAAGGCTAGAACCCTCCGAGACTTCACCTTCATCTCATCAAAATCTTTTTTGAAGATCACATTCACGAAGCTCCCATTGTCCACCAGAATCCTGGAGACCGTGAAATTTTCTACTGTCGTCTAGATCACCAAAGCGTCACAGAACGAGTCTTCGTAGTCGGGCATGTCCTTTGCTGAGAAATTGATTTTTTCTTCCTGGGGGGGGGGGGGGAGTCTGGGAGGTCGAAACGACGCTCCTTCGATACATGGTTTGGAAGCTCCCCTTACGGGTGGCTTCGATCCCCACTCCCCCATGGATCACCCTGATCCGTCCTCGGGCTCTCACATCCACCCGGTCCTCACATCTATCTTCTCCCCCTCCTGACAGAACTTCAATCCTCACGGGCGGCTGCTGCTGAACTTGCCCCCTGACCCCTCTCATCTCCAGAAACTTCGTGCAGGTGGCCGTTGCGTGACCCTCCTCCTGATGGAAGTCACAAAAGGACAACGCCACCCTGCCTTCTTTTCTCCTCGCTCCTCCCCGAGCTCCTCTCATTCCTCCTCTCCCTCTGACGATCCCTATAGCCTCCTGTTGCGGCGGGAGGGGGCCCTCTGTCCCTGCCTCCAGGCCGGTTGATTGAACCTCCTTTGCTCGCAGTTGCTGTCCCTTCCTTGGAAGCCACCACCCTGCCCCTGAGGGTGACCTTTCTGGCGCCTCCAGCCCAACCTGTTGTTCGGATCGCGCTGCCCCCAACCTTGGTGCTGCCCCTGTCCTCGGGGTTCCTCCATTCTTCTCTCCTCTCTCTGCTCCCTCTGCCTTCCTGCTCCTGACTCCTTCACATCATCCTTCGCCAACTTGGCCAGCTTTTTGACAAACGCCGGATTGGCCGCCTCGATCTCGATCTCTTTCGCCGCCCTCTCCATCAGCTCCTCGAAGGAGAGGGGGAGAACTCTCTTCAGCTCCATGCTAAAGAAGCTTGACCTCAACCCAAGGGTGAAGGCAAGCATCACGGTGTACCCCGACATCTCCTGAACCTGCAGAATCTCCTCTTGGGGCCTATCAACATAGCGTTCCAGCATCTCCTCCGGCTTTTTCTTGATGGCAAACAAGCACTCCGCACTCTTCTTCGATGTCGAGAACCTCAGCAAGAACCCGCGCCGCAAATCCTCAAAGCAGTAAATCGAGCTTGCAGGGAGTTTATGGAACCAGTCCCTCGCCTTCTCCTTCAGAGTGCTGACAAAGAGCCGACACTTGAAGGCTTCAGACATCTGCCTTATGGAAATGACATCCTCAAACCACTACACATGCTGCACGGGGTTGTCCCTGCCCGTGTAGTAGGACATGTCTGGCTCCCGGAACCCATCTGGAATCGGAGCCAAGATGATAAGCTCGCTAAAAGGGCTTCCTCCCCCAGCCTGCCGAGAGGGCTCGTCCCGCGACCTTGGCTCGCTAGTCCTGTCCGCACTTGGCCTGCCCCGGGAACAGCTCCCGCCCGGCGACATCCCTCTCGACAACCTCCGCCGGAACCTCCTTCCCAGGGCGCTCCTCGGGAGCGTTCTCGCCCAATGACGGAACAACCACTACCGGGACTTGAGGAGTCGCCCACTCGCCTCTTGCCGAGAAGGCCAAGTGGATGGTCTGGAGGACTTCCCGCCTGAAGTCTTCCAACATCCCCAACGTCACCCCACCTCCCCGAGAGGGAGAACCTCCCGAGCCAGTTGCTTCTCCTTCATCTCTGCCCATGAGACTTAACTTGAGATTTTCCTGTATCAGCTACGGTCCACTCTCACCGCACCAGAAATGTTGAAGCCGAAAACTGGCCTTAACGAGAGTTCGGACCTTGGGGTGTAGCTAACACATACTTCTCCTAAACCTTGACCCTTGACTAGTGACGAAGAACCTAAAACTGACCCAAAGCCTCACCTGAGAGGTCCCTCCTCTAACCCGAAAGATCTTTGAGCGCTTCCTCTCCAAAACCAATTGCTGAGCTGGGAGTACCTCAGAAAGCACTAGAAAGATTTTTAGAAAGTGAGAAAGTATGAAAGCCCTGCCTTCTGAGGTATCCTGTGGGTCTATTTATAGATTTTCAGTATCTGGTCTGACAACAACGTAATTCCACTGTGCAAAAAGACTAATTGCAAACCCGAGGGTATCGCCCCAAGCGAGAACTCTGGTAATTTTACCCGAGGGCAATCTCGGCCCACGGTTTCTCTCTTATAGTCCGGCGAAGCGTTTCCGCCTTTTGGGCGAGATCTTAGGGCGGGACCACTTTGGCAATTGTGCCTCCTTGTCTGGTCAGCGAAATTTTACACCCGGACCGCAATGGGCGGAAGCCTTTCCGCCGCTCTATAAGTTTTTTGCCTGCCCCATACCAACCTTGAGGAGATCCCGCCTACCCGGGCGCAAGCCCTCACGCATGCCCTGGGCGAGAACCATCTCACCTGCCATGGGGCGGGAATCCTCTTGCTTGCCATGGGCGGGAACCCTCTTGCTTGCCATGGGCGGGAACCCTCTTGCTCATCTGCTAGTGACCCGGTCTCTGGCCTAAAGCTATAGCCCAAGGCTAGCGCAACCCTGGTCCTTGGGGCGCCTAGGTCCCACCCAGCGAATATGGGGTTGTACAGGGAATACAAACAGAATCATTTTCAATTTTCTCCTTTATAAATTTTTTATTGATCTTAATATGTTTATTACAGTCATGTTGGAATGGATTCTGTGAAATAGAAATCGTTGCTTTGTTGTTGCAAAATAAACGAATAGTTTCTGTTAAAAACATCCAAAGATCCATCATTATCGTCGTCTATGAAACACAAATACTTACAACGGTCTTACTTATCGTATCGAAAACATTTCAAAATCGGGAAACTGTGGGAAACCCATTCCCAAAACTCTCAAAAATATTTCTTTTAAATTTAGATTCAAAATAATTTTAGACTCACAGATATTTTTACATATTACCAAATATGTTTGAGTATGCTAGAAAATGCCAAGAAATATGTTTTGCGATGGTTTCATGGAGAAAGGCATGTGATAAAAAAGTGTTGAATGAGAAGTGGTGGGATTTAATTGATTACATATTTTTATTCATAACATATAAACTTTGTTTTCATTTAATATATGATGTGAAATATAATAATGAAAAAAGTGAAGAAGACGTGAATGTCATACATATTTTCATATTAATTTGTACCCATATTTAAATGATTAAAACTTTCAAAAATTTATCTTGTATCCTATGTTTTATAAAAATTACATTTCTCATATTCGTATCGTATCGTATCTCGTATCTGTCCTCATCCACGTGCAACATAGAGCATCGTGAGCCCATCTCCTTCACAAATTCTAAGGGCCATAGCCCTATATTCGACTTTTGCACTGGATATGACAATCTCCTTTTTTTTACTTCTCCGTATCATAAGGTTCTGACGCAGGAAAAATCTATAGGCGGTGGATAAATGGTATCCTAACCTCGCATGCTATGCAAAAGTCCGACGGTCAGATCACACATTAGATAATAAATAAAATCATCTCACACAAATAATTCAATGCAACACAAAATAATTTATTTGGGCAAAAACATGCTTAGGCTTTCCTACGCGTGGATGACTAAAGCAAGACCGCGCGGCGAATAAACTCTGCAAATCACAATATTTATCTAAACAAGTAACTACCATACAAAATATCCACAACAAGTAGAATATCCAATCCTATACAAATATGTTGCAAATAATACACCAATACAACGAAATCTCACCAAATAGTGGGCTGACCAAGACACTGAAGATTTCGGATCTGGATGTGTGGAACAACGATTAAATGTGGAACCGACAGCGTGGAAATGATGACTGTGGCTGTCCTCAGTGGTGGATGGTGAAATCGGGCCGAAATAGATAGATTCAGTCACATAGGAGTTGATTCGGGGAAGGGATGGATGGATCCAATGTTTGGTAGCGGATCCGGGCTAAGTGGTGAAGTATGAATGGAGGGAATGACAGATCGGGGGATGAAATTCCATATCTGGAAAGTTAGGGCTGCGAGAAGGTGGATCCACGGGAAGTAGAGGCTGGGGGAATGAAATCCAGCGGCTGGTTTGCTGGCCGGGTGCGGGGAGGGAGTTTAGAGGGGGTAACAGTGGACTGGAGAGGGGCTGGAAAGGGCGGTTGCTGGTGGCTGCACGGGGAGGGCCGACGGCTGGAAACCTGTAGACGGTGGTCATGTAAGAAGAAAATAAAACTATATAGAATGAATAAAAAATTTCATTTTCCAATAGTGAACTAAAGAGAATTTCTGAACAGGAAACGAAGGGTTGTCTTGGGGCTGTTTGGGCGGCTAATAGGAGGGTTTGGAGGGGGAAAATAAGGCTTAGGGTTTGGGGTTACCTTGTGGAAGAAGATACAAATTTAGGAGTTGTCACCTAGGATTTCACGGAATCGGCACCGTGGAGGGATCGTCGGATTTCAGGATTTCTCTTCTCCAAAATCTGCAATGCCTTCAACCAGCCCACAAACCATCTATTTATAATAAAAGGATGATTAGGACATCCCACCATCAATGACTATGATTGGTCGAAGGTGGACCCACCTAAATACATCAAAATAAAATGCAAAATAGTGAAATAATATATCATATCGATTCGCGACGCGAATCCGAACACATCTGCAGAGTCTCATTGTCATCCTCTGCAAGTGCTCATCTATGCTTCGAAATGTTCCCACTTACAAAATTACACTAGCCAGTGGTAGAGTGTCTCTCCTCCATAGATTCAAGCTATTCAACATCAACGTAAATTTCAATTCTCATTCCATACTGAGAGGTGAAATTAACCTTCTTTTTGTAAGGAAAATATTATAATTCCTTTCTCAGACGATGTCTTGAGATATCAAGGAATCTTGATTATGACATAATGGTGTCTTTTTCTAGGATCATGCATACATACTCTCAAGTCACCAACAACATATGAAATATTGGACCTACAATGTGAGATAATTGATACGACCTGCCAATTGTTGGTAGTTAACAACATCCTTTGCATGCTAATCATCATTACTGTTAGAAAAAAAAATCTCTTGATTTAATATAACATATTATGTTAAGTGATATCAAGGTTGTCGACGTCGAATGTTGGGGACACGTCGGTTTAGGTTTTTCATGTCGATTTTAATACGTTGGGGGACTATATCCATGATATTTCATAGGTCGGGTTTTAATAATTATTAATTTATATACATAATTGTAGAGAAAAATCTGAAACCTTGTATATACTTCTTCAATGTACAATTTCAAGTATAAATACATATATACAGGGAGAGAAGAGAGAGAGAAGTCCCAATTTCAAGATGTGGGACTATTATATAAAGAGGAAGAAGGCCTATAATAGGCCACAATATGAGCCTTCACATCATCATTTTCTAACACTCCCCCGCAAGCTGGAGTGTACAAGTTGTAGGCACCCCGCTTGGACAAGAACTGATAAAATAGAGTACTCTGTAGTTCCTTAGTGAAGATATTAGCAACTTGATCAGTAGCTAAAACATGTTTCAATTCCAGCTTCTTCATTTGAACTTTTTCCCGAATGAAATGAGAGTCAACTTCAATGTGTTTCATCCTTTCATGGAAGACATGATTTTTTGTTGTGTATAACAGCTTGACTGTCACAGAGTAAGGTAGCTGAAGAGAAAAGTTTTACTCCCATATCTCGTAGAAGACCTTCAAGCCATGTAAGCTCAGATACAACAGAAGCCGTCGAATGGTACTCAGCTTCGGCTGAAGATCCAGCAACCATAGTCTGTTTCTTACTGCACCAGGTAACCAAGGTGACCTCCGAAGTATGTACAGAATTCGATGGTGGATCGTCGATCATCTATGGAACCAACATAATCAGCATCCGAATATGCAACTAATGTAGAAGTAGAAAAAGAAGAAGTTTTGTATATCATCCCTTGACTAAGGGCTGTTTTTAGGTTTCTCAGAATTCGTTCGACAGCTTGTAGATGAGACATCCGAGGAGAATGCATAAAATGACTGACAACCCCAACAACAAAGGATATGTCTGGTCTGGTGAATGTTAGATAAATTTGTTTTCCAATCAGACGTCGATAGTATTCTGGATTTGGAAGGAGAAGATCTTCGTCAGAGGCATGAACACAAAACTTGTGATTGACATCCATAAGAGTATTAATCGGGTTGCATCCAGAGTAGTCATCATCCTGAAGAAGGTCAAGACAGTACTTTCGTTGCGATAAGACAAGACCATCAGGCTGTCTTGCAATCTCAAGGCTAGGAAAGTATCAATTGTTCCCTAGATCTTTTGTTTGAAACACAGAACAAAGATGCTATTTGACCGCTTGTATTCCCTTTTCTCATCTCCCGTGATTAAGATGTCATCAACATATACTAGAAGGAGAACCGTTCCTGTTGTCATATGTCGAGTGAACAGAAAGAAATCTGTCGATCTCCGAGTAAAGCCAACTTCCTGAACAATTCTACTGAACTTATCGAACCATGCCCGAGGAGATTGTTTGAGATCATGAATCGATTTCTTGAGGTGACAAACTCGGGACTCCCCCGCGGTCTCAAACCCGGGAGGCTGTTGCATATAGACAGTTTCTTGCATATAGACAGTCTCTTGCAGATCTCCATTTTAAAAAGCATTCTGTATATCCAGCCTATGTAGGGGCTACTGGCGATGCATAGATACGGATAGAAGCACACGAACCGTATTGAGTTTGGCCACCGAATAGAACGTTTCCTCATAATCAAGGTCTTGCTGTTGAGTAAAGCCGCGAGCCACCAGACGGGCTTTAAGACGATCAATTGTCCCATCAGGAGCATGTTTGATGACAAAGACCCATTTACAACCAACACGAGTCTGCCCTAGAGGAAGAGAGGCTAGATCCCACATGTGATTAGCTCAGAGAGTTGTCATTTCTTTGTCCATGACTGCCCGTCAACCCGGATGCCGAAGAACCTCATGCACAGAGTTAGGGACAAAAATAGAGAATAATGTTGTGATAAATTTCTGAAGCGCCGGGGACAGGCGATGTAAGGATACGTAATTCGTCATGAGATGGGCTGTAGAGGCAGGAGTTGGATCAACAGGTCGTAGAGTTCCAGTGATTGAAGCCGACTGTTGTGGGGTGGCAGAACGAGGAGGTCGACGAGTGTAAACACGAAGAAGTGGAAGTTGTTAGAGAACAAGAGCGTTAGTGGGAAGCGGTGGCGGCAAGAGAGACGTAACGAGGACGACATGCCATGGTAATGATGGTTGGGGAAGCGGCGGTGATGAAGCAGAGAAAAATGGTTGATCTTCCAGAAGGTAACTTCAGCCGAAACCGTCACCTTGCAGGTAGTGGGAGAGTAGCAAACATACCCTTTTTGAGTACGAGAATAACCAACAAACATATGTTTGGCTGCCCGAGGATCGGACTTGTTAATGGATGAACCAAGATGATGAACATAGCAAGTGCAACCAAATATGCGAGGGCTAAGGGAGAATGATGGTGTGGAAGGAAACTCAACAGTAAACAGGGTGGCGTGATTGAGGACGGAGGAGGTGGGACGGTTAATTAGATAGAATGCCATCGAAATTGCAAAATGCCAATACGCCTTGGGAACATGCATCTGAGTCATGTGGCAACGAGCAACATCAAAAAGATGTCTATTTTTGCGCTCAGTCACACCATTTTGTTGAAAAGTGTAAGCACACAAAGTCTGATGAATAATCCCAAATTCAGAGCAGAGATTATCGAACTCATGACTCGTGTATTCACGAGCATTATCCGTCCGGAGCATTTTGAGTTTATCGGTAAACTGTGTGTGAGTCTCCAGAATGAAAGCACAGAATACCCGATGAAGCTCAGAGCGATCACGAATTAAGTACAACTAGGTTATTCGAGAATAATCATCAATAAACGTGATAAAATAGCAATAATAAGACACATGTTATTTTATAGGGGCCCCAAACATCAGAATGAACTAACATAAACGGAGCAGAGCTCCGGATATAATCGGGAGAAAAAGAGGAACGATGTTGTTTCCACAAAATACAAGAATCACAGGTAAAAGCAGGAAGCGAAATATCAGGAAGAGCTTTTTGGAGAACTGGAAGAGGAGCTTGCCCAAGACGCCGATGTCAGTCAACCGAGGATACAAATGAGAATGACATGAGAGACATCAAGAAGGTAGAGCCCGTTGTGCAGTCGTCCGTTACCAATGATACGCTGCGTCCCGCGATCATGCACCAGAAAAGAATAAGAAGTGAATGTGATATAGCAATCCAAATAAGCAGTGAGGCGAATAACAAAGAGTAAATTAAAAGTAGAGCCCGAGACATGAAGAGCCGAGCGAAGAGAAATAGAGGGATTGAGAGGTATATCGACAGAGTCGGAGACAAGAGCAGTGTTGCCATTGGCTACGGTGATAAATTTTGGATGTGGAGAATCCAAGCATCGGGGTGGCTTCAGGGAGGTAATATGGTGAGTAGCCCCGAAATCCACTATCTTGCGCGGACTAGTGGAGAGACAAGCGATACCGTCATTAGAGACGGAGGCAACAGAGGCAGACAAGTTTGGAGCAACCCTTGAAGTTTTTGGAGCTGGAAACATACTTCATCAAGATCAACATGAGTGGCAGAGGGGCTGTGGGTAGCAGCAACATCAGTTGGACGAGGAGGAAGACCATGTTACGATAGCAGGTCGCCTCAAGGTGGCCATCCTTGCCACAGAAAGAACACTTAGGTCGGGGCCGGCCACCGCGACCTCTCCCCCGGGAGCCAAGAAAACGGAGGGGGCAGCTTGTTGAGAAGCCGACGGACTCAAGCAAGCAGTCTGCATGAAACCGAATAGAGGAAGACCATTGGAGAGATGTGGTCAGCCAATACTGCTAACCGCTGAACACAGGAGACGTGAAGGGGTTGGGCCGTCAGAAAACAACAGGTCGCATAGTCGGGTCTTGTGACTCTGATACCATGTAGAGAAAAATCTGAAACCTTGTATATACTTCTTCAATGTACAATTTCAAGTATGAATACATATATATGGAGAGATGAGAGATAGAGAAGTCCCAATTTCAAGATGTGAGACTATTACATAAAGTGGAAGAAGGTCTATAATGAGCCATAATATGGGCCTTTACATCTTCATTTTCTAACAATAATAATTATATATATAAATGTAATCATTATATATATATATATATATTATTGTATTAAAAATTTAACATCTATTAAACTTCTAAATCTAACAAACAAGTATAAACATTTTATGTTACACAATTAATAACTGTATAAAACATGGAAGAAAGCAAGAGAAAGCTAGGAAGTCATTGTTAACGATGGAAGATAAATAACCTTCAATATAAAATTCAAAGGCCAAGCAGAATCAAAGTCAATAACTGTCTGACACATGGAAAAGAGTAAGGGGAAGTGTACAAAGAATCCTAGCAACGAACCAATTTTGGTTTATTGTCTATTAGGCGATAAACACTAAATAAAATAAATTAAAATAAGTCTGTTAATATAATGTCGGGATATATCGACCGAAGATAGCAGCAAATATATCGACAGATAGTAGATATATCACATGATATTTTCCAAAATGATATTTGTAAAAAAACATCGGAAACGTGTTGTTTTGGCTCATGAAATCTTTATGTCGGCCGACATGTTTGTCATGTCAGAAGATGCCACAACATTGAATGATATAAATATGCCTTATGTTTGTTTAGAAAGGCAAATGAGTCTGTTTGCACTTGAGAAATAACAAGGGGAAGCATAAAAGAAAACTTGAAGAATTGATGCATCCGATGACACATCCCGATGTTTTACACATTTCTTTTCATTATCATGTCTTTGTTATGTTATTTTAGTTTGTGTTTTGTTACTTAATCGTCGTCGTGTCACATTATCATTTTGTCGCATCTCTAATGTTGTACTTTTATTGGTGTCACATCATCATTTTGTCACAACTTTGGCAGGAAATAGCAGGGTCAACCTTGCCCGTTAAACTATGCTCTTCAGTTTTTTTAGACAGCCCCCAGCTGGGCACTAGATCACAATCACAACACAACCAAACATGACATCTCTCCAAGAAATATCATGAACAAGGGCAAATACGATCTATTCATTGAAGCCACGACGAAATAAACATGATTTAGTAGAAAATATTCATGAACAAATACAAACACATCATCAAATGATAGAAGGAAATCCAGCGAAACAACCTAGAAGAATGGAGATAATTTTGAGATACAATCAGAGCCTAGGACTCTTCCTCTGGTATGGACAAAGGTTGAGATCCTCCGAATCAATCCTTGGCTACCTTCCAGGGTCAAGGAGGGCTGTCACCACCTCCCAACGTTACTCGTCTTCTTGGTGGTCTGCTCCAATAACGTCTTTCACTCGATCTCCAAGCGGCGCGACTACGATTGAGCGAGAATCCTCCTTCTTGAAGCTCTGGATGGTGGGAGAGATCCTAGGGAGAAGCCCTTGCTTGCTGGGACGAAAAAGGGATAGAAAACGCGCTTCCCATGGAAGGATCCTGAAAATCTCATCAAGAGGAGTATTTATAGTCCGCTAGGGAAATTGCACTCGCACGATTGTGCGCACGAATCATGTGTGAAGAGATGAAAAGTGGGTGGGAAAATTGGCTCACCCTAGCCGCCAGTAAAAGATCGTCTGCGAAGAACATCACTCGATCATGCGTAAGATTGCACAAGCAAGGCCAAAATGGGGGGGTTCTTGGGAAAATCAAGCAAAAAATGCGCACGACTGTGCGCATATCGTACGAGCACAAATGCACCCAATTGTGCGATTGCACAAGATGAAAACTGTCTGTCAGTGAGCGAACAAATGCACAAACGTACGAGTACAAAACACACGACCAGAAGCAATTTGATTTGGAACTAAGCCGTGATCATCCTGGAATCCACTGTGACAGCAATATAAAGTGTTTAAATGAATAGTATGTCATAAAAGCTACACTAAACATGCATGAGAGGGAGAAGTGATCTCCCCCTTGCATGAAATGCAACAAAACTCGCCTTATCTAGCTCAGGTATGCTCACAATAATACTTTGGCGAATTGGAATGATATGACATGAAAATCTACTACATATAGGCTAATATATCATGAAAACAAAGCTAGATGAGCGCCAAAATCACAATATAAATATTGCTCATCATAGAACGCTTAGAAACGAGCGTCGAAGACTTAAATCAGCGCATGAGGAACCTCATGCAATTGGTTGAAACACTCACCACCAATATGGGAGATGTTCGGTAAGTCATGAACGGGCTAAGGACCTCCGTCAATAATATAGAAGACACTATTCATTGGGGCATGAATTGAGCACCTCTACCAAACCCTAGGGATGAAGCACCCATGTCACAATATCCTGAACCCCATGATCTACCACATTGGGATGATGACGTTAAGTTGGATGTAGGATATTTCGAGGGCCAAGTAGAAGTCGAAGGGTGTTTAGATTTGTGTGAGCATAAGAAACGATTCATGGCCTGGAAACAGATGCCTATCACAACAGGTAGAATATGCCACCCTTAAGATTTATGGATCAACACTAGTCTGGTGGGTTCAGTTGGGAGCGGATACGATTCACTTTAGGTCTAGCCACTATCACTACTTAGGTAGAATTTAAAACCCATGTATGAAAACGATATGTTTCCCCAGATTATATTTAAAATCTTTATCACAAATTTCACAACCTTCGTTAGGATAAACTCTCGGTGAATGATTACAACAACGAGTTTCTTATTCTACAGTCTAGGTTGAATATATGGGAGTAGAACAATATGATTGTGTCTCACTACCTAAACATGCTATGTTATGCCATTCGAGTGCAGTTGGAGCTTCATGATTTTTGAGATTTAGGTGAGATATATAGTAGGGCACGCCGTGTCGAGTCATCACTGCAAAGGAAAGCTTCTAGCCCGAGGATTTCAGATAGGTTGCCTAATGTAATTAAGGTTGTAAGGATCGCGATCCAGAACAGAGGATCTTACGATCCTACAATCCAGATTTTGTAAATCGATCCTAATTTTGTAAAGCGATTCTCGATCTGACCCAACTATCAAATCCGATCTTACCTCAAAACGATCTCATCTAGGATCTCGATCCTGACAACCTTGAATGTAATATCTCAAGCTGCTACTCCTAAACCCCATGTGTTGAACTGTCCCTTAGGGTGCACTAATTCCCCTACACCTTCTTCTTGTCTAAATGCAAAGTGATTATTGGCTCCTGACACACAACCCTGGAGATTTTCGGTGTTTCAGGTGCATGGAGCCGAAACACAAATCCATGGAGTGTCCCACAGACAGTTTGTAGCAGTTGTCGTGTTTGAGGAAGGCTAGGAACCCGAATATGGCACATTCCTTATTGATTCCCAGACAGACGAGGTAGGTGAGAATGATGTAGAAATTGAGGGGGAACAAGCTGATGAATTGGTATGTATTCTCCAACATAGTTTGCTCACCGCCAAGACTCCTGTTGAGGACGAGTGGCTACGACACAATATATTTCTCACCACCGCTCGCATTAAATGACAACTTTGTTATGTTATTATAGATACCGGTAATATGAAGAATTTTGTGTCCCAACAGATGGTGGACAAGCTTAAATTGAACATACAACCCTAGGGAAACCGTATAGCCTATCTTGGGTCACTAGCTCCATGACGATGCTTATCACCCAATAGGGCCTTGTAGAATTCTCAATAGGAGGAATCTATCAAGATTCTGTTTGGTGCCACATCGACACAATAGAAGTTTATCATATCCTGCTAGGCCGATCGTAACAATATGATAAATGTGTGATTCACGATGATGGGTGGAACTCTCACACCTTTGAAAAAAATGGACACAAAATCATTTTTCTCCCTCAAAAGAACGTTTTTGTGCCCAAATCACCTGAGAGATCCTTGATTTCCTCCCAACATAACATTCCCCCTCTTATTTGTGCTACACCTTTCCTTTCTGCCTCCATGCTTCTTTCTGGATACCAGTTCCTAGAAGAAATGAAAGATAGTGAGGTTGTTTATGTACTGGTCGGGTTGTCCACTCATCTAGACCTTGTTGTCATGCCTATGAGAGTTCGAACTCTTATTGAAGAATTTTCAAAAATTATACCTGATGAGCTGCTTGATAAGCTAGCACCCATGAGTGGCATTCAAAACTGTATTGATCTCGAGCCTAGTATTAGCCTCCCACACCTTCTCCATTATCGGATGAGCCCTAAAGAGCACAAAAGCTTCATCGACATGTCACTGAGCTTATTCAAAAGGGACACATTAGAGAGAGCATGAGTCCCTTGGACGTTCCCGTACTTGTAGTCCTAAAGAAAAATGGGATACAACGCTTGTTTGTTGACAATCGGGCCATTAGTAAAACTATGATTAAATATTGTTTTCTGATCTCCCGATTGGATGATATGCTCGACATACTTAGTGGTTCTTAGATCTTCTCCAATATTGATCTCAAGAGCGGTTATCGTCAGATCCTGATCCGGCCCGGGGATGAATAAGAAACTGCATTCAAGAGTAGAAAAAGGTTATATGAGTGGCTTGTTATGACATTTGAGCTCTCCAATAAGCTAGTACTTTTATGCGCATGATGCACCGGGTTTTACGGCCTTTGATCGGAGTATGTGTGGTCATCTATTTTGGTGATGTACTAATTTATAAACTTGACCCCGACCAAATTATAGAGCACTTACTTCAGGTCCTGCTGATTTTACTAGAAAATAAACTCCACGTGAACCTTAAGAATTGTATATTTTTAACTGATAACTTCGCCTTCTTAAAAAGGGTCATTTTATTTGGATTGATGAGGCAGAGCGTTCTTTCAGTCTTATGAAAGACAAATTGAATAGTGCTCCTGTACTAGCACTTCCCAATTTTGAAAAGATATTTGATGTAGATTGCAATGCCTCGATTGTTGGAATAGGATCCGTTGAGTCAAGAAGGTCGCCAGTCTCCTTTAGTGAAAAATTGAATGAGACAAAAATCGGTATTCCACATACGATCTAGAGTTCTATACCATCATCTAGGCTCTCCGTCATTGGTGGCACTATTTGATTCAAAGTGGGTTCATACTAAATACTGATCATGATGCACTTACACATTTGAACTCACAAAAAGAGGTATGTAGACATGCCAACCGTGCGGCATTCCTTAAGGAATTTACTTTCTATCTAAGACATAAACCCTATTTTCAAACAGGGTAGTGAATGCACTTAGCCTTATTGCGCATGTATTAGTCACACTACAACCTCATATCCTCAACTTAGAATCCCAAAAGGAAATATATCCCTCCAACCACTACTTTGGGGAGATTTGGGCCTCGTGTTAATTCTGTGGAATCGACTTCACTACAAAATCTATTTTGAGTGAAGTTTTATTTATTTTGGGGAACCTACCTCTGTATTTACGAAGGACCACTCAGGGAGTCTATACTTAGTAAGTTACACTCCTCAAGTTTAGAAGGTTATGTTGGACAAACCAAACTTTTAGACCTCGCTATCACTCGATTCTATTGACCTAACATGAAAAAAGATGGTGCTAATCTAGTTCGGACGTATACAACTTACCAATTATTTAAAGTTCACGAATAGAACATTGGATTGTACACTCCTCTGTCTATCCCTAAGAGACCGTAAGATGAAGTATTCATGAATTTTGTTGTAGGTTTACCACGAACCAAAATGAGGGTAAATTCGATTTTTGTTGTAGTTGATAGATTTTCAAAAATGGCTCTTTTCATACCATGTGAAAAAACTTTGGATGCTTCGCACGTTGCTGATCTTTTCTTTCGAGAGATTGTACGCTTACATGGGATCCTCAATACTATCACCTCTGATAGAGATACTCGTTTTATATGTTATTTCTAAATATTTTGGGGGGTAAATTAGAAACTAAGCTAGAATTTAGCAGTGCCTATCATCTCCAGACAGATGGACAGACTGTAACGGCCCGATTGTCCGCCACAATTAACAATATCCCTAAGTGCATATATCATCAGGTACAGCGGAAAGTGTACATATGCATTTCATAACGAGTACGTATCTGAAACATCAACTACATAACATTCTATATACAAGTACAGAAAGACAATAAATCAATAAATTTCTACCTGAGCTCTAATGACGACCGGTCGCTGTCTTTCCGGTTCCTAAAAATTTAGAGAATACAACCGTTAGTCTTGTATCAGACTAAGTGAAAATTTACCTTTTTAATCTGCTGTACAGTAATAATTTTATAATAAGAATTAAGTACTGTTGTAATTAAATAAGCTAATATATCACAGTTCATTTCATTCATGACATAATTTAGAGCATGTTCTGTAATTCGTCTTGCAGTCAAATCAATAGAAGCAACTAACAATAGTGTTTCAGTATAGGCTGAGGCTATAAGAAATCATAAACAGTAAACACATAAACAGTAAAAAATAAACATCTGTCAATCAAGCTATACAACAATATTCTTTATGCTTGTATTTCTTTTCATATAGACACTATTAAGGGTAATGCAATGAATTTTATATCAGTCTCAGTATTCCGTATTTCAGTCTTTGGGCCCGACCCCTTTGGGGTCATCAGTCTCCAGACCAGTACGTACAACACGCGTTTATGCCTTTCGGCTCGACTGGCTTGGTAATTCAGTACATAACATCAGTATTCTTCATTTTATATTACCCTTAATAGTTCCATGTGTCGACACATTAGATTATGTATGATGAGTTCTTTATTTTTATTTGTCCCCTCAGAATATTTTCTTGCCTGATTGCCTCTAAATGAGGCCATTCATAGCATTCGTAACATATATAGTGATTGTATAAAACAGTTTCATTATAGCAGTGAAATGTTTAGGTAAATCATACATTAAAAAGAGAAATTCTCACCGCGGCTCGTTCCTCTTCTTTGCCCCGTCTCGAATAGACGTCACGTCGACTTGAAGATGCCATCCTTCGCAATATCTGTACATATATAAGACAACAATATTTATTTCACGAGGTTGCATCCCACACAGCGACCCAACGCAGTCAAGCCAACGCATGCAACATTTCATATAGCCGGTTACCCACACAAACAGTACACATGACAGCCCACAAAAACAGCCCGCAAACACAGTCCAAACAGCCCACAAACACAGTCCAAAAACAGCAGCTACCAATGAAACCAGCCAGCCAAACAGTCCAAAACAGCAGCCATCATAAAACAGGCCAGATAAGACACAGAAAAAAGCAACTAACCAGCCGGCCAACAGTCCAGAGAAGACAGCAAAACAAACAGCCGGCCAACAGTCCAGAGAAGACAGCAAAATAACCAGCCGGGTAAAAGGTCAAAACAGAATTAAACTAGGGCACAACTTCAAAAACAGCAGCCCACATGACTACAGCCGGCCACAACAACAACTAAAACCCTCAAGTAAAAGAAAAACATGAAAGGAAGCAAGTACCTATTCCAAAGAAACTTGAAAGTTCTCCCACCAAAGCCAAAAAAAGATCCAAACTTCCCAGAGTAAGCTAAAGAAGAGACGTTTAGAGCTCATACACGTAGAAGAGAAGAAAGGAGCAGAAGATTTCACCATACCAGGCGACGGGAAGGAGAAAACCACCAAACCCTAGCTATCGGGTTTCGCCGGGCTGCAGAGAAGATGCGTGAATGCCGAACAAGAGCAGAGACTCAAAATGTCTTAAGAAACAGCCACCGCTGAAGCCTCATATATCATGTCCGAATCGGTTAACCCAGCCACACAGCCAACCCAGCCCAACCAAATAGCACCAACCAGCCAACCCAACTCAGCCAACAAAAGCCCATTTATAACATTACCACATAGGATTAAACCCGCAGCACTAGCAAATCAAGCCAACCAGCCAACCTTTAAATTTACAACATATATGTATAACTAATCAAGTCATGCGACAATATTATGTGCCGTCCACATCATAAGAGCAACAAAACAAAATGTTACAACGATAATAAGTAACTCGCAATATAACATATTCATAGTAAGAACTCGCACGACGCCGAATCATAGCTCATGGTGACGCCGATTCACAGCTCATGACGACGCCGATTCAATACTGCTTACCTATCTTTTCATCATCGGGGACGTTACCTGTAATAAATTAAATTTCGTTACACATTATCATATAAGTGATTATTTACTGTAAACATGACATAATATTACATACCAAAATGTGTGCGTCACAATTCTCCCCTCCTTAAATAATTTTCGTCCCCGAAAATCATTCTTCTATATTATCAAACCGTACATGAAACAGATTCCGCATTGCATCTTCACGTTCCCACGTCGCTTCGTGCCTAGGATGACCCTTCCACTACACTAGCACAAACGTCACGTCTCGATTTCTTAACTGTTTGCTTTGCTGATCTATAATCTGATATGGTTCCGTCGGGTTAGAGAGGTCTGGTTCAATTTGTATATCTGTGGTTGCAACAATCGTTTCAGGGTCACGAACATACTTTCGTAATGCTGACACATGAAATACATGATGCAACCTTTGTACCTCTGCTGGTAGCTACAAGCGGTAGGCAACTTCACCTACCCGCTCAATGATTGAAAAAGGTCCGACATAACGCGGACTCAATTTCCCAAGTCGTCGGAAACGTGTAACTCCTTTGAACGGTCTGATTTTCAAACATACTTGGTCACCGACTTGAAATTGCACAAGACGATGACGGACATTATAGTATTTTTGTTGCCGATCTTGCGCTACCTTCATTCGTTGTTGTATCAGCTTTACTTTTTCATGCCATTTATCAATTTTCTCCCGGTTATACAGTGTTCGCTCCCCCTCGTCAGCCCAACTTAATGGTGTTCGACAACGTCGACCATACAATGCTTCAAAGGGTGCCATCTGGATAGACGATTGGTAGCTGTTATTATACGCAAACTCTACCAAGGTCAGATATTTTTCGCAGGAGCCTTTTAAATCCAATACAACCATACACAGTAAATCTTCTAAGAATTGTATTGTTCGCTCCGACTGTCCATCTGTTTGGGGATGAAATGTTGTGCTAAACAATAACTTTATCCCCAAACGTTTGTGAATATATCTCCAGTTTCCCGACGTGAATCGACCGTCGCGGTCAGAAATAATGGAACGGGGAATCTCATGCAATTTTACAATAACATATATGTACAGATCATTTAACTTTTCAGGTGGTCCATCCTGTCGCACGGGAATAAAATGTGCGCTCTTCGTTAAACGATCAATAATTACTCAAATACCATCATGCCCCAATTTGCTGCGAGTAAGACCGAAAACAAAATCCATTGCAATGTCTTCCCACTTCCATTCTGGTATGGGTAAGGAATGCAAATATCCTCCAGGTTTCTGGTGTTCTGCTATCACCAGTTGACATGTGTGGCAGGACGCAATGTACGCTATTACGTCCTTTTTCATTCCAGGCCACCAGAAATCCTCCTTCAGGTCATGATGCATCTTTGTTCGTCCTGGGTGAATTGAATACAGTGTGTTATGAGCCTCATATAAAATATCTCTTCGTATGTTGTTCACATTCGGGACACACAATCGCCCGTTCATAAGTAATAGCCCACTCTGTTCCGTAAACTCACCAGTCTCTCCATTCTTTACTTTCTTTTGCAATTCAGCGAGAAACGGATCCTTTGGCAAAGCTTCTTTAATCCTATCTTTCAATGTATATCTGATTTGTAATTGAGATAACTGGGCTCGCTTGCTTTCCGGTGTAACGAGTGGAGTGATTTGCATCTTTTCCAACTGATACACTAATTGTGCTTCATAACCAGACAAAACAAATAATCCAACTGTGTTCTTGCGGCTTAAGGCATCAACAACCACATTTGCTTTGCCAGGATGGTACTGCATATCGACATCGTAATCTTTGATAAATTCTAACCAACGACGCTGTCGAAGGTTCAAATTCTTCTGATAATATATATATTTTAAATTTTTGTGATCCGTAAAACCTCGCAGCGTACGTCATATAAATAATGTCGCCAAATATTTAGGGCAAAAATCACGGCAGCCAGTTCTAAATCATGGACTGGGTAATGTTTCTCGGCATCTTTCAACTGTCGGGAAGCAAATGCAATTACTTTTCCGTGCTGCATCAATACACAACCCAAGCCTTTGTACGAAACATCACTATAAATCTGAAACCCTTCCGTACCTGACGGCATAGTTAAAATCGGCGCATTAGTCAGTTTTTCTTTTAAGATGTCAAATGCGATCTGACAGTCGTTTGACCAATAAAACGACATATTCTTCCTGGTTAGCTGGGTCAACGGTAAAGAGATCTTTGAAAAGTTTTTTACAAAACGTCGATAGTATCCGGCCAAACCTAGGAAACTTCGTACTTCCGTCACTGTTGTCGGTTGCGGCCAACTGAGGATAGACTCAATCTTTGCGGGGTCTACTGCCAAACCCTGCTCCGTTATCACGTGTCCGAGAAAGGACACTTTTCTCAACTAAAATTCACATTTTGAAAATTTGGCATACAGTTGATGTTCTTTCAATGTTTGCAAGGCCAATCGCAAATGCCAAGCATGTTCTTCGTCTGACGGGGAATAAATCAGTATATCGTCAATGAACACAATCACGAATCGATACAGATAATCTTTAAAGACCCGATTCATCAGATCCATAAATGCTGCTGGTGCATTGGTTAGCCCAAACGACATTACCATAAACTCATAATGACCATATCTGGTACTGAACGCAGTTTTGAAAATATCTTCTTCTTTTATCCTTAGCTGGTGGTAACCAGATCGCAAATCCAACTTAGAGAACACTCTAGCATTGACAAGTTGGTCGAATAAATCCTCAATACGAGGAAGATGATATTTATTCTTCATAGTCAACTTATTGAGTTCACGATAATCTACGCACAGGCGTAACGTTCCTTCTTTCTTCTTTACAAACAATACGGGGGCACCCCACGGAGAGGAACTTGGGCGAATGAAATTTTTATCAATCAATTCCTGTAGCTGCACTTTCAATTCTGCCAAGTCCTTTGACGCCATACGATATGGTGACTTTGCCACTGGTCTATCCCCTTGCTCGAGGTTGATTACAAATTCAATTTCTCTCTTTGGCGGAAGTCCAACCAACTCTTCCGGGAATAACTCTTGAAATTCACATACGACTGGAATTGTCGTAATATCTTTCTTTTCTTCTGGAGGTCCTTTCACCATTACCAAAATAGCTTGACCGCCCTTCCGGATTTGTGAAAGCGCTTTCATTGCAGAAATTAACATTTTCGACACTTCACCTAATCCTCGATACGTAATTCTGCTTTGATCTGCGCACTTTACCGATACTTCTTTGGCCTTACAGTCAATCACTGCCTCCTGTTGGGTTAACCAGTCCATGCCCAGAATAATATCGAACTCGGTCAAGGGAAGAACCACTAAGTCCGTTGTAAATGAATTATCATTCAGGGCAAACGTAATGATTACTCGTTGTTGTGCAGTATCTGGTTATTTGGTAACGTAACGTGCAAAATCTCTTGTACCCGATATGGTTTTGCCGCAATTGCATGCAATATTGCGGTAGAAATAAAGGAATGACTTGTTCCCGTATCAAATAACAATTTAACTAAATAGTTACCGATAGGGATAATACCTGTCACAACGGTGTCATCCGCCTTTGCCTCTTGCTGATTCAGATTGAACACCCGCGGCTGCACTCGGCGTTCTTGTTCTTGACGTTCTTCTCTATATGCTCCTGCTGGTACGGAAGTAGAAGCTGAGGCTGCGTACTCACCTCCCGTAGCACGACCCATCAGATACAACCTCTGGCCCTGTGACACTGGAAACTGCTGTGCTGCTCTTTGTCCTTCTCGGTTCCGAGGACACTCCCTCTGTCGATGCCCAGGCTGACGGCGCAAGTAGCAAACGTTGCTTCCCACTAAACACTGCCCCTTGTGGCTTTTGCCACACTTGCCACATCGTTGCTCAACTGCCGGTGCACTGCCACTGCTTTCCATGGGACGAGACCGCTTTCCTGAGTCACTTGACTTCCCTGATGTGCTCGTCTTGCTCGAGGACTCCTTACTAGAAGACGATCACGTCGATCTTTTCTTTGCAAAGTCCCTTCGCTTTTGTGTTTTCTCCGCATCGATTTCCATCAAACGAGCTTTCTTCACCAAAGCCCCGTAGTCTGTGATCTCCATCGGTATCAGAATCGAACGAATACTATCTCGCAGTCCTTCCTGGAAGCGTCGACATCTTTCTCTTTCATTAGACACAAAGGCCTCTGCATAAAACGCTAAATTGGCGAACTCTGTTTCATATTCCAAGACTGATCGAGTACCCTGTACCAAACGCAAAAACTTATCCTGTAACAACTTCTTTTCTGATTCTGGGACGAACCAATTAGTAAACGCTTGAATAAAAGTGGCCCACGGAATACTTGCTTGTGCGCGGCCCGCCAGTCTGCCACGCACACTCTGCCACCACCGCTTCGCTTCTCCTTCCAATAAAAACGTGACCAAACCCACTTTTCGTTCATCTGGACAAAGCATGACTTCCAGTATCGTCTCAATGCGTGAGATCCAATCCTCTGTTTCCAAGGGCGATAACCCTCCCCAAAACACTGGTGGCTTCAACTCCAGGAATTGCTTTAAATCGACATCCAACTGCCTCTGCTGTGACGGTCCTGCCACTTCCGGTGCTGGTGGAGGGGGCACATCTCTAACCATTTTAATAGCCTCTGCCAACATCCGTGTCAAATCCATTAGCTGCGGGGGTGTCTGTTGCTCTGTCTGTGAGGGTATCATTTGCGGCAGCTCGTGCTGGGCCTGCCCCGATGCACTTCCCTCAGACATTACCTCTTGGGCTTCCTGAGCATCCATCGAAAGCACACTTAGATGGATTTACCGACATGCATATATACTCGTTATGGCCAGGGTGCAATTTAAAACCTGGCTCTGATACCATTAAATTGTAACGTCCCGATTGTCCGCCACAATTAACAATATCCCTAAGTGCATATATCATCAGGTACAGCGGAAAGTCTACATATGCATTTCATAACGAGTACGTATCTGAAACATCAGCTACATAACATTCTATATACAAGTACAAAAAGGCAATAAAGCAATAAATTTCTACCTGAGCTCTAATGACGACCGGTCGCTGTCTTTCCGGTTCCTATAAATTTAGAGAATACAACCGTTAGTCTTGTATCAGACTAAGTGAAAATTTACTTTTTTAATCTGCTGTACAGTAATAGTTTTATAATAAGAATTAAGTACTGTTGTAATTAAATTAGCTAATATATCACAGTTCATTTCATTCATGACATAATTTAGAGCATGTTCTGTAATTCGTCTTGCAGTCAAATCAATAGAAGCAACTAACAATAGTGTTTCAGTATAGGCTGAGGCTATAAGAAATCATAAACAGTAAACAATAAACATCTGCCAATCAAGCTATACAACAATATTTTTTATGCTTGTATTTCTTTTTATATAGACACTATTAAGGATAATGCAATGAATTCTATATCAGTCTCAGTCTTCCGTATTTCAGTCTTTGGGCCCGACCCCTTTGGGGTCATCAGTCTCCAGACCAGTACGTACAACACGCGTTTATGTCTTTCGGCTCGACTGGCCTGGTAATTCAGTACATAACATCAATATTCTTTATTTTATATTACCCTTAATAGTTTCATGTGTCGACACATTAGATTATGTATGATGAGTTCTTTATTTTTATTTGTCCCCTCAGAATATTTTCTTGCCTGATTGCCTCTAAATGAGGCCATTCATAGCATTCGCAACATATATAGTGATTGTATAAAGCAATTTCATTATAACAGTGAAATGTTTAGGTAAAGCATACATTAAAAAGAGAAATTCTCACCGCGGCTCGTTCCTTTTCCTTGCCCCGTCTCGAATAGACGTCGCGTCGACTTGGAGATGTCATCCTTCGCAATATCTGTACATATATAATGCAACAATATTTATTTCACGAGGTTGCATCCCACACAGCGACCCAACGCAGTCAAGCCAACGATGCAACATTTCATATTGCCGGTTACCCACACAAACAGTCCACATGACAGTCCACAAAAACAGCCCGCAAACACAGTCCAAACAGCCCACAAACACAGTCGTAAAACAGCAGCTACCAATGAAACCAGCTAGCCAAACAGGCCAAAACAACAGCCATCATAAAACATGCCAGATAAGACACAGAAAAAAGCAACTAACTAGCCGACCAACAGTCCAGAGAAGACAGCAAAACAAACAGCCGGCCAACAGTCCAGAGAAGATAGCAAAATAACCAGCCGGGTAAAAGGTCAAAACAGAATTAAACTAGGGCACAACTCCAAAAACAGCAGCCCACATGAGTACAGCCGGCCACAACAACAACTAAAACCCTCAAGTAAAAGAAAAACATGAAAGGAAGCAAGTACCTAGTCCAAAGAAACTTGAAAGTTCTCCCACCAAAGCCAAGAAAGATCCAAACTTCCCAGAGTAAGCTAAAGAAGAGGCGTTTAGAGCTCATACACGTAGAAGAGAAGAAAGGAGCCGAAGATTTCACCATACCAGGCGACGGGAAGGAGAAAACCACCAAACCCTAGCTATCGGGTTTCGCCGGGCTGCAGAGAAGATGCGCGAATGCCGAACAAGAGCAGGGGCTCGAAATGTCTTAAGAAACAGCCACCGCTGAAGCCTCATATATCAAGTCCGAACCGGTTAACCCAGCCACACAGCCAACCCAGCCCAACCAAATAGCACCAACCAGCCAACCCAGCTCAGCCAACAAAAGCCCATTTATAACATTACCACATAGAATTAAACCCGCAACACTAGCAAATCAAGCCAACCAGCCAACCTTTAAATTTACAACATATATGTATAACTAATCAAGTCATGCGACAATATTATGTGCCGTCCACATCATAAGAGCAACAAAACAAAATGTTACAACGATAATAAGTAACTCGCAATATAACATATTCATAGTAAGAACTCGCACGACGCCGAATCATAGCTCATGGCGACGCCGATTCACAGCTCATGGCGACGCCGATTCAATACTGTTTACCTCTCTTTTCATCATCGGGGACGTTACCTGTAATAAATTAAATTTCATTACACATTATCATATAAGTGATTATTTACTGCAAACATGACATAATATTACATACCAAAAATGTGTGCGTCACACAGACCACGATAGTAAATTGAAGCTTGGACGATTTTCTTAAATGTTTAGCAAGAGAGCACCCAAAGCAATGATGTTTGGTCGTTCTTCAAGCTGAATTCACATATTATTCTCAAAAAATCGCCCCACCACCAAATCTCCTTTCTAAGTAGTCTATGAGTACTCTATACCCCTTTTACTCGATCTCCATTCTCTTTCTTCTTTTGAAAGGACCTCTTTTGATGATCTAACATATATTGATTACTTAAAATCATTGCATAAGTTTATTGCTAACTGTTTGTGAGCATCTTTTGTGAAATATAAAGCTATGGCTGATGAACACGTTACAAGTTATATTCTCAGATGGAGTATTGGTTCTTGTCTTTTTTAGGAAAGAGAGATTTCACGTGGGTACTTATCACAAACTGCGACAACGACAATTTGGTCCTTTTTTTGGTTAAAAAATGGCTTGACACAATGCATCTCTTAGATTTATCACCAGAATTTAGCACCTCTCCTATTTTTAATATTATTGATCTTGTGTCTTTCTTTGGCGAACCACCAATTACAGCCCATAGTCCACCCTCCCTCTTACCCACTGACATTCCACAACTTATTTTGCTCCCATCTAAACCCAACCTTGAGGAGATTGAATAGGCATTGGATATTCTTAAATTTCAGACGCATGCTGGCATGTATCATTGCTACCTCGTATTCTGGAAAAGCAGAAGTTTTTTCGACAGTTCATGGATTAGTGACACTGAACTTCGTCGTCTTTGGCCCGATCAATCTATTGCAGGTTTTTGTTATTCCTCGACGGGTCAAGACTTTTAAAACCCGAGGAATTGCTGCATCTGGTGTCGCATCCAGATGATTTACACATTTCTTTTCATTATCATGTGTTCGTTTTGTTATTTTAGTTTATGTTTCGTTACTTTATCGTCGTCGTGCCACATTATCATTTTGTTGCATCTCTAATGTTGTACTTTTGTTGGTGTCACACTTTAGTTCCGACGTGTTTGCTCGACCGTCCCATGAGGCCTCGAATAAAAAGGTCCGGTAACACTGAAGCGTATGCAAGCATAACATCACATTTTAATTTCTTGAAAAACAATATGAAACTTAAAGTCCTAAATTAATTTTGAAAACACAATATTAACTAAATTATTAATCCAGAATTAATTTTGTTTGGTGTTTCAAAAATTTCAATACCTCTTTAATTTTCATATCACTCTCTCATTTCGAACCCCCCCCCCCCTTTTCTTAAATCAGCTACTCCTATTTAGCATCAGCCTTACCCCTATTTTCAGCAGCCTGGAAAATAGAAAAAAAATGGAGGAGGCATGTTGTCTTCGTTTTTTTTTCTCTCCAGCGCACCAGCCCCACCCAATACTCCTTTCCATCGATGTCGGTGAGTCTTCCCGTGAACAAATCAACCTCCGGCGAGCCTTCCTGAGGCATATTGGCCTCCGACGAGCCTGTACTGACACCCCGCTACCGACACCTTCATCATTGATCTCTGTTTCTCCCGGTCGTAGAAGATGCGACCTCCTTCAATTCATCTGTCAAAGGGTCGACCACCTTTGGCGATCTTATCCTGGCCCTCCTCTGGCGGCTATGACATGGCCATCCTCTGTGTTTACGATTTTTGCTACCTATTCACTTCCCCCTTCTTTTAGTCGGCATTTCCTCACTACCAGAAACCCTTAAACCTCCCTAGGCTTCCCTACCTCACCGATCCCGCTCAACATTCTGATACATTTCCCTTAGTCATCCGAACTCACATTCATGCTTATTATCAACCCTTAGCCGAGCTTCACCAGTCTTCTTTATTTTGTCTTGGTGGCCGAAATTCCCCACTCATATATTTTTTCCAGACCGAAAAATCATTGCAAGTAACATTCTCTCTGTTACATAAAGTGAGGAAGCACGAACAAGAATACGAAGATATTGCATTAATCAGAATAACACGGATACAATCCGGAGCGAACTCCGACGAAGACCACAGAGGCTGGATCCTCCAATAATCCCTCTCTCTAAATGAGAGCCCAAAACCTAAAACATTCCAAAATGCCTAGACACATACCCCCCTATATAGATGAGAGAGGACAAACATAAAAGGAAATACAATAATATTAAAGTAATTAATTAATCTATTGATTAATATTAATCAATTAATTAATATCATTTAACTATAAAAAATAATCGCAGCGATTTCCATATGCGTGCTCTAGTGGTCTTGGCGAGGAGTGGCTCCTCCGAAAAATGTGCGAGGGTAACATTGCGTCGGTCTTGAAATTCGTCCTTTCCCTCAAAGTCGAGGTTTAATTTTTTGCCTGGGTCTTTTAAGAATGGGAGGGACAAATAATTTGTGGCTGAGGTGCGGAAGGGAGGCAAAATGATGAGAATTAAAAATTAGAAGTGAGGTTAAAGTGGAATCGACAGGGTAAGGGGGAGGACAACAAGTAAAAGGTGGAGAGAGGGGGTTTTGCTGTGAGAAAAATGAAGAGAGAGACTGTGCAATGATTTGTTTTTTTGTAGGGGGGCAACGATGGGTGTAAAAAGAAGTGAGGAAAAGGAATTTGGGGAGGTGTGGTTTTGTGAAAAGGAAAAGGCGTGGTAGGGAAAAAGGTGGGGTTGGGGCGGCTGGATGAGATGTGGGGGAGGGAGTGCAGAGAGAGTGAGCGTAGAGAGGGAGAAGACGGAGGTCGCAGACGACAAAAGTGTCACTGGCCGAAATGCAGGGAAGCAGGCTCCGGTGGGCTCGCAGTGGTCGCGCGCTGTCGCTGCAAGAAATGGCACGGGCTGGATCTAGCGGACGGCGACGTACAAAGGATCCCTAACGATGTTGGAGGTGAGAGTGGCAAGGAGGTGCGGGCTTCTGCTGCTACAGCTGGAAATGCCGCTGAAGGTGTAGGCTTCTGTTGCTGCTGCCGGAATCGGCGCTGGAGGTGCAGACTTATGCTGCTGCTGCCGGAATCAGCGCGGAAACGACGTTGGAGGTGCGGGCTTCGGCTGCTACTGCTGAAATCAGCGCGGGCTTTATTAGGCAGTCGTCACTCGTCACAGCGTTGGAGAAGTGCATGCAGGAGGCAGATAACGAGGCGAGGAAGTCAGATTGGTCATCAAGGAGGCATTTGCCGACGGCGAGAGTGTGTCCAACGATGCTCGAGCCCCGACAATGTGGAACGAGCGGGCGGAGGCAGCAGGTCGGACCATTGTTACGAAAAGTGAGTAAGCACGAACAAGAATACGACGATATTGCATTAATTGGAATTACACGGATACAATCCGGAGTGAACTCCTATCAAGACCAAGGAGACTGAGTCCTCCAATGATCCCTCTCTTTAAATGAGAGCCCAAAACCTAAAGCATTCCAAGATGCCTAAACACATAAACCCCTCCCCCCTTATATAGATGAGGGAGGGGAAACATAAAAGGAAATACAATAATATTAAAGTAATTAATTAATCTATTAATTAATATTAATCAATTAATTAATACCATTTAATTAAAAAAAGTTAATGACGACGGCTTCCATATGCATGCTCCGATGGTCCCGACGAGTTGTGGCTCCTCTGACAAATATGCGAGGGTAACACTCGCTCCCTTCAGTTAGCTTAAATGCATGCAATTAATTTAAGTGATCAATACCTGAAAATTGCTTGCATCTGTTTCTTTTTCGTTGTCGTTATTTTCTTATATTGGTTGTTTGATTTGCAACTATTCTTCGCAAAACACTTACGACATACTAGCTCGCTTGAACTCACGCTAAATATTTTAAGACAATAATGATTACAACAACAACACTCAAACCTTTATCCCACTATAGTGGGGTTTTCTATATGGATCCTTTGTCGACATTGTGCCCTATCTTGTGTCATAATCTCACTAATACCTAAGTATATAATGTCTTTCCTTATAGTTATATTCCAAGTCTTTATTGGTCTTCCCCTCCCTCGTTTAACATGCCTAGTGACTAGACTCCCACAACTCCTAACAGGTGCCTCTAATGGTCTTTTTTGTACTTGTCCAAACCATCTTAGTCGAGCTTCTCACATCTTCTCTACAATTGGTGCTACACCTGTCTTATCCCCGATACATTCATTCCTAATTCTTTCCAGTCTCGTGTATCCACATATTCACCTAAGCATTCCCATCTCAACAACTCCCATTTTTATCTCATGTACATAATCACTGCTCAACACTCAGAACCATAGAGCATCGTTGGTCTAATCGCAGTACGATAGAACTTGCCCTTAAGTTTTAATGATACTTTACGATCACACAAGTTCCCTGACGCGCCTCTCCAATTCAACCAACCCGCTTGGATTCTATGTGTCACATCTTTATCAATACCTCCGTATTTTTGAACTGTCGATCCAAGATATTTAAAACATTCACTACAGGAAATATATTTATCACCCAACTTAATAACGAAGTCATCCATTCTTCTTGCGCGGCTAAATTTAAGCTCCATATACTCCGTCTTTGTCCTGCTCAACCTAAAATCCTTCTTTTCTAAACTGTCTCTCTAAGATCCAAGTTTTGCGTTTACACCCTCACCCTCGCGCATCTCATCGACCAAAACGATATCATCCGCAAATAATAAACACCATTGTATTACTTGTTGGATATTTCCAGTGAGCTCATCTAAGATAAGGGTAAAAAGATAAGGGCTTAAAGCTAAACCTTAATGTAAGCTAACATTGATAGGGAATTTCTGTGTTAATCCTCCAGAAGTCCTCACCCTTGTAACTGAATTTGTATACATATCTTTGATTACATCAATATATGATACATTTATACCTGTTTTTTCTAAGACTCTCCTTAGGATCTCTCTTGGAACTCTATCATAAGCCTTCTCAAGGTTGATAAACAATATATGCAAATCTTGTTTTCATTCTTGGTAGTTGTCAATGAGTCTCCTCAAGAGATGTATAGCTTCGATGGACCATGGTCGACCGCCTTGGCATGAATCCAAATTGATTCTCTGAGATGTTAGTATCCCTCTTATTCTTCTATTACTCGTCCCCATAATTTTATGTTATGACTCATCAATTTAATTCCTCTGTAAATAACACAATTTTGTATATCGTTTTTGTTCTTATACAAATGTACCAGGATTCTTTTTCTCCATTGGTTTGACATACTCTTTGACTTCAGTATCTTATTGAAAAAACATGTAAGCCACAAAATTCTTTCATTCCCTAGATATTTTCATACTTTGATGGGTATATCGTCTGTCTCAACCGTATTTCCAGTTTTCATTTTCTTTACTACATTATTTACCTCTGATAATTTTTTACGATAAAACGTTATGTTCTTGTACTTCTCCAATTTACTTAAATTTTCCAAGTCCAATTCATTGTCTTCGTTATAAAGTTGATACTTTTATGCATTTTACTTGAATTTAATCTCTTGTCTTCATTTCTTTAGCTCGAGCAATTTTATATATGTCACGCTCTCTATCTTTGATATCTAATCGCTTATAAAATTCTTTATAAGCTTGATTTCTTGCTTTACTTACTGCATGTTTAGCTTCTATTTTGGCGACTTTATACCTGATTAAATTTTTATCATTCCTATAAGCGTAGAGTGATATATAATTGATCCTTTTTGCTCTCACTTTATCTTGCACTTTCTCTTTCCATCACCAAGATTCTTTATTTGGGGGCGTACGACCTTTTGATATTCCAAGTATGTTCTTTCCAGTTGTCCTTAAATGTGAAGACATAACTTCTCATGAAATACTATGATCAACATAAGGGTCATCAACTAGTTGTTTCATAACTGCTGTCTTGAAAACAATCTGTTTTTTCATCTTCAAGTTCTACCACCAAATTTTTAGCAACGTTTTTGTTCTTAACTTAAATTTATTATATTTAGTTTGTACGTCTAACACTACTAATCTATGTTGTGTTGTCAAATTTCTCCTGATATGACTTTGTAATTCTTATAAATCATTTTATTTATTTTGCGAGTCATAAAATAATCAATTTGTGACTTATTTGATGCACTTTTAAACGTAATTAAATGTTCTTTCCTTTTTATGAAAAGCTTATTTGTCACAATTAGCTCATGTGCTACTGCAAAGTTTAAAATGATTCGGTCTTTTTCATTTCTCTCTCCATATCCAAACCTCCATGAACGACTGTATAATCTACATTTTTCTTCCCTATATGTCAATTTAAGTCTTCTCCTATGAAAATCTTATCTCTTTATGAGATTTCCCTTACTAAATCATCTAAGTTTTCCAAAAATTGTACTTTAATAACTTCACTTAATAATACTTGTGGCGTGTAAGCACACATTAAAAAATAATGATTAAACTCAAAAGTTCTAACGAGGAGCCCACTCTCTTGGGATCATAACAACGATTAAATTACTGAACGAGTGTCATAATTTATTTCCAAATAGTTTTACAACAGAAAATTAGTTTACATAAAGAATGTGTCAGAGGTCAGACAACTTACGTCAAGTTCTACTCAGACGTACGCTAATTATGTTCCCAACGCACGTCGACTTCTCCTCAACCAATATAATGTTTATTTAGAGCATAGTAGCATTGCCATGGACATATGTCAAGATGAAGTTGAAGTTTAAAGAATATACGTCTACATCTTCCTAGTTTAAGCATGTTCACAATTTTCCTAGTTTAAGCATGTTGTGAACAGAGAAGTATTGCAGTGGATAAATGTCGAGATGTAGTCGAAGTTTAAAGAACTTAAGTCGACTAGAAGCAGAAGTTCAGAATATCTTTCTTAATATATTTGCTGATTATAATCAAAGAAATTAGATTATTTGGAAATATTCATTGCAGTCTTATTCTGATTGTTTTCAAAATTGAGCCAGAAAGAATTTTGTAGAAGTATATAAACAAAAGGAGAATATAAATTATAGAGAATTTTCAGAATTCAGAATAATTCTCAAACTTAATTCTCTCTCATCTCATTCTTTCTTCTTTTCTTCTCTCTTGAGTTCATCCCTTTCGTCTCTCCTTCTCTAACTCGTTTCTGAGTAAGTTTGCTGAGGCATTTTGAAAGAAGAGAAATCTGTTGAGATTTCCCTCTCTTCGGTTGAAGAACAAAGACATATCACTACAAGGTTGTATCCACAGAGCAGAATTCAAGATTCATTGGAAAAGTTTACATCATCTCAGACAGCTTCTAAAAGAGTTGTAAGAATCTCTCTCTAAATGGTTTGTTTCTAAGAGTCTCTTATCAAAAGACTCAGTAGTTCTAAAAATCTTCTTATCAAAAGGAGTCAGCGGAAGGAAGAAGAACATAATGAAATCTTATTTCCAATGAGCAGTGCCCTCCTCTATATATACATGAATTGAGAGGCCTTAAATGGGCTACGAAAAAGGAAAATAAAACATGGGCTTTTTTATTAAGATTTTACAACATGAGAAAAGACTAAATGACTCAACTCTTCCCTTCAAGAAGGAAGTATATGTTGAACATTTCCAACTTGGTAATATTGTCTTTAAAGCTATCACAACTTAGGAACTTCGTGAAGATATCCGCTAGCTGATCTTTAGATAGAATGAATGGAGTACACATATTGCCTTTCTACAAGTGATCCTTGATGAAGTGTTTATCAATCTCCACATGTTTTGTACGATCATGTTGAACATGATTGTAAGCAATATTAATAACTTTATTATCGCAGTATAATCGGATATGGGTTCCAACATGTAGACTAAGATCCCTCATTAATGACCTTAGCCAGAGCCCTTCGCAGATTCCTTTTGACATTGCCCTGTATTTGGCTTCAACACTGGACCTCACCACAACATTTTATTTTTTACTCCGCCAGGTCACAAGGTTCCCTCCAACAAATGAACAATAATCGGTGGTTGACTTTCGATCATCATGACTTGCAACCCAACCAACATCAGTAAAGACTTCGACATCCAACTGTTTATTCCTGGAGAAAAGAATCTACGCCCGGGAGAACCTTTCAAATATTGTAGAACATGCATAGCGGCTTCATGATGTCGTACCATAGGAAAATGCATGTATTGGCCAAGAATCTCAACTAGATGTGTGATATCTGGACGGGTATGTGAGAGAAAGATCAGCTTTCCCACTAATTTTTGGTAACTCGAGGTGTTCACTTTCTCGCCATCCTTGTCCCCATCGATCTTACAATTCACTTCCATTGGAGTATCCGCAAGAGTCTAACCAAGCATCCCAGTTTTATCTAGAAGGTCTAGTACGTGCTTTCTTTGAGAGATAAAGATTTCACTGTCATATCGAGCGACTTCTATTCCCAGAAAATACTTCAACTTTCCCAGATTTTTAACTTCAAACTCCTTATATAGGTGAGCTTTAAGCCATGTGATTTCTGCAACATAATTCCCTACGATGATTATGTTGTCAACGTAAACAATGAGAATGGGCACATTCTCCTCTTTACTTTTTACAAAGAGTGTATGATCAGAGTGCCCCTATTTGTATCCCAACACAGTTATGACATTCTTGAATTTTTCAAAACAGGCCCTCGGAGATTGCTTTAAACCATACAAAGACTTTCAGAGTTGACACACCTTTCCTTCGAATCCAGTCTTTATAAATCCCAGTGGAATCTTTATATAGACCTCTTCAGCAAGGTCTCCATGTAAGAAAGCATTCTTGACATCACGTTGTTGCAGCTTCCATCCTAAGCTTGCTGCACATGACAAAATGACACAAATGGTGTCCATCTTGGCAATGAGAGCAAATGATTTGTGATAGTCAACACCAGATGTTTGAGTATATTCTTGAGCGACAGGCTGAGCCTTATCTCTCTCAACAACTTCTTACTGATTTTGTTTCACGGAGAACACCCATCTGGAATCAATCGATCTCTTCCTAATAGGGAGATAGGAGAGAGAGTCCAGGTTTGATTTTTCTTGAATTCCAACATTTCTTCTTCCATTGCCTTGCGTCACACAAGTATCTTTATTGCTTCCTACCAAGAACTAGGAATGCGAACAACATCCAAAGTGGAGATGAAAGCCTTATGGGTTGTTGCCAGATTATGATCAGAGATATAATTGGCAAGTGTGTATTTCACGTATGTCACATTTTGTTTGAGATGGGGTTGATGGAGAGCATCATCAGAACCTGAATCCGAAGAGCATCCCTGTAGTGGCGGAATGATCGGGGATTGTAACATTGTTGTACTAGGATTGCATCGGTGATAAAAATAAGAAAATGGTAGAATAAAGCTGCTAGAAGGACACAAATGACCCCGATCATCATACTCGCGCCCATTGTCATTGTTGGAGCCAAAACTTGGCCTCCACGAGAGTTCAGACCTAAGGGAGTAGTTTGCACCTACTTCTCCCAAACTCGGGCTCTTGGCCAGTTGTTATGAACCAAAAAACTAACCCTGGGCTGCAACGTGGAAGTCTCACCACACACCCGGAAGATCTCTAGAGCGCTTCCCCTCCCAAGCCAAAAGCTGGCAGGAAGAAGCCAACAAAAATGAATTCCCTCTCCAAAGGTGCTTTGGAGCCCACAAGGTCTATTTATAGGATTCCAAGACTTGGTATGCCACCAACGTAACTTCGCAGTTCCACTCTGTTATATGCAGCCCAATTGGGTCTGCCAACAACGTAACTCCGCTGTTCTGAAAGGCTATTTGCAGACCTTCAAGGGCATCTAGGTAATTCTACCCCTGGACCCCCACTAGGCGAATGACCCATGAAGACACCTCTCGCCTAAAGAAGCGGATGTTGGGGTGAGCTGAGCATTTACCCCGCGGCTCCTAAAAAGGCGAGTGCGAGATCCTCAAGCCATCCTCCTGATTTGGCGAGAGCCTTTACGCCTATCCCTATAGTCCTTCCGCTTAATTGGGTGAAAGCCCTTCCGTCCGACCTGGCGAAAAGCCTTCACTCTCTCTGGATGAGTGTGGGTCTGCCTACCCCACTCGCCTACTTTGACTAGCTTGAACCTGAGGGTCTCTGGTCTCGCAGGGGGGGGGGGACACTCAGCGAATACTGAGTTGTACACAATCCCTGCTCTTTTCGAGCTAGTCCCACGCTCGGAAAGAAAAGTCCAACCCTGGGTATTCAGTGAGTGCTTGCTGACCTGGAAGAGAATCTTTGTTGTGTCCCTCCACGACTCTCTATATATCCCAGGACCTGACCTTGACTTGAATTATCTGCTCATCCACTGTTCATCCCCCGAGCTTCCGCCGCTCTGACGATGTTCACTAAACTGGCCTCGAAGCCGCTTTCGCAAGATCTACTGGACTGTCTCGCCGCCGCCTAAGCAAAAAGCACCTCCAAAACTTCCCAATATGCCCCGTGGATCTCGTCCAAGAGGCTCGTGGACTCGGCATATCGGCCGAGAAAGGCCAAGACAGTTCGGCGGAACCTCACGACGGACGAGTCTGCCTCCCCGACTCCGACCCCTCACCGCGAGAACCTTGCCCTCTTACCGGAGGTACTTTACTCACCTATACCTTGTCTATAACCCGAAAAGCCTGTTATACTGAGAAATTGGTCCACTCGCAGGATCCACCGGCGGAAAGCGATGTTGGAGCCCTTTTGGGTAATGCTGACGCATCCCAGCCCTCCGGTGGGAATGAACAACTGGTCTAGGAGGCCGCTCCTCAAGTTACCCGGGCCGAACACCCACTCGCCTCTGGTAATTGACTTGTCACCTTCTCGCGTTCCTCAGTTCATGTCCCGCTCACATCCTTCCTCGCAGATGCCGCTTCGGTATTACGGGCTTGGTCAGTCCACTGCTGAAGACCCCGGTTGCCGAGAACTCACAAGATCCCGCGTCGAGTTCTCGGCTTTTGACCGAAAAGACAACCGACACCTCATAACCAGCCGAGATCCCTTTTGCGGGGTAAACGCCGACCTGTCCGGGACGAGGAAAATCGCTCCATTCTTTCCCCGATAGGCTCTTGGAGGTGAGACCTGGACCTTCTCGCCAGCAGTCGGACGAAGGCGCCGTCCCTGTGCCAGGTAAATAAGAACGCAATCCCCTTTCCCGCTCGAAATTGATTTCACTAAAAGCTGAACTTCCTTGCCAGGTTATCGGAGGGTCCTGGCGATCGACCCTAATGCTGATGAAGAGCTATGTCTGCCTCCCTCCCCCAACGAACTCGCGGACTTTCTCGGCAATCCTCGTGATGCCGAGTTGATGAAGGAGCGGATGGTGGAAGTTCTGGGAAAGGTCATCTGGGCGCAGCGGGAGGCCTCTGATCGCGCGGATGCACATCAAGCAGCCATTGAGCGCCGGCTGAATGCTCTTAAGAGGGATTACTCGCATCTCATTGGCGAGATGGAGCGGCAGGGACGCCGGTGCGAGGAGACTTCTCCCGGAAGGCATATTGCGCTCCCGGGACCAGATGCGCTTGGTCTTCCAGGAGCTGACCGCCGTGAGCGCATACTACTATCCTTGAGTGCCTCCGAGGTTAGGGAGGCGAGGTCGGGGCCGCTGGCAATAGATACAGTACTAAGTCTGTCGACTCTCGCCACCTCTCACCCAGCCTTCCGCTTGCCCTTCTTTTATTTGTACCCCTTCTGTTTTGATTTATAATAAACACTTGAGTTTGCTCTCGCCCGACGAGTGGCTTTTCGTATTTTAAGCGACGTTTTCTCCTCATACAATGTTCGATGTCTCTGGCGAATGCTATACCTGTGCGTTACATACTTCTTCTTTATACCCGTCTTGTTGTGCTTTCTACTTATCCATGGTCTTTCCTGGAGGCATTCGCCATTCACAGCTGGGCGGAGCGGCGGGTAGGCGGGGCGGATTACGAGGCGTCTGGATGATGGAATTACTATCCGCAGCCTCGACGCCCGATAAACCACATAATTGTCAATTTGTTTGCTATAAATAGGCACTTCACCTACCACATTTACTATCACTTCGACTCTGAGTCTTCGTCCTGCTCTCTCGCACGCTCACGATTTTGAGGCCACGCGTCTGCGCAAACCTAGCTTCCCTCTCACATTCGCAAGATGCCGGGAGAGACCGACGGCCGGACTCGGTGTGCACAAGGTTTCATTGACCATGACTTCCCCCTGCATGCTGACCGAAGAGGAGTATCTTTCCACTGCTGCCAATTAAGTGCTGCTGGGGTTTGTCGCACGCCATCCCGACAACTCCGACAAGATCAACTTCCTGCCGGAAGGGGATCTCGCCACCCCTCTCGAACACTTCGAGGTGGTATTCCGCCTCCCCCTGTGGCCGGAGGTGCGCCAGACCCTCCGGTACTTCGGAGTGGTTCCCGCCCAGCTTAATCCGAACTCCGTCATCATCCTGGTAGCATTCACCTACTACATGCGAGAGGAACGAATCAAGTTCAACCTCTCAGTCTTCAGGAAGCTGTTCAATTTCAGTGTCAAGAGCAGGATCGTCTTCTTCTCGGGCCAGACGATCAAGACCAGTGGTCTCACCAATAAGAACCACCATTGGCCCCAGAAGTTCATCTTTGTGTCGAGGAACTTTGACAATGTTCCCCTCTCGCCAGTTCAGTACGACGAGATGAATTACAGGCCTTCCGCGCTCGGGGGCCACGAGACTGCCCTTCACTCCTTCGGCACGAAGAATTTTTATGTGAAGTACCTGCGCTAGAACCTTGACTCACTCCTGCCCGTTCTCGTCGGGGAAGGTACCATTCTATCCCCTTTGCCTTTGAATTCACACCTTGGATTGGTAAAGCTTACCCTCATTGTCCGCACAGAGGAGCGAGGGGTCCCCCTTCGGCAACCGTATGAGGAAACCGAAGTTCTCGCCCACGGTTCATCTCTCGCCTCATCTGCGGCCGCAACCTGCAGGGAGGAGCCGGGTACCTCGTCCCAGCCGAGTGCTCCGAAGCGGAAGCCAGATGTTCCTCCCCCAACATCCTCCAAGAAGACCAAAATATCAGCGCTACACAAGGGCAAGTCTGTCGTTGAAGCCCCCGCCAAGATCCCGGACACGACAGATATGACGAGCACTGCCGCCAGGATCGTCACTGCGACAAAGAAGGCTCCCGCGGGACCGGTGTCGAGAGGGCACCAGAATTTCGGCCTCGGCGAGAAGTATATGGACGAGGCAGGTCAACCGCTGCTCCAATGGGACCCCAAGGCCAACCGGGCCTCCATTTCCACTCTCCTCCCCTCGTGGATTGAACAAGATTCCACTTGCGGCGATGCCTTCGCATTCTCCTTTGGAATGTACAGCCGAGAGGATGGCAGCAGTTTTGATGTGGAGTCGACCCGGACCCTTGTGCATGAAACAGCGCGGGCCCAGCCGCGCGCCCTCGAACTAGCGCACATGTCGTCACACCGCAGCCTCAGCCTCGAGCGGAACCTGGGCGACGTCCAGAGGTCATGGGATCTAGCCTCGGCGGAGGTTGCCTCCCTGAAGGACAAGTTGAAGGCCTCCGAGACGCTTCTCGCCAGTTGCCCAGTGCAAGGGGTGAGTGAAGCCTAACTAGCCTTTTGCACTCTCGTTTCTTATTCTATACTAACTTTTTTAATCTTTTATGCAGGACCCCGCGAGTGCCGAACTGCTACGCGCGTGGGTGGCTAGCTTGGAGCGCGAGGTCACGGGGCTGAAGGCTGAGAACATGCGCCCGCAAGAGCTCCTCGTCCTGCCACATCCCGACGAGAAGGGTAAACTGCATCAATACACCAATCACGAGATCGAGGTGATGATGCAGGAGAATGCCTCGGGGGCAGCTAAGCGCGCAATCGAGATGCTGCGAGAGGTCGGACTTCTGATGGAAGACAGCGAGAGGCTCACGACGTTGAGCATCCTCCCCGGGCTTTTCATCCCCCTCGACGCGCCCGAGGACAAGGACCTCCAGCGCGGGAACGCCGCCGATTCACCCCTCCACGGGAGCGAAGGATCTTCCAACGAGAAGCCCGATGACTCCTCCCGAAGACCTTCCGCTTATCCTTTTTTAACTGTACTTTGTTTTTCTTGATCGGTCATGCTAGGGGCGAAACCCCCTCTTGTAAGAACATTTTTTGAGATGTAAATACAAATTTTCTAAGTTGTCTCTGCCGAAATGTCTGTTTATTGTTAATTTATCGTTTCTCATTCCTTACCATTCGTAGATGTTTCCGCACATTCACTCGTCGCAACACTTAGTTCCTAGGCGGCGACCAAATCTCTCTCGCCCAAAGGGTTTTTTAGCGAAAGCCTGACCTCAGCTATGCGCATTCAAACTTGCCTTAAGATCTGAGGTGGTGACCGCAACGGCCCTGCGCGTGGGTTGAGTCTGGTGCGAGATGACCTCGATACCTCACTCCGAGAGGCCAACCCGTCGAGCGAGCCTGCCGAGTGGGTACTGCCAAATGCTTGCCGAATGGGTCTTGCCGCAGGGGCCTTACCGAGTGGGTCTTTTCGCCGTGTTGACCCCACTCGCGCACCTAGGTCCCGCCTGCCATGCTGAATAAGCGTCATTTCCCTTGGACCATCCCTTTCCAAAGTGCTTCACCACGTCCACCGATGGTCTTCCAGGCCTGCCAGCTAGGTGAGGGCTTTGACAGCTGGATTAGCTCGAGATCATTATTTCAAACTACCACCGAGCGGCTCCCAGCCCTGCCAGCTAATGAGAGCTTGGTCAGCGGGATCTTCTCGCGGTCAACATTTCAACCACCACCGAGTGACTTCCAACCCTACCAGCTAATGAGAGCCTGCTCAGCGGGATCTTCTCAGGGTCAACATTTCAACCATCACCGAGTGACTTCCAGTACTGCCAGCTAGTGGGAGCCTGGTCAGCGAGATCATCTCGGGGTCAACATTTCAACCACCAACGAGTGACTTCCAGCCCTGCCAGCTAATGAGAGCACGGTCAGCGGGATCTTCTCGGGTCAACATTTCAACCACCACGAAGTGACTTCCAGCCCTGTCAGCTAATGGGAGCCCGGTCAGTGGGATCTTCTCCGGGTCAACATTTCAACCACCACCGAGTGACTTCCAGCCCTGCCAGCTAATGAGAGTCTGGTCTGCGGGATTTTCTCGGGGTCAACATTTCAAGTCGTACATTCATTCACATAGTTCATCCGCCAAAGATCCTTCACAACAAAAGAATCAATAAATAAGAATATTACATACAAGGCTCAAGGATAGAAGCGCTTCAAATCATCATCACACCAGGTGTGGCTTAGGGACTCCTCCACATTCTGGAAGCGATATCCCCCTGACTTTAGTATTTCCTTAATGATGTATGAGCCTTTCTAATTTGGGTGAAACTTTTCTACTGTTGCTGATCTCCCCGCGGCATCCACCTTTTTTAAGACCAGATCCCCCTCGATGAACTGCTTGACCCTAACATGCTTGTCAAAGTACCTGATCATTCGTCGCTTGATCTCTTCCTGCCTGACGGCGGCCGTATCGCGGAGCTCCTCTATCAGATCTAGAGAGAGTCATAGCCCCTCTTCATTCTCTATCCTCCATTCCTCATCTCATTCCTTGGCAGCTACTATTCGCGGCGACCCGACCTCGAACTCCACAGGCAGAACGACTTCACAACCGTGAGAAAGTTTGAAGGGGGTATCTCCGGTAGCCGTGTTGGGGGTTGTCCTCGGAGACCATAACACCGAGGAGAGCTGTTCTACCAAACTTCCTCTTAGGTTCTCCACCTTCTTCTTCAACAAATTCACAATGATCTTGTTTGCCGCCTCTACTTGCCTGTTGCTCCGAGGGTGGTGGACGGAGGCAAACCTGCGATCTATCCCCAGTTGAGTACAGAAGCTGATGAACTCTTCGCTAGCAAACTGGGGTCCATTGTCAGTGACTATGGCCTGTGGGAACCCATGCCGACATATGATCTCTCCCCATACAAAATTACGGATCACCTGGGAGGTCACCTTGGACAGCACCTTTGCTTCCAGCCACTTCGAGAAGTAGTCGATCATGACTAAGAGAAACCTCCTCTGCCCACTTGCCTGGGGAAAAGGTCCAACCAAATCCATCCCCCAGATGGCGAAGGGTCAGGGCGCCGTGATGCTCCTAAGCCTTTGGGGGGGGGGGGGCAGAAGTTGGAGTGGAGCATACAACTGACACTTTTGACATTTCCTTGTGAATTCTGCCGTATCCTTCCTCAGAGATGGCCAGAAGTATCCCTGTCGGACCACCCTTGCCTCCAGGGTTCTGCCTCCTGAGTGGCTGCTACACTCGCCATAGTGCACTTCTTGCAGGGTCTTCGGAATTCCTCCGTTGCACACCGAGCTAGGAAACCCGAAAGTGTCTTCCGGTGCAACCCTCCTTCGTGCATCAGATAATGAGCCGATTTGTTCCTGAAGCGCTTTCCTTCCTTGACCTCCTTCGGGAGTTTTCCTGTGGCTAGGAAAGTTATGAAGGGGTCCACCCATAAGGGGCACCGATCCACCTCCATCAATTCACCTTCCTTGATTGTCGGGTGAAACAGTTCTGTCAAAGTACCTCCGTCCTTGGGCCCGAACTTGACCAAGCAGTCGACTGCCGCATTCTCTTCCCGGGGAATATGCTGAATGGAAAACGTTCGGAATCCTCCAATGATCCCGCTCACCTTGGTCAAGTACTTCATTAGGGTAGACTCCCTTGCCTCGTACTCACCCCTGATCTGTGATGCCACTACCGACGAATCGGTGGATATCTCCACGTCCTGCACCCCCAGCTCCTTGGCCAGGCGTAGCCCTGCTATCGCGGCCTCACACACCGCCTGGTTGTTAGTGACCGGAAAATGCAAGACCACGACCTGCTCTATTGTGACCCCCTGAGGGCTTTCCAACACAACCCCGCCCCCCCAGAGAATGCTTCCCCGATGCTCCGTCAACCAACACCTTCCAGGCAACCTGTCGCGGCGGTCCCTCTCCCTCGACCTCGACGACATAGTCAGCTAAGAATTCGGCCACCGCCTGTGCCTTGACTGAGAGTCGTGGTATAAAAGAGAAGTCAAACTCGCTCAGCTCGATGGACCACTTAGCCAGTCGTCCCGAGTGCTCCACCCCTTCGAAGATCTTACAGAGAGGATGAATCTGTCACCACCTTGATCGTGTGCGCTTGAAAGTATGGCCTGAGCTTTCAGGCTGAGATAAGCAAAGAGAAATCCAACTTCTCGATGATGGGGTAACGGAGCTCTGCCTTCTTCAAGATCCTGCTAACATAAGAGATGAGCAGCTGCTTCTTACCCTATTCCTGAACCAAGACGGAGCTCACGGCGTCAACCCCCACTCCCAAATACAACGTCAGGTCCTCCCATTCCTTTGGTCCCTTATGGAGTGGGGCAGAAGTTGAAGTGGAGCATACAACTGACACTTTTGACATTTTCTTGTGAATTCTGTCGTATCCTTCCTCAGAGATGGCCAGAAGTATCCCTGTCGGACCACCCTTGCCTCCAGGGTTCTGCCTCCTGAGTGGCTGCTACACTCGCCATAGTGCACTTCTTGCAGGGTCTTCGGAATTCCTCCGTTACACACCGGGCTAGGAAACCCGAAAGTGTCTTCCGGTGCAACCCTCCTTCGTGCATCAGATAATGAGCCGATTTGTTCCTGAAGCGCTTTCCTTCCTTGACCTCCTTCGGGAGTTTTCCTGTGGCTAGGAAAGTTATGAAGGGGTCCACCCATGAGGGGCACCGATCCACCTCCATCAATTCACCTTCCTTGATTGCCGGGTGAAACAGTTCTGTCAAAGTACCCCCGTCCTTGGGCCCAAACTTGACCAAGCAGTCGGCTGCCGCATTCTCTTCCCGGGGAATATGCTGAATGGAAAACGTTCGGAATCCTCCAATGATCCCGCTCACCTTGGTCAAGTACTTCATTAGGGTAGACTCCCTTGCCTCGTACTCACCCCTGATCTGTGATGCCACTACCAACGAATCGGTGGATATCTCCACGTCCTGCACCCCCAGCTCCTTGGCCAGGCGTAGCCCTGCTATCGCGGCCTCACACACCGCCTGGTTGTTAGTGACCGGAAAATGCAAGACCACGACCTGCTCTATTGTGACCCCCTGAGGGCTTTCCAACACTACCCCGCCCCCCCAGAGAATGCTTCCCCGATGCTCTGTCAACCAACACCTTCCAGGCAACCTGCCGCGGCGGTCCCTCTCCCTCGACCTCGACGACATAGTCAACTAAGAATTCGGCCACCGCCTGTGCCTTGACTGAGAGTCGTGGTATAAAAGAGATGTCAAACTCGCTCAGCTCGATGGACCACTTAGCCAGTCGTCCCGAGTGCTCCACCCCTTCGAAGATCTTACAGAGAGGATGAATCTGTCACCACCTTGATCGCGTGCGCTTGAAAGTATGGCCTGAGCTTTCAGGCTGAGATAAGCAAAGAGAAATCCAACTTCTCGAGGATGGGGTAACGGAGCTCTGCCTTCTTCAAGATCCTGCTAACATAATAGATGAGCAGCTGCTTCTTACCCTATTCCTGAACCAAGACGGAGCTCACGGCGTCAACCCCCACTCCCAAATACAACGTCAGGTCCTCCCATTCCTTTGGTCCCTTATGGAGTGGGGCTTGGGAGAGCTGACTCTTCAATGCATGGGATGCCTCTTCACACTCTTTTTTCTACTCAAATTTTTGGTTCCCCCGCAGCACATCCTGAAGAAGGGTGAGCACTTCTCCCATGCCCGGGAGAGAAACCTACTCAGCACGGCGAGCTTCCCCGTCAAGCGCTGAACCTCTTTGGTGTTACGTGGTGATTCCAACTCCATTATGGCCCTCACCTTGTCAGGGTTGGACTCCACCCCCGCAGGGGTGAGGAGATGGCCTAGGAATTTCCCACTACTCGCCTCAAAGACACACTTCAGGGGGTTTAGCCGCATCTTGAACTTTCGCAAGGTGGCAAACGTTTCCTCTAAGTCGAGCAAGTGGGAGTCCACATCCCTGCTTTTCACCATGAGATCGTCCACGTACACCTCCAAGTTCTTCCCCCTTTGTCCCTTGAAGACCCGATCCATCATGTGTTGGTATGTGACCCCTGCATTTTTTAGCCCGAAGGGCATCATTTTATAGCTGAAACACCATTCCCTCGTAATGAAGGAGACATCCTTGATGTCGGGTGAATGCATCCTGATCTGATGATAACCTGAAAAAGCATCTAAATAACTCATCATAGAAAAACCGACGGCTGAGTCAACCAGCGCGTCGATTTGAGGCAGGGGGTAACAATCTTTAGGGCATGATTTGTTTAAAAGCGAGAAGTCTACACAGATCCTCTATCGCCCATCGCCATTCCTAACCATTACAACATTTGAGACCCAGTCTGGATACTGGATCTCTGATACAAAACCTGCTTTGAGCAGCTTCTCCACCGCCTCCCGGATGGGCTCCTCCAGCTTCGTGGCGACGGTCCTCCTTTTCTGGCTGATGGAGCACGTCTTGGGGTCAAGGTTCAAACGGTGGCATGCCACATCCGCGTCGATGCCAGACATGTCCTCCACACTCCAAGCGAAGACATCGATGTTCTTCTGGATGCACTCCCGCATCTTCTCTCGGTCTCCGGGGCTCAGCCCGCCGCTGATCCGCACCCTTTCTGTCCTCCCTGCCTTGATGAAGACCTCCATCTCCACAACCTCCTCTGTCGGCTCCAGCCTGGACTGCTCCCACTCGCTCCTCAGCTTCCCCCCTGCTCAAATACCTCCTCTCCCTCTGCTTCTTCAACTTCCATCGCCTCCGCCCGACTCTCCTGCAGCTCCATTCATCCAACCTCCGGGGCACGAACCATCCCCTCCGTTATCTCCAATTCCTCAACTAATCCTCCCCCGCTCACTTCTAACTCCTCTGACGCCAACTCTCTCCCCAACTTTTCCGCCTCCGCCATCCAGACTATGGTGTTGACGACCGTTACATAGCATTGACTCGCCACATACGGGTCTCCTCTGATCCAGACTTGGACCCCCGCTATTGAACTTGAGGCATTGATGGAACGAGGAGGGGACACATCGAAAGTCGCTGATGAGGAGGCGCCCAAAGATGGCGTTATAGTTGCTCGGAGCGTCCACGATGACGAATCGACAATTCCTCGACACTCCTCCCAGTGTCACATGAAGTCCCACCCCTCCTTCATCTTCCTTCCTCTCCCCGAAAAATCCGAACCGCGGCCCATCCGATGCCAACACCCTCGTAGCCTCCACCTTCATCTCATAGAAGGCCTTCTTGAAAATCACATTCACAGATCTCCCATTATTAACCAGTATTCGGGAGACCGTGAAGTTCTCGATGGTCGTCTGGATCACCAAAGTGTCGCAGAATGGGTCCTCGTAGTCCGGCATATCCTTCGACGAGAAGGTGATCTCATCCGGGGGGAGTTTGGGAGGTCGAGACGACACTCCTCTCGCCGTCTTCCTGCTCCTGGCTCCTTTACCTCCTCCTCGGCCAACTTAGATAGCTTTTTGGCGAACGCTGGGTTCGCCATCTTACTTTCTATCTCCTTTTGCCGCCCTCTCCATCAACTCCTCAAAGGAAGGGGGGGGGGGCACCCTTTTCAGCTCCACGCTGAAGAACCCCTGCCTCAATCCAAAGGTGAAGGCGAGCATTAGAGTATACCCCGGACCTCCTGAACCAGAAGGATCTCTTCCTGTAACCGGTCGACGTAGCTCCCCAGCGTCTCCTCTGACTTCTGCTTGATGGCGAACAAAATCTCTGCCCCCTTCTTCCTCTTCTTTGACGTTGAGAACCTCAACAGGAACCCGCGTCGCAGGTCCTCAAAGCGATAGATGGAACTCACAGGAAGTTGGTGAAACCATTTCGTGGCCTTTTCCTTCAAGGTGATGGCAAAGAGTCGGCATTTGAAGGCGTCCGACATATGCCGGATAGAAACGACGTCCTCGAACTATTGAACGTGTTTCACCGGGTCATCCCTGCCTGCGTAGTAGGACATCTCTAGCTCTCTGAACCCGTCTAGAACCGGGGCCGAGGCGATCAGCTCGCTGAAATGGCTTCTTCCACCAACCTGGCGAGTGGGTCCCTCTCGCGCTCTCGGCTCGCTGACCCTGTCAGCACTCGCCTGCCCAGGGAAAAGTTCCCGCTCGACGAGATCCCACTCGCCACTTTCGATCGGGACCTCCTTCCCAGGCCGCTGTCTCGGGGCGTTCTCGCCCAAGGATGGGGCCGCGACAACTGGAACAAAAGGCGTGACCCACTCGCCTCTCGCGGCGAATGCCAGGTGGATGGTCTGTAGGACCTCCCTCTTGAAGTCTTCTAGCATCCCGATCGTGACCCCACTCGCCGGGGGTGGCGAGTCGCCCGAGCCAGCTCCTTCGTCCTCGCCTCTAGCCATGAAGTTTAGCTCGAGATTTTCCTATGTAAGCTACGGTCCACGCTCATCGTACCAAAAATGTTGGAGCCAAAACTTGGCCTCCACGAGAGTTCGGATCTAAGAGGGTAGCTTGCACCTACTTCTCCCAAACTTGGGTTCCTGACCAGCTGTTAGAAACCAAAAAACTGACTCTGGGCTGCAACGTGGAGGTCCCACCACACACCGGAAGATCTCTAGAGTGCTTCCCCTCCCAAGCCAAAAGCTGAGCTTTACACCTTGGAGGGCTTATGCAGACACCAAAATAACTCAAAGAGGAAGAAACAAAAAAAAGTATCCCCTCTCTAAAGGTGCCCACATGGTCTATTTATAGGATTCCAAAACTTGGTCTGCCAACAATGTAACTCCGCTGTTCCACTCTGTTATATGCGCCCAATTGGGTTTGCCAACAGCGTAACTCCGCTGTTCTGAAAGACTATTTGCAGGGCTTCAAGGGCATCTAGGTAATTCTATCCTGGACCCCACTAGGCAAGTGACCCATGAAGGCACCTCTCGCCTGAAGAAGCGGATGCTGGGGTGAGTCGAGCATTTCCCCCCGCGGATCCAAAAAAGGCAAGTGCAGGATCCTCAGGCCATCCACCTGATTTGGCGATAGCCTTTACGCCTATCCCTATAGTCCTTCCGCTTGATTGGGCGAAAGGCCTTCTGCCCGACCTGGCGAAAGGCCTTCACTCTCTCTGTACGAGTGTGGGTCTGCCTACCCCACTCGCCTGCTTTGACCAGCTTGAACCTGAGGATCCCTGGTCTCGCCGGGGGGGGGGGGGGGGCACTCAGCGAATACTGGGTTGTACAGTCATTACGAAGGACACAAATAGTGCCGCCAAATTGAGTTGATATCATTTTGTGAAAATTGTGAAAGCAGGCAAAAACATCACCTTTTCATTTTAGTAAGTATAACCAAGTAGAGCGAAACAAATATTCAATAAAAGATACAAACCGACGATAACCAGAAAGAGAAACAACTGGGGAAGGTCCCCATACATCAGTTTGAATAACATCAAACAGTACTATACTGGGACTCGAAATATGGTTCGGACTATACCGTACATGTTTCAAAAGAGAGCAGCCATTACTGATAAAAGTGCTCAAAGAGCTCGAAAACATAAGAAATAACTGGAGGAAGGGTTCCCAAGACGTTGATGCCATTGACACACAACGACAAGAGAGGGACGAGGAGGTCTGGAGAGGTGCTGACAGAGCTTGAGTAGGTGGCTGGTCCAAGATGTACAATCCCTCGAAATTCTTACCAATGCCAAGATGCTGCTTCATGGTCAGATCCTGAAAAATACAACCATTAGGCGAAAAAGTGATGGATCAGTTAAAGGCGGTGGTTAAGCAACTAATAAATAATAAATTGTGAGGAAAAACAGGAACATGCATCACTGAAGTGAGTGGCAGGTCAGAGGAGCAATGGATAGTCCCCTTGACAGCAATCGAGGAGAGAGAACCATTGACTGTAACAACTTTATCACACCCAAAAAGAGGGGTGCAAGAGGTAAAACCTGACGCAGTTCCCGTCATGTGGTCAGTTGCTCCAGAGTTTATAATCTACTCGGAGGGAGTCATAGAGGCAACCTGGTCATTGGGGGGTGGGGGTAGTGGCAAATGCAGCCAAAGGAGACAGAAGTTGAGTATGCATATTACGACGCAAGACATCCAATTCCTCAAAGGAGAGACTGTCAGATGGAAGGCGTCCATGGATGACTTCAGAGGAGTGCGCCGCTGGTGGAGAGGAGGGTGGGCAAGAGTTACCACGTCCACGACCACGACCAGGAGTGCCTTTAGGAGCAAGATGAGGATGAAGCCAAAAATAACGGTCACTGGAGTGACCCTGTCTTCTGCAGTAGTCACACATTTTGATTGACATAGAGGAAGGAGTACGAAGAATGCTGGCAAGAGCAGAACGATTCGTGCACGATCAGAGTGGAGTGAGCGTCGGCGATCTTCATCACCTAAGACCATGCTGAAGGCTTTGCGGAGAGCGGGCTGGGTATGTCGGTTCAAAACATAGGTCCGCCCGTATCAAATTCCATATTAAGACCCATGAGGGAAAACATGTAACTGATAGTGGTCTTCTTTAGTTTTCAGAACCTTAGCATCAACAGTGCAAGCAGGGATGAAGTCCTCAAAGTAGTCAAGCTTCTGATAGAGGCGTTCGAACTCAAAAAAGTAAGCAGCAACAGAGGAGGGGCCTTGCTTTAGGTCAAGAAGATGCCGAGTAAGATCATACATCTGGGTGGAGCTACCAATTCTGAATAAGTCCCGCACGCATGAGTCCAGATTTCAAGAGCGGAGTACATCGACATATAAATGCGGTAGGCTAAGGGAGACATGAAGTAAGGAACCATGAGACCATCAGAGAGTTATCGCCATCCCACTTCCGCCAGGTCGGATCAGTGCAGGTTGGCGCAACAATAGTGCCATCAATGTAACAATAGAGTTGGTGACTGCGGATGACATGTGCCGCGTGTGACCACTTCAGATAATTAGACCCATCCAACAGAACAGTGGTGATCTATAGAGTATTAAAGGCAGAATGAGATCATGAAAGATCACTTCCCACGTGAGAGGCCATAGACGAGGGCGTCCAAACACCAAATTCTGATGAGTCCCCCATATTGGTAACCGCAGGAAATAGGGAGCTGAAGAAAAAACGGGATGGAACATACCGTTTGAAGCAACCGTACAAAGCAACCACGCGAAGATAGCGGGCAGAGGACGCGAAGACAAGGGGCAAAGACCGTTATGTCAGCGGAGACAATGGGCCTTAAATGGGCCAGGAAAAATAAAAATAAAACATGAGCTTTTTATAGGGCTTTTACAATATGAGAAAAGACTAAATAACTCAACTAAAGTTCAACGGTTGGTTTTTCGAGTCTCCTTATCAAAATACTCTATCCATTATAGAAGAACAATTTATAGTGGATTCCTACCTATAGTAGAAGAGAGGACAAATCCAATTTATAGTGGATTGTTTTTCTTGTTTTTATTTTCTTATTTTATTTGTTTAAATATGTGATAATCTGTGATCTGTGGCTGAAATTGTGAATACTTGTGAAAATTGTAAAATACTCTATTCATCCCTAGAGTAATTAAATCAAGATTTTCTGAATCTATTTCACATTTTCAAATGGTATCAGAGATACGATAAATCAGTTAAAGGTTAACACCTTAATTTATCAAGATTCTTGATTCAAAGAATCGTCTTTCAATTACTTAGTAATCATGAGTTCAACCCAACTTACAGATTATGCCATGATAATGATAAGACCTCCAATGTGTAACTTGGAAAGTTCTCATTATGGATACAATGAACTGCTTTTGTAGGTTTCTGTTAAGACCAACATGCTGTAGAAAGAAAAAAAAGTTTTTTTATAAGAAAATTCTTCTTTTACATCTGAAAATGTTGATCTGAGAGTAAAATTGGAAACAATGAACCGCTCAGATGAAGAGATTTATCAGTTGAAAATAGAAGCTGTTTGTTTGAAAAAGGAACTTAGGGTCTGTTTGGGACAGCTCTGGCGGATTGAAAAGCTGTCGTTCGGATAGAACTGTTTTAAAATAGATCTCTGGGGAGCAGTTTTGAAAAGCTGCAGAGTGTTTGAGTGTTCTGTGCAGAAGTGCGCTTTGAAGAAATAGAGCGAGAGGAGGAGGGAGCGTCGGCTCCGGCGAGATGTGTCAGCTCCGGCGAGATCCGTCGGCTCCCACGAGTTGCAGGAAGAATTGGAAAAGTCGGGGCCGGTAGATTCCAAAACCTGTGAGAGAGAAAGCTATTTTGCGGGAGCAGAAGCTGGGGGGGGAGGGATTTCCGAAAAGCTGCAAAACAGCTCCAGATTTACGAAAAGCTTTTCATAAGGAGCTGTCCCAAACACAGAAAAAACAGCTCTGGCGGTTGGAAAAGAGATTCTCCAGCCGCCAGTGTTGCGCCAAACAGACCCTTAATAATGTTTATCTAAAGTGTAAAGAAAGCTCAAAACTTGTATGTATTGATTGAGTATATAAATACAAGGAGAGAATACAAATATATAGGAAGGAGAGAGAGAATAAATCCTATGCAAGATGTGTGACTAAAAGAGGAGATCACTAATAGTCCCAAAAGATGGGCCCAATACATGGGTTATTCTAACACTCCCCCGTAAGCCGGAGCGTACAAATCGTATGCACCAAGCTTGGACAAGCATTGATAGAAGAGTGCCTTAGGAAGAGCCTTTGTGAGGACATCCGCAACTTGTTTCGTCCCTGGAACATGCTTTAGATCAAGCTTCTTCATTTGAACTTTTTCTCGAATGAAGTGACAATCAACTTCAATGTGCTTTGTTCTTTCGTGGAAGACTGGGTTCTTGGCGATATGTATAGCCGCTTGGCTATCGCAAAGGAGAAGAGTCGGAGAAGGTAATTATACACCCAGATCAGTGAGAAGACTTTCAAGCCACGTCAGTTCCGATTCAGCAGATGCCATTGCCCGGTATTCTGCATCAGCTGATGATCGAACAACGACCGCTTGTTTCTTGCTTCGCCATGTAACCAAATGGCCTCCAAAGTATGTGCAAAAATCACTAGTAGATCGCCGGTCATCAAGAGAGCCAGCATAATCAACATCAGAGTATGCCACTAAAGTTGGAGCAGACGAAGAAGTCCGGTAAACAAGTCCTTGACCAGAGGTTGTTTTTAGGTACCTGAGAATACGTTCAACAATCTGAAGATGAGATTTTCAAGGAGAGTGTATGTACCGACTGACAAGACCAACAACAAATGAAATATCTGGTCTGGTACCCGTGAGATAGATCAATTTCCCAACGAGTCGTCGATAATATTCAGGATTCTGGAGAAGTAGATCCGAGTCAGATGCCTGAGCACGTAACTTGTGGTTTACATCCATAGAGGTATCACTTGACTTACACCCTGAAAGATCAGCATCATGAAGAAGGTCCAGACAGTACTTCCGTTGAGATAGAATAAGTCCGTCCGGTCGCCTGACAACCTCAAGACCCAAAAAATATCGTAGTGGTCCCAGGTCCTTTGTCTGGAAAACCGAGTTTAGATGCACTTTGACGACATGTATCCCTTGTGAGTCATCTCCTGTAATGATGATGTCGTCAACATATACTAACAGAAGGACCATCCCTGTTGGTCGGTGATGAGTAAACAGCGAGAAGTCGGCCGAGCTGCGAGTAAAATCGATATCACGAAAGACCTTACTGAATTTTTCAAACCAGGCCCGTGGAGATTGTTTGAGACCATACAGAGCCTTTAGAAGGCGGCAGACCTGAGACTCCCCCGTGGTCTCAAACCCGGGCGGTTGTTGCATGTAGACCGTCTCCTGGAGATCCCCATTTAAGAAGGCATTCTTGATATCCAGTTGAAATAGGGGCCACTGGCGATGAACAGCGACAGAGATGAGGATGCGAACGGTATTGAGCTTGGCGACCGGAGAGAAAGTTTCCTCATAGTCGAGCCCCTGTTGCTGGGTGAAGCCTCGAGCCACAAGACGAGCCTTCAGACGGTCAATCGTCCCATCAGCAACATGTTTGATGATAAAGACCCACTTGCACCCAATCAGTTTCTGACCCGGAGGAAGGGGTACGACGGTCCATGTCTGGTTAGCCCAGAGAGCAGACATTTCTTCCTCCATGGCTGCCCGCCAGCCGGGATGTTGAAGCGCCTCCTGCACAAAGTTAGGAACAACAATCGAAGAGAGAGAAGTAGCAAATGTGTGCAGAAGGGGATAAAGACGATGAAGAGAGACGTAGACGACCAGAGGATGGGCAGTGGAAGGTGTTACCTGATCAGAAGGACGCGAAGTATCCGTGGTAGAGGTCGGCTGCAGAGGGGCAACTGAACTGGGAGGGCGACAAGTGTAGACACGAATAACAGGTGTTTTGGCGGTAGCAGGAGCGGGGGCAGGGGAAACTGGCGAAGGTGGCGTAGTAGCGGGAATAACGTGGCGTGGTAGAGATGGCGGGAGAGGAGTCGGTGGTAGATCAGCGGGTAAAGGAGCAGGAAAAAACAGTTGTTCTTCCCAGAAGGTAACGTCAGCAGAAACGGAGATCTTGCGAGTAGCGGGCGAGTAACAGACATAGCCCTTTTAGGTGCGTGAATAGCCGACAAAGATGTGTTTCACCGCCTTGAGATCCAATTTATCCAAGGAGGGCCCGAGGCGGTGGATGTAGCAGGTGCTGCCGAAGACACGAGGCGGGAGAGGAAAAGCCGGAGTGGAGGGAAACAATATGCTAAACAGAGTAGCATAATTGAGGACAGAGGAAGGGAGGCGGTTGATGAGAAAGCAGGCAGTCGAAACCGCAAAGTTCCAATATGGCTTGGGAACATGCATTTGAAGCATGAGGGAGCGGGCGACCTCGAGTAAGTGGCGGTTCTTTCGTTCGGCAACCCCATTTTGCTAGGGTGTGTAAGCACAGGAGGTTTCATTTAGAATCTTGTATTCAGAACACAAAGTGGTAAAGTCGTGGCCGGTGTACTCACGAGCATTGTCAGTACGAAGGATTTTGAGTGTGGTGTGGAATTGCGTACGGGTCTCGAGGACAATTGTCCGAAAAACCCGGGGAAGCTCGGAGCGTTCACGGAGTAAGTAGAGTCACGTAGTGCGACAGTGATCATCAATAAATGTGATAAAATATCGAAAATCACAGATACTGGAATCCTAAATGGACCCCATACATCAGAATGAACTAAATCAAAGGGAGCTGCACTCCGAGTACAATGCGAAGGAAAAGAAGAACGCGGCTATTTGCCGAGGATACATGAGTCACACTGAAAAGAAGAAAAAGGAATATCTGGAAGAGCCCGCTAGAGGACCGGTAGAGGGGCATGTCCAAGTCGGCGATGCCATGCAGTGGAGGAGACGGAAGACAGAATGGTGGGAGATTCATCGAGGAGGTAGAGCCCGTTCCGCAGCTGGCCTTTACCAATGGTAGTCCGCGTCCGCCGATCCTGTATAACAAAGGAAGAAGAAGTGAATATAACGGAACAATACAGATCACTTGTAAGACGACCAACAGATAGTAAATTAAAGGGTGAACTCGGAACATGAAGAGCCGAGCGAACAAGGATGGTCTGGTTGAGAGAAAGATCTGCCGAGTCGGAGACAGGAACCAGTGCCCCATTGGCCACAGTAATAGAATTCGGATAAGGAGAATCCGAGTACTTGACAGGCCGTCGTGAAGTAATGTGATGAGTGGCACCAGAGTCCACAATCCATCCCAGGCTGGTGGAGAGACAAGCAGTACCTGTGTTGAAGACGGAGGCGATGGAGGCCGATGGTGGGTTGAGCAGGACCTGGAGATGCTGGAGCTGAAGACGGACGGTCTCAAGATCAGGAGGATTGACGTCAGTAACAACAGAAGCCGTCGGACGAGGGGGATAACCGATTTTCTTGTAGCAAGTCGCCTCAAGATGACCATCTTTCCCGCAGAAGGAGCACTTTGGCCGTCCCCGGCCACCACGGCCACGACCCCGCGAGCCCGAACGTCCCCCCCGAGCAGACGTGGGAGGGGATGGTAAGAGCGGAGGGGCCTGCTGAAGAAGAGCCGGGGGAGAAGGAGCAGGAGGATCGGGAGGAGGGGAGACACGGAGAATCATGGAGCATACATCAGAGAAAGATGGTGTGGTGGGAGCAGCCAGGACCTGAGCACGAAGACTCTGAAGATGAGATGGAAGACGGGTCATGATGATGACAATGCAAGCGGCTTCCTTCTGAGAGCGCTGAGCAATATGATCATTGGTGGGCGGCTGATGCTGGATCCAGGCTTCAGCAAGAGTTTTAGCCCGAGCGACAAACGAGGTCATATCTGAAGCGCCGCCAGTGTCGAGAGCAAAGAGGTCAGTGATGATGTCATAAAGATGCTGAAGGCTGTCGCGGCCTGAGTACAAGGAATGTAGCTCATCCCACATAGCCTTGGCGGTGTCGTGGTACATAGCCATTTGATAAGGCTCACCATCCAAGGAATTCAGTGTCACGACCCGTCTCGACGAAAGTCAGAGTGCGCTTCGGGCGGGCCGTGATGCCACAGGCATGAGCGAAAAGAAATCATGTCTGCTAAGGCGGATACAAAGAAAATCTGAAATTTAAATAGTTGTTTTGTTGAAAAAGTTATTGTTTTTTTTAAAAAAATATATGTGAAAGCGCTTACGATTGTAAAACAGTGAAAATTTAATGCACATTTATTTTCTTGTAAAATTTAATGCTACACACAGTACTAAAACAAAAATAAATGCAATAACAACAGTAATGGAAATGTTATAAAATGAAACGATTTAGTACATCAGAAACATCCTAGGAGTTGTCCATGATTCAAAAGAAAATATCTTACCATAACTAGTACATGATAAATGAACAGACAGTAAATGATTCATAAAACCTGATACAAGCAACTACAAAGGAACAACCTCCAAGCAAAACTGCAGCTGAACGAGAGGTATCTCAGGGGGCAGGAGGCGCAGTCACGAAACCTAAGGCAAATTCAAGACAGAAGGAAAATGTCTTATAACTTAAGATTTAAATATGAGCAAGTTAATTATTTAGAATGTGAGCAAAAACAAACAGACATATTCAAGTACTGATATATCTTGTACAAAGCTACCAAACATACCAAAAATCAGGTCAAACAGACATTTCTGGAAGATTTGCCTACTCCGAAGTATAGCCTGTTGTAAGTCGTGATCGATGAAGTGTAGGTGCTATAACAGGCGCACATGGCTTACGATCAGATCTAGGTGCAAGTCTTATTGGAAAAGTAATCATGCTTGCCGTGACCATGCCAGCAGACAGATGCCCAGTTAGACTCCACAATTCAAGGATTTACTTACAACTACGGATTTGTCTTTATGTTTCATACTTAGGTGGTTACTTATCATGTTATGTTATGTCAACATTATTAGAGTCCAGAATTTTGTAGAAAAAACATTGGTAAAAGAACAGGAAACCAGATTAAATCTAAAGTTTTGCAAGTGAGAGGGAGGTTCTCTATTTGCCTTAAGGTGACGTCGAAAACGCTAGCGATAGTTAAATGGCGCAAGCGAGGTTAACGGCTCTAGCTATACCTGTTCGAAGATCAAAAATGTACTTCAAAGCAATAATAAGGTTCTTACACTTGCACACGCATTTGATGACAGCGCTACATAACATGAGAGGAGTTTAAGAATTTACCTCCCTCAAAAGTGAGGGGAGAAGAGGTGCCGTGAGGGATCAGAGATTTTGGCAGCGTTTGGAAACAAGAATCACTAATTCGGAGAGGGCTTGGAGCAATTCCACCACCTAAGTCCAATGACACACTGAAAAACACACAAATCCGGGATTAGCGGGTTATACGATGGACATAAGTTGGATCGTCCAAAAAACCCTAAATCGGGAGCGAAAATTTAGCGTAATAAAATTAGAGCAAACTAAAAATGGGAGTGAGGCGGTGTTCCTTACCCAAGGAGACCAAATCTGGGCTCAGTAATCCACGAAAAGGGGTTTCGAGCGAAACCCTAGGAGTCCCTCACGAAATCCACCGGCTGGAACGAGTAGGAGCTAGGGTTGCCGGAGAAGAAACGTCGCCTTTGCCCTCACTGGCCGGAGGAGAAGAGGAGGGGAAAAAGGGGTGTCCGTCCTCCTTGGAAGCAGCTGGCCAAGAGAAGGGTTGCTGCGGGAGTTGCCGGCCAAGGGAAGCGTCAGAGACGACGGGGAAGCAAGAGGAAGGGGCGCCGGGCCTAGAGGAGGGATTTGCCGGCCACGTGGAGGAGTCTCGGGGCGGCAGGAGGCGCTGGCGGCGGATCCGGGGCTGTCGGGGCGCGGAGACGGGAGCAGAGTCGGGATCGGGAGCTTTCTTGCGGGATGCGAGATTTTGGACCGGGTGGGAGGCGTCGGGTTTTAATGAGATTTAAGTCTTTGTTTATATTATTATTTTATTATTATTATTATTATATTTATAATGGGGGGGGGTAGGTTTAGGTATTGGTTTTATTAAAAGGGGGTTGTTACATTCTCCCCCACTTAGGAAGTTTCGTCCCGAAACTTTCCAGAGAATTCTCTGAATGATACTAAATAACGAAGTTTCAGATGACATATACTTCAAACAGAAGTTTGCGGATAAACGCATGAAAGCTAACTCGGAAAGATACTGAAATAACAAGGATGTGAGACTTAGAGACGTACCAAGATCAAAAGAAGAGTTGTGGATACTTGCTGCGCATATCAGATTCGAGTTCCCAAGTGTACTCTTCGGACTTGCCATGCAGCCAAAGTACCTTCACCATTAGAATGATCCTCTTGCGAAACTTGCGTTCTTGAAATTCGACGATCTTCGAAGGCTCGATCGGATAAGACAGATTGGCTTCAGGAATCACTGGAACTTCTTCAAGAACACGATTTGGATCGTGGATGTATTTTCGAAGCTGATTGACATGAAAAACATCATGGACACCGACCAAAGAAGCAGGTAGCTCCAGCCGATAGACAGATCCTCCAACACGTTCTGAGATGGAGTATGGTCCCACGAACCTCGGGCTGAGCTTATGATGGCGACCGAACTGTTTCACCCCAGGAGTAGGAGAAACCTTCAGGAATACTTGGTCACCCACGACAAATTCTAACGGACGGCGGCGCTGATTTGCATACTTTCTCTGCCTCTCAATGACACGACTGAGCTGAAGACGAGTCTTCTTGGTGGCTTCCTCCATTTCCTGAAGTAACTCTGGGCCCAATAACACCTTCTCTCCAACCTCTGACCAGCAAAGCGGGGTCCTACAGCGACGCCCGTACAGTGCTTCGAAGGGAGCCATCTTGAGACTCTCTTGATAGTTGTTGTTGTAGGCGAATTCAACCAAGGGTAGATGATCATCCCAAGCTCCCTTGTAGTCCAAAATATAACACTGTAGCATATCTTCGAGAATCTGATTAACTCTCTCAGTCCGGCCATCAGTCGTCGGATGATACGCGGTACTCAGGTTGAGATCAGTGCCCAAAGCTTGTTGAAATCCCTTCCAGAAGTGTGATACAAACCTCGAGTCACGATCAGAAACAATCCGCAGAGGAATCCCATGGAGCCTAACAATCTCAGAAACATAAATCCGGGTCATCTTCTCGGTGGAATGACCCTCCTTATACGGGATGAAGTGAGACACTTTAGTCAGACGATCTACTATGACCCAAATCGCATCATGTCCTCTCGGAGTGCGGGGCAAACCCGTGATGAAGTTCATAGAGATATCTTCCCACTTCCATTCAGGGATAGACAAAGGCTGCAAAAGTCCACCAGAACGCTGATGTTGAGCTTTCACCTTCTGGCACGTCAGACATCGAGAGATGAAGCGTGCGATTTAATTCTTCATACCAGGCCACCACACGATCTGCTTCAGGTCATGATACATCTTGTTGTTGCCAGGATGGCCAGATGTGCGGGACTCGTGAGCTTCTCGACAAATACTATCCAGTAACTCAGGGACATCAGGAATACATAAGCGACCTCGGAAATGTAGAACATCGTCGGAGATAGAGAAATCTGGAAGAGTACCAAGTTCAACCTGTCGGCGATTGCGCTGGAGTGCGAGATCAGATGGTTGCAGATCCTTCACATGTTCTACCCATAATGGACCAGAGACTCCTCCGTGGCCTCCAGGTGAGAAGGATATGTCCATCCGCTCGAGGTCATCAATCAGGGCCGCGAGAGAAGCTGACATGGGTGCACAGGTGGCAACTGAAGTCTGACGACTTAAAGAATCCGCCACTGAATTGGCTTTCCTGGGCACATAAGTGAGCTGCAGGTCATAATCTGCTATGAATTCTAGCCATCGCCTCTGACGAAAATTGAGATTCTTCTGAACGAAAATATACTTCAAACTTTGATGGTCAGTGAAGAAGTGACACTTCACGCCATAGAGGTAGTGACGCCAAAGTTTCAAAGCAAACACCACCGCAGCGAACTCCAGGTCATGAGTGTGGTAGTTGCATTCATGGGTCTTCAACTGCCTCGACCCATAAGCAATAACACGATCTTCTTGCATCAGGACACAGCCCAAGACCACTCCGGAAGCATCGGTATAAATTGAAAAATCCAACCCCTCTGAAGGAAGAGCTAAAACTGGCTCTGAACACAAATGTTGCTTCAATTCAGAAAAGGCCTGCTCACATTGATCTGACCACTCGAATCTGGCATGCTTTTGGGTCAGTTGTGTCAGGGGAGCAACAAGAGAGGAGAAGTCCTTGACGAAACGCCGGTAATAGCCCGCCAAACCAAGGAAACTGCGAATCTCAGTAGGGGTAGAAGGCTGCTTCCAGTCCATAACAGCGGAGACCTTGGCAGGATCAACGGAAAGTCCATCGCCTGAAATGACATGCCCCAGAAAGGCAACACAATCCAGCCAGAACACACATTTCGCCAATTTGGCATAGAGCTGGTGTTGACGATGAGTGGAGAGAGTGAGTTTAAGATGGGTTGCATGCTCCTCACGAGTCTTTGAGTAGACCAAGATATCATCAATGAAAACAATGATGAACTTATCCAGGTAGTCGCGGAAGACACGGTTCATCGTATCCATGAAAGCAGAAGGGGCGTTAGTCAACCCAAAAGACATCACCAAAAATTCAAAGTGTGCATACCGAGTCCGGAAGGCTGTCCTGGGGATGTCAGATTCCTTGATCTTCAACTGATGGTAACCCGACCTGCGATCTATTTTGGAGAAGACGGTACTGCCTTTGAGCTGGTCAAATAGGTAATCCACGCGCGGGAGGGGGTACTTATTCTTGATGGTTACCTTGTTCAGGTCCCGGTAGTCGATGCACAATCTCATGGATCCGTCTTTCTTTTTAACGAAGAGAACGGGAGCTCCCCAAGGAGAAGAGCTGGGACGAATGTACCCACGCTCAAGCAACTCATCCAATTGCGACCTAAGCTCCTCCAGTTCTCGCTGTGCCATGCGGTATGGAGCTTTAGATATGGGGCGCGTTCCAGGCTCTACATCGATGGAGAACTCTACTTCACGAACATGAGGCATTCCAGGCAACTCGGCGGGGAACACGTCGGGGAATTCAGAAGCAATAGGGATAGACCCAAGTTGCGGTATGACAATATCTGATTGTGAAGCATAGACAAAGCAAGCAAAACATCCCTGGCTGAGAAGTCGAGAGGCGCGCACATCAGAAATTACCTGCAGGTGGCTGCGGGTGGTCCTAACATGGACGCTGTAGTCTTTGCCATCGATACTGAGATTGACCCTCTTTGCCACACAGTCCAGTTTTACTCGATACGCGACCAGCCAGTTCATACCCAAAATTACGTCGAATTCTGTCATATCCAGGACTATGAGATTGATGACAACTTGCAATTCACCAAGCAGTATCAGACAATTGAGAATGCCTCTAGTTGACAAGTGCAGTTGGCCGGGCACAGAAATCTCGAAAGGGACTGCGAGTGGCGAAGTAGGCCAACTATGAAGATCCACGATATGACGCACTATAAAAGAGTGAGATGCCCCAGAATCGAATATGATCTGCATCCACTTGTTCTTGACCCTAAAACTCCCTATAAATGAACATTACGGACACATTCAAGATTATTTGACACTAAGCAACAAATGAAAAGATGCAAGAAATTAACAAAAAAAAACTTTACATAAAACATACCAGAGATGACAGAGGTAGATGCGAGCGCCTCGCCCTGAGTGGTGACGTTCAGCACAGCTTTGCCCTTATCTTGCGCACCAGAAATAGCCTGCAGAGGCTGAGCGGGGATCAGGCTTTCCTTCACGGGGCAATCTTTAATCTGATGTCCAAACTGCCCACATCTGAAGCAGGTATTCATCTTGTGTCGACAATCTCCCACCATGTGACCCGATTTCTTGCAGTAAGTACAGACGGAGGAGGCAGAGGCAAGCGTAACTCGGGGTTGTTGTGCGGGCACAACCATCTTCTGCTTCTTCAGGAGGGAGCGACAGACTAGGATGGTATGGCCAACTTTATGACAGTAGGCACACACCTCCTGTGACTTGGGACCTTGCTCCTGAGGTGGAGCACTCTTACGCTTGTGGTCAGGTGCAGCGGCATTGCTTGTACGGTGTTGAACTTTCTTGGCAGTGCGGTCCAACTCAATAGCCTCAACCTTCAAGGCGGACCCAACAGTCTCGACATAGGTGGTGGCGCCGTGAGCTATCACATGCTGGCGGAAGTCATGTCGGAGGCCCTTCACGAATCGACTGATCTTCTTAGACTCATCGGGCACGAACTCTGCGGCAAGGAGAGATAGACAAGATAACTCTATCTCATATTCAGTAACGGTCCTGCCGGGCTGCTGAAAGGACAGGAACCTTTCAGCTAACTTATCTCACTCCACGGACGAAAGAAACTTTTCCATGAGCGCATTCTTGAACTGCTCCCAGGTCATAGTGGAAGAATTGGGGAGACTGCGGCGCTGAAGCCACCAGGTGTATGCATCCTCGGTCAGTTGGTAGGCCGCAAGGTGAACCTTTTGTGCCTTAGGAACACCGACATACTCGAAGTGCTTTTCCATCTGGGAGAGCCACTCTGAAATGACGAAGAAATCACGACTGCCATTGAAGGACGGCAGATTCAGCCTCTTGAACATCAGCATATCTGCCATCGCTACAGGAGGAACAACTAGACCTGGCACGAGCGGGACCACCAGGGTGTCAGTACGCAAGCCAGTTCCTGAACCAGGTGCAAGAGGGGTGGTTCCAAGAGCGGCGGTAGCAGTGACTCCAGCTGTCCCTGTGCTGCCAGAATCAGGAGCTGTGTCAGGAGTTTGGCGATCTTCCTCTAAGCGAGTGAGACGCTCGAGAATCTGCCTCAACAGCTGGGCAGTGGCGTCTCCAGGAGTTGCTCCGGCAGGAGGTGTATCCTTCTTACGCTGCGATCGCTTAGGGGCCATCTAAGGAGGAACACAATGGAAACGAGTAAGAGAGACAGTTACGTTAATCATAGAAGATTAAGGAACAACAGGTTCTAGCATTTTGATACTGTCGAACACATAAATCATATATTAGTTACAGCATTTTCATTGGACAACTCTAGGTAATGCTCATGTTAAAATGAAAATGACTCACATGCAATGTCAAACAATTTATAAACCCATGTGTGTACAATAATCATCTGTTGTTCTTGACTTAACATTTGTGTAATCAGTTATGTTATACATGCAATGCAATTATGTCTAAAATGCATTCCTACGAATGTTCATGAATGGATACACATGTCATGTTAAGCGCTCATATCACTTAACATATCATGCATATTATGATTCTAATGCCAACGCACTTGAAAATACTAAACCGGCCATACAATTTAATATTCGCAAGCGGTGTATAGACTAGTGGAAATTCATATACAAAAAATGTTAAGTTTGCTCATAACCCCTTAACATTCGTGTGCATACTACTCATGATTATGAGTGAGTGTGTGCAATGTTTCAGCCGCGAACAATAAATATTGACAGGATGAGTGAGATATGATGCATGTTCCTGTATTTACATAATAGAATTTAAAATACTTCATAATTTCAAAATACTTCGTTTTCTTTTTAGAGCTAACCTGACTTTGATACCAACTGTCACGACCCGTCTCGACGAAAGTCAGAGTGCGCTTCGGGCGGGCCGTGATGCCACAGTCATGAGCGAAAAGAAATCATGTCTGCTAAGGCGGATACAGAGAAAATCTGAAATTTAAATAACTGTTTTGTTGAAAAGGTTATTGTTTTTTTTTAAAAAAAAAATCTATGCGGAAGCGCTTACGATTGTAAAACAGTGAAAATTTAATGCACATGTATTTCCTTGTAAAATTTAATGCCACACACAGTACTGAAACAGAAATAAATGCAATAACAACAGTAATAGAAATGTCATAAAATGAAACGATTTAGTACATCAGAAACATCCTAGGAGTTGTCCATGATTCAAAAAAAAATGTGTTACCATAACTAGTACATGATAAATGAACAGACAGTAAAGGATTCATAAAACCTGATACAAGCAACTACAAAGGAACAACCTCCAAGCAAAACTGCAGCTGAACGAGAGGTTGCTCAGGGGGTAGGAGGTGCAGTCACGAAACCTAAGGCAAATTCAAGGCAGAAGAAAAATGTCTTAGAATTTAAGATTTAAACATGAGCAAGTTAATTATTTAGAATGTGAGCAAAAACAAACAGACATATTCAAGTACTGATCTATCTTGTACAAAGCTACCAAACATACCAAAAACCAGGTCAAACGGATATTTCTGAAAGATTTGCCTACTCTGGAGTATAGCCTGTTGTAAGTCGTGATCGATAAACTGTATGTGCTATAGCGGGCGCACATGGCTCACGATCAGATCTAGGTGCAAGTCTTATTGGAAAAGTAATCCTGCTTGTCGTGACCATGCCAGCAGACAGATGCTCAGTTAGACGCCACAATTCAAGGATTTGCTTACAACTACGGATTTGTCATTATGTTTCATACTTAGGCGGTTACTTATCATGTTATGTTATGTCAACATTATGAGAGTCCAGAATTTTGTAGAAAAAATATTGGTAAAAGAACATGAAACCAGATTAAATCTAAAGTTTTGCAAGTGAGAGGAGGGTTCTCTATTTGCCTTAAGGTGACGTCGAAAACGTTAGCGACAGTTAAATGGCGCAAGTGAGGTTAACAGCTCTAGCTAAACCTGTTCTAAGATCAAAATTATACTTCAAAGTAATAATAAGGTTCTTACACTTGCACACGCATTTGATGACAGCGCTACACAACATGAGAGGAGTTTAAGAATTTACCTCCCTCGAAAGTGAGGGGAGAAGAGGTACCGCGAGGGATCGGGGATTTTGGCGGCGTTTGGAAGCAAGAATCTCTAATTCGGAGAGGGCTTGGAGCAATTCCACCACCTAAGTCCCAATGACACGCACTGGAAAACACACAAATCCGGGATTAGCGGGTTATACGATGGACATAAGTTGGATCGTCCAAAAAACCCTAAATCGGAGAGCGAAAATTTAGCGTAATAAAATTAGAGCAAACTAAAAATTGGAGTGAGGCGGTGTTCCTTACTCAAGGAGACCAGATCTGGGCTCAATAATCCACGAAAAGGGATTTCGAGCGAAACCCTAAGAGTCTCTCACGAAATCCACCGGCTGGAACGAGTAGGAGCTAGGGTTGCCGGAGAAGAAACGTCGCCTTTGCCCTCACTGGCCGGAGGAGGAGAAGAGGCGGGGAAAAAGGGGTGGCCGTCCTCCTTGGAAGCAGCCGGCCAAGAGAAGGGTTGCTGCGGGAGTTGTCGGCCAAGGGAAGCGTCGGAGACGGCGGGGAAGCAAGAGGAAGGGGCGCCAGGCCTGGAGGAGGGATTTGCCGGCCACATGGAGGAGTCTCGGGGCGACAGGAGGTGCTGACGGCGGATCCGGTGTCACAACCCGCATTTTCTCCGAAATTTAAGAAGTATCAGAGTAGAAGAAAACGCGCGTTGTGATGCCACGTCGGACAGGGGATAACTGTCGACGCTCAGACAACCACTAACTGCTAAGACTAAGAAAGTTCAAAACTTTAATGATGTGAAAACCAATTATATTTTTGAGGCCGTATCCCTCGGCTTCGCGGATCAACTAGTCCACCCTTCAAAATTATACTTATACGTAGCGGAAAATACTTTATTCATTTTTTTTTTGACACCCTAAGAGAAAGCTTAAGCGTCCCCAGGGGACGCCTAAGGCTAAGCCAGACCCTAGATTTAATTTATATATTATATATATATATATGAAATACCCTTTTTACGTGGTTTTAAAATAGTGATTAGGCTTTTTAGAAAGGAAAACATGATGCCTATATTTTTGATATAATAATTATTTTCTTTTATAGATTTTAAAGTAACTAGCAACCTAACATAAATCGTCCCAGAAGCAAGTTGAATAAACTCCAAAACAGGAAATATAGCAGCATAAGCAAAGTACAAAGCATCTAAAAGAGAAACCACCAGTGGGCGCCAACAACTGACACGAACCCACTAGTGAGTAGGTATATCTGTACTACAAGTCTAAAGAAACTACCTCCCAGGAGTGAGGAAAAGAAACTCAGCAGCAACTACAACACTAGCAAACTCCAGAAGAACACTAGCCGCTCAGTCGGCTATAAACCTGAACCTGAGGCATTCAAAAAAAAGAACGCCTCAGCAAAGCAATAAATATATGAAAATGAAACAGTAGAGTAAGGAAAAAGTGAAACAGGTAAGAGCTAAAGTAAACAAACGAAGGAATAATACTCGCCAAGGGTGAGTAAAAAGGGGTGCACCAAGTGCACGGGTGTAGACAAAGCTCACCAATCTCTGCAGGAAGGATTAGCAAAAATAAATAAATAAATTCAAGCATAAAGCTAGAGCAGGAAGAGCCACCTAGTACTGGAGATGGATAAAAACAGAAATAAGGGCCTAGACTGGTGGCAACGGTCCAACCACGTCTCACATGCCTAAACATCTCAAGGTGCTGTGGTGGTGGCATCGGTCCAACTCAACCAAACAGCTCACATTGTCTTAATAAGACAAGAAGTAAAACAAGGGTGGCGGCATCGGTCCGACCCACCTCAAAATCACATCCTACTCCAGCACTACGTGACTCGGGAAAGCCCTCACTAGTGGTTCCATGAACCACCAAGAAGTCACACTGAATCCCTAAGCACTCTAGAGCGACCCACCTAAGAGCCTTATATTCATACCAACGGACTAAACGTCGACTTCGCCCAAGCAAGAGGGTTGACACAATTAAATTGAAGGTGACACGAATCCTAGTTTAAGTAAGTATTTTGATACTAAACGCGTACCGATAATGTGATATTAAATACGACAAAGTAGCTTGACCTCCAACTAAAACCTTAAAGTTAACTTACTACCACCGTACACATTTAGCTTGCTACATCTCATAAACACTATACTTGGGTGGTTCGATACCTACATTAGCAAGGGGCTTAACACTAATGCGAACAAGTGAATTGACATCAAAAAGAAAATGACAAGAGGGTTGGGTGGCTTCGATACCAATCCGATTTTCTTTGGGACAACCAAGGGGCAACTACGATAAAATCCTTGCCATTAATAATAATGAAATCACCTCAAAATTTCCTAGTGCCGAAATCATACCAAAATTCCAAATGCTGAAATAATATCAAGAATTTCCTAGTGCTGAAATCATATCAAGAATTTCTCATGAATTAAGTAACAAAACTAGCATGAAGAAAATTTACTTTGGCAAGAGAGTACTTGCCTTGGTCTTAGGAGAGGATTCGGCCAGCAACGGATCTAGGAAAACCTGGACAAACAAAAAAAATCTGGGCTAGGAGGAACCGGCCAGCACCCAATCGGCCCGCAAACTCAACCACAAGGAGAACCTGGACAGAATTTAGGGTAGGAAACTCCATTACTGCTTGGAAAAACTGAAGATGCAGTGATCCGACCGGGAAGAACATGGAGGAAATCGCGAAAATAATACCTCCAAGTGGAGCTCTCGGCTAGGGGAGTGAGGATCCGGCCTCCAATCGCGATATCGAGCGGATCTGGGCGGAGCACAGGTGGTCGGAGCAGCACCGACGTCCGCCTCTTTCCTCCCGCACGAAAGAACGGCGCACGGTTTTTTTTTTCTCTGCTTGCTGATCGGCCGAATGGGGGGGGGGAGGAAAACCTAAATGACATTATATATAACTCTACTTATTATAATATATAACTTAATATATATAAAACCTAAATAACCCAATCTTAATACATAGTAAATAACTTATAACTATATACTTATTAATTAACTAAGACAACCGCTAACCACACTAGTTACAAACACTAAAATACATGTACACGTCTATTAACATGTATTCGCGCACACAAATTTTCTACCCCGGACGCATGCACACGCACGCGCACGTACAACTTACAAACCTTGCAAGCACGTGCACGTGCAATTACGCAACGGCACGCCCAAATCGCTCGCTATGCCCTAAATGTGCAAACATGCAAATACGCTCACATAAATGACGGCTCGCTAACTAGCGACCGTCGAAAAGGCGCGAAAACTAACGCTCTCGGATTCCGACCAAATCCGCACCGTAGCTAAACACTCGGGCCACGAAAACATCGGCGAAGTCGGACACAACCTCCGACGACCACACACTTGGGCAAACCTCGCCCGAAGCCAAAGTACAGGGATTCCCTAAGAGGCTCAGCCGGGCCTCCAAAACAAACGCCGGCTAGCTGGGGAAACCACACAACAGGCTATAAACTCTAAGAACACCTAACGAGATACTCTAACAATGGCACGAGCCGGGAATGCGCCAACGTAACGCCAAACGAGGACTTAAATAATTGCCGAAAAAATTCGGGGGCGTTACAGTCACTCCCCCTAAAAGAAAGTTTCGTCCCGAAACTTTACGTGCACTACTACTACTAAAGAGGAAAGTAACAGTATAAAAGTTACTAGAAATAAAACATACCCAACAAATCAGGAGAACAGGCGAGGGTAAGCCTCCCTCATAGCCGACTCTAGCTCCCAAGTCGCACTTTCCAAATCTTGATTCTTCCAAAGAACCTTCACCATCGGAATAGACTTTGATCGCAGCACCCGGTCCTGAGTATCCAAGATGCGGACCGGCACCTCAACATACGAGAGGTTGGGCTCCAACTGGGGCACGACATCCAAGACTTGCCCACTGCTCCGCACACACTTCCGCAGCTGGCTCACGTGAAAGACATTATGCACGCCTGGGAAGTTGGCGGGTAGATCCAACCTATATGCTGCCACACCAATACGCTCCAAAATTCTGAATGGGCCCACATACCTCGGATCCAGCTTACGGTTCTTGCCGAACCTCTTCACTCCAACCATCGGAGATACCTTCAAGAAGACCAAATCCTCTACCGAAAATTCCAAATCAGACCTACGCCGGTTGGCGTTCTTCTCGTATCTCTCCTGAGCTAACCGAAGCTTTTCCCGAATGAGCTTCACAGCAACCTCCATTTCCTCGAGAGCATCAGGACCCAACAAAGGCCTCTCACCGGCCTCAGTCCAAAACAACGGAGTTCTGCAGCGCCTCCCATACAAGGCCTCGAAGGGAGCCATTTGCAAGCTCTCTTGGTAACTGTTATTGTAGGCAAACTCCATGAGCCGCAAACGCTCATCCCATGCTCCACCGTGATCTAGAATGTAGCACCTGATCATATCCTCCACAATCCGGTTCACCCGCTCGGTCTGCCCATTTGTCTGAGGGTGGTAAGCGGTAGAATATCTCAAGTCTGTGCCCAAACCCTCCTGCAAACTCTTCCAGAAACGGGAAGTAAATCTGGAGTCTCGGTCTGAAATGATGCTCACGGGAACCCCATGCAATCGGATGACCTCGCTCAAATACAGCTCTGCTATCTTCTTCATCGGGTAATCGATCTTATAAGGTACGAAGTGCGCACACTTCGTCAATCGGTCCACGATCACCCAAACTGAGTCAAATCCCCTTGGAGATCTTGGTAAGCCCGTAATGAAATCCATGGAGATACTTTCCCACTTCCAAGTCGGGATTTCCAAAGGAGTCAGCTTTCCACCAGGCCTCCCATGATCGGCCTTCACCCGCTTGCAAGTGTAACATTCAGAAACATACCGAGCTATATCCCCTTTCATATCTTGCCACCAGGCGATCTGCTTCAAATCATGATACATCTTCGTGGATCCCGGGTGGTAGGCAACACTGGATCCATGAGCCTCTTTGCATACCGTACTCCTGATGTCTTCAACCGCGGGGATGCAAAACCTGCCACGGTACTTCAAGGTACCCGAATTATCGATGGAGAAATCCGGCAACTCCCCTCTCTCAGCCCTGAGGTACAGGTGTAACAAATCTGGATCATCCTTCTGGTGCAACCTGGTGAGCGAAATCCAAGATGGCTCTGCCACTGCCAAACTGCTTTGCAAATCACAGCCTCCCACAGAGATGTCCATCAACAGGAACTCTTCCACTAAACGGTCCGCCGTGAGGTTGAAGATCTTCCCTGTCTTGCGGCTCAGGGCGTCGGCCACCACATTGGCCTTGCCTGGATGGTACTGGATCTCCACGTCATAATCAGCCACGAACTCTAGCCACCGACGCTGACGCAGATTCAGCTCCTTCTGAGTAAACACATACTTCAGGCTCTTATGATCTGTGAAAATCTTGCACTGGGCCCCATAGAGTAGATGCCTCCACAGCTTCAACGCAAAAATCACCGCCGCAAACTCGAGGTCATGCGTAGGGTAATTCCGCTCGTGAGTCTTCAACTGCCGCGACCCATACGCGATCACCTTCCCCTCTTGCATCAACACGCCTCCGAGCCCAACATGCGAGGCATCCACATAAACATCATAGTCCTTGCCCTCCGTAGGCAATGTCAAAACAGGAGCAGTGCACAATCTCCTCTTTAGCTCCAGAAAGGCCTCCTCGCACTGCTCGCTCCAGATGAACGCTGCATGCTTCTGCGTCAACTTAGTCAAGGGCGCTGCCAAGGTAGAAAAGCCCTCAACAAACCTTCTATAATAGCCGGCCAACCTCAAGAAGCTCCTAATCTCCTTGGGTGTGCTCGGCCTATGCCAATCCATCACTGCAGAAATCTTCACCGGGTCCACTGAAATGCCATCCTTGTTCACCACATGACCCAGGAAGGACACCTGAGGCAACCAGAACTCTCATTTGCTCAACTTGGCGTACAACTGATGATCTCTCAAGGCAGATAACACCAACCGCAAGTGCTGATCATGCTCCGCAGCATTCCGTGAGTAAATCAGAACGTCGTCTATGAATACGACCACAAACTTGTGCAGAAAATCCTTGAACACCCGGTTCATCATGTCCATGAATGCTGATGGGGCGTTGGTCAACCCAAAAGACATAACTAGGAATTCGAAATGTCCATGCCTCGATCGAAAAGCCGTCCGCGGAATATCCGACTCCCGGATCCTGAGCTGATGATATCCTGATCGAAGGTCAATCTTGGAGAACACAGAGCTACCACGCAACTGATCGAATAAGTCGTCGATTCTGGGCAGGGGGTACCTGTTCTTGATGGTGACTTTGTTCAACTCTCTATAGTCGATGCAAAGGCGCATCGAACCATCTTTATTCTTCACAAAAAGAACGGGTGCACCCCAGGGCGACGAGCTCTGCCTTATGAAACCCTTCTCCAATAATTCATCAAGCTGGGTACGCAGCTCTTCCAGCTCTCGCGGTGCCATCCGGTACGGCGCCTTAGCAATAGGACGCGTACCCGGCTCCAAATCAATCACGAACTCAACATCTCTGGCAGGGGGAAGACCGGGAAGGTCGCTAGGAAACACATCCGAAAACTCACGGACAACAGGAATCTCATCCAACAGCGGCACACTACTAACAGTCCCCAGCACCGAGACTAAGCAAGCAAAACAATCAGAACTGAATAGCCTCTGAGCACATACCGCAGAAATCGCCGGAGAGGCCTGGCGCGGATCGCCATAAATACTCCCAGGCTGACCGTTGTCCTTCTTGAAATCCAAGCGCTTACCCCTGCACTGGATCACTGCATCGTATCTGGACAACCAATCCATACCCAGGATGACGTCGAAATCTTCCAAGTCTATAACCTTCAGATCCTCCTTGGCTGGGAAATCCCCCAACATAATAGGACAATCCAGAATGCCCTGATCTGATATCACGGAATCACCCGAGGGGAATTTGACGCAAAAGGCATCACCGACACGATCAAGAACCAGCTGACACCGCTCTACAAAGGCCCTAGCCACAAATGAGTGGGTAGCACCTGAGTCAAAGAGAACGCGCGCCCAGTGATTCTTTACCTTAAAACTCCCTATATAAATATCAACGGGGAAATTGCACAGTCAATAAAGAAAACAAAAGCCAGACTAATCTGCAAAAGAAGTAAAAGACTAGCGAGAAGGTTTACCTGAAATGACTTGCGTCGAAGTTTGAGCCTCCGCTGAAGATATCACGTTCAGCTTCCCTTTGCCTCTATCCATCGACTGAGGCGGTGGCAACGCCTGAAGAGGAACTGGTCGGTGCACAGTCTGGAGCTGCGGGCATCGGGCCTTGGTATGACCTTTCTGTCCGCACTGATAGCAGACCTTGTCCTTCAACCAGCAACGGGCAACATCATGCCCCTCTTTCTTGCACAAAGTACACACCGCATTCTGCCTGGGAGCATCCTGTATAGCATGCACATGCACCTTCTGCGCCGCCGCCCTCTTGAAACATCTCTCAGCAGGATGGCCCGACCGGCCGCAAAAACTACAAACCTCCTTGCTCCTCGTCCCCGAAGGAGCACCGGGCACTTGGGGACTCTTCGCTTCAGCAGCTTTCCTCTTCTCATTCCTCGCCTGCTGTCCTCTATGCTTCGCGTTTTCGATGGCCTCTACCTTCAAAGCGGCCTCCACTGCCCCAGCATAACTCACTGCTCCATGAGCCACCGCTAGCTGCTGTACATCGCTCCGCAGGCCACCGAGGAAACGCTTTGCTCTATCCTCCTCTGAGCTCACCAAACTAGGGGCAAAGCGACTGAGTTTGCTGAACTCAATCTCATACTTGCTGACTGAGAGCTGCCTCTGCTTCAGATGTAAGAAATCATTCATCAGCCTGTCTCGCTCCACTGACGGTAGAAATTTCCGCATCAAGATCTACTTGAAGGAAGCCCAAGTGCTTCCTCCTACCATTCCCTCCTTCTCCCTCATCCACCAGCTCTTCGCTAATCCCTTCAGCTGATAGGCGGCCAGCATCACCTTCTGATCATCAGACACTCCAGAGTAGTGAAACATCTCTTCTATGGTGATCAACCAGTCATCCAATATCATGAAGTCCGCCTTACCATCGTAGGCAGGGGAACGCAGTCGCTGGAACTGAGTGATGAAAGCCATCTCCGGGGGAACCACCACTGGAGGCACCAAAGGGGCTGGGGGTGCAGGAGGTGCGGGAACAGCTAAACCCGCAGCAGGGTCCTGCGCTCTCGGGGCTAATCCTGCCACCACAGACAACAAGGACTGGATCTGAGACTGAACGTCCACCATCTGCCTCGATAGAGCCTCATTGCTCTGCCTCAGACTTTCCATAACTGTACCGCTTTGAGTACCAGAAGACCCGCCCTCAGATTGGGGAGTCGATCTCGCCACTCTACGCTTAGGCGCCATCCTAAAAAGGATCAACAAACAAACATCAGAACCTAGTTCAACTACTAGGACAAAACAACAGGTACAGACAAACCTACATAAGTACTTGCTTTCACTGCCAACTTGCTCTGGGGTTTTTATATATGTATATATATATTTATACAGGGGAAATAATGTCATGCTTAACCTAAGATGGTTCACCACCATCACACTAACTCTTGTGACTAAGTCGAGCATGCATGAATTTACAATTTTTTTTTTTGACTCAAAACCATGTGTGTACATATGTCATCCTGCAAGTCTTTAGCTTGGCACGTTGTGCTGATGCAATGTTATGTTATGCATGATTGTGCTATGCATTCTAAAAAGGCCCTAATGCATGTTATGAGCGGCGTACACATGAAAATGTTATGCATCCCATACTACATAACATTTTCATGCAACGAAAAAGAAAACGTGCTAGTCGCATTCATGTGGTGAGGTTATGCATCCCATACTACATAACCCTCACATGTTGCCTCATATGGTGGATCCATATACAAACACATATTATGCATCCCATACTACATAATATGCCCCGTATACTTCATGTTATGCTATGAGTGTAGTGTTCGTGCTTCAGCCAAGACGTGCCGATGACATATCGGTGTGTGTATGACATGATGCTAAACTTCTAATATCTACAAGGAAAGGTTGCCCGACAAATTGTCAAGCAACCTCCCTCTGATACCAACTGTCACAACCCGCATTTTCTCCGAAATTTAAGAAGTATCAGAGTAGAAGAAAACGCGCGTTGTGATGCCACGTCGGACAGAGGATAACTGTCGACGCTCAGACAACCACTAACTGCTAAGACTAAGAAAGTTCAAAACTTTAATGATGTGAAAACCAATTATATTTTTGAGGCCGTATCCCTCGGCTTCGCGGATCAACTAGTCCACCCTTCAAAATTATACTTATACGTAGCGGAAAATACTTTATTCATTTTTTTTGACACCCTAAGAGAAAGCTTAAGCGTCCCCAGGGGACGCCTAAGGCTAAGCCAGACCCTAGATTTAATTTATATATTATATATATATATGAAATACCCTTTTTACGTGGTTTTAAAATAGTGATTAGGCTTTTTAGAAAGGAAAACATGATGCCTATATTTTTGATATAATAGTTATTTTCTTTTATAGGTTTTAAAGTAACTAGCAACCTAACATAAATCGTCTCAGAAGCAAGTTGAATAAACTCCAAAACAGGAAATCAAGCAGCATAAGCAAAGTACAAAACATCTAAAAGAGAAACCACCAGTGGGCGCCAACAACTGACACGAACCCACTGGTGAGTAGGTATATCTGTACTACAAGTCTAAAGAAACTACCTCCCAGGAGTGAGGAAAAGAAACTCAGCAGCAGCTACAACACTAGCAAACTCCAGAAAAACCCTAGCCGCTCAGTCGGCTATAAACCTGAACCTGAGGCATTCAAAGAAAAGAACGCCTCAGCAAAGCAATAAATATATGAAAATGAAACAGTAGAGTAAGGAAAAAGTGAAACAGGTAAGAGCTAAAGTAAACAAACGAAGGAATAATACTCGCCAAGGGTGAGTAAAAAGGGGTGCACCAAGTGCACGGGTGTAGACAAAGCTCACCAATCTCTGCAGGAAGGATTAGCAAAAAAAAATAAATAAATTCAAGCATAAAGCTAGAGCAGGAAGAGCCACCTAGTACTGGAGATGGACAAAAACAGAAATAAGGGCCTAGACTGGTGGCAACGGTCCAACCACGTCTCACAGGCCTAAACATCTCAAGGTGCTGTGGTGGTGGCATCGGTTCAACTCAACCAAACAGCTCACATTGTCTTAATAAGACAAGAAGTAAAACAAGGGTGGCGGCATCGGTCCGACCCACCTCAAAATCACATCCTACTCCAGCACTACGTGACTCGGGAAAGCCCTCACTAGTGGTTCCATGAACCACCAAGAAGTCACACTGAATCCCTAAGCACTCTAGAGCGACCCACCTAAGAGCCTTATATTCATACCAACGGACTAAACGTCGACTTCGCCCAAGCAAGAGGGTTGACACAATTAAATTGAAGGTGACACGAATCCTAGTTTAAGTAAGTATTTTGATACTAAACGCGTACCGATAATGTGATATTAAATACGACAAAGTAGCTTGACCTCCAACTAAAACCTTAAAGTTAACTTACTACCACCGTACACATTTAGCTTGCTACATCTCATAAACACTATACTTGGGTGGTTCGATACCTACATTAGCAAGGGGCTTAACACTAATGCGAACAAGTGAATTGACACCAAAAAGAAAATGACAAGAGGGTTGGGTGGCTTCGATACCAATCCGATTTTCTTTGGGACAACCAAGGGGCAACTACGATAAAATCCTTGCCATTAATAATAATGAAATCACCTCAAAATTTCCTAGTGCCGAAATCATACCAAAATTCCAAATGCTGAAATAATATCAAGAATTTCCTAGTGCTGAAATCATATCAAGAATTTCTCATGAATTAAGTAACAAAACTAGCATGAAGAAAATTTACTTTGGCAAGAGAGTACTTGCCTTGGTCTTAGGAGAGGATTCGGCCAGCAGCGGATCTAGGAAAACCTGGACAAACAAAAAAAATCTGGGCTAGGAGGAACCGGCCAGCACCCAATCGGCCCGCAAACTCAACCACAAGGAGAACCTGGACAGAATTTAGGGTAGGAAACTCCATTACTGCTTGGAAAAACTGAAGATGCAGTGATCCGACCGGGAAGAACATGGAGGAAATCGCGAAAATAATACCTCCAAGTGGAGCTCTCGGCTAGGGGAGTGAGGATCCGGCCTCCAATCGCGATATCGAGCGGATCTGGGAGGAGCACAGGTGGTCGGAGCAGCACCGACGTCCGCCTCTTTCCTCCCGCACGAAAGAACGGCGCACGGGTTTTTTTTTTCTCTGCTTGCTGATCGGCCGAATGGGGTGGGGAGGAAAACCTAAATGACATTATATATAACTCTACTTATTATAATATATAACTTAATATATATAAAACCTAAATAACCCAATCTTAATACATAGTAAATAACTTATAACTATATACTTATTAATTAACTAAGACAACCGCTAACCACACTAGTTACAAACACTAAAATACATGTACACGTCTATTAACATGTATTCGCGCACACAAATTTTCTACCCCGGACGCATGCACACGCACGCGCACGTACAACTTACAAACCTTGCAAGCACGTGCACGTGCAATTACGCAACGGCACGCCCAAATCGCTCGCTATGCCCTAAATGTGCAAACATGCAAATACGCTCACATAAATGACGGCTCGCTAACTAGCGACCGTCGAAAAGGCGCGAAAACTAACGCTCTCGAATTCCGACCAAATCCGCACCGTAGCTAAACACTCGGGCCACGAAAACATCGGCGAAGTCGGACACAACCTCCGACGACCACACACTTGGGCAAACCTCGCTCGAAGCCAAAGTACAGGGATTCCCTAAGAGGCTCAGCCGGGCCTCCAAAACAAACGCCGGCTAGCTGGGGAAACCACACAACAGGCTATAAACTCTAAGAACACCTAACGAGGTACTCTAACAATGGCACGAGCCGGGAATGCGGCAACGTAACGCCAAACGAGGACTTAAATAATTGCCGAAAAAATTCGGGGGCGTTACATCCGGTGCTGTCGGGGCGCGGAGACGGGAGCGGAGTCGGGATCGGGAGCTTTCTTGCGGGATGCGGGATTTTGGACCGGGTGGGAGGCGTCGGGTTATAATGAGATTTAAGTCTTTGTTTATATTTTTTATTTTATTATTATTATTATTATATTTATAATGGGGGGTAGGTTTAGGTATTTGTTTTATTAAAAGGGGGTTGTTACATTCAGGATCCAAGTCTGAACGCGTCCATCATTGTGGAGCCAATCATCCGTAAGAGGAGACGGAGGTGTCTGATTAAGGTGAGGCAGAAGACCCTTAGCCTGTAGAACTCGCCGAACTGAGTGTACCCAAGGAATAAAGTTTTTCTTGCCAGAAAGAGAGATGGTAGTGATCCTTAGCTCGTCACGGACTTCGCAGAGCAAACCGGGCGGTCTGGCGGACAGGCCGGGTGGACAATAGGCGGACTGGCCGCCGAGCTAGTAGAGTTACCTGAAGAAGCCATCGCTACAGGAGGAACAACTAGACCTGGCACGAGCGGGACCACCAGGGTGTCAGTACGCAAGCCAGTTCCTGAACCAGGTGCAAGAGGGGTGGTTCCAAGAGCGGCGGTAGCAGTGACTCCAGCTGTCCCTGTGCTGCCAGAATCAGGAGCTGTGTCAGGAGTTTGGCGATCTTCCTCTAAGCGAGTGAGACGCTCGAGAATCTGCCTCAACAGCTGGGCATTGGCGTCTCCAGGAGTTGCTCCGGCAGGAGGTGTATCCTTCTTACGCTGCGATCGCTTAGGGGCCATCTAAGGAGGAACACAATGGAAACGAGTAGGAGAGACAATTACGTTAATCATAGAAGATTAATGAACAACAGGTTCTAGCATTTTGATACTGTCGAACACATAAATCATATATTAGTTACAACATTTTCATTGGACAACTCTAGGTAATGCTCATGTTAAAATGAAAATGACTCACATGCAATGTCAAACAATTTATAAACCCATATGTGTACAATCATCATCTGTTGTTCTTGACTTAACATTTGTGTAATCAGTTATGTTATACATGCAATGCAATTATGTCTAAAATGCATTCCTACGAATGTTCATGAATGGATACACATGTCATGTTAAGCGCTCATATCACTTAACATATCATGCATATTATGATTCTAATGCCAACGCACTTGAAAATACTAAACCGGCCATACAATTTAATATTCGCAAGCGGTGTATAGACTAGTGGAAATTCATATGCAAAAAATGTTAAGTTTGCTCATAACCCCTTAACATTCGTGTGCATACTACTCATGATTATGAGTGAGTGTGTGCAATGTTTCAGCCGCGAACAATAAATATTGACAGGGTGAGTGAGATATGATGCATGTTCCTGTATTTACATAATAGAATTTAAAATACTTCATAATTTCAAAATACTTCGTTTTCTTTTTAGAGCTAACCTGACTCTGATACCAACTGTCACGACCCGTCTCGACGAAAGTCAGAGTGCGCTTCGGGCGGGCCGTGATGCCACAGTCATGAGCGAAAAGAAATCATGTCTGCTAAGGCGGATACAGAGAAAATCTGAAATTTAAATAACTGTTTTGTTGAAAAGGTTATTGTTTTTTTTTAAAAAAAAAAATCTATGCGGAAGCGCTTACGATTGTAAAACAGTGAAAATTTAATGCACATGTATTTGCTTGTAAAATTTAATGCCACACACAGTACTGAAACAGAAATAAATGCAATAACAACAGTAATAGAAATGTCATAAAATGAAACGATTTAGTACATCAGAAACATCCTAGGAGTTGTCCATGATTCAAAAAAAAATGTGTTACCATAACTAGTACATGATAAATGAACAGACAGTAAAGGATTCATAAAACCTGATACAAGCAACTACAAAGGAACAACCTCCAAGCAAAACTGCAGCTGAACGAGAGGTTGCTCAGGGGGTAGGAGGTGCAGTCACGAAACCTAAGGCAAATTCAAGGCAGAAGAAAAATGTCTTAGAATTTAAGATTTAAACATGAGCAAGTTAATTATTTAGAATGTGAGCAAAAACAAACAGACATATTCAAGTACTGATCTATCTTGTACAAAGCTACCAAACATACCAAAAACCAGGTCAAACGGATATTTCTGAAAGATTTGCCTACTCTGGAGTATAGCCTGTTGTAAGTCGTGATCGATAAACTGTATGTGCTATAGCGGGCGCACATGGCTCACGATCAGATCTAGGTGCAAGTCTTATTGGAAAAGTAATCATGCTTGCCGTGACCATGCCAGCAGACAGATGCCCAGTTAGACTCCACAATTCAAGGATTTACTTACAACTACGGATTTGTCTTTATGTTTCATACTTAGGTGGTTACTTATCATGTTATGTTATGTCAACATTATGAGAGTCCAGAATTTTGTAGAAAAAATATTGGTAAAAGAACATGAAAGCAGATTAAATCTAAAGTTTTGCAAGTGAGAGGAGGGTTCTCTATTTGCCTTAAGGTGACGTCGAAAACGTTAGCGACAGTTAAATGGCGCAAGCGAGGTTAACAGCTCTAGCTAAACCTGTTCTAAGATCAAAATTATACTTCAAAGTAATAATAAGGTTCTTACACTTGCACACGCATTTGATGACAGCGCTACACAACATGAGAGGAGTTTAAGAATTTACCTCCCTCGAAAGTGAGGGGAGAAGAGGTACCGCGAGGGATCGGGGATTTTGGCGGCGTTTGGAAGCAAGAATCTCTAATTCGGAGAGGGCTTGGAGCAATTCCACCACCTAAGTCCCAATGACACGCACTGGAAAACACACAAATCCGGGATTAGCGGGTTATACGATGGACATAAGTTGGATCGTCCAAAAAACCCTAAATCGGAAAGCGAAAATTTAGCGTAATAAAATTAGAGCAAACTAAAAATTGGAGTGAGGCGGTGTTCCTTACCCAAGGAGACCAGATCTGGGCTCAATAATCCACGAAAAGGGATTTCGAGCGAAACCCTAGGAGTCTCTCACGAAATACACCGGCTGGAACGAGTAGGAGCTAGGGTTGCCGGAGAAGAAACGTCGCCTTTGCCCTCACTGGCCGGAGGAGGAGAAGAGGAGGGGAAAAAGGGGTGGCCGTCCTCCTTGGAAGCAGCCGGCCAAGAGAAGGGTTGCTGCGGGAGTTGCCGGCCAAGGGAAGCGTCGGAGACGGCGGGGAAGCAAGAGGAAGGGGCGCCGGGCCTGGAGGAGGGATTTGCCGGCCACGTGGAGGAGTCTCGGGGCGGCAGGAGGTGCTGACGGCGGATCCGGTGCTGTCGGGGCGCGGAGACGGGAGCGGAGTCGGGATCGGGAGCTTTCTTGCGGGATGCGGGATTTTGGACCGGGTGGGAGGCGTCGGGTTATAATGAGATTTAAGTCTTTGTTTATATTTTTTATTTTATTATTATTATTATTATATTTATAATGGGGGGTAGGTTTAGGTATTTGTTTTATTAAAAGGGGGTTGTTACATTCAGGATCCAAGTCTGAACGCGTCCATCATTGTGGAGCCAATCATCCGTAAGAGGAGACGGAGGTGTATGATTAAGGTGAGGCAGAAGACCCTTAGCCTGAAGAACTCGCCGAACTGAGTGTACCCAAGGAATAAAGTTTTTCTTGCCAGAAATAGAGATGGTAGTGATCCTTAGCTCGTCACGGACTTCGCAGAGCAAACCGGGCGGTCTGGCGGACAGGCCGGGTGGACAATAGGCGGACTGGCCGCCGAGCTAGTAGAGTTACCTGAAGAAGCCATAGAGGCAGGCCGCAGAACCAAACGACCTAGGAATACCGCCGCAGAAAGAGCAGGAGGCCGCACGACAAGGCCACTGCGGGAAGGACAGGAGATCGCGACCAAGAAAGCGAAAAAGGGCAATAGTTCGCACGGTCACGCTGGCACCAGCGATGAGTCAGATCGCGACCCAATTGCAGAAAGAAAGAGAGTCCGCACGGTCTAGGTGAACATAGCAGCGGTCAGAGCACAGGAAGCAGTCCGCAGCGGACAGGACCAGGCCTCAAGAAGAGAGGGAGAGGCCGGCGGATAAGAGCAATCCGCAAGAGAGGAGAGCCTGCGCGACTAGAGCAGAGACTGCCTGGTCAAGATGTGAAAACACCAGCAGCAGGAGGAGGCCGCGACCAAAGGCGAAGCGGACTGGGAGAAGAAGTCCGCAGCGGGCAGACACAAGCCGCGCGGACAGAGAAGAGAAGAGCAGGAGGAGACCGCGACCAAGATGCGGGTGAGAGAGGAACAACCCGCACGGTCAGGCGGATCACAGCAGCGAACTGAGGAGAAGGAAACCGCGAGTAGAGAGACTCAAGCGGATAGAGAAGACAGGATGCAGCGAGCTGGAACAGGTCGCGAGCAAGGCAGTCCGCGGAAAGACAGTAGCGGAGAGCAGAGCAGCGGACTGTAGACAGGCCACGGCGGGTAGGGAGTCCGCAGCGGACAACGGAGAATAAAAGAGAAGGTGACCCCACAGATTTAAGAGGAGAAATGGCTATAAGAAGCAGGGGGGTGGAACCACGGGAGAAAGAGAGCAACAGGAGGCAGCGGAAAAGAAGTGGACTGAGAGGGGCAAGCCGCAGTGGGAAGCGTACAGAAACAAACAGCACGCGGGAGGCAGGTCGCGAGAGATCAACAGGTGCGGACAGAACGAAGGAGACCGCGAGAGAGCGATTTTGGCTCTAATACCATGTAGAGAAAGCTCAAAACTTGTATGTGTTGATTGAGTATATAAATACAAGGAGAGAATACAAATATATAGGAGGGAGAGAGAGAGAATAAATCATATACAAGATGTGGGACTAAAAGAGAAGAGAGCACTAATGGGCCCAAAAGATGGGCCCAATACATGAGTTATTCTAACATAAAGAATAAGAAACCCACAGATGAATTAACAAAAGCTAAAGAGTTTGCTTAATTGATAGGAGTCAGCGGCTGAAATCAATTTCTGATAATTTATCTATTAGATTTAAGAATTTGGATTTTGGTGCTGATATAATATTAAATAACAATAATAATACCGCCTGGAAGAAATCTGCGATTTTTGTTAGAGAGGAAGGGAAAATGTTTCTGAAGGAATTCAGAAAGATATTTCTTCTACTTCTTTAGGACAAAGGCCTAAGTTAATTCCAAAGAAAAATAAAAGAAAGAAGAATAGTAAGCAAGCGGCTATTATGCCTCCTACTCAGAAGGGAATTTTCGCTAAACCCCCCTCTGGAGTAATTATATCAAGATTCTATGAATCCATTCCAAATATTTTATAATTTTTGGAAGCAACCATTATGTTTTGAATAATAGTAAATCTCATTTAACTAAATTTAATAAAAAGACTGATGAAGGTTTTTTTCTTGGATACTCTTTATCTAGTAAAGCCTGTATGTGCTTCTTCAAAAAAACTGTGCATGTAAAAATCTATGCATGCTACTCTTGACGAATCTTTTATGAAGGAAGAAGCAATTTTGCTACTCCTAATGTGCAGGTAACGATGTGATTGAAAGAATGGATCAATTGGTGCTTGGTGAGAGCTCTCAGTCTAACACCAATCAGTGCACCACATTACAAGAAGTAAAAGAAGACAACAAAGACAATGGAAAAGATTGAAGATGGAGAAGACCTGCAAGAGGCTGACATGTTACAACATAACTCTGTCACCTCAGCTGCTGAAGTGGAAGAGGTCATGGAGAATACATCATGTCACGATTAGTCTAAACAAAAATCAGAGTGCGCTTGGGCGGGTCATGATGCCACAGACAGGGCGGAAAAATATTCATGTCTGTTAGGCAGAAACTGATTTAGTGTTATTAGATTTAAATAATTAATTTGGGGAAAAATAGTTTGTTTTATGCGGAAGCTTTAGAGTCTAACAATGGAAATTAAATGCACATGCATTTTAATAAAAACTCATGATACAACTTCTGATACAGTTTTTATGCAATGACAATCTCAGAGATTATGACCTAGCAATTGTCCATGATAACAGAGAAAATGACTGATCATAATTATTACATAACAGAATTGTCCTACTGTATCAGAAATGAAACATAAAAACATATAATCTGACACGACAAGAAGATAAACCTCCAAAAGCAGGAGCTTGACGCAGATCGGGCTCAGGTAGCAGGCAATGAAGGCACAAACGCTTTGACAAATTCCAAAATAAGAAGGAAAATATCTCAAAACATTGAAATAAAGATGAACAAACAAAATAAAGTACAAGTAGAGAAAACATCAATATTTGTGTACCAATTTTCATGAGACAGCTAGTAAGATAGACAAGTAAATGAGTAAAGCTGAAATAACTAGAATTATTAGGCTACTTCGAAGTATATCATATATTGCATCAGGTAATGACATAAGCTGTTACTAATGAAATGTTTATGTATTTTCATTCAATGCACCAGAGTCTTCAAGTTTAGATGCAAAACTTATCGGAAAATTCATGCTTGTTATGATCATTTATTCGTTCTCGTTACGGAGTCAAGCGGGGATTCAAGTCAAGGAGTTGCATCAATTAAACATTACTCTTCACTGATTGCTTATGATATTAATGAATTAAATGATGCAACATCCCAATCTAGTTTAACAACAAATCAGCAGTCCGGCTGAGCCCCGCGATAAGAAGTAAACTAAACAACAGTATTAAAACTAGTACATATAAGACATAAATAAAAGTATTAAAAGAAACTTTCAGCGGAAGTAAAATATGCATTTAAGGGTAAACAAATGTACCTCAAATTTGATTTACAGAGCCAACTAATAAGGATAAAAACAACAAAATCTGAATCACTGAATGCTTACATATTGTCTGTTACATCAAAAATATTAAACAATTCCAGTACATGAAGTTCAAATAACAAGTACTACTACTGAATTGAAATACAACTGAAGGAAAAGACAACCTAAAATGAAGAACCGTGATGCTTATTCTAAGCACAGCTCCCCATCGGTGACCCCTGTAAAAAACAAATTCCAACTGGGTCAGACCCACTGAAGAGCAAGAAAGACCACTCTTCCCAGTAACACTAGAAAAATATATAATTTTTTTGTATGTATAAAAGTAAGAGTTTTGACTTTTCAGCGCATGTTTCTGATTTTTTTGTTCGCTGATTTATATATCAAATTCTAAAAATATGCTTTATGAAATTTGTCTTAGTATTTGAGTTCTTATTTATACTGATTTTAAATACTCTAAATTTCTTAAAGGATTGAGTATTCAAATTTCACGAGTTATGAATTATTATACTTAATCTAATTATTGTAGAGACCCAAATCCTGGACTCTATTAACTGAATCAAAGATCGGACAACGGTTTTGAATAAAAGGGTCACAATACATCAGAATGCAAAGTACAAAGAACAAACACCAAACTTTTTATTCCATTGCTTCGTTTATTACACGATCATTTACATATACTAGATAGGCTTATTACAATAAATACACGTAGGTCCAGTACAACGAGCTCTATGTCAGTCCAGTGCTTCAATTAATGCTTTTACCAGCTCAACCGCCAAGATTCTGCGTGTTCTGCTTGGAGTTGGTCATGTTGCCTAAAAAATGTGTCCACTCTGGGTTAGGCATAAAAATTTATGACTATGTGAGAACAGTATTTCGTGAAACAGTTATACATGCAAAAAAAGGGGAATGATACCAATATGCATACAGTACAATAAAAATTAATTACTTGATTCTAATACTAGTCCTTAAATTTCCCCTTAACTTTAGTTACATAAAATGGGAAATGCTCCAGTGATGCATCTGAATTGGGCCCCGCCCCCGAAGAGCGTAAGTGTAGGCTCACCCCTACTGGTGAATCCATCAGTGGATGCCTCCACATCATTGGATTCGAAGCCATCACATTTCCCTATGCAGACTTTTAAATGAATTTTATCTTGGCGTGTAAATAGGAGTTTATAAAATAATTCCCCTCAGAATCATTATCGCTTAATTGTCCCCTCGCCCACTTTATTTCTTTAGCGATATATTTTTAAGGCGAAACTCATATGCACATGCAAGTTTGTTTAAAGACATTAAATATGGCAAAATAATTGAATACTCATAATTTCAAGAAATAAAATACTCACCACAGTTTTGCCTTTATTCGCATTTTCGTCACGGTTTCCTTGTGACGCCATACTCTGATTTTGAAGTCTCGGGGCCCACTGAAATTATACACACGTTTATTGGGTTGCATCACTTGGAATGCGTAGCGAAAGGCGCAAAAGATTTAAAATGATTCGCTAAATCATCGGAAAAATTGGCACGATAAACCGGAAATTGCAAAAAGACAAAAATGTGATTTTATGTCTTGCCGGACAGCCATAAATATGCCTCGAAATGGGCTAAAACCAGCCCCCAAATGGACTTCCCATCCTCCTAAAATTCTGTCCTGCAAAGCCAAAAAAATATTGGGTGAACCACCCCTGAAAAACTCGACGAAAAGTGGCTCAAAATCAGCAAGGAAACAGTCACTATTCAGCCCAAAGACAACCCCAAAACTAATGTATAAACCGTGAAAAAATCAGTCCTAAATAGGACATAAAACAACCATAAAAATAGTGACTAGGCGGCTTGAAATCAGCGCGAAATATAGTTTCAAAACAATAAACTAACCAACAAAAAGAGGAGAAAGAGAGAGGAGGAGAGCGGGCAGCAGTAGGGCAGCCAAAAGTAACAGCAGCAGGGCGGCAGCAAGCTTCCAGCACAGATCAGCAAAGTAGTAGAAGAGGCATCAGTCTCGGGAGCAACAGCTAGGGGGCAGTGCTGCAGCAAGACAGAAGAGAACATCAGCTCGGGGCAGCAAGGAGCAGCAGGGAAGAGGGAAAAACAGGTGGATAAGGAGAGGAAGAAATCCACCAATTATTTAAAGAGGAGTATGAGCGGTGAAGAGGCAAGAAGAAGGAAAAATGGAGTGACTAACTTAAATAGGTGTCACATATCCATTAAGCCAACAACCAAGTGTCCAAATACAAGCCAAGTGTCAAACCTCAACACCCAAATGTCAACATACCATCCAACACAAGCCCAAACTCAGCCAGCAAACATATCCAGCATCCAGCCAACACAGCCAGCACACACCTCAGCCAACACTATCTATATCCAGCCAACACAACCAGCCCACCATTAAAGGCAGCAAGCCCGACCAGCCCATATAAGTATATAAGCCCACTAACATATCAGCCAACGAGCATATCCAGCCAGTAAAATAGCCAGTCCACATAAAACGGAAAATCAAATGAAATCAAATGAAACAGAAAATGTTATTGGCACCCCCACAAATAAATCAAATGAAACGGAAAATACGTAAAAGATAAATCTCGAGAATATCGTACTGCCTTTTTCATGATCGGGGAGAGAAAAATAAATTAACATACGTGCGCACAAATTTTGGGTGGTCACAATTATGGAGGCCAAATGACGACTCGTAGGCGCCATGAGCTAAACTGAGTTCTCCCTGAGTGGGATACATGCTTGTATATGAAAATCTCCAAGTCCGAAACTGTGGCTGACGACCCCACGTTTAAGGCTCACGTGGACTGCTGGCCAGATGAGTAAGAGGTCACTAATCTGATGCTTTTTATATACCCTGAGCTTTAGTGTTTAGCCTAGTCGTAATTAAACCTGTTAATTAATCATGCTTGTGTCGTAGGTAATTTGCTTTCTATTCTCTGTTCTGTATGACAATTTTCATTAACTAAATTGTCGGTTAATACCTATATATAAGTTGTACGTGTCGTGATCTGATTTGTAACATGTAAATATATATACATCTTACTGTTGATATGTATTTTAAATAAATCAAGTTTTGCTATTAAGCATGATTTTTTGGAGTTTATGAATCGTGTCTGCTGTAAATTTTAATAGATTTCACGAGTGACTTATTAAATCTCTGTAATTAATGGCGACCATGCACAAAACTGAAAACTGTAGTATGAGTGGCAAACCTGATGTTGTCCTGAACCGAATGACCTTCGAGGAGAACACTGACTCTAATCTGAGTTCTATATCTGGAATCAAGGGTCATCGACCCTAACTCCGAACCTCGTATGGTGGGATGCTGACCCTGCGAGTGCGGTGGTGTGCCTCCACCAAAAGAATGAGGGTGAACCCCTCTCGCTATTATCTGGATTGATCTGATTTTGTGTTTTGTACAACACCCATGGTGTAACGCCCAATTTGAGTCCACTAGATTAAAATACTTCATGTGGCTTAATATGGTATTTTTGCCCAAGTGTATCTTACATTTTAAACTAGTTCTAATCGTGAATTAAACTATTATTTTAGTGTCTGATTGTATGTCTGCTATGTCAATTTCATTATCATCTGATTCATGATTTTTGGCTAAATAGTATCCAATTCTCAATCATATTAACTTATTCTTTTGCTGTTGGTCTGATTTGGAACAGTAAGAACTTATATCTTCATATACGCGTACTAACATAATTTAATACATGAATTATCCAAAATGATATGTTTAACTGAAAGAAGTCGAATTTCTTAACTCGGTGCTGCGGCGCACGTAGACGCAGTGAGGCAGCAAGATTTCCTTATAGAAAATATTCTGAAAGCACTAATTTGATCTCTGGCAGATACGAGGCTCCCTTCCTCAAATCTCCTCAAGAATCCCTACAATGAATAAATCAAACATGTACACATTCTTCCTAAAATAATAGGAACACTAATTCATCAAACTGGGGTTTTACTGAAAAGTACTCCGATGACCCAAAGTTGAAACTGCAACGAACGGAAGTTAGAGATAAAACAGGGGCAAGGGTTTATACTTCTTTCCAAAAATCCAAGAACTATACAAAAGATCGACAATCTCTAAACAAGGAGGAATCAATTTCTCTAATTTCTGCAACTAGAGGTGAACTCGACACTTAACTGCATGCTTAAGGGAAGTAGAAACTCCGATTTCATAGAGAGATACATTGACTGAAATAATCGAGGTAAGAAAGTTCTCTTACCCGGACTGAAACATGGAACAAGGCTGCCGGATCGATTTTTTTTCTGCTGAAAGACTGGATCTATTTCTGGTTGCTCTGGGTTTGTGTCCTTTATTAATTGTTACTCACGTTGTACCTGAGTTTATTTAATTAAACATAAATGCGATGTGTTTTATCTTTTTCAACGCTTTCATAAGATGGTTACTACTCAATATGGTGCTACCATTAAGATCTTGTGCAGTGACAATGACCGTGTGTATATTGATGCCTACCTTGAGAACTATCTGAGTGATCTTGACATCATCCATCAAACCTCTTGTGTTTACACCCATGCTAAGAATGGCGTGGCTGAGCGCGAGAATCGACACCTCCTTGAGGTGGCTAGATGTCTCATCCAGATGCATCTCCCGAAGTATTATTAGGATGATGCTATTCTCACCGCTGCCTACCTCATCAATCGTCTTCCTACGTGTGTTCTTGGGTTCCATACTCCTCTTACCACGCTAGGAGTTCGTCCCACTTCCCTCTCTCCTCGGGTTACAAACAGACAATTGTTACAATGAATGTCACCTTCCGAGAAACAAAGGCCTATTATGGGACATCTCTTCAGGGGAAGACGAGCACTACGGAAATGAGCTCCCCTCCTATTGTTCCTTTGCCTATTCCACCTCCATCTATGTTGCCTCCTCCTGTACCTTGTGATCTGGTTCCCCCACCTGCTACTGGGAACCCATTGATTCCTCATCTGCTGCAGGTTTACACGCATCATAGGAGGGGCACGAACATATTAGTTTTTTGCTACTCAACCTGGGCCATTATCCGATCCATCGTCAGGTACTGATAGAGGTAATTTTGCTTCTACCCAACATCCTCTTTCTCACTTTGTGACTTATGACTTTTTGTCTCCTTCACATAGATCATTTGTCACCTCCTTGTCTTCCATGTCTGTTCCTAGTTCTTGGCAGGAAGTCCTGGAGCATAACGATTGGAAGGCAATCATGTTGGAGGTAATGAGAGACCTTGACAAGAATCATACTCGCGATCTTGTGTATGTATCTTCCTAAGGGGAAAACGATCGTAGGATGTAAGTGGCTCTTCTCCGTGAAACAAAACTCCGAAGGCATTGTTGAATGATACAAAGCCAGGTTGGTGGTTAAAGGATATACACAAACACCAGGTATCGACTATCAAGAGACTTTTTCTCCGGTCACTAAAATGAACTCTATCAGGATCTTGCTCTTGTGTGCTATGTGTAAAGGATGTAGTCTCCTTTAGTTCGACGTGAAGAACGCATTCCACCATGGTGATCTTGAGGAGGAAGTCTACATGTGTCTGCCTCCTGGTGTTCTCTAAAAAGGGTTGACAGAGAAAGTTTGCAGGTTGATGAAAGCCATGTATGGCTTGAAGCAGTCTCCACGTACTTGGTTTGGGAGGTTTCACCGAGCAATGATTTCTTTTGGATACAAACAAAGAAATATTGATCACACCTTGTTTGTGAAACACATGAAGGATAAGGTAGCTGCTCTTATTATCTATGTGGACGATATAGTGATAACCGGTGATGATGCAAAAGAGGTTGAATTCCTAAAGTCTAGATTGGCTAAGGAATTTGAAGTGAAGGATCTTGAACGTCTCAAATACTTTTTTGGCATCGAGGTGGCTAGATCTAAACATGAGATCTTTATATCTCAAAGAAAGTATGTCCTGGATTTGCTTAAGACAACTAGAATGCTTGGGTGTAGGCCAACAGACACCCCAATTGAGGTCAACCACAAGCTAGGAAGGGATGGCGAAGAAGTTGTTGACGACATACCGGGCTTTCAACGACTGGTGGGGAAGCTTATCTATCTCTCCACACTCGTCCAGACATATCGTATGTTGTGGGGGTCCTTTGTCAGTACATGCATTCACCTAGATCACATCACCTGGATGCTGCATACAGAGTCCCGTGGTATCTCAAATCCTCTCCTGGCAAGGGAATACTGTTCTCACCCAACGAGTGATTGACGATAGAAGTTTATACTGATGTGGACTGGGTGGGTTTAGTTGATGACCGAAGGTCGACATCAGGGTATTGCTCCCTTGTTGGGTGAAATTTGGTGACCTGGAGAAGTAAGAAACAACACATTGTAGTCAGATCCAGCACAAAGACCGAGTTCCGCGCTATGACACAGGGGATATGTGAAGGGTTGTGGATTCAGTCAGTCACAAAGGATCTTGGCGTATAGTGTGTTGGTCCAATGAGGATATACTGTGATAATAAAGCTGTTATCAGCATTGCCCACAATCCGGTCTAACATGATAGTACCAAACATGTGGAGATTGACATGCACTTCATTAAGGAACATAGTTAGAGGGATTGTGAGTACCCCTGTTGTTCTATCAAATCAGCAGCTTGCAGATGTGCTTACCAAGGGGCTGAGTTAGAACTCGTTTGACAGAATACTGGGCAAGTTGGGCATGGCAGACATTATACGCCCACCTTGAAGGGGAGTGTTGGAGATTGTGTTTTTTTATATTTTATGATATGTATTAGGTTATGTGTAATTCCATATATATATTTATATATATATGGGCTGCTATAGGTGAAATAAAATAACAATTCTTTCCGTCAACAATATGCAATATTATATAATAATATTATTTTGATAAAAATAAGTTTTATAGCAAATAAAGAATGTTTAAAAGCTAAATATTCATGATTGATTTTAAGTCTTTTCAAGTTTGTTAAATTAATGTTATAAACAAAAAATAATCAGTTAATAAATTTGTTTTTTAAAAAAAATTTTTGAAACATGAACTAAGAAATATATAATGAGAAAAATTTATACAAAATTGAGTATAAGAATAATATGTATTAAAGAGAATGAAATAATAAATCTAAGCAATTTACATATATCAGAAAAAAATAGATGTCGGTCTATTTTACGAAAGGACAATTCTTTTTTTAGAAAAAATATCTTTTTCTCCTAAAAATGACATATCTTGGGACATTTAAAACAATGATATTCCCTATGCAATCCAATGTTCAAGTTTAATGTCTGGCCACTTAATATATAGATCATTTGCTCCAACAAGCAGGGCAGAGAATTTAGGCTATGTTTGTTTAAGCGTTTCACCTCCTTTTCATTTCGGAGAAAACCGAGTTTTCATTTTTTTTGGATGTTTGGGAGCACAGATATACTGAAACTCCGTTTTATAAAAGAGTAGCTGTTAGTCTTACATGGGGTAACTCAATTAAAAAAAAGAAGTCAAAGTACTGTAGAGCAAAGACCCTACACGGGATGGAGCTTGTTCCATATCTGAAAACTCTTGTAGCCTTGTGCGCTTAATATAGGTCCTAGGTTCCGCCATTTATAATCCATTTGTTTGACTAGAGTAGTATTATAGCTTGTTTTTTTTTTGACGTTTGTATGTCTTTTGTAGGCATGGAATCCTATGTCAAATAAGGAGCTATTTGCAACCTCTGCTGTTGAAATTCTCCGTCTGGTTGGCGAAGTTTTGGATGTGTTTTTCCAGCTTCCTATACCCATGCATCCAGCTTTGCTTCCAAATTTGTTGGTTGGACTCGACAGAAGCTTGCAATATTATGTCACAAAAGCCAAAGCTGGATGTGGTAAGTTTGATGCCTCAAAATCACCATCTTCATGAACCTTACACAACATTTGAAGACATTCTTTCATCTTCAGGTACACGGAATATTTTCATTCCGCCGCTTCCTGCATTAACAAGAGTCGAAATTGGATCGAGAATATGGAAGAAAAAGGAAAAATTTCAAAATCTGCAGAGAAGAAAATCACAGGTTGGAACGGTGACCGGGGAAGGTTCCTCGAGCATACTCTCACTCTGCGTGCGCATGAACACCATTCATCATATCCAATCGGAAGTCGAGAACCTGGAGAAGAAAATAAAAACTCATCTCCGGAATGTCGAATCCGCTCAATCAGACATCACAAATGGTTTCAATGACAAATTTCCTCTCACTCTTCTGGCATGTCAGGAAGGGATCCAGCAGTTGTGCGAGACAACAGCATACAAGTTAATTTTTGGCGATCTGAGCCATGTTCTATGGGATTCATTGTATGAAAGAGACACGACTGTCTCAAGGGCAGATTCTTTGCTGAAAGAGCTCGATCCAAAACTGGAAATGATTTCCAATGCCGTCCATGGTAGGCTGCGGAATCGTGCGATAACTGCCCTAATGAAGGCTTCCTTCGATGGATTCCTATTGGTGCTTCTCGCCGGAGGCCCATCTCGTGCTTTCACCTGCCAGGACTCGCAGATTTTTGAAGATGATTTCAAGTTGCTGAAAGATCTTTACTTGGCCGATGGAGACGGTTTACCCCTCGAACTGGTCGAGAAGGCGTCGATCCATGTGAAAAGTGTACTGCCCCTTTTCCAGGCTGAGACACAAAGCCTAATCGAGCAGTTTAAGCACATAATGTCGGAGACTTACGGCAAATCCAGGCAACCTTGGCCTTTACCGCCGACATCGGGGCATTGGAGCCCGACTGAAGCGAATACAATTCTGCGGGTTTTGTGTCATAGGAACGACGAAACTGCTTCGAAGTTTCTTAAGAAAATGTACAACCTTCCAAAGAAGCTGTAGTCTGACTAAGACTGGCACAATATGATGGGGGTAGTTAATCTTATGAAGTGTTTAATCTATAGCCTGAAGAATCATATATTGTGGTTTTACCGTTCTTCTGTATCTGTTGCATGGGCGCACGGCGGTGTTGTTTTATTTTTTTAAATTGATTATAGCAGTTATAGTTTCTTTTGGGCTGGTGAGCATGTTCTGAAGAACTGAAAGGAAATTGGTTTGTGAATATTTCAAGTTACTGCAAATGCTTTATTCAGCATGTGCATTATTTAGTGGAAACGATAGTATATTTTAATAATTTATTAGTCTCCTTTACTTCACATGATTTATTGAACCAGGGAAGCATAAATACTATTTGGGCCTATGCAATGCACTTTTTGTGGCGCTTCATATGGCCTGATATGTATGCGGCCGAAGGGGCCATACAGAGGGGTCTTCTGCAATCTCATCTCTTCCTGCATCAACAGTTTCAAAGGTGGGCAAGGGGCTTTAAACAACTGTGTCTGAGGACTTAGATTTCCTATCTGACTTTACTTGGGTGCCTTTCCACCATGTCCCTTGTGAGGCCAACAGGGCGGCCGATATTTGCGCCAAAATTGCTTTGATTCTCTTTCAATTTGCTGAGGAACAAGTTGGCATTGAGTTTTTGATTGTCTTTCAATTTGCTGAATTCACCAACAACATTTATGAATCTAATGAATCAGGCCATATAATCTTACTTGGACTGATTTACATATCATAATATATCGGCGTACTCTAGGGCTAAAGCATGCCCCGTCTCTCGCATCCTTGTCAAGTATTACAAGCCCTAACATAACACCGATTTTATGCTAAGGTTTTGATATATGAATTTTGGCTACATAACACATTGGATATAGTGATGTACTTAGGCATTAGTGAGATTATGATACAAGATAGGGTACAATGGCGACAAAGGATCCATATAACCGACCCCATTATAGGTGGGATAAAGGCTTTAATGTTGTTGTTGTTGTAACACATCGCACAATTAGTGTTTATGTAACATTGTGCTATTGAGACATCTTGCATGAGTGTGGATGAAATTACGGTATTTTTAATTTTGTTCTGAAATATTTTTGGATTACAAAGTCAATACTGATGCATCGTACCTATTTGTGTACTTAAGGACAAAACCACTGACCTACCATCAGAGTGTAGGAACATATTAGAGCCTAGTTAAGTAAAAGTTTCATGTTCTTTTTTATCTCTGCATACGATATCTCATAGTTGGCTTCCACGAGCTAACTAAAAATTTGGTTGACTAAGGTTCTGTTTGGGACAACTTATGATGATGAATAAGCTGTTAATTGAAAATTGATGTTTGCATAGAGATTTTACAAAAGCAATTATGAATAAACAGTCGACTGTTTGAATAATTTGTTCATAAGTGCTTATCTAAAATTTCATTTATTCATAAGGGTTCGTTCGTTAGGACGCGTTTTTTTCGCGCGGCCTTGATTTTTTTGCCCGAGCGTGATATTTTCGCCCGAGCTAGAATTTTTGCGCCCGAGCGGTTCTTTTTGCCCTGACGTGTTTTTTTGCCCGGTCACGGATTTTTTCGCCCCTGCGGTTCTTTTCTCTCCAGCGCGTTTTTTTTCGCTCGAACGAGATTTTTTTGTCCTGCCGCGATTTTTTTCCCGAGCATGTTTTTTTCCCTTTGCGCTTTTTTTGCATGGTTGCAGTTTTTTCGCACGAGCACGGTTTTTTTGCTCAGGCGTGATTTTTTCGCCCGGACGCATTTTTTCTCCCGAACCCGTTTTTTCGCCAGGGCCCGTTTTTTCCGCCCGGACGTGTTTTATTCACTCGTGGGCTTGTTTTTCGTCCGAACTCAATTTTTTCTCCCCGGTTTGATTTATTCAACCGAGCGCGATTTTTTCGATCGGTCCAATTTTTTCTCACGGGCGCAATTTTCTCTCCCCGCCGCAATTTTTTCTCCCCCGCCGCAATTTTTTTGCGCCGACACATTTTTTTCGCTCGGGTGTGATTTTTCGCCCGAGAGAAAAAAAACAAATCCAAGAGAAAAAGTCATGTCTGCGCGAAAAGAACGCACCCGGCCAAAAAAATCGCGCTAGGGAAAAAAAATCGGGCCCGATGGAAAAATTCGCGTCCCGGTGAAAAAATCGCACCTAAGCGAAAAAATCGTGCCCGGTGGAAAAAATCGCGTCCGGGAGAAAAAAATCTCGTCCGGGCGAAAAAACCGCGCCTGGGCGAAAAGTTCGCTTCCGGGCGAAAAGTTCGAGCATTGGAGGAAAAAACTCGTCCGGGAGGAAAAATCGCGCTCGAGCGGAAAAATTGCGCCCCGACGAAAAAATCGAGCCTGGGCCAAAAAATTGTGCCCGAGTGATAAAACGCGACCGGGCTAAAAAATTTTGCCCGAGTGAGAAAATCCCACACGGGCCAAAAATATCGTGCCGAGCAAAAAACACGTCATGGCGAAAAAATCACTCGGGCGAAAAGAATCGCTCCCGGGCAAAAAGATCACCCCCGGGCAAAAAATTCTCACCTGTGCTAAAAAATTCGCTCCCGGTCAAAAAACTACGCCTGGTCGAAAAAATCGCGCCCATGCGAAAAAATTTCGTCTGCTCTAAAATTTCGCCCTTGTGTGAGAAATTCTCTCACGGACGGAAAATTCACGCTCGGGCGAAAGATTCACACCCGAGTGAAAAAAATCGCGTCAGGACAAAGAAATCACGTCCGGCAAAAAAAATCACGCATTTGATTTTTTTAAGAGATAAGCGCTTATGTGAAGCCATAAGCTGGACATGAATAGCTTATGAAAAATCAACTTATCTTCAATTTTAAAATGAGTGATTTTCGATAAGTTGGACAAACAAACAGCTGTAAAACTGCGTTTGCGTTTTAAATATAGATTATTGATCAACATAAACTGCCCCAAATAGAGTCTAAAGATCATGGAAAGAGTTTGCAAGTGACTATTGATGGGGAACCACCGAAATGGGTTATGTCGAACTGGAGACTTTTTGACGTGATGTCAACCGACTCGTCAATATAGTTTCAGCGGGCTTATTCTCGTGCAATTCTGAATACGTTTGATCTTCCAAATGGGCGCCTGAATTCAAGTGCGAGTAGACATGCTAACGTACCCCTCATCATTGAGGAGTGGGCAACCACACTCCCTTACTGGGGAGAGCCTCACTCCCGTAGTGGGAGGAGAGGAAACCACCAACCACCACGACATCAGGGCCACACCACTGGGGCCGCCGCCGCGCAGACACTCCCCCTTCCCCCCCCACCTGCCGCACAAGCCACAAGCGGGGCCTCTGCACGACCGCGTGGCCGAAAGCCGCGTCGGACTTCGGGATAGGGATCCACACGATCTCCAAACGGACCACACCATTGCTCTCCACCGCTCCCGCCGTCGCGCTCATCAGACTGCGCACCATTGCTCTCTTCTCCAACAGACTGCGTGTGGCCAGAAGCCACTCCTGACGTCATCGCTACGGGGTGCACAAAACTTAGGCTCCTGGGGTGAAATGCAAATGGGACACACTAGTCCTAAACCACATGCAATGACACCGTCGGAAGTGACGACAAATAAATTGAGTAACGATAATTTTCAATACCACGCAAGTAATTAAGAATGAAAACGATTATTCAATTGTGCAATTTTATATGACGTTCCTCTGCTCGGAGGGCTAAGGCCAAGCGCGCGGGGAATAATTCCCCCTGCATGTTAGTAGTGTATCGAAAACAAAGTTTCACTAACAAGAATCAAAACAGCATATAATAGTTCACCAATGATAGATGTCAAATCACATAAACCAATATGATAAGAGAACTCACAAAGTAGCGAGCTGAATTGAAGCATTGAAGATTATGGATCCGAATTTGTAGATTGGCGATCGAAGATGGACCCGACGGCGTGGACATGGCGGTGGTTGTCCTCGGCGGTAAATGATGAGATCAGACAAGAAATGGGTAGATCCGACCACATACAAGTAGATTTGGGCCGGGGGAAGGTGGCCACTTTTTTTGGGTCGGACCCGGGCTAGGGAATGATGTGAGGGTGGTCGAAATAATGGATCAAAGGCTAAAATTTTCAGATCTGAATAGATCTAGAGAATTAGGACGGTTTGGAGGTGGTTCCACGAAGAGGAGGGGAGGAGATGGTCGGCCGGTGGTAGGGAGGGGGCTGCCGGCTGTAGAGGGGCGTGGGAGGGAGACGATGGCTGAGGGTGGGTCCCCGGAGTGAGGGAGGGGGCTGGTGGTCGGTGAATAGGGCGGAGAAGTTAAGGAGACGGCCGGGTTGGCTGGCGGTTGCAAGAAATCCTACACAGCAGGCCGCCAGTTAGGGTAGGTAAGTAGGGGGGATACATTGGGTAGAAGAGGTGTTTGAGGGGTGGAAAATGAAGGCTAGAGGTAGAGGAAGGGTTTGGGAAAGAGAAAACAACCTAGGAGTCGTCACATAGGGCTCCACAACGTCGACACTGAGGGGTGATCGCTGGAATCTGGGAAGAAGAGTCTCCAAATTCTGCAATGCCCCCTTTCAGCCACCTAACACTCATATTTATAAGAAAAACAAAGTTAGGGCTTTCCCATCAACGATAATAATTGGCCGGTGGGGTCGGCCACAAAAATACATAAGTAATAAACCCAAAAATATAAGCTAATATATTGTTTTGACTCGCTGCGACGTGCCGGATGCAACCGCAGAGTCGTATCGGCGATTTGATTAAGCCTTCCTGCGCGAATAAATGAACGTGGTCCCGCCGTACAACAAACCCCAACAAGTGCACGATCTGATGGCTCACCATCAACTACCCCGACTGAAAATTCTTCATCTCCGATGAATAAAGATGATCGTACTGAAGTTGAAGTCTAGGGCGAGTCGATCATGCTCTGGCCATAGTATCGAAGTGTCGTTAGCGTCTGGGCGGCCTTTCCAATGTACCAAGTAGCGACATCGCGGCCCCTCCGTATTGGGAATGAACTGGTGGGATTTGACCTCCATGATGTTCTCAGCTCCCATCTCTCGAAGGGTGGAACCCAGTGCGATCGGCGGTGCCGGAGGTGAAACCAAAGAAGACGAATTCCCATGTGGAAGGGTGTCAGTAGTGGATGGGTTGTAGTGGCTATCAGATGTAGGGGAAGTATGAGAGTGGTAAGACAATGAAAGTGGGGGTGGGGGTGGTTGGGCATCTCCACTGTTTGGGTACACATACTCGTGAGGCTTGTAGTACGACGTCAGATCCTCAACATTAAACACTGGATGAATTCTCATACCTGTCGGGATATCGATCTGGTAGACATTTGCCCCAATACGACTAATAATTGAGTATGGACTCATTCGCCTGACACTTAGTTTTTTGACAGGCCCCGGGGGGAGCCTCTTGAGGCGGATTCACACCATAACTTTCTCTCCTTCATTAAATATCGGCTCTCGCCTCCGCTTTTTCTATGGGCTTTGTAATTTTCATTAATCGTTATTATCCATCGGCGAATCGACTTATGCAACTCATGAAAAGGTTGTGCAAATGATTCAGCACTAGGGCGCGACTCTAAGGGATTTGGGATGAGATCAATGGTCTTCCTAGGGTCGTATCCTGACACTACCTGGAATGGACTCAATCTGGTGGACCTATTGACTGAACTGTTGTAAGCTTACTTCGCAATGGGAAGATCTAAATACCAAATACCTACATGTTCTCCTACTAGATACCTCAAAAGGTTTCCTAAGCTCTTATTCACTACTTCGGTCTGTTCGTCCGTCGACGGATGATATATTGAGGAAAACCTAAGGATGGTGCCAGTCTTGTGCCACAGTGTCTTCCAGAAGTAACTCATGAACCTCACATCACGGTCTGACACAATCAACTTGGGTAGGCCATGCAATCGAAAGACATCCCTCATAAAGATAGAAGCTACGTGAGTTGCTTCTGCAGTCTTACGACAAGTAATAAAGTGTGCCATCTTTGAAAACCGATCGACCACAACGAAGATGGAATTGTGTTTCTGCAGGGTGCGGGGAAGTCCGAGAACAAAATCCATGATACTGTCCTCCCAAGGGCTGTGTGGGACAGGTAAAGACATGCACAGACCCGTGTTCTGTTTGGTACCCTTTGCTGTTTGGTAGATATGGCAGTGACAAACAACTGAGCCACGTCCTTCTTAAGGTTGGGCCAGTAGAGACGGTCGTCAACAATAGCTATGGACTTATCTCGCCCAAAGTGCCCTGCGGCTCCGCCCGCATACAATTCCCAAATCAAATAATCATGGTATGACGTCTGGGAAATACACAGGCGGGAACCCCGACACAGGTATCCCTCAAAGATCTGATATCACTCAACAGGGTCTTGTGGGTCTCGAGACATGGCGGTGTAAATCTCGCCAAAGTTAGGGCATGTTGGATAATCCAGAATCAATATCTCAAGCCCATCTATGCTTGTAGTCATAATCTGCAATAGGGTGACGCGGTGACTCAACACATCAACTGGTTTGTTCTCAACACCAGCTCGATGCATGAGAACATAAGGAAAGTCCTGCAGGTACTCGACCCACTTGGAATGCCGGTGTCCTAGCTTGCGCTGTGAATCGAGATAACGTAAGGTCTGGTGGCCGGAATACAACGCAAACTCTCGAGGAAGGAGATAGTGTCTCCAGTAGCACAGAGAATGGACAATAACATAAAATTCTTCATCATAGTTCGAATATTTCTACTTGGCATTGTTCAGCTTCTCACTAAAGTAAGAAATTTGGTGTCCCTCCTGGCTCAATACGCCATTGATGCCTACACCAGACACATCACATGCGACCTCAAAAGCACGACTAAAGTCTAGTAATCTCAGAACAGGAGTCGCCGTTAGTCTCTTCATAATCTCCTCGAATGATCTAGTGGCTGCGGGAGTCTACTGGAACTCTCCCTTCTTAAGACAGCTCGTGAAGGGGCCATAATCGTACTAAGCCCCCAGACAAACTTCCTGTAGAAGGTGACAAATCCGTGAAAACTGCGAGCCTCGCGGATGTTCGGTGGTACAGGCCAGACGCGAATGGATTTAACTTTCTCGGTGTCAACAGATACTACAGTCAAGGATATAATAAATATTGGTGTTACCATGATGACGTAGAAGTGGTCAAACAGGTAGTTTCACTGCCAATGCAATACGAGCCTAGATGGTTGCACATTAGAGCGTTTGGAGAAGTTGGAGGAATGGGTTGTATTGGTCTTACTCATATATGATATGAGTGAAGGACCAAACACGTGACTGAAATTGGAATTCGAGAGGACAAGTCCATTCATAGAGTTATCCCGAGACATCTCAATGAATTCATCGAGTTATCCTGAGTCATCTCGTGTCATCTCAACGAATTCATCAAATCATCTCGTGTCATTTTGACAAATATGTCAATGTCATCTCGACGAATTTGTTGAATCATCTCGAGATATTCGATGAATGTGTCTCGATTCTTCTCGAGGAATCATCGAGTTATCTCGTGCCATTTCGACGATTCGTCGAGACATCTAGAGTCATCTCGACGAATTTATCTTGAGCAAAATTCCATAAGTTTTGGGTCTGCTGATAGAGACTGTTTCATTTGTTTATACCTTTGGGTATAAATAGAGGATGCCTTAAGGTTTTTCGGTGTGCTACTGTGCTATGACCGAGAGGATTACGAAGAGCCAACGGAAAAATGTTTCCAGAAGTTCGATCCCGATTCCATCACTCAGCCCGATTCATGCGCCCGTCGTCGCCGTCTCTTTTGGAGCAGACCTAGCAGTCTGTGAAGACACCGAGTGCTTTCCATTCTCCTTACCGAATTTCGTTTGACAAAGTGCCGACGTTCTCCTGTTCTTGTGGATCACCGTAGAGCCGCAAATTTGTTTTTGCATGGACTCACTCACCGGCCGGAGACCTGGTACCTTTTGGATCATTTTGGTTGAGTGTCAACTCAATCCTGCTAAGGTATACTTTATCTGAAGTTGTTTTAATTCTTAATAAATGTTCATCGCAAGATCTATTTCTCTTTGGGTTTTCTTGATTCCTTATTCCGCTGCGCACATGTGATGTGCATCTCATAGAAACCCAACAACGAGGAATACACGACCAATAAATGTCATCAAAATACACTTTCTCTTGATGGAGGAATGAGCACTTATTCAAATTCACGTACATTTTCTCTTGGCGGAGGGTGCCAAAGATAAGCCTCAAGTGATCGAGTTGAGCAACCTGTGTTTGGCTATAGATCAGTATGTCATGAACGTGCTCGGGGGGTTAGATGGCCTGAATGGCATAACTAGCCACTCATATAGACTGTATTTGGTTTTGAATGTGGTCTTCCACTCATCACCCACGCGAACTTGTTTCTCATTGTACCCACTATGGAGATTGATCTTGGAGAAAATCTGGGCACCAGACATAGTATCCAGTAGATCGTTGAGTTGTGGGATCGGGAAGAGATACTTGACCGTGATCTTGTTAATGGCGTGGCTATCAATGCACATACACCAACTAACGTCATTCTTAGGGGTCAGAAAGGCGGAAACCATACAAGGACTCATACTCTCATGAATGAACTGCTTCTGAAGAAGCTCGTCAACCTACCTATTGAACTCAGTGTGCTCATCAGGGTGCATATGATAGTAGGACAGGTTCTGGAGGGAAGCCCCCGGGACCAAGTCAATAACATGTTGAATGTCCCCTGGAGGGGGAAACTCATCGGGGAGCTCGTCAGGCATAATGTCCACAAACTCATCTAAAAGAGGACGCACCTCTAGTGGGTGGTTAATAGGGGTGTCCTCAGATGCCTGGGTGGCAACCACAACGTAGAAGATATTCGATTCAGCACTATCTTGCAGAAACTCACCTCGCCTCAAAAAAAATGCAAGGGCCTCGAGGCGCGTGTACTCACAGATGGCTCAACCACACCCTTAGATCTATCCCGGGGCTGAGTGGGCGTCAACGTAATCTTCCGCCCCTTGTCGTATAATACATACGTGTTCGAGTAGCCGTAACACGTGACGTCACGATCAAATAGCCAGGGGTGGCCAGGTAACACATGAGCGACATCCATGGGAATGACATCGTACCAGACCTTGTCCTGAAATGAAGCTATGGTGATCAGGACGAGGCAACGTTGGGTGTCCTAAATCGCCATCTTATCTACCTAGACGACACGATATCGGTAGGGTTGAGTCTCTACCTTCACCTGTATACGGTCAAGCCCCTTTTGGGCCACACTGTTCACACAACTTCCACTGTCGATGGCCAACTTGTAGGGTACACCTTTACTCAGGAAGTACATGTAAAAGATGTTGGTGTGTTGCCAATCCTGATCTACATGAGGGGTGTGCATGAGGCGCCTAATCACGCCCACCTCCAATGATCTTTCTACATCACTCTCCCAACCTTCCTCGATAGTGGCCTTAATCTCTTCTGTAACCTCCTCATTTTCCTCTAAACCTTGCTCCTCATCTTCAACTAGCAAGGTCCGCGTGGGGCACTGCGCTTCCACGTGTCCTCTGCTAGAACATATATAACACAGAATACCCCTAGATCACTGGCCATCAGTGGTGACAACCTTGCCCTTCATGTCTGTGAGAACACGTGAGGGTACAACCGTGGTGGTCTGGGGTAAAGCAGATTTCCTAAAAGTCGAGGAATCAGTCAGTGATGGGAACTACCTCGTGCTGGATGACCGGAGGTATGATGACTAGTTTTAGTCATCGGTTTTTGGGTTAGTTTAACATAAATATTCCTAGGATTAATTATATTTTCATGTATTTTATGTTTGTTATGTTTTAATTTTTATTTTCTTCGATGTTATGTTTTAATTTCTTATTTTTTGTATCGTACTATGTTTTGTATGCCTCCTATTATGCATCCTATTAGGTTTAATTATAAAATTTTCTATTATGTTGTTTGTCTTATTTTATATGTTTGTTTTGTTATATAACATAACTAATATTATGTTATATTATTTTTGTTTGTAGGTGTATCCCAAGCCTTCATTGGTGAGCCCGAGCCACTTCATTTATGCAACATGGTGCAGCCCAAGCCTCCTCCAAGTGCAGCCGGCCAGCCCACACCATGCAGCCCACTTATTTGATGCAGCCCGAGCCCATGCAGCTCCAAGTGCAGCAACACACTTCAATGATGCATGCAGCCCGAGCCATCCTAGTGCAGCAGCCCACTTCAAACTGCCACGTTTGCATGGCCTCCATTCAATACATGGTTGGCTCCCTCTCTCCCTTTCATTTATTTCATTCATGCACTTCTTCCACCATGCATGGCCGACCACTCACGCCCTCTCTCTTATTTATTTCTCATTCACCCCTCTTTCCCCTTCTCTCATTCTCATTTAAACCCATCCATCCCCACTCTTATATTTATTTTGTTCTTTTTTATTTTCCAAAATAAAAATGCATGCATGTAGCCTCTTCTCTCTCCCCCATTAAATGGCATTCATGCACCTCTCCATTCATGCATGGCCGGCCCCCCTTTCCCCCTTTCATATCCACTTCCCTCTAGAACCTTCCCCCTCGTCTATAAAAGGAGCCCTTGCCTCAAGCTTTGGCAGAGTTGGATTTTAGGAGAGCAAGTGAAAGTGCTAGTTCAAGAGAGAGTTCTTTTCTTACTTCTTGTTGTTAAGTTCTTTTTTTTATTAGTGTAACCATTTTCTTGTTAGTGTAATCCCTTTTTTTGGTAGCATAATTTTGTCTCTTTTATTATTTTGTACTCCTATTTTTTTAAGCAATGAAAAATTATTCTCTTTCTCTTATTTTTGTGGTTTCTTTCTTAACTATGCGTAGCTAATTTTTCGTTAGCATTCGATCATGAGGATCCATGAAATGATATGAGATTTCCTTTTACTCATTAATTTTATTTTTGTCAAAATTATTCTCAATACTTCTTTGATTTTTTCTCGTGTCGACTCTGTATTTCCGGTATACGGTAATAGGTAATTTGATCTCATTTCATAGTAGTCGAGAGACTCGTTGATTTGAAAGATCACTCAAAGAAGGAAGAAGTTGCACACAATCCTAGAGATAGGACGACGTAAATCCTCCGGATTGGAGTCAAATCCAATAGTGCGGATCACTTTGATAATGCAACTTTAGGCCTTTTTGATTTGCAAAGAGATTTCGGTCAAAACGTCTATAAATTAGGAGATTTAATGCTCTAGCGAGATTATTTCTTATTTTCGGATCCGTCACGGTCAAGTTTGATTTGCAATCATAAAACTATATTTTTATCCTTCTTATCTTCTTTTCATGGTGAATCATTGATCGAATGCTATCTTTTTATCCGAAGTTTTCGTTTTAATATTATCTTTAGTTTAATTTTAAATTCTCAAACAACCAGCAATCGTACGGTAGGATAATAGTAGAAGCGTGAGTAATAGTACTTGACAACCCCGAGTTTTAATACGACCTTGGTACTACAATTCGATAGGTACACTTGCCTTTTCGGGTTGATAGTGAATTCAATTCATCAGGTTTTTGGCGCCGTTGCCGGGGACGCTTTTTCGTCAATATTAGAAAAACGCTTTCGCTATTACTTCTGCAAAAATAAAAAAAAAATTACATTTTTCTATTTTCTTCTTCAAGTTTATATTTTTGTTCTTCTCTTTTTCTTTCCTCCATTCTGTTTTGTTTTTTTAGTAAATGACCCGCACTAATCCGTTGCTACTTGTTGATTTGGACCCAGAAATCGAACGCTCCTTTCAGAGAAACTTGCGATTCGGGGGTTCCACTTCTCAAAGAGCGGTTGAAGATTCCTATGGTGATTGTAATTTCAATTCTGAAATAGGAGAACCCAACCTAGGAATGGCACAGCAAAGGACAATGTCTGATTATGCTCGACCCAACCTGGAGGGTACAAAAACAAGTATTGTTCGACCTGCAATTGCGAACAATAACTTTGAGCTTAAGCCTAACATCATACAAATGGTGCAGCAATATGTACAGTTCGACGGATTACAAGATGAAGATCCGAACTTGCATATTGCTAGTTTTCTCGAGATCTATGACGCCTTCAAAATCAATGGTGTCTCAAACGACACAATTAGGCTAAGACTCTTCCCCTTCTTCTTAAGGACAAAAGCCAAACAGTGTTGAGTTCTCTTCCAAGAGGATCAATCACCACTTGGAATATTTTAATAGATAAATTTCTCGCTAGATATCTCTCCCCCCCCCCCCCCCCCGCCGCTAAAACTGCGAAACTTCGCAATGATATTACTTCTTTTTCTCAAATTGCTTCTGAGACCCTCTATGACACTTGGGAGAGGTTCAAGGAACTTTTGAGACGCTTCCCTCATCATGATCTGCCTGTATGGTTACAGGTCCAAACATTCTACAATGGGCTAAATCAAGAAACCAAGCAAATGATAGATGCTGCTTCCGGTGGTTCTTTGGACCGTAAAAGTCCGGGGGCCGCTCTTGAGCTTATAGAGGATATGGCGATGAACACCTATCAGTGGAACTCGTCTAGGACTCACCCACATAAACCTGCAGGTATATGCGAAGTGGACTCTGTATCCCAACTGGCGCTTCAAGTGGAGATGTTGAACAAGAAGATAGCAGAGATGACTGCTGCCTCCTCCCCTCAGGTATATGAAAATACAAATGCCACTACCGAGCAGGTGGATTATCTGGGGAACATACCCAGGCCTGCTCAAAATAATTTTTCTAATTTTTCTACTTTTTTTGCTCCTCCTGGTTTTAATAATGCTTCTAATTCGTATCACCCTGGATGGCGTAACCATCCAAATTTTTTGTGGAGTAACCCTGCAAATGCCACACGTCCACCACATGATTTCACTCCACCACCACCACCAAATCAAACCCAAAATTTTCAAAAACCTCCATCTTTGGAGGAAATGTTTTCTAGATATATAAGCGTAAATGAGGAGATCATTAGGAATCTAACAGGGTCAATGAGAAATTTAGAAAACACGATCGGGCAACTCGCCAAGGTTATCTCAGAGAGGCCACCTGAGACTCTTCCCTCAAATACTGAACCCAACCCAAGGGAGCACGCGAAAGCGATTTCCCTTCGGAGCGGTAAAGTAATCCATGAGCCCACCACCAGGGAAGAGCCAGATGTGATTGCCTCTCCTGCTGCTGAACAAACCATCATTACGGATGTGAATTTTTACAAAGAAAAAGAAAAATCTGTTTTTGAAAAAGAAAATGATAAATTTCAAAATGATGCTCCGGTGATTATAAAAGAATTTCCGCCACCTCCCTATCCGGCTAAGCTTAGGAAAGACAAGTTAGATGATCAGTACCAACGCTTTCTCGAGATGTTCAAATAAATCCACATCAATTTACCATTTCACGAAGTGATGACTAGTTTTAGTCATCCCTTTTGGGGTAGTTTAGTATTCATAATTCTTAAGTTTTGTTATAGTTTTATGTATTTATATGCATGTTATGTTGTTATTTTATTTTAATGTTTTGTTATGATATAAAAATTCATAGTTTTATTTCTATGTTTTATGTATTTTCACTTTTATTATTTTATGTTCTATGTTTTATGTTTATCTATGTTATAAAAATTTGACTAATGTTATTAAGTTTTGTTTTGCTTTTTTGTAGGTTCAAGTTCAATGCTCAAGACCAACTCATCAAACCCATGAAGACTCCATGTGCAGCCCGAGCCACTTCAAGTGCAGCTCCCTTTAATTGTAGCAGCCCGAGCCTTCATTGTAGCAGCCCGACCACTTCAACCATGCAGCCGACCAGCCCACAAATTACAGCCCTCTTCAAGATCCGGCCCTCTTCAAGTGCATCCCAAGCCTCCTCAAAAATTGCTCACCCCATGTAACACCCCCATCCGTCGTATGACATATAGTAGAAGGTCCAGCTGGAACCCGACACCATATACCACAGACAGTCGGAAAGGTTACGTATGAATAACCAAACTATCCAATTAAGACTACTCGTCCTAACACAGAGCATTCTAGCGGAAGCTTTTAAACAGTTGAAAGAACCCATAATTGTATCCAATAATCATGAATGTCCAACACCACTACAACTGGAATGAAAACAAATACACTGAAAGGTATACGACCTTATGGCCTTACAGAGGTTCACTTAATAATATAATATTTTCCATACATTGGCTCGGAGGCCGGCCACACATGACAAAATAAAGTACAACTATTCGCTTTGGCCTTCTAGGGCCAGCACAGCAACATGGGCTCCAGACCACTATTTGGTACTCAGCTCCGCAGCACCTGCAAGCAATATTCCACCGCACGGTGGCAAACAAAGCAACAGTCAGCCAAAAGCCGACCAAATTATAACGACCCCGCCCCTAACTCGGGACGGCGGTGCTCCTTCCCTGCAATTCATTAGCCAAGCTAAATAATATAGTACAAACATGCTAGCCACAGGTGTAGGCTCGCACGACCAAACACCACGTGCACTCAGGGCACATTATCGGTGAATCCTGACACTTCAGCGTCTTCACCACCACCCCCAGGATGGCAACAACGTGAGCATTTTAGCCTTTCTAACCACTGTCTAAGGCTCCCGACTATGCTAACGGCCAGTCCCCTTTTTGGGTCTCTCGCACCGAACCACATAGCCCAGGTCCGATTCCACTTGTCCATTGCTCACAACGCGTATTACACCTTAAGATGTACGCATGAGCCAAGCTTCTCTCGGATCCTGACATTTCCAATCAATCACATAACCCAGTTATGTTCAAGGCCGGTTCCCAGACCGCCAAGTTAGCAGAACAACGATTCCGCTCAGGTTTCCGGGTGCGCATTGGAGTTAATCCCCAAGGATCCCTGCTGCAATCTACCACGTAGAAACTCGAAAACACAAAGCACAGAGTCTTCTCCGGCAAACCATAACAAATGCAACATCACCGATCCAGACCAACCTGTCCGGGTAGGCTTCACACACAATGCCTATGTCCGTACTTCGATTCCGGACTCTACATGCAACACAAGGGGGACTATTCCCGTCAACCCCAAGGAACACCACACACTCGCCGCACACTCGCGGGAGCAGGTTTCCCTATGCAAAAAGGAAGAGAGCTTCACATGCTCAAGTAGAGAATCTTTACCCTTGTTGTACACTTTTGCGCCATAGAAAATTGCACGGATAGACGTCTTCGCAACGGGATTTCCTCCACGGATCCGCTCTCGGTTCTCTAAACGGCGCTCCGATGCTCCGCCGGCGGCCGGAATCCTCCTTCTTCTTCCTCCTTTTCTAACTCCATGAAAGAGAGTGCTTAAGAGAGAAATGAGGAATTGATCCTCTATTTCCGACCTTAATAGAGCAGGAACTCATCTGGGCTGTTGGATCTTAATTAAAGAAAATGAACGGCTCAGATCTGAACAGAAATCCTCAAACCTAGGCCGAACACGACCTTGCACACGGCCGTGTCCCAGGCCGTGTGCCTCGATCCAGGCACGATCATCGAACGCAGAAAAAACCACACGGGCAAGACACGCCCGTGTCTCAACCTGACATGCCCGTGTCGGTCCTCGACACGCCCGTGACCGGAGGCGTGTCACGTATAACCGTCATGCGAACCGTCACGTCTCTCGGGAACACGGGTACTGACACGGGTAGGCACACGCCCGTGTCAGATGACACGCCCGTGTCAGAGGGAAGTTGAAGGAAACTGAGCGTTAATAGCAAAGAAAAAGTGTATTTTCATACCACTGTCTTAATTGTTTGTTAATAGCAAAGAACAAGTGTATTTTTCATTCCTAAGTGGACATTCATGGGTTCTTTTTGATGTTATAATGATGACGCACACATGTTCTCACCACCCCTTAAAAGAATTCGCTCACGAATTCATTTAATCCTGACCGTAACCAGAAGTCTGATACCAAATTATAACACCCCCATCCGTCGTATGACATATAATAGAAGGTCCAGCTGGAACCCGACACCATATACCACGGACAGTCGGAAGGGTTACGTATGAATAACCAAACTATCCAATTAAGACTACTCATCCTAACACAGAGCATTCTAGCGGAAGCTTTTAAACAGTTGAAAGAACCCATAATTGTATCCAATAATCATGAATGTCCAACACCACTACAACTGGAATGAAAACAAATACACTGAAAGGTACACGGCCTTATGGCCTTACAGAGGTTCACTTAATTAAATAATATATTCCATACATCAGCTCGCAGGCCGGCCACACATGACAAAATAAAGTACAACTATTTGCTTTGGCCTTCGAGGGCCAGCACAGCAACATGGGCTCCAGCCCGCTATTTGGTACTCGGCTCCGCAACACCTGCAAGATACATTCCACCGCACGGTGGCAAACAAAGTAATGGTCAGCCAAAAGCCGACCAAATTATAACGACCCCGCCCCTAACTCGGGACGGCAGTGCTCCTTCTCTGCAATACATTAGCCCAGCTAAATAATATAGTACAAATATGCTAGCCACAAGTGTAGGCTCGCACGACCAAATACCCCGTGCACTCAGGGCACATTATCGGTGAATCCTGACACTTCAGCGTCTTCACCACCACCCCCGGGATGGCAACAACGTGAGTATTTTAGCCGTTCTGACCACTGTCTAAGGCTCCCGACTATGCCAACGGCCAGTACCCTTTTCGGGTCTCTCGCACCGAACCACATGGCCCATGTCCGATTCCACTTGCCCGTTGCTCACAATGCGTAGTACACCTTAAGACGTACGCACGAGCCAAGCTTCTCTCAGATCCCGCCATTTCCAAACAATCACATAACCCAGTTATGTTCAAGTCCGGTTCCCAGACAACCAAGTGAGCAGAACAACGATTCCGCTCAGTTTTTCAGGTGCGCCTTGAAGTTAATCCCCAAGGATCCCTGCTGCAATCTACCGCATAGAAACCCGAAAACCCAAAGCACGGAGTCTTCTCCGGCAAACCATAACAAATGCAACATCACCGATCCAGACCAACCTGTCCGGGTAGGCTTCACACACAATGCCTATGTCCGTACTTCGATTCCGGACTCTACATGCAACACAAGGGGGACTATTCCCGTCAACCCCAAGGAACACCGCACACTCGCCGCACACTCGCGGGAGCAGGTTTCCCCATGCAAAAAGGAAGAGAGCTTCACATGCTCAAGTAGAGAATCGTTACCCTTGTAGTACGCTTTTGAGCCATGGAAAATTACACAGATAGAAGTCTTCGCAACGAGATTTCCTCCACGGATCCGCTATTTATTCTCTAAACGGTGCTCCGATGCTCCGCGGGTGGCCGAAATCCTCCTCCATCTTCCTCCTCTCTCTAACTCCTTGAAATGAGTGCTTATGAGAGAAATGAGGAATTGATCCTCTATTTCCGACCTTAACAGAGCAGGAACTCATCTGGGCCATTGGATCTTAACTAAAGAAAATGAACGGCTCAGATCTGTATAGAAATCCCCAAACCTGGGCCGAACATGGCCTCGCACACGGCCGTGTCCCAGGCCGTGTACCTCGATCCAGGCACGATCGTCGAACGCAGAAAAAAGCACACGGCGAAGACACGCCCGTGTCTCAACCTGACACGCCCGTGTTAGGTCCTCGACACCCCCGTGACCGGAGGCGTGTCACGAATAACCGTCACGCCAACCGTCACGACTCTAGGGAACACAGGTATTGACACGGGTAGGCACACACCCGTGTCAAATGACACGCCCGTGTCATTCTGCCGTGTTTTGTGTCGTGTCCTTCTCTGGATACAGCCAGCCAAAACACCAAGCAAGACACGGCCTTGGACACATCTGTGTCCTAGGCCGTGTACCCCTATATAGGCACCAAAATCTCTTTTGGACGCGTCCAGCTCGATAACTATTTTTGGGGCGTTACAAATCTCCCCCCCTTAAGGAATTTTGTCCCGAAATTAAGTAAAGGTATACAAAAATTAAATGTTACCTGAGTGGAATAACTCGGGGTATTCCTCCAACATAGTTTGCTCTCGCTCCCATGAAAGCTCCTCACGTACGCAGTTATCCAAACGAATCATAACCATTCAGATTTCCTTGTTGCGGAGTCTTTTGACCTCAACGTCTTCTATATGTATAGGCTTGACCTTTGTCGTCAACTCGTAATCCACTGGCACTTGATCAACCGCGACTATCTGCGAAGGATCTTGCACCGCCTTCCGCAACACCGACATATGGAACACATCGTGTAGCCCACTCAACTCCACCAACAGTTTCAATCTATACGCTGCTTCGCTAACACGCTCCGGGATTTCAAATGGTCCAAGGTATCTCGGACTCAGTTTCTTCATGCGTCGAACCCGCGAAACACCCTTGAATGGCTTGATTTTTAAATACACACAGTCGCCAACACCGAACTCCACATTCCTGTGCTTGGCGATATAGTACTTTGCCTGCCTGTCCTGAGCGATCTTCAACCTTTCCTGAATTGTACGTACCATTGAAGTGACGTCTTCCACCACTTCACGTTTATACAACTTCGACTCGCCTATCTCCAACCAAGACAACGGCGTACGACACTTCCTCCAATATAAGGCCTCAAAAGGTGCCATTCTAATACTCGTTTGAAAGCTGTTGTTATACGCAAACTCCCCCATGTACAGGTGATCTTCCCAATGCTTTCCGAAATCTAGGACGCACATGTGAAGCATGTCCTCCATCGTCCTGTTGACCCTCTCGGTCTGACCATCCGTCTGTGGGTGGAAGGCTGTGCTGAAACTCAGCTTAGTTCCCAACAAACTATGCACCGACCTCCAGTCCTTCGACGTGAAGCATCCATCTTGGTCACTAACAATACTGCGCGGCACACCATGCAACCGTACGATATTATCCACATAGAGTTTGGATAACTTTTCCACTTGATCTTCCTTCCTATTCGGGATGAAATTCGACACTTTTGTCAACCTATCTACGACCACCCAGATGGCGTCGTTTCCCCTCTGCGACTTTGGCAAACCATTCACAAAATCCATAGAAATGTCGCCGAATTTCCATTCCGTGATAGGCAAAGACTTTAGGAAGCCTCCGGGCTTCTAGCACTCCGCTTTCACCAAGGCACAAGTTTGGCACTTGGCTACATAAAGTGCTACATCCTTCTTTAATCCTGGCCACCAGAATAACTTCTTCATGTCTCTATACATCTTCGTGCTACCATGGTGGATTGAGTACTTGGTATGATGAGCCTTGTACATCAACTCATCCCGAAGATTATCCGCACTAGGGACGCATAGACGGCCGTCCTTCCTTAGCAGTCCACCCTCAACCGCAAACTGGGAATTTGACTCATCCAAAGATTCATCCAAGATCTGCTTCATGTTGCTATCCTGAATCAAAGCCCGTCGGACTCTATCAGCCAGGTCATACTGCCCCTCTGTCCAACATAATATCACCCCGGCACTAGACTGCTTATCGACGCAGGAAATCTCTAATGCCTCCAAATCACGGACCAATCTCTCATCATGTACTGATAACCAACTGCCTTGCGCAGGAGCCCTGCGGCTCAATGCATCTGCCACCGCATTTCCTTTCCCAGGTACATAATGTATCTTGAAGTTATAGTCCCCCAAGAACTCCATCCACCTCCGCTGTTTCATGTTCAGATCCTTCTGATCTAGCAGGTACTTCAGGCTCTTATGGTCGGTGTATATAACGAGCTTTACCCCGTACAGATAGTGCCTCCACAGCTTTAGAGCAAATATCACGGCCACTAACTCTAAGTCATGGACCGGATAATTCCTCTCGTGAACATTCAACTGTCTTGAACCATAGGCTATCACGCTCCCATGCTGTAGCAGAACACAGCCCAAACCACTGCCCGAAGCATCACTATAAATCTCAAACCCTTCGGTTCCACTCGGCGAACATAAAATAGGCGCCGTGGTCAACCGCCTCTTCAATTCCTCAAAAGCATGCTCACACTCCAGCGACCACACGAACTTTTGATCTTTCGTTGTCAACATCGTGAGTGGTAACACTATCCATGAGAAGTTCTCTACGAAGCGCCTGTAGTAGCCGGCAAGCCCCAGAAAGCTCCGAACCTCCGCCACTGAAGACAATACAGACCACTGCCGTATCGCTGCTATCTTCGCCGGATCCACTGCTATCCCTTCTCCACTAACAACATGACCAAGGAACGCTACTGAGGATAACCAGAACTCACACTTGGAGAACTTTGCATACAACTGATTCCTCCTCAAGGTCTCCAACACCATGTCTAGATGCTTGTAATGGTCCTCCTCACACTGCGAGTATACCAAGATATCATCGATAAATACTATCACGAAATGATCCAGGTATTCTCTGAACGTCCTGTTCATCAAATCCATAAACACGGATGGCACATTGGTCAACCCAAATGGCATGACCGTGAACTCGTAATGCCCAAAACGCGTGCTGAACGCTGTCTTTGGGATGTCGCTTTCCCTTATCCTCAATTGGTAGTAACCGGACTTCAGATCTAACTTCGAATATATTGTTGACCCAACCAATTGATCAAATAGATCATCAATCCTGGGGATAGGATATTTGTTCTTCTCCATAAGCTTGTTCAACTCCCGATAGTCAATACAGAGTCGCAAGCTCTCATCCTTCTTCTTAACGAAAAGAACCGGTGCGCTCTAAGGTGACAAACTTGGACGCACATACCCTTGCTCCAACAACTCCTGCAGTTGCACTTTCAACTCCGCCATCTCTCGCGGCGCTATCCGATACGGAGAGCGTGACATCGTTTTGGCACCCGGTACTAGCTCAATGGTAAAATCAATCTCCCGCTGAGGAGGGGCTCCTAGGAGATCATCTGGGAACACATCAGGATATTAGGACACAACTGGGATACTGTCCAGACTTGACCTAGGCATTGAAGCCTGCACTAAGGTGACAAACAGCTCTGTACGAGACCGAACTGCCTTAATCACTTGTAGGGCCGACATCAAAACTTTACCCGACCCCTTCATGCCCGCAAACATAGTCTCCTGTTCAGTATGCAGTCCCAACTTAACCTCCTTTCGGTTGCAATCGATGTAAGCTCGCTACTCCGAGAGCCAGTCCATACCAAAGATTATGTCGAACTTCATTAACGGTAGAACCAACGCTCGCAAATCAAACTCCTGGTCCCCAATCTGAATCTTTACCACATAGAACTTATCCGTTCGCATTGAGCACCCATTGGGCAACAACACATCCAACCTGTCTTTTTCCATCGAGGAAGGGACCCCGATGTGCGATATGAACATTTCAGACAAGAAGGAATGCGATGCTCCCATATCAAACAGAGCTCTTGCCGGACGATCGAAAATCAACACGAAGTCTAGCACCAACAGATATAATCTAACATATAAAAAGGTAACAACTATATAATGTTAAACTGCTAAAATTTAACTCATACCTATCACCACGTCAGCTTGTTTCATGGCCTCTTGCAGACCATGATTGTAAACTCTAGGCTGGGCTGGAGCATGGTGGGACGCGGTTGATTCAACCGTCTTCCCTTTCTCTTCATAGGTCTCTCCAGGCTTCCACTCGGACTTTGCACGTCCGCTTCAACATTCACTAGCAAAGTGCCCCGTCTTCCCACAGTTGTAGCAAGCTCCTGGAACTCGACTTGCGGTTGCTCCCGACGCACCAGACGAAGGGGCTGAGTTCGAAGTCTTCTGCTTCTTGCACCATCTGCGGAATCCTGACTTTGCATTTGGAACTTTGAACTCTGCCTTCTTTTCCCCTAGGTCCTTCTTCTCTTCGACTTTCTTCACAACCTTTTCCAATGACCGGGCCGAATTCACCAAGGCTAGGAAGCCCTGTGCCTTAGGCCCAGCAAGGAGTAACTGTAGGTCACCGCGTAGACCCTCATAAAATCGATTGGTCTTCCTCTCTTCTTCCGTAAACATAGCACCGGCATACCGACCCAACCGTGTAAACTCGTGGAGATACATGTCCATGCTTTTGGCTCCCTAAGTCAACCCAAGATACTGATTTTTCATCTCAAGCTTCTGAGCAGAGGGTAGATATCTGGCCAAGAACAATCTTAAGAATTCCTCCATAGGCACATCAGCAAGCTGCCTTCCCACTAAGAGATGAAACTCCAACTCATCCCACCATAGCCTCGCCTCACCAGCCAAAAGAAAGGTCGCTATGGTGGTCTTCTGCCATTGTTCAGTTAACGTGGCCGTCAAGACCCTCTTTATTGTAGAGAGCCAATCCTCAGCTTGAGCTGGCATTCCAACCCCATCGAACCTCGTTGGATTAAAGCCCATTACATGCATGAGCTGTCTCTCCGTAGCCCTCCTCGGCTCTACCTGATCCACCACCAAGTACTCCACCACTCTCGGCTTTGCCGCACTAACCAGTTCTTGCTCATTCACAGGAGGTCGGCGATGCATTTGCCCTGCAGGTTGGTCATTTATCATGGCAAAAACTGCTTCAGCCACCGACCGGATGGTTTCCGCTGAAGGAGGTGTTGCAGGCACATCCCTCGGTGCACTACTTTCTGCCGATTGCGGACGCTCCGATTGACCAGCACCGCTCCTAGCTGCCTATAATAGCAAAGAACCTAGATTAGACGACGCACAAATTGCTAAAAGTAATCATTAGAACACTCCGGTTCCACAAAACAAGTGCATTTTTCATTCCTACGTGGACACTCATGGGTTCTTTTTGATGTTATAATGATGGCGCACATATGTGCTCACCACCCCTTAAAAGAATTCACCCACGAATTCATTTACGCCTGACCGTAACCAGAAGTCTGATACCAAATTGTAACACCCCCATCCGTCGTATGGTATATAGTAGAAGGTCCAGCTGGAACCCGATAACATATACCACAGACAGTCGGAAGGGTTACGTATGAATAACCAAACTATCCAATTAAGACTACTCGTCCTAACACAGAGCATTCTAGCGAAAACGTTTAAACAGTTGAAAGAACCCATAATTGTATCCAATTATCATGAATGTCCAACACCACTACAACTGGAATGAAAACAAATACATTGAAAGGTACACAGCCTTATGGCCTTACAGAAGTTCACTTAAAAATATAGTGTTTTCCATATATCGGATCGCAGGCCGGCCACACATGACAAAATAAAGTACAACTATTCGCTTTGGCCTTCTAGGGCCAGCACAACAACATGGGCTCCAGCCCGCTATTTGGTACTCAGCTCCGCAGCACCTGCAAGCAACATTCCACCGCACGGTGGCAAACAAAGCAACGGTCAGTCAAAAGCTGACCAAATTATAACGACCCCGCCCCTAACTCGGGACGGCGGTGCTCCTTCCCTGCAATTTATTAGCCCAGCTAAATAATATAGTACAAACATGCTAGCCACAGGTGTAGGCTCGCACGGCCAAACACCCCGTGCACTCAGGGCACATTATCGGTGAATCCTGACACTTCAGCGTCTTCACCACCACCCCCGAGATGGCAACAACGTGGGCATTTTAGCCTTTCTGACCACTGTCTAAGGCTCCCGACTATGCCAACGGCCAGTCCCCTTTTCGGGTCTCTCGCACCGAACCACATAGCCCAAGTCCGATTCCACTTGCCCGTTGCTCACAACGCGTAGTATACCTTAAGACGTGCGCACGAGCCAAGCTTCTCTCGGATCCTGCCATTCCCAATCAATCACATAACCCAGTTATGTTCAAGGCCGGTTCCCAGACCACCAAGTTAGCAGAACAACGATTCCGCTTAGTTTTTCGGGTGCGCCTTGGAGTTAATCCCCAAGGATCCCTGCTGCAATCTACTGTGTAGAAACCCGAAAACCTAAAGCACAGAGTCTTCTCTGGCAAACCATAACAAATGCAACATCACTGATCCAGACCAACATGTCCGGGTAGGCTTCACACACAATGCCTATGTTCGTACTTCGATTCCGGACTCTATATGCAACACAAGGGGGACTATTCCCGTCAACCCTAAGGAACACCGCACACTCGCCACACACTCACGGGAGCGGGTTTCTCTATGCAAAAGGGAAGAGAGCTTCACATGCTCAAGTAGAGAATCGTTACCCTTGTAGTACGCTTTTGCGCCATGGAAAATTACTCGGATAGAAGTCTTCGCAACTGGATTTCCTCCACGGATCCGCTCTCGGTTCTCTAAACGGTGCTCCGATGCTCCGACGGCGGCCGGAATCCTACTCCTTCTTCCTCCTCTTTCTAACTCCTTGAAAGAGAGTGCTTAAGATAGAAATGAGGAATTGATCCTCTATTTCCGACGTTAACAGAGCAGGAACTCATCTCGGCCGTTGAATTTTAATTAATGAAAACAAACGACTCATATATGAACAGAAATCCTCAAACCTGGGCCGAACACGGCCTTGCACATAGCCGTGTCCCAGGCCGTGTGCCTCAAAACAGGCACGATCGTCGAACGCAGAAAAAACCACACGGGCAAGACACGCCCGTGTCTCAACCTGACACGCCCGTGTCAGGTCCTCGACATGCCTGTGACCGGAGGCGTGTCACGTATAACCATCACGCCAACCGTCACATCTCTCAAGAACATGGCTACTAACACGGGTAGGCACACGCTGGTGTCAGATGACACGCCCGTGTCAGAGGGAGTTTGAAGGAAACTGAGCGTTAATAGCAAAGAACAAGTGTATTTTTAATACCACTGTCTTAATTGTTTGTTAATAGCAAAGAACAAGTGTATTTTTCATTCCTAAGTGGACATCCATGGGTTCTTTTTGATGTTATAACGATGACGCACACATGTGCTCACCAGCCCTTAAAATAATTCTCCCATGAATTCATTTAAGCCTGACCGTAACCAGAAGTCTGATACCAAATTGTAACACCCCAATCCGTCGTATGGTATATAATAGAAGGTACAGCTGAAACCCGACACCATATACCACAGACAGTCAGAAGGGTTACGTATGAATAACCAAACTATCCAATTAAGACTACTCATCCTAACACAGAGCATTCTAGCGAAGCTTTTAAATTGTTGAAAGAACCCATAATTGTATCCAATAATCATGAATGTCCAACACCACTACAACTGGAATGAAAACAAATACACTGAAAGGTACACGGCCTTATGGACTTACAGAGGTTCACTTAATTAAATAATATTTTCCATACATCGGCTCGCAGGCCGGCCACACATGACAAAATAAAGTACAACTATTCGCTTTGGCCTTCTAGGGCCAACACAGCAACATGGGGTCCAACCCGCTATTTGGTACTCGGCTCCGCAGCACCTGCAAGCAACATTCCACCGCACAGTAGCAAACAAAGCAATGGTCAGCCAAAAGCCGACCAAATTATAATGACCCCGCCCCTAACTCGGGACGGCGGTGCTCCTTCCATGCAATACATTAGCCCAGCTAAATAATATAGTACAAATATGCTAGCCATAGGTGTAGGCTCGCACGGCCAAACACCCCGTGCACTTAGGGCACATTATCGGTGAATACTGACACTTCAGCGTCTTCACCACCACCCCCTGGATGGCAACAATGTGAGCATTTTAGCCTTTCTGACCACTATCTAAGGCTCTCGACTATGCCAATGGCCAGTCACCTTTTCGGGTCTCTCGCACCGAACCACATAGCCCAGGTCTGATTCCACTTGCCCGTTGCTCACAACGCGTAGTACACCTTAAGACGTATGCACGAGCCAAGCTTCTCTCGGATCCCGCCATTTCCAAACAATCACATAACCCAGTTATGTTCAAGGCCGGTTCCCAGACCGCCAAGATAGCAGAACAATGATTCCGCTCAGTTTTCCGGGTGCGCCTTGGAGTTAATCCCCAAGGATCCCTGCTGCAATCTACCGCGTAGAAACCCGAAAACCCAAAGCATGGAGTCTTCTCCGGCAAAACATAACAAATGCAACATCACTGATCCAGACTAACATGTCTGGGTAGGCTTCACACAAAATGCCTATGTCCGTACTTCGATTCCGTACTCTATATGTAGCACAAGGGGGACTATTCCCGTCAACCCCAAGGAACACCGCACACTCGCCGCACACTCGCGGGAGCGGGTTTCCCTATGCAAAAAGGAAGATAGCTTCACATGCTCAAGTAGAGAATTGTTACCCTTGTAGTACGCTTTTGCGTCATGGAAAATTACACGGATAGAAGTCTTCACAACGGGATTTCCTCCATAGATCCGCTCTCGGTTCTCTAAACGGTGCTCCGATGCTCCGCCGACGGCCGGAATCCTCCTTCTTCTTACTCTCTCTAACTCCTTGAAAGGAGTGCTTAAGAGAGAAATGAGGAATTGATCCTCTATTTCCGACCTTAACAGAGCAGGAACTCATCTGGGCCGTTGGATCTTAACTAAAGAAAACGAATGACTCAGATCTGTACAGAAATTCCCAAACCTGGGCCGAACACGGCCTCGCACACGGCCGTGTCCCAGGCCGTGTGCCTCGATCCAGGCACGATCGTCGAACGCAGAAAAAACCACACGGCGAAGACACGCCCGTGTCTCAACCTGACACGCCCGTGTCAGGTCCTCGACATGCCCGTGACCGGAGGCGTGTCACGAATAACCGTCACGCCAACCGTCACGACTCTAGGTAACACGAGTACTAACACGGGTAGGCACACACCCGTGTCAAATGACACGCCCGTGTCATTCTGCCGTGTTTCATGCCGTGTCCTTCTCTGGATACAGCCGGCCAAAACACCAAGCAAGATACGGCCTTGGACACGCCCGTGTCCTAGGCCGTGTACCCCTATACAGGCACCAAAATCTCTTTTGGATGCGACCAGCTCGATAATGATTTTCGGGGCGTCACAAATCTCCCCCCCTTAAGGAATTTCGTCCCGAAATTAAGTAAAGGTATACAAAAATTAAATGTTACCTGAGTGGAATAACTCGGGGTATTCCTCCAACATAGTTTGCTCTCGCTCCCATGAAAGCTCCTCACGTACGCAGTTATCCCAACGAACCTTAACCATTCAGATTTCCTTGTTGCGGAGTATTTTGACCTCAATGTCTTCTATACGTATAGGCTTGACCTTTGTCGTCAACTCGTAATCCACTGGCACTTGATCAACCACGACTATCTGCGAAGGCTCTTGCACCGCCTTCCGCAACACTGACACATGGAACACATCGTGTAGCCCACTCAACTCCACCGACAGCTTCAATCTATACGCTGCTTCGCCAACACGCTCCAGGATTTCAAATGTCCAAGGTATCTCGGACTCAGCTTCTTCAAGCGTCGAACCCGCGAAACACCCTTGAACGACTTGATTTTTAAATACACCCAGCCGCTAACACCGAACTCCACGTTGCTATGTTTGGCGTTATAGTACTTTGCTTGTCTGTCCTGAGCGATCTTCAACCTTTCCTGAATTGTACGTAACATTGAAGTGGCGTTTTCCACCGCTTGACATTTATACAACTTCGACTTGCCTGTCTCCAACCAAGACAACGACGTACGATAATTCCTCCCATACAAGGACTCGAAAGGTGCCATTCCAATACTCGCTTGAAAGCTGTTGTTATATGCAAACTCCACCATGTACATGTGATCTTCCCAATGCTTTCCGAAATCTAGGACGCACATCGAAGCATGTCCTCCATCGTCCAGTTGACCCTCTCGGTCTGACCATCCGTCTGTGGGTGGAAGGTTGTGCTGAAACTCAGCTTAGTTCCCAACAAACTATGCACCAGCCTCCAGTCCTTCGACGTGAAGTGTCCATCTCGGTCACTAACAATACTGCGTGGCACACCATGCAACCGTACGATATTATCCACATAGATTTTGGCTAACTTTTCCACTGGATCTTTCTTCCCATTCGGGATGAAATGCGACACTTTTGTCAACCTATCTACGACCAACCAAATGGAGTCATTTCCCCTCTGCGACTTTGGCAAACCATGCACAAAATTAATAGAAATGTCGTCGAATTTCCATTCCGGGATAGGCAAGGTCTTTAGGAAGCCTCCGGGCTTCTGACACTCCGCTATCACCAAGGCACAAGTTTGGCACTTTGCCACATAAAGTGCTACATCCTTCTTTAATCCTGGCCACTAGAATGACTTCATCATGTCTCTATACATCTTCGTGCTACCCGGGTGGATTGAGTACTTGGTATGATGAGCCTCGTACATCAACTCCTCCTGAAGATTATCCGCACTAGGGACACATAGACGACCGTCCTTCCTTAGCAGTCCATCCTCAACCGCAAACTGGGAATTTGACCCGTCCAAAGATTCATCCAAGATCTACTTCATGCTGTTATCCTGAATCAAAGCCCATCGGACTCTATCAGCCATGTCATACTGCACCTCTGTCCAACACAATATCACCCCGACACTAGACTGCTTATCGACACAGGAAATCTCTAATGCCTCCAAATCACGGACCAATCTCTCATCATGTACCGATAATCAACTGGCCTGCACAGGAGCCCTGCGGCTCAACTCATCCGCCACCGCATTTCCTTTCCCAGGTACATAATGTATCTTGAAGGTATAGTGACCCAAGAACTCCATCCACCTCCGCCGTCTCATGTTCAGATCCTTCTGATCTAGCAGGTACTTCAGGCTCTTATGGTCGGTGTATATATCGACCTTTACCCCGTACACATAGTGCCTCCACAGCTTTAGAGCAAATATCACAGCCGCTAACTCTAAGTCATGGTCCGGATAATTCCTCTCGTGAACCTTCAACTGTCGTGAACCATAGGCTATCACGCTCCCATCCTGTAGCAGAACATAGCCCAAACCATTGCCCGAAGCATCACTATAAACCTCAAACCTTTTGGTTCCACTCGGCGAACATAAAATAGGCGTTGTGGTCAACCGCCTCTTCTATTCCTCAAAAGCCTGCTCACACTCCAGCGACCACACGAACTTTTGATCTTTCCTTGTCAACATTGTGAGTGGTAACGCTATCCGCGAGAAGTTCTCTACGAAGCGCCTGTAGTAGCCGGCAAGCCCCAGAAAGCTCCGAACCTCCGCCACTGAAGACAATACAGGCCACTCCCGTATCGCTGCTATCTTCGCCGGATCCATCGATATCCCTTCTCCACTAACAACATGACCAAGGAACGCTACTGAGGATAACCAAAACTCACACTTGGAGAACTTTGCATACAACTGATTCCCCCTCAAGGTCTCCAACACCATGTGTAGATGCTTGTAATGGTCCTCCTCACACTGCGAGTATACCAAGATATCATCGATAAATACTATCACGAAATGATCCAGGTATTCTCTGAACATCCTGTTCATCAAATCCATAAACACGGATGGCGCATTGGTCAACCCAAACGGCATGACCGTGAACTCGTAATGCCCAAACCGCGTGCTGAACGCTGTCTTTGGGATGTCACTTTCCCTTATCCTCAATGGGTAGTAACCGGACTTCAGATCTAACTTAGAATATACTGTTGACCCAACCAATTGATCAAATAGATCATCAATCTTGGGGATATGATATTTGTTCTTCTCCGTAAGCTTGTTCAACTCCCGATAGTCAATACAGAGTCGCAAGCTCTCATCCTTCTTCTTAACAAAAAGAACCGGTGCGCTCCATGGCGACGAACTTGGACGCACGTACCCTTGCTCCAACAACTCCTGTTAAATTTTCTCAATGTGGTCAGCAAGATAGCCCAAATGCCAAATTAATATCTTCGAAACTACCCAGTTCTCACGTTGAACCAGCGGAAACCAAGGAACATAGGTTAATCCCAACAAACAATGGAAGCACAAGCAGGTCTTTTATACATTCACTTCTTTACAATACGAGGCATACATAGCGAGACATGATTTCGCTAGTATAACAGCTGTAATCAGAAAGCACCCAAACAACAAGCCGGGCGGACAGCACCGGAGTCCGCCGAGACCGCGAGGTTGCCGAGGTCGCCGAGTCTGCTGAGCTCGCCCAAGCTATGCTGCAATCCGCCGAATAGCCACGGAGTCCGCCGAATCCGCGAGGCCGCGCGGACACACCGTTATTCGCCTCCTGTTGAACCTGAACTGAGGAACACCCCTACCCGCCTGAAGCCGGCGGACAGGTTATTGAAGCTGGCAAAGATGAAGCAGAACTGACAAGCCGCAGAGCGACCTCCTGCTGAATCCGCAGAGACCGCACACTTCCAAGTACTTGACCGAAGTCACAGCCAAACTCCTGGCTCCTTGAAGCTACCCGCGCGACCTGCACACAGCAAACCGTTAGCCTGAAACAATCCGCGCGGACTGACAAACAGAGACCGCAACACTTCGCTCAACCCAACTTACTGTTCACTCAAGTTACTTAGGTTACTGTAGATGTGCCAGGGGGGTCCTATTTATAGGCAAGGTGAGGAGTGTGGTCACCGCCCAAGAGATAGCGACACCACCCCAGCCCGCGCGATAGCAAAACTCCGTCCGCTGAGTCCGCAAGGACTTAGCCGGATACCAAGGAAAACCGCCAGGAGCAAGGCAACCATTGACGAACCCTCTCCAGTCCGCCCAAGCTATGCGGACAAAGCATCAGCCCGCAAGCTTCCAACCACTACAGGATAGCAACCCCCTTTAATGGCAGTCCGCACCAACCCGAGGCAGTCCGCAAGACTCACACCTCAATCCGCCACAAGTCCACGACCAAAGGCAGCTAGCAACAGTCCGCCCGGTCACAGCGGACTTGGCGGATACCGCGGACACCATGGTCTTGGCACAAAGTGTGACCAAGTCCAAAACCAACAAAGGCCAATGCGAGCATGGCGGACACAAACTCCCGTCCGCCAAACACCCTAGCACAGACCGCCATCAGTCCGCGAGCTCCTCGCACTCCTGTCCAACGCAGCAGCCATCCCCGGACTCCAAAACTAGTCCGCCAAAGACCTCCACAGCAAAGCACCTGCTGTGCCACCAGAGCTCGACAAGGCCTCAGCCAAGCTCTAAGCTCAGTCCGCAACAGCCCAAACCGCGGACACGCCAGTCCACTAGCTTCCCGCGAACATGAGCCAACCCGCCTGTCAGCACAAGCTTGCACCCGCGACCACTGAGCAATGCACCAGTCCGCAAGCCTCCATCCGCTCAGGCCGCTCCTTGGCAAAGCCTATCAGCAAACACCCTATCCGCAGAAACCAGGCCGCATAGTCCGCGGACTCTATGCAACAAGCCGCTCAGAAGACAGCCTGCTTTCCACTAGACCTTCCACCATGCCGCACATCACAGTCCGCCCAGTCCGTCTAGTCCGCCAAAGCTGTCCGCCCTAGGCCGCCCGGCCTGTCCCGTCAACCACTTCCACTTCACAAAATTCAACATTCCCCCTTGAAGTGGGAAGTGGTGACCAAGCCCAGCAAGCTGCGCAAGCGTTCAAAGGGCCCCTTCGACATTGGCTTCGTGAAGATGTCAGCAAGATTATCTTCACTCCGAACATGCCCGACCAGCAGAGACCCCTCCAACACCTTCTCCCTGATGAAGTGGTGATCAATCTCTATATGCTTGGTCCTGGCGTGACACACTGGATTGTTAACCAGTTTGAGAGCACTCTCATTGTCACCCCGGAGTAAAGTAGGCCCTTGCACTTCTTCATGAACATCCTCTATAAGACTCCTCAACCAAACGGCTTCCCGAGCAGCCAAGGCCGAAGCCTTATACTCCGCCTCCGTGGTTGAAACCGACACCGAGTCCTGCTTCTTGCTACACCACGAGATGCTAGCTGAACCGCAAGTGAACACATAACCTGAAGTAGATCTTCGGTCATCCGAATCACCGCCATAGTCAGCATCCGTGTACCCGAGCAATGCAAACTCTGAGTCCCTTCTATAGAGGAGTCCCATATCAGAAGAAGCCTTGACATACTTCAGAATACCCTTCGCTGCCACTAGATGAGATTATCTTGGTTCAGCCATATACCAACTTACTCGGCCAACAGCATAAGCAATATCTGGCCTTGTAATCGTCAGGTAGATCAAGCTCCCACAAGAGCCCTGAACACCAAGGGATCATGAAGAACCCTTCCATCATCTCGTCGAAGCTTCAGCCCAGATTCCAGTGGAGTAGAGCACTTCTTCCCTTCGCCCATGCCAAACCGCTTCACAATGCGATCATCATACTCTTTCTGGCTAATGAGAACCCCGCACTCCTTCCTCTCCACTTCCAGACCGAGAAAGTGATGCAACTCTCCCAAGTCTTTCATCTCGAAGCGTATAGCAAGCTCTGCTCTGAGCCTTGCTACTTACCCATCCGAATTCCCTGTGATGATCATGTCATCCACATACAGCAGGACCAAGACACGTAGCTCCCCCTTCTTCTTGACGAACAAGCTTGAATCCGAGTTAGAAGCAAGGTATCCACAGAATTGCAAGTACTCTGCAATCTTCCCATACCAAGCTCTAGGAGCTTGCTTCAACCCATAGAGAGCCTTCCTGAGTTTGCAGACATAGTCCGGATGCTTTTCAGAGACAAAACCAAGCGGCTGATCCATGAAGATGTCCTTGTCAATCTCTCCGTAAAGAAAGGCATTCTTCACATCGAGTTGCCACAACCTCCATCCCTTGCTAGCAGCCAAGGCGATCACCACTCTTACAGAAGTCATCTTCGCAACTGGACTGAATGTCTCCTCATAGTCTTCTCCATACTGCTGTGAGAATCCTCTAGCGACCAGGCGAGCCTTGAAACGATCAATGCTCCCATCAGCCTTCTTCTTCAACTTATACACCCACTTGCAAGTAATCGGAGTAATGCCATCAACCTTGGGCACAAGGTCCCAGGTTTCATTCTTCTTCAGAGCATCAATCTCTTCCTTCATGGCATCTTCCCACTCCTTCACTCCAGTGGCCTCGTTGAAGTTTGCTGGCTCTCGCTCATCCAGAGGACCTGCAAAGAAGCAGGAGACAAAGCTCACTGCATTCCCATCACAGTACCGAGTCGGCGGCTTAACCACCCTCTTCGATCTCCGATGACACGGCTCCTTGCTCACGGCTTCCGTTGCTTCTTCAGGCTCCACTCCTACCTGGGGCAAGCATTGAGCAGTGCTCCCCCTGCTTCCTGAGCCAGAAGGCTCAGTCTCGGAGTTCGAAGCAACAGGAGCTGCTGGTGAAACAACAAGCTCCTCTTCCAAGCCTTCAGCAGCCACCACCGGTGCTTCATCAACCTTGCTACTTCCGGTTAGCTCCACCAAGCCACCTCCATATTACGTCAGCTCATCAAAGACAACGTCTCTTGACACCACGAACTTCTTCGTCACAGGGTCCATGCATTTCCATCCCTTCTTCCGCTCATCGTAGCCAACAAAGACAAGTTTCCTTGCCTTTGCATCCAGCTTTGTCCGTGAAGCATCCGGGACATGCACGTAGCAAGTTGAACCGAACACCCTAAGGTGTCCAACACTCGGCTTCTCCTTCAGCAATAGCTCAATAGGAGTCTTCATGTTGATAGGGCTGAGTGGCATCCGGTTGATAACATAAGCAGCACAAGACATCCCCTCCGCCCAAAAGGACCTTGGGATATCTTTTGCATGAAGCCAGCATTTGCAGGTCTCCGTCAAATGACGGATCTTCCGCTTCGCTACCCCATTTTGTTGTGGAGTGTGAGCACAAGTAAGCTCCCGTTGGATCCCGTGCTTCCTGCAGAAGTTAGAAAACTCGGAGGAAACAAATTCACCCCCGTTATCAGTTCTAAACTTCTTAATCCGCAAGCCAAGCCGGCCTTCTACCAACTCCTCGAACTCCACGAACAAACGGAAGGCTTCCGACTTCTCCTTTAAGAAGTACACCCAAGTATACCTTGAGTAGTCATCAACCAAGACAAGCATGTATCTGCTTCCACCAAGGCTGGCAGTAACTGTCGGTCCCATCAGGTCGCCATGAATACACTCCAATAGTTTCTTGCTCCTTGTTTGTGATTTATCAAATGGAAGGCGATGTGCCTTACCGTATTGACAGCCCGCACAAACATGCCCATCACCAAAGGAGGATAGCTTCGGCAACCCCCTCACCAAACTTCTACTAGCCATCGCCTTCAGCTTGTCTATGCCAACATGCCCCAGCCTCTCATGCCAGATAGCAGCGCTATCATTGGCCCTCATTCTATCAACATAAGCATTGGTGGAAAGAACAAACAAGTTCTTCACCCTCCTCCCAACATGAGCAACATCAGCCTTCACCGCTGATACGTTGCGAAGGAACCTCACGTCTGTTGGCCCAAACAGAACGTGATACCCAGCGTCCACCGCATTGGTCACCGAGAAGAGGTTCTTCTTCATGCCCGGCACGTGATATACACTCCTTAACATGAGTGGCCCCTGATCACTACCCAAAGACACAACCCCCTCTTTCTCTACTGCATAAACAGTATTATCAGCAGTGATAATAACTTCATTACCTGAGTAAGCCTGCATGGAGGTGAACTTTGATTTGTCTCCGGTGAGGTGATGACCACACCCGGAGTCCACGATCCACTCGCTGTTGAAGTCCTCAGCAGACAAGGCCCGGACACAAGTGCCCGTCATAAAAGCTCCGCCCCATTCTGCTTCTTCACTTCTCGAGCAAGCTTCCTCCTTTCCCGCAGCATGCCCAGGCTGCAGTTTGACCTTGCAGTCCCGCTTGAAGTGCCCTCGCTGATGACACCGGTAGCACTTCAGATTCTTCTTCCAGTCCTTAGGAGCATTGCTCCTTTTCGGCGGATATGAAGTTGAAGTCTCCTTCTCAACAGCTGCCTGCACCTTCTTCTTCTTCTTCCCTTCCCATCCTTTCTTCTTGCCTGAGAAGAGAGCTTCGCTGCCTTCCTGATTCAGGTTCACTCCAGCCATCTGCCTTGCTAAGCTCTCCTGTGAGGCAAGCAGATTCTCCAGCTCCAGCAACGACGGTTGAGTAGCCCACCCTTGAACAGATGTTACAAAGGCCACATACTCCTTCCGCAAGCCGCGGATAATGTGCCTTTTCATCTTTGCCTCAGAGATAGGCTCATCAGTATCCAGTGCCGACAGCTCAGCACACAAGCTCTTCATCTTTAAGAAGTACTTGGAGATGGAAAGGTCTCCCTGAGTTGCCCTGGCCAACTCATTCTCCAGGAACTGAAGCCGCGCCACATTCTTCCTATTGAACAACTCATCAATGGTTGTCCAAATATCAGCAGCCGACTCACACCCAACGATGTGATCAAACAGTTCCGGAGACACAGCTCTCTTCAGAATGAACTCTGCCTTAGCATTTGTTCTTCTCCAGAGCCTCACCTGCTCAGCAGTACCGAAAGCAGCAGCCACTTCCTGCCTGTCGTCACCACCGACGACTTCCCACAGCTCCTCGCCAAGAAGATAACTCTTCATGCACGACTTCCACTTCTTGAAGTTAGTCGGCGTTAAGAGTTCAATGCCCAAACCTCTTGCAAATCTCCCTTCCATTGCAACACCTGTTGGCAACCTTTCAGCAGCTCCGAGCAACAACACAGGTTGATCACCACTCAATCACTGAGTAACAACACTGGCTGACTTCCGCTCACGCAACTGAACCTCAGAAACCTCCCTCTGATACCATGTTAAATTTTCTCAACGTGGTCAACAAGATAGCCCAAACGCCAAATTAATATCTTCGGAACTACCCAGTTCTCACGTTGAACCAGCAGAAACCAAGGAACAGAGGTTAATCCCAACAAACAATGGAAGCACAAGCAGGTCTTTTATACATTCACTTCTTTACAATACGAGGCATACATAGCGAGACATGATTTCGCTAGTATAACAGCTGTAATCAGAAAGCACCCAAACAACAAGCCGGGCGGACAGCACCGGAGTCCGCCGAGACTGCGAGGTCGCCGAGTCCGCTGAGCTCGCCCAAGCTATGCTGCAATCCGCCGAATAGCCACAGAGTCCGCCGAAGCCGCGAGGCCGCGCGGACACACCGTTATTTGCCTCCTGCTGAACCTGAACTGAGGAACACCCCTACCCGCCTGAAGCCGGCGGACAGGTTATTGAAGCTGACAAAGATGAAGCAGAACTGACAAGCCGCAGAGCGACCTCCTGCTGAATCCGCAGAGACCGCACACTTCCAAGTACTTGACCGAAGTCACAGCCAAACTCCTGGCTCCTTGAAGCTACCCGCGCGACCTGCACACAGTAAACCGTCAGCCTGAAACAATCCGCGTGGCTGACAAACAGAGACCGCAGCACTTCACTCAACCCAACTTACTATTCACTCAAGTTACTTATGTTACTGTAGATGTGCCAGGGGGGGTCCTATTTATAGGCAAGGTGAGGAGTGTGGTCACCGCCCAAGAGATAGCGACACCACCACAGCCCGCGCGATAGCAAAACTCCGTCCGCTGAGTCCGCAAGGACTTAGCCGGATACCAAGGAAAACCGCCAGGAGCAAGGCAACCATTGACGAACCCTCTCCAGTCCGCCCAAGCTATGCGGACAAAGCATCAGCCCGCAAGCTTCCAACCACTGCAGGATAGCAACCCCCTTTAATGGCAGTCCGCACAAACCCGAGGCAGTCCGCAAGACTCACACCTCAATCCGCCACAAGTCCACGACCAAAGGCAGCTAGCAACAGTCCGCCCGGTCACAGCGGACTTGGCGGATACCGCGGACACCATAGTCTTGGCACAAAGTGTGACCAAGTCCAAAACCAACAAAGGCCAATGCGAGCATGGCGGACACAAACTCCCGTCCGCCAAACACCCTAGCACAGACCGCCATCAGTCCGCGAGCTCCTCGCACTCCTGTCCAACGCAGCAGCCATCCCCGGACTCCAAAACTAGTCCGCCAAAGACCTCCACAGCAAAGCACCTGCTGTGCCACCAGAGCTCGACAAGGCCTCAGCCAAGCTCTAAGCTCAGTCCGCAACAGCCCAAACCGCGGACACGCCAGTCCGCTAGCTTCCCGCGAACATGAGCCAACCCGCCTGTCAGCACAAGCTTGCACCCGCGACCACTGAGCAATGCACCAGTCCGCAAGCCTCCATCCACTCAGGCCGCTCCTTGGCAAAGTCAATCAGCAAACACCCTATCCGCAGAAACCAGGCCGCATAGTCCGCGGACTCCATGCAACAAGCCGCTCAGAAGACAGCCGGCTTTCCACTAGACCTTCCACCAGGCCGCACATCACAGTCCGCCCAGTCCGCCTAGTCCGCCAAAGCTGTCCGCCCCAGGCCGCCCGGCCTATCCCGTCAACCACTTCCACTTCACAAAATTCAACAACTCCTGCAGTTGCACCTTCAACTCCGTCATCACTCGCGACGCTATATGATACGGAGAGCATGACACCGGTTTGGCACACGGTACCAGCTCAATGGTAAAATCAATCTCCCGCTGAGGAGGGGCTCCTGGGAGATCATCTGGGAACACATCAGGATATTCAGACACAATTGGGATACTGTCCAGACTTGGCCTAGGCGTTGAAGCCTGCACTAAGATGACAAATAGCTCTGCACCAGACAGAACTGCCTTAATCACTTATAGGGCCGACATCAAAACTTTACCCGACCCCTTCATGCCCGCAAACATAGTCTCCCGTTCAGTATGCAGTCCCAACTTAACCTCCTTTCGGTTGCAATCGATGTAAGCTCGCTGCTCTGAGAGCCAGTCCATACCAAAGATTACGTCGAACTCCACTAACGGTAGAACTAACGCTCGCAAATCAAACTCCTGGTCCCCAATCCGAATCTTTACCACATAGAACTTATCCGCTCGCATTGAGCACCCATTGGGCAACAACACATCCAACCTGTCTTTTGCCATTGAGGAAGGGACCCCGATGTGCGATATGAATCTTTCGGACAAGAAGGAATGTGATGCTCTCGTATCAAACAGGGCTCTTGCCGGACGATCAAAAATCAACACGAAGCCTAGCACCAGCAGATATAAGCTAACATATAAAAAGGTAACAACTATATAAAGTTAAACTGCTAAAATTTAACTCATACCTGTCACCACGTCAGCTTGTTTCATGGCCTCTTGCAGGCCAAGATTATAAACTCTAGGCTGGGGTGGAGAATGGTGGGATGCGGTTGATTCCACCGCCTTCCCTTTCTCTTCATAGGTCGCTCCAGGCTTCCTCTCGGACTTTGCACGTCCTCTCCAACATTCACGAGCAAAGTGTAACACCCCCTATCCGTCGCATAGCATATAGCAGTAGGTCCGGCCGGGGCCCGACGCCATATACCACAGACAGACGGGTGGTTACGTATGGAAACCATCCAACCAATCTCAACGTCCTACACAGAGCATTCTAGCGGAAGCAGTTTAAATAAGTTGTACACAAGAACCCAGCAACAGGCATGAATGTCCACTAATATGATAATAGGAATGTTATTACAAAATACCCAAAAATCGGCCTTAAGGCCTTACAGAACGTTCCACTTGTTTAATACGTGATTTACAAACCTCGGCACGCAGGCCGGTCATACATGAATAAAACAGAAAAACATTTCCACTTGAGCCTTCGAGGGCCAGCTTCGCAAAAAGGGCTTTAGCCCGCTACTGACCGCTTGGTTCCAGCTGCACCTGCAAGCAACACACCACCGCACGGTGGCAAACAAGGCAACGGTCAGCAATGCTGACCAAATTATAACGATCCCGCCCCCAACTCGGGGCGGCGATGCTCCTTCCCTGCATTTCATTAGCACAAGCGAGCAATGCATATAACCATAGCCATTTCAACACAGACGTTGGCTCGTACGGCCACACGTCCCGTGCACTCAGGGCACTTTCTCGGTGAACCGGTCGATGTTACGTCAATTAAAGCCATTAACATTCCGGACTCACCACCGCCACTTAGACAGCCATTCCTATGAGCAATTCGTCTTCCTGGTATTGGTCACGTCAATTTAAGCCATTGGCCACCAAAGACCCCCATCTATGCCAACGGCGAGTGCCATGTAACTTTAGGTCTCTCTAACCCGAACGACATAGAGCGGGTACGGTTCCATCTAACCCGTGCTCACATCGCAACGACAATTTAAGCCATATGCGCGGGTCAAACTTTCACCGAATCCCATTCTACCGCAAATCACATAACCCCGTTATGTTCAAGTTGGCTCTCAGGCCACCAAGTTGGCAAGATCTCGTATCCGCCCAGTTTTCCGGGTGCACCTTTGGGTTAGTCCCCAAGGCTCCCTGCTGCAATCTACCGCTTAGAAAACCCGAAAAACACCCAATAGCACGGAGTCTTCTCCGGCCTTATGCAATGCAACATCACCGATCCGGACTAACATGTCCGGGTAGGCTTCAACCAAAATGCCTATGTCCGTTCTCGCATACGAACTCTAAACAACGGGGACTTTACATATCTACCCGAAGGAACGCCTCCAACTCTCCGCAAACTCGTGAGAGCGGGCTTCCTATGCTAAGAAAGAGAGCTATTAGTGCTCAAGATGAGGATCGTTACCCTTACGTTCCTCTTTGGCGCCCATCGGAAAGTAATCGGATGGAAATGACCGCACTAGCGTTGCCTCCGCGGATCCGGAGTCGGCTTGCGATTCGGAGCTCCGAAGCTCCTCCAATGGCGGATCTAGCTCCTCTTCCTCTTGCCTTAGTTCTTCTTTCTCCAAGGGTTTGGAGAGATGAAAAGGTAAGAAAAATGATGGATTTCAAGTCAACTCCCGGGTATATCCTCCCAGGAACAACCCCCAGCCATTGGATCTTCAATCAAGGAAATGAACGGCTTTGATTCGGGGCTGAAATGCCCAATCTGGACCGAACACGGCCTGGCACACGCCCGTGTCCAGGCCGTGTGCCGCATTCGCCGTCAAAATCGAATCTCCTGGACACGCACACGGGTATCGAACACGCCCGTGTTCGAGCTGACACGCCCGTGTTCCAGCTGACACGGCCGTGTAGCCGGCCGTGTACCCCATGATTTTTCCCCGTTTCCAACCCGAGCACTGCACGGGTTCTAGGACACGCCCGTGTCGCCCGTGTCACTTTGACACGCCTGGGCCCCCAGGCCGTGTACACGGGACATTTCGTCGAGTGGAGATCGACGACTCGATGACACGGCCTTGGACACGCCCGTGTCCTAGGCCGTGTGCCTTGACTCGACGATCGTCGAGTGAATCTCGACGATTTCACCTTGACGATCGTCGACACGGGTCGACACGCCCTGCGACACGCCCGTGTCGCAGGCCGTGTGCCCATTCTCGACGAATCGTCGAGTATAACTCGACGATTTCACGGCTAAGTGTCGACACGGGTCGACACGCCCTGCGACACGCCCGTGTCGCAGGCCGTGTGCCCATTCTCGACGAATCGTCGAGAATAACTCGACGACTTCGCGGCTAAGTGTCGACACACGCTTGACACGCCCTGGGACACGCCCGTGTCCCAGGCCGTGTGCCTTCAGCCAGAAACCAAAACTGGCCCCAAAACGTCCCCCTTTGCTCCTTTGAGTTTCGGGGCGTTACAACTCTCCCCCTCTTAAAAGAATTTCGCCCACGAAATTACATAAAGGAAAGATATACAAAAACAACATTTGTACCTGAGCGGAACAACTCCGGATACTCGTCAAGCATAGTCTGCTCTCGCTCCCAAGAGAGCTCCTCACGACCGCAATTGTCCCACCGGACTTTGACCATCCTGATCTCTTTATTGCGTAGCCGCTTGACCTCCGAGTCCTCAATCCGCACGGGCTTGACCTTTGTCGTTAGCCCACTATCCACCGGCACTTGATCGACCGCGATCACTTGCGTAGGCTCTTGCACCGCCTTCCGAAGCACCGAAATGTGGAACACATCGTGTAAACCACTTAGCTCCACCGAAAGCTTCAACCTATAGGCCGCTTCTCCAACTCGCTCCAGAACCTCAAACGGTCCAAGGTACCTCGGGCTTAGCTTTTTCAACCATCGCACCCGCGAGACACCCTTGAACGGCTTGATCTTTAGGTACACATAATCACCCACAGCGAACTCCACGTTCCTGTGCTTGGCATTATAGTACTTTGCTTGCCGGTCCTGAGCGATGAGTAACCTCTCCCGAATGGTTCTCACCAAAGAAGTAGCATCATCCACTTCCGATCGCTTATACAACTTCGACTCGCCCGTTTCTAACCAAGACAACGGCGTGCGACATCTTCTACCATATAGGGCCTCGAAAGGCGCCATCTGAATACTTGCTTGGTAGCTGTTGTTGTATGCGAACTCCACCAAATAAAGGTGGTCCTCCCATTGCTTTCCAAAGTCCAAGACACACATGCGAAGCATGTCTTCCATGGTTCTATTGACCCTCTCGGTCTGCCCATCCGTTTGCGGTGAAAGGCTGTGCTAAACTTCAGCTTTGTTCCCAACATTTGCTGCACCAGCCTCCAATCATTGGACGTGAACCGCCCATCTCGGTCACTCACGATGCTGCGGGCACACCATGAAGCCGTACTATATTATCCACATAAAGCTTTGCCAGCTTCTCCACCGGATCATCCTTCCTATGCGGAATAAAATGCGACACCTTCGTTAATCGATCCACGACCACCCAGATGGCGTCGTTCCCCTTTTGCGACCTTGGCAAACCGTGCACAAAGTCCATAGAGATGTCGTCAAATTTCCACTCCGGAATAGGCAAGGACTTAAGAAATCCTCCCGGCTTTTGGCACTGGTCCGCCTTTACCAAGGCGCAGGTTTGGCACTTCGCTACGTATAGCGCCACATCCTTTTTCAAACCCGGCCACCAAAATAGCTTCTTTACATCAACGGTACATCTTCGTGCTCCCCGGTGAATCGAGTACTTGGTATGGTGCGCCTCGTACAACAACTCCACCCGTAAATTGCCCACACTTGGGACGCACAAACGACCGTCTTTCCACAGCAATCCGTCCTCCACAACGAATTGGGAATTTGACCCATCCAGAGCCTCTATCATGAACTGCTTCATATGAGCATCCATATCCAAAGCCTGCCGAATCCGATCAGCCAGGTCATATTGGACTTCAGTCCAATTCAGCACTGCTTCAGCACTAGATTGTCTATCCACACAAACAATCTCCAACGCCTCCAGCTCCTGCACCAACCGCTCATCATGCACTGATAGCCAATTCGCTTGAGCTGGGGCTCGGCGACTCAACGCGTCCGCAACCGCATTCCCTTTGCCAGGCACGTAGTGGATCTTGAATGTATAGTCCCCCAGGAACTCCATCCACCTACGCTGCCGCATATTCAGATCTTTCTGATCAATCAGGTACTTTAGGCTCTTGTGATCGGTGTAGATATCAATCTTCACACCGTACAAATAGTGTCTCCACAGCTTCAAGGCAAAAATCACGGCCGCTAACTCCAAGTCATGGACCGGATAATTCCTCTCGTGCACTTTTAGCTGTCTCGAGCCATAAGCTATCACGCTTCCGTGCTGCAGTAGCACGCAACCCAAACCGCTGCCCGAAGCATCGCTATATATCTCATAGCCTTCGGTTCCAACCATGGCGAACTCAGCACAGGCGCCGTGGTCAACCGACACTTCAACTCCTCAAAAGCTCGCGCGCACTCCGGCGTCCAAACGAACTTATGCTCCTTCCTCGTCAAAGTAGTGAGAGGTAGCGCTATCCGCGAGAAGTTCTCTACGAAGCGCCTATAATAGCCGGCAAGCCCCAAAAAGCTCCGGACTTCTGCTACCGTAGCAAGCTCAGGCCACTCCCGTATCGCAACAATCTTCGCCGGATCCACAGCAATACCCTCTCCACTCACTATATGCCCGAGGAACGCCACTGAGGATAGCCAAAACTCGCACTTCGAGAACTTTGCATACAACTGGTTTCTCCTTAGCGTCTCCAACACCAAATGAAGATGCTTGAAGTGATCTTCCTCACTTTGCGAGTACACCAAAATATCGTCGATGAAGACGATCACGAAATGGTCCAAGTACTCCCTGAACGTCCTGTTCATCAAATCCATGAATACTGACGGCGCATTAGTCAGCCCAAACGGCATGACCGTAAACTCATAATGCCCGTATCTCGTACTAAACGCTGTCTTCGGGATATCACTCTCCCTTATCCGCAGCTGATAGTACCCAGACTTGAGATCTAACTTCGAGTACACCGTCGACCCGACTAACTGATCAAAGAGATCATCAATCCTAGGGATCGGGTACTTATTCTTCTCAGTCAGCTTGTTTAGCTCCCGATAATCAATACATAATCTCAAGCTTCCGTCCTTCTTCTTAACAAAGAGGACCGGTGCGCTCCAAGGCGAAGAACTCGGGCGCACATACCCTTGCTCCAACAACTCTTGCAGTTGAACTTTCAGCTCCGCCATTTCCTTAGGCGCTAGCCGATACGGAGATCGTGACACAGGCTTTGCACCTGGCACTAGCTCGATCGTAAAATCTATCTCCCGTTGAGGCGGGGCTCCAGGAAGATCTGCGGGGAACACATCAGGGTATTCCGATACCACTGAAATACAATCCAAAGCAGGCTTCGGCTTTGCAACCTCCACTAGTGTAAAGAACAGTTCTGCTCCAGCACGAACCGCCTTCACCACCTGAAGAGCAGACATCAACGTCTTGCTCGACCCCTTTAAGCCCGTAAAACGTCGTCTCACGACTCGCTCCCAGCTTAACTTCCTTGCTACCGCAATCTATATGGGCCTGCTGCTCCGAGAGCCAGTCCATGCCAAATATGACTCGAACTCCACTAACGGAAGTAAAGACGCCCGCAGGTCGAACTCCTGCTCCCCAATACGAATCTTAACATCGCAGATCCTAACCGCTCGCATCGAACACCCATTGGGCAACAACACATCCAACTTGTCCTTCGCCATCGAAGAAGGGACTCCGATGCGTGATATAAATCCTTCGGACAAGAAGGAGTGTGAAGCTCCCGTATCGAAGAGTGCTCGTGCCGGATTTTCACAAATCAAAACAAATCCTAAACAAGCAGTGGTAAGGTAACATATACATAACAAGCATATAAAGAAATTGACTTGCTATAAATTAAACCGTACCTGTCACCACGTCAGCTTGTTTAATGGCCTCCTGTTGGCCAAGATTGTAGACCCTTGGTTGGGCCGGAGCATAGTGGGATGCGGTCGACTCCACCGCCTTTCCCTTCTCTTCGTAGGTAGCTCCTGGCCTCCTCTCGGACTTAGGACGTCCGCTCCAACAATCACGGGCGAATGCCCCGTCTTTCCACACGTAAAGCACGCACCCGGGGTCCGACCCGTAGTCGCCCCAGAAGCGCCAGAAGGAGCTGGACCCGAAGTCCTATGCTTCTTGAAAGACTTCCGATAGCCGGACTTTGAAGTAGTCGGCACTCTGAACTCAGATTTCTTATCAGCCAAGCCTTTCTTCGCTTGTACATTCTTCATGTCCTTCTCCAAGGACCGGGCAGTATTGACCAAGGTTAAGAAACCCTGCGTCATTGGCCCCGACAGTAACAATCTCAGCTCATCCCTCAGCCTTCATAAAAACGATTAGTCTTGCGCTCCTCATCCATGATGGTGGAGCTCGCATAACGACTCAACCGCGTAAACTCGTGGAGATATTCATCCACGCTCCTCTCACCCTGCACCAACTTCAGGAACTCATTCTCCATTGAAATCCTCTGAGTAGAAGGGAGGTATCTTGCCAAGAACAATCCCGAGAACTCTTCCATCGGAACGTCTATCAGTTGTCTACCTCTCAGATGATGCAGCTCCAAACCTTCCCACCACATCCTCGCTTCCCCGTCCAGCAGGAACGTAGCGATGGTGGTCATCTGCCACTCCTCCGTCTCCGTCGCTGTCATGACTCTCTTCACCCTAGAGAGCCAGTCTTCAGCCTGAGATGGGGTTCCCAACCCCGAGAATAACGGAGGGTTAAAGCTCATTACATGCTTCAACTGCCTCTCAGTTGCCCTCCTTGGCACTATTGGTTCCACAACCACTTGCTCCATCCTCCTCGGCTCAGCCTCTTGAAGAGGTACTTGCTCCATCACAGGAGCTGGCTGCTGCGCGCTTGCCTCCCAGGCTGCGCATTGATCACGGCCAACACCGCTTCAGCCACCAATCTTATATTTTCAGCCGACAGAGGTGTTGCGGGAGCAACATCCGGTGCACTACTTGCCTCAGAAACTCGGCGTTCTGACGGCCCAACACCACTTCTGGTCACCTATAGTGGTACAAAACACCGTTAAGCGACCAAACAAATTGCAAACAGCAATTATAGGAACACGCAGGTTCCTCAAACACGAGTATTTTCATTCCTAAGTGGACATTCATGGGTTCTTTTACCGTTATAACGATGACGCACACAATGTGCTCACCACCCCTTAAAAGAATTCGCCCACGAATTCACTTTAAGCCCGACCAAAACCAGTAGTCTGATACCAAATTGTAACACCCCCTATCCGTCGCATAGCATATAGCAGTAGGTCCGGCCGGGGCCCGACGCCATATACCACAGACAGACCGGGTGGTTACGTATGGAAACCATCCAACCAATCTCAACGTCCTACACAGAGCATTCTAGCGGAAGCAGTTTAAATAAGTTGTAAACAAGAACCCAGCATACAGGCATGAATGTCCACTAATATGATAATAGGAATGTTATTACAAAATACCCAAAAATCGGCCTTAAGGCCTTACAGAAACGTTCCACTTGTTTAATTACATGATTTACAAACCTCGGCACGCAGGCCGGTCATACATGAATAAAACAGAAAACATTTCCACTTGGGCCTTCGAGGGCCAGCTTCGCAAAAAGGGCTTAGCCCGCTATTGACCGCTTGGTCCAGCTGCACCTGCAAGCAACACACCCACCGCACGGTGGCAAACAAGGCAACGGTCAGCAATGCTGACCAAATTATAACGATCCCGCCCCCAACTCGGGGCGGCGATGCTCCTTCCCTGCATTTCATTAGCACAAGCGAGCAATGCATAAACCATAGCCATTTCAACACAGACGTTGGCTCGTACGGCCACACGTCCCGTGCACTCAGGGCACATTCTCGGTGAACCGGTCGATGTTACGTCAATTAAAGCCATTAACATTCCGGACTCACCACCGCCACTTAGACGGCCATTCCTATGAGCAATTCGTCTTCCTGGTATTGGTCACGTCAATTTAAGCCATTGACCACCGAAGACCCCCATCTATGCCAACGGCGAGTGCCATGTAACTTTAGGTCTCTCTAACCCGAACGACATAGAGCGGTACGGTTCCATCTAACCCGTGCTCACATCGCAACGACAATTTAAGCCATATGCGCGGGTCAAACTTTCACCGAATCCCATTCTACCGCAAATCACATAACCCCGTTATGTTCAAGTTGGCTCTCAGGCCACCAAGTTGGCAAGATCTCGTATCCGCCCAGTTTTCCGGGTGCACCTTTGGGTTAGTCCCCAAGGCTCCCTGCTGCAATCTACCGCGTAGAAAACCCGAAAAACACCCAATAGCACGGAGTCTTCTCCGGCCTTATGCAATGCAACATCACCGATCCGACTAACATGTCCGGGTAGGCTTCAACCAAAATGCCTATGTCCGTTCTCGCATACGAACTCTAAACAACGGGGACTTTACATATCTACCCGAAGGAACGCCTCCAACTCTCCGCAAACTCGCGAGAGCGGGCTTCCTATGTTAAGAAAGAGAGCTATTAGTGCTCAAGATGAGGATCGTTACCCTTGCGTTCCTCTTTGGCGCCATCGAAAGTAATCGGATAGAAATCACCGCACTAGCGTTGCCTCCGTGGATCCGGAGTCGGCTTGCGATTCGGAGCTCCGAAGCTCCTCCAATGGCGGATCTAGCTCCTCTTCCTCTTGCCTTAGCTCTTCTTTCTCCAAGGGTTTGGAGAGATGAAAAGGTAAGAAAAATGATGGATTTCAAGTCAACTCCCGGGTATATCCTCCCAGGAACAACCCCCAGCCATTGGATCTTCAATCAAGGAAACGAACGGCTTTGATTCGGGGGCTGAAATGCCCAATCTGGACCGAACACGGCCTGGCACACGCCCGTGTCCAGGGCCGTGTGCCGCATTCGCGTGCGTCAAAATCGAATCTCCTGGACACGCACACGGGTATCGAACACGCCCTGTTCGAGCTGACACGCCCGTGTTCCAGCTGACACGGCCGTGTAGCCGGCCGTGTACCCCATGATTTTTCCCCCGTTTCCAACCCGAGCACTGCACGGGTTCTAGGACACGCCGTGTCCTTGCCCGTGTCACTTTGACACGCCTGGGCCCCAGGCCGTGTACACGGGACATTTCGTCGAGGGGAGATCGACGACTCGATGACACGGCCTTGGACACGCCCGTGTCCTAGGCCGTGTGCCTTGACTCGACGATCGTCGAGTGAATCTCGACGATTTCATTCACCTTGACGATCGTCGACACGGGTCGACACGCCCTGCGACACGCCCGTGTCGCAGGCCGTGTGCCCATTCTCGACGAATCGTCGAGTATAACTCGACGATTTCACGGCTAAGTGTCGACACGGGTCGACACGCCCTGCGACACGCCCGTGTCGCAGGCCGTGTGCCCATTCTCGACGAATCGTCGAATAAACTCGACGACTTCGCGGCTAAGTGTCGACACACGCTTGACACGCCCTGGGACACGCCCGTGTCCCAGGCCGTGTGCCTTCAGCCAGAAACCAAACTGGCCCAAAACGTCCCCCTTTGCTCCTTTGAGTTTCGGGGCGTTCACGAGCAAAGTGCCCTGTCTTCCCATAGTTGTAGCAAGCTCCTGGAACTCGACTTGCGGTTGCTCCTAACGCACCAGACGAAGGGGCTGAGTTCGAAGTCTTCTGCTTCTTGCTCCATCCGCGGAATCCTGACTTTGCATTTGTCACTTTGAACTCTTCCTTCTTTTCCCCTAGGTCGTTCTTCTCTTTGACTTTCTTCATAACCTTTTCCAATGACCGGGCCGAATTGACCAAGGCTAGGAAGCCCTGTGCCTTAGGCCCAACAAGGAGTAACTGTAGGTCACCGTATAGACCCTCATAAAATCGGTTGGTCTTCCGCTCTTCTTCCGTAAACATAGCACCAGCATACCGACCCAACCGTGTAAACTCGTGGAGATACTCGTCCACACTTCTGGCTCCCTGAGTCAACCCAAGATACTGATTTTCCATCTCAAGCTTCTGAGCAGAGGGTAGATATCTGGCCAAGAACAATCTTGAGAATTCCTCCATAGGCACATCAGCAAGCTGCCTTCCCACTAAGAGATGAAACTCCAACTCATCCCGCCACAGCCTAGCCTCACCAGCCAAAAGGAAGGTCGCTATGGTGGTGTTCTGCCATTCTTCAGTTAACGTGGCCGTCAAGACCCTCTTTATCGTAGAGAGCCAATCCTCAGTTTGAGCTGGCGTTCCAACCCCATCGAACCTCGGAGGATTAAAGCCCATTCATGGTTGAGCTGTCTCTCTGTAGCCCTCCTCGGCTCTACCTGATCCACCACCAAGCGCTCCACCACTCTCGGCTCTGCCGCCCTAACCGGTTCTTGCTCATTCACAGGAGGTGTGTGATGCATTTGCCCTGCAGGTTGGGCATTTATCATGGCACAAACTGCTTCAGCCACCAACCTGATGGTTTCCGCTGAAGGAGGTGTTGTAGGCACATCCCTCAGTACACTACTTTCCACTGATTACGGACGCTCCGATTGACCAGCACCACTCCGAGCTGCCTATAATGGCAAAGAACCTAGATTAGACGACACACAAATTACTAAAAGCAATCATTAGAACACTCAGGTTCCACAAAATAAGTGTATTTTTCATTCGTAAGTGGACATTCATGGGTTCTTTTTGATGTTATAATGATGAAGCACACATGTGCTCACCACCCCTTAAAAGAATTCGGCAACGAATTCATTTAAGCCTGACCGTAACCAGAAGTCTGATACCAAATTGTAAGGAACACGATTCCACTCAGTTTTCGTTAAGAAGAAGGATGGGAGCTTGCCGTCGTATGACATTCGGGACGGCGGTGCTCCTTCAACCTGTGTCAGACTTAGACAGAACACTTGTTGTAGTTGTTTTCAAGCCTAGAGTTTATAATCTTGGTCTGCAAGAGGCGATGAAACAAGCTGACGTGGTGACAAGTATGAGTTAAATTATAGCAATTTAACTTTATGTAGTTGTTTCTTTTTTTTTTATATGTTAGCTTATGTTTGTTGGTGCTAGGCTTCATGTTGATTTTCGATCATCCGGCAAGCGCCTTGTTTGATAAGGGAGCATCACATTCCTTCTTGTTCGAAAGGTTCATATCGCACATCGGGGTCCCTTCCTCGATGGCAAAAGACAGGTTGGATGTGTTGTTGCCCAATGGGTGCTCAATGCGAGCAGATAAGTTCTGTGTGGTAAAGATTCGGATTGGGGACCAGGAGTTTGATTTGCGAGTGTTGGTTCTACTGTTAGTGGAGTTCGACGTAATCTTTGGTATGGACTGGCTCTCGGAGCAGCGAGCTTACATCGATTGCAACCGAAAGGAGGTTAAGTTAGGACTACATACTGAACGGGAGACTATGTTTGCGGGCATGAAGGGGTTGGGTAAAGTTTTGATGTCGGCCCTACAAGTGATTAAGGCAGTTCGGTCTGGTGCAGAGCTATTTGTCACCTTAGTGTAGGCTTCAACGCCTAGGCCAAGTCTAGACAGTATCCCAGTTGTGTCCGAATATCCTGATGTGTTCCCAGATGATCTCTCAGGAGCCCCTCCTCAGCGGGAGATTGATTTTACCATTGAGCTGGTACCGGGTGCCAAACCGGTGTCACTCTCTCCGTATCGGATAGCGCCACGAGAGATGGCAGAGTTGAAGGTGGAACTGCAGGAGTTGTTGGAGCAAGGGTATGTGCGTCCAAGTTCGTCGCCTTGGAGCGCACCAGTTCTTTTTGTTAAGAAGAATGATGGGAGCTTGCGACTCTATATTGACTATCGGGAGTTGAACAAGCTTACAGAGAAGAATGAATATCCGATCCCCAGGATTGATGATCTATTTGATCAATTGGTTGGGTCAACAGTATATTCGAAGTTAGATCTGAAGTCCGGTTACTACCAATTGAGGATAAGGGAAAGCGACATCCCAAAGACAGCGTTCAGTACGCGGTTTGGGCATTACGAGTTCACGGTCATGCCATTTTGGTTGACCAATCCGCCATCTGTGTTTATGGATTTGATGAACATGACGTTCAGAGAATATCTGGATCATTTCGTGATAGTATTTATCTATGATATCTTGGTATACTCGCAGTGTGAGGAGGACCATTATAAGCATCTACACATGGTGTTGGAGACCTTGAGGAGGAATCAGTTGTATGCAAAGTTATCCAAGTGTGAGTTCTGGTTATCCTCAGTAGCATTCCTTGGTCATGTTGTTAGTGGAGAAGGGATAGCGGTGGATCCGACGAAGATATCAGCGATACGGGAGTGGCTTGTATTGTATTCAGTGGCGGAAGTTCGGAGCTTTCTGGGGCTTGCCGGCTACTACAGGCGCTTCGTAAAGAACTTCTCGCGGATAGCGTTACCACTCACGATGTTGACAAGGAAAGATCAAAAGTTCGTGTGGCTACTGGAGTGTGAGCAGGCTTTTGAGGAATTGAAGAGGCGGTTGACAATGGCGCCTATTTTATGTTCGCCGAGTGGAACCGAAGGGTTTGAGATTTATAGTGATGCTTCGGGCGGTGGTTTGGGCTGTGTTCTGCTACAGCATGGGAGCGTGATAGCCTATGGTTCACGATAGTTAAAGGTTCACGAGAGGAATTATCCGGTCCATGACTTAGAGTTAGCGACCGTGATATTTGCTCTAAAGCTGTGGAGGCACTATCTGTACGGGATAAAGGTCGATATATACACTGACCATAAGAGCCTGAAGTACCTGCTAGATCAGAAGGATCTCAATATGAGACAGTGGAGGTGGATGGAGTTCTTGGGGGACTATACCTTCAAGATACATTATGTACCTGGGAAAGAAAACGCTGTGGCGGATGCGTTGAGCTGCAGGGCTCCTGTGCAAGCCAGTTGGTTATCGATACATGATGAGAGATTGGTCCGTGATTTGGAGGCATTAGAGATTTCCCACATCGATAAGCAGTCTAGTGTTGGGGTGATGAATTGTAAATATACCTAATTTTATGTACATTACATAAGTGTTTTAGTTACTTTTTTGTCATTTTTACTTATTTTTATTCAATAAATTGCTCCTTTTATTATAAATATTATACTAACTTATTTTATTTTATTTTTCAGGAAAAAAATAAAAATCTGCCAAAAATTGACAAGTCACGCCCGTGACTTACTGGTCATGCCCGTGACCGGGGCGTGACACGTCAAAATCCCGTCAATCAGCAAATTTTGGAGAGAAAAGCTTGACACGCCCGACGATACGCCCTTATCACCCGACACGGGGCGTGACCCAAGCCCGTGTCCACCCGCTCGACGTTTTCAGCTCAACGTTCGTCGACCTCCTCAACACGCCTAGCGTCACGCCCGTGACCTAGGGCGTGACACCTCTTCCTGCTCGACGATTTTCATCTCGACATTTTCCGCTCGACGTTTGTCGAGTGTCGACACCAACCGACACGCCCAGAGTCACGCCCGTGACCTGGGGAGTGACATCTCCACCTGGCCGATGTGACGACACCCGCGACTTTTTGACGCACCGCGCCCAGATCCACCTCCCCGACACGCCCATAGTCACGCCCGTGACCTGGGGCGTGACCGCTGCGTGACCAACACGTGTCCAGCCCGGAGTCCACTTTGATGTCAAATCGACGGCCGCCATCATGAATAGTGTCGACACGCCCCCTGACACGCCCGTGTCAGAGGGCGTGTACTTGTAAATTTTCTGCCTATAAATAAGCCCCTTGCTGTAAGGATTTCTGTTCTCTTTTTGGACCACTTTGCTTAGGGTAGGTGCTGCCGAAATGCTTTCTTATGCTATGTAAGGGATTTTCTCCCCCCCCCTCTCTTAGTGATTGTTTTTAGCTTTCTTGTAATCACTTTTCCATTAATAAAATGTGTTAGTTTTTTCTCTCTTTGCAAAGCTTGGAATCCATTTATGCGCCCTACTTGAAGTGATTTTTAATGTTTGTTCTTATTTTGTTTTTTTTTGTCTTCCAAAATATTTTTAGCTTAAAACTTTTGTCTAATTTCTAGCCGTTATAATCGCAATTTTATTTTCATGCACCATACTTGTTTAGGTTTAGTTTATTATTTTTACTTTGTTTTCATTCCTATAGGTTTATAAAAATATTTTAAAAGGTGATTTTTAATTTTCTTTTAACTTAGGCTCTTTAGGATTGTAAAACTTTTTCGTTCTCTTTTAGCTTTATTTTCACATTTTAGGCGTTTCTATAAAATTATAAGAATGAAAACATAATCGTTTTAATTTTTCAAGCATTTTCATTTTTGCTTTTATTTCAAAAACTTTTTGCTCCTTTTATTTTTTTCGTTCTCTTTTTATGCATTTCTACCGTATTTTAGCGGTAGAAATGTATTTATTTCAATTTTTCGGGCATTTTTATTTTGCATTTACTTGCAAACTTTTCTGCCCGGTTAATTTTTATTTTAACTTTTTATGCATTTCTACCGCATTCTAGCGGTAGAAATGCAGTTGTTTTCATTTTTAGATGACTTAGTTTTTTACATTTCTGTACGTATGCGCATTTATTTCCGCCTACTCATTAAGAGTTAAATGGCGCTTTGCTTTATTTCAATTCTGTCGAGTGTGTGCGTGTGTTTAATTTTCTATCGTGTGCGTGTGTTTTACTTTCCTGTAAAGTGCGTGTGTTTTCATTTATGTCGAGAGTGTGTGTGCGTGTGTTTTAAATTCAGTAGAGTGCGTGAGTTTTACTTTCTGTCGAGTGTGTGCGTGTGTTGCATTTATTTAGTCCTACTCATTTGAGTAGGACCCGCTTTCTTTCTCCCGCCCACGCACTTGCGCAGGGACTCGCTATTTACAGCTTTCTTCAGTCCTACTCGTTTGAGTAAGACTTTCAATTTACTGCTTTCCTTTACTGCTTTCTTTTACCGCTTTCTTTACTACTTTATTTTCTGCATTTCACCGCAAGCCGTCCCCATTCCGATGAGTGGCTAACCGTTCTTAACCCTCGGTATCGAAGAGCATTGGGACAGATAAAATAGCTTAAAATAATTAAAGGTCCTTACTTTCTAATTAATTAAAATTACTTAGGGTTTGCCTAGGGTTTACGACGCGTAGGACCATATATCAATGTGTGGGCCCTATTTCCGTAGTCATATGCTAGCTAGCCGAGAGGCCGTGCATATTGGCCGATCACCCCTTGGCAAAGAGAGTTCCGCACTAACCCTCGAGAGAGGAGGCGCGCCAACTCTACCGGATTGGGTTCCCCACCCAATAGCGGGGTTCTTAGCATAATGCGGGCGTTAAGAGGAATCCTTCGTCGGACTAACGTTCGGTCAAATAGTCTTAGCGTTCAGGTGAGTGATAGTCCTAGAGATAGGTGGGCTCATTTTAGTGGAACCTCCACGACCAAGTCTCCACCTTAATTAATTAGAAATTTAGGAGCTCTTTTTATTTATTGTTTATTTTAGTTCGAATTTTATTCGATGCCGTTGTGTTAAGATTTTCATCGGCTCCATCTTATTGCTTTCCTTTTATGCTTTTTATTTTCTGTCATTTTTATTATATAAAAATATCCCGACAAGATAATTATCGGTAAAATAATAGTCCCCTCCAGGGAAGAGTAGAAATAATCGAACCGACCCCGAGAATAATACGACCTCGATATTCCACCAGGAATATCCTGTACTAGTCACGATAGGTGCACTTGCCTACTTTCGTTAAAACTCGATTTAAATATTTTTATATCCAAAATAAATAAATACGCGCTCCCCGTTTTCTAAATAAAAAACCACTTCCGTTTTACTTAAATAAAACCGTCGGGTCGCCGCGTGACCGTAATTATTTTTGTAGTTATAGCGCATCAAGTTTTTGGCGCCGTTGTCGGAGACTTTTTGGTGTCGTTATTTTGAACCCTAGAAATCTATTAATTTTACCTATATCTATAATTATAACAAAAATTAAAAATGACCAACAAAAACACAATAATAATAATAATAATAATAATAATAAACCACCTAAAAAAACTTAACAAATATATATTGTTTTTATCATATTATTATTATTTATAAAAAGTTTTTTTGAAACGACGTCGTTTTCTACTAACAACACAAAACAACAAAAAAAAACTAACTTAAAAACCAAAAAACTCTAAAAACTTGAAAAAGTATAAAACTTAAAAAAATCTAAAAACTCTACAAAACCTAAAAATTCTAAAAATAAAAAATCTAATAAATCTAAAACCCAACAAAAACAAAAAAAAAATCTAAAACGAAAAACCTAAAAAATCTAAACACTTAAAAGATGAACAAAAAACATAAAACATACTAAAAAAGAGAAAAACTTAAAACTAAAAAAAATTCAATAAAAAACAGACCAAAAAAATAAAACCCAACTAACAATTAAAAAAATCTACTTAAAAACACCAAAAAAATAATAATTTGATATTAACAAATGTATATATGTTTTATTTAACTTCTTTTATTTTAATTTGTTTTATTTCGTTTCATTTTGCTTCGGCACGCTTCCATTATTATGCGCGCTAGGGGATCACATTTTTATCACGCAGTGGTCGCTAAGGCCTTAGCTACCTTTCGAGTCACCCACGCACTTGTCCCCTACCGCCCGCATACCTTTTGACCATACTTTCTCTTTTCTATTTTTTTTCGTTCTATTTTTTCTACTTCTTCTAACAAATAATGCAGGGTTTCGTCCCGGGCCTCCCCAAACTCGTCAAAGGGAAGCTTCTACCTTCTCTTTTTCTTTTTGTACTTATTATATTTTGTATATTACCTGTTCCGCATACTTAGATTACAACATTGGGGACAATGTTGGGTTTAAGTATGGGGGTGTTTTCCTATTCTGCATTTTTTATTTTGTACTCATAAAAATACAAAAAAAATACAAAAATTTTAGAAAAACTTTTTAAAAAAATTTTCTTTTATTCCTTATTTTTATAATCAAAAAACTCAAACAAAAATTTTTTATGAAATTTTCCTTTTACTTTATTGTAAATATTTTTCAAAAAAATAAATCTCTCTTTCCCCCCTCTTATTTCCTTGTTTTGTTAAAATCTCGCATTTTGCTTGCCCGCGGCATTCGACTCATCGAACCAACCACCCAAATAGAGTCTGTTCGCGGGCTGCATTCGAGTTTTTACTTTGTACTTTTTTTGTAAAAATCTCTCTTTCCCACTACCTTCTTTGTAAATAACACTTCTTTCTCTCCTCATTCTTGTAAATTACTTATCAAAAAACACTAAAACATCAAAAAATTAGAAAAACCAAAAATTCCTAAAAAAGATAATAACTCTAAAAATTCAACAACAAAAAAGATCATAATCACAAAAAATGATTAAAACTCTAAAAATTCCAAAAAATATTTTGTTAAATTATGTAACAAAATAAATCAAATATACCATATCTTAACCTTTTTTGCTTTCCGAAAATCTAGTTTCGAGTTAATTTATATGCGAATTCTACTTATTCTTTGTTTACTATTCGTTTATTAATTAAAGTTTGATAGATTTAATTGTCTGGGGTTAAGTTTTAAAGAATGTTTTATGTCTTATCCTTATAATAGGGAACTTATTTTTCACCACCACTTCTAATTTTTAAATAGAAGCTCGTTTTTTATGTTAGAAAATAACAACCATGGATTTCAATTATTTCTACTTCATGCTTTTAGAAACATTGGAACGTTCATTTTAAAAAGGTTGTTCTCAAAACTTTTTTTATTAAAATCTAGTTTTCTTTTTGAAAAAATAAACCCACTTCAATTTTTTTCATGTCTTATTTGACATGTTTGCCCATATTTTATCCCTTAAAAAGATCTTATGTCAATGAGAATAAGATTTCATTCCGTAAACATAGGCATCCAATATTTAAAAAGATTATATGTTATGGAGTAAGAGGATAAAATTCATTACTCATACACATATACATTGGGTTATTTTATTTATGAAGAAAAAAAATTTATTTTGTGTAAGGAAAATAAGATTTCATTTTCCTAACTATCCAAAAAAAAAAATTGGAGGTTCGAGAAAAAATTACCTCACCTCAATATTCAAGCCTTCTTCATAAACCACCAAACCACATATCTCATTTCGATGATTCTAGACTTAATTTAAAAATTTTTTGAGAGCATAATTTTTAAATTGCATTATTTTTCTTTAACTTCTTTTAAGCTAAGGTTTTTTATATAATTTCAATCCATCTTTGTTAACATAACAAAAATAAATTTTTGCTTTCTATTTTATTTTATCTAGAAGTCTTTTTGAAACTGTTCCTCTATTTATAACATTTTCATAATTTATGATTTAACTCTAGTACCCCAGATGTTTAATTCGATCTTCCTTTTTAATTAAGTCAAGCGGTAGCTAAACTTAGGATTTCTTTTATTCCTTATAAGTTCATCTCCAATTTTTGCTCTGCAATAGCAAAAGCTTAAGTATGAGGGTATTTGATGAATTGTAAATATACCTAATTTTATGTACATTACATAAGTCATTTTAGTTACTTTTTTGTCATTTTTACTTATTTTTATTCAATAAATTGCTCATTTTATTGTAAATATTATACTAACTTATTTTATTTTATTTTTCAGGAAAAAAAAAATCTGCCAAAAATTGACAAGTCACGCCCGTGACTTACTGGTCACGCCCGTGACCGGGGCGTGACACGTAAAACTCTCGTCAATCAGCAAATTTTGGAGAGAAAAGCTTGATACGCCCGACGACACGCCCGTGTCACCCGACACGGGGCGTGACCCAAGCCCGTGTCCACCCGCTCGACGTTTTCAGCTCAACGTTCGTCGACCTCCTCGACACGCCTAGCGTCACGCCCGTGACCTAGGGCGTGACACCTCTTCCCGCTCGACGATTTTCATCTCGACATTTTCCGCTCGACGTTTGTCGAGTGTCGACACCAACCGACACGCCCAAGAGTCACGTCCGTGACCTGGGGCATGACATCTCCACCTGGCTGATGTGACGGCACCCGCGACTTTTTGACGCACCGCGCCCAGATCCACCTCCCCGACACGCCCATAGTCACGCCCGTGACCTGGGGCGTGACCGCTGCGTGACCAACACGTGTACAGCCCGAAGTCCACTTTGATGTCAAATCGACAGCCGCCATCATGAATAGTGTCGACACGCCCCCTGACACGCCCGTGTCAGAGGGCGTGTACTTGTAAATTTTCTGCCTATAAATAAGCCCCTTGCTGTAAGGATTTCTGTTCTCTTTTTGGACCACTTTGCTTAGGGTAGGTGCTGCCGAAATGCTTTCTTATGCTATGTAAGGGATTTTCTCCCCCCCCCTCTCATAGTGTTTGTTTTTAGCTTTCTTGTAATCACTTTTTCATTAATAAAATGTGTTAGTTTTTTCTCTCTTTGCAAAGCTTGGAATCCATTTATGCGCCCTACTTGAAGTGATTTTTAATGTTTGTTCTTATTTTATTTTTTTATGTCTTCCAAAATCTTTTTAGCTTAAAACTTTTGTCTAATTTCTAGCCGTTATAATCGCAATTTTATTTTCATGCACCATACTTGTTTAGGTTTAGTTTATTATTTTTACTTTGTTTTCATTCCTATAGGTTTATAAAAATGTTTTAAAAGGTGATTTTTAATTTTCTTTTGACTTAGGCTCTTTAGGATTGTAAAACTTTTTCGTTCTCTTTTAGCTTTATTTCCACTTTTTAGGTGTTTCTATAAAATTATAAGAATGAAAACATAATCGTTTTAATTTTTCAAGCATTTTCATTTTTGCTTTTATTTCAAAAATGTTTTGCTCCTTTTATTTTTTTCGTTCTCTTTTTATGCATTTCTACCGTATTCTAGCGGTAGAAATGTATTTATTTCAATTTTTCGGGCATTTTCATTTTGCGTTTATTTGCAAACCATTTTGCCCGGTTAATTTTTATTTTAACTTTTTATGCATTTCTACCACATTCTAGCGGTAGAAATGCAGTGGTTTTCATTTTTAGATAACTTAGTTTTTTACATTTCTGTACGTGTGCGCATTTATTTCCACCAACTCGTTAAGAGTTAAATGACGCTTTGCTTTATTTCAATTCTGTCGAGTGTGTGCGTGTGTTTAATTTTCTGTCGTGTGCGTGTGTTTTTACTTTCCTGTAGAGTGCGTGTGTTTCCATTTATGTCGAGAGTGTGTGTGCGTGTGTTTTAAATTCAGTAGAGTGCGTGAGTTTTACTTTCTGTCTAGTGTGTGCGTGTGTTGCATTTATTTAGTCCTACTCATTTGAGTAGGACCCGCTTTCTTTCTCCCGCCCACACACTTGCGTCGGGACTCGCTATTTATAACTTTCTTCAGTCCTACTCGTTTGAGTAGGACTTGCAATTTATTGCTTTCCTTTACTGCTTTCTTTTACCGCTTTCTTTACTGCTTTATTTTCTGCTTTTCACCGCAAGCCGTCCCCATTCCGATGAGTGGCTAACCGTTCTTAGCCCTCGGTATCGAAGAGCATTGGGACAGATAAAGTAGCTTAAAATAATTAAAGGTCTTTACTTTCTAATTAATTAAAATTACTTAAGGTTTGCCTAGGGTTTACGACGCGTATGACCATATATCGATGTGTGGGCCCTATTTCCGTAGTCCATATGCTAGCTAGCCGAGAGGCCGTGCATATGGACCGATCGCCCCTTGACAAAGAGAGTTCTGCACTAACCCTCGAGAGAGGAGGCGCGCCAACTATACCGGATTGGGTTCCCCACCCAATAGCGAGGTTCTTAGCGTAATGCGGGCGTTAAGAGGAATCCTTCGTCGAACTAACGTTCGGTCGAATAGTCTTAGAGTTCAGGTGAGTGATAGTCCTAGAGATAGGTGAGCTCATTTTAGTGGAACCTTCGCGGCCAAGTGTCCGCCTTAATTAATTAGAAATTTAGGAGCTCTTTTTATTTATTCTTTATTTTAGTTCGAATTATATTCGATGCCGTTGTGTTAAGATTTTCTTCGGCTCCACCTTATTGCTTTCCTTTTATGCTTTTTATTTTCTGTCATTTTTATTATATAAAAATATCCCGACAAGATAATTATCGGTAAAATAATAGTCCCCTCCAGGGAAGAGTAAAAATAATCGAACCGACCCCGAGAACAATACGACCTCGATATTCCACCTGGAATATCCTATACTACTCACGATAGGTGCACTTGCCTCCTTTCGTTAAAACTCGATCTAAATCTTTTTATATCCAAAATAAATAAATACGCGCGCCCCGTTTTCTAAATAAAAAACCACTTCCGCTTTACTTAAATAAAATCGCCGGGTCGCCGCATGACCGTAATTATTTTTGGAGTTTTAGTGCATCATGGGGCGATATTGTGTTGGACAGAGGTGCAGTATGACCTGGCTGATAGAGTCCGACGGGCTTTGATTCAGGATAGCAACATGAAGCAGATCTTGGATGAATCTTTGGATGGGTCAAATTCCCAATTTGCGGTTGAGGATGGACTGCTAAGGAAGGATGGTCGTCTATGCGTCCCTAGTGTGGATAATCTTTGGGAGGAGTTGATGCACGAGGCTCATCATACCAAGTACTCAATCCACCCGGGTAGTACGAAGATGTATAGACACATGAAGAAGTTATTCTGGTGGTCAGGATTAAAGAGGGATATAGCACTTTATGTGGCCAAGTGCCAAACTTGTGCCTTGGTGAAAGCGGAGTGCTAGAAGCCCGGAGGCTTCCTAAAATCCTTGCTTATCCCGGAATAGAAATTCGACGACATTTCTATGGATTTTGTACATGGTTTGCCAAAGTCACAGAGGGGAAACGACGCCATCTGGATGGTCGTAGATAGGTTGACAAAAGTGTCGCATTTCATCCCGAATAGGAAGAAAGATCCAGTGGAAATGTTAGCCAAACTCTATGTGGATAATATCGTACGGTTGCATGGTGTGCCGCGCAGTATTGTTAGTGACCGAGATGGACGCTTCACGTCGAAGGACTGGAGGCTGGTGCATAATTTATTAGGAACTAAGTTGAGTTTCAGCACATCCTTCCACCCACAGACGGATGGTCAGACCGAGAGGGTCAACAGGACGATGGAGGACATGCTTCACATGTGCGTCCTAGATTTCGGAAAGCATTGGGAGGATCACCTGTACATGGTGGAGTTTGTGTATAACAACAGCTTTCAAGCGAGTATTGGAAGGGCACATTTTGAGGCCTTGTATAGTAGGAAGTGTCGTACGCCGTTGTCTTGGTTGGAGACAGGCGAGTCGAAGTTGTATAAATGTCAAGCGGTGGAAGAAGCAACTTCAATGGTACGTACAATTCAGGAAAGGTTGAAGATTGCTCAGGACAGACAAGCAAAGTACTATAACGCCAAGCATAGGAACGTGGATTTCGGTGTTGGCGACTGGGTGTATTTAAAAATCAAGTCGTTCAAGGGTGTTTCGCGGGTTCGGACGCTTGAATAAGCTAAGTTTGAGATACCTTGGACCATTTGAAATCCTGGAGCGTGTTGGCGAAGCAGCGTATAAATTGAAGCTGTCGGTGGAGTTGAGTGGGCTGCACGATGTGTTCCACGTATTGTTGTTGCGGAAGGCGGTGCAAGAGCCTTCGCAGATAGTTGCGGTTGATCAAGTTCCAGTGGATTACGAGTTGACGACAAAGGTCAAGCCTATACGTATAGAAGATGTTGGGGCCAAACGACTCCGCAACATGGAAATCCGAATGGTTAAGGTTCGTTGGGATAACTGCGGACGTGAGGAGATTTCATGGGAGCGAGAGCAAACTATGTTGGAGGAATACCCCGAGTTATTCCACTCAGGTAACATTTGATTTTTGTATACCATTACTTAATTTCGGGACGAAATTCCTTAAGGGGGGGGGGGGAGATTTGTAACACCCCGAAAATCATTATCGAGCTGGTCGCATCCAAAAGAGATTTTGGTGCCTGTATAGGGGTATATGGCCTAGGACACAGTCGTGTCCAAGGTCGTGTCTTACTTGGTGTTTTGGTCGGCTGTATCCCGAGAAGGACACGACAGGAAACACGGCAGACTGACATGGGCATGTCATCTGACATGGACGTGTTCCTACTCGTGTCAGTACCCGTGTTCCCGAGAGACGTGACGGTTGGCATGACAGTTATACGTGACACGCCTCTGGTCATGGGCGTGTTGAGGACCCGACACGGGCGTGTCAGGTTGAGACACGGGCTTATCTTGCCCGTGTGGTTTTTTTGCGTTTGACGATCATGCCTGGATCGAGGCATACGACCTGAGACACAGGTTTGAGGATTTCTGTACAGATCTGAGCCGTTCGATTTTTTAAGTAAGATCTGACGGCCCAGGCGTGGTCCTGCTCTTTTAAGGCCGGGAATGGTGGTTTAACTCCTCATTTCTCCCTTAAGCTTTCTCTTTCCAAGGAGTTAGAGCAAGGAGAAATAAGGAGGAGGATTCCGGCTGCCGGCGGAGCATCGAAGCACCATTTAGAGAACCGAGAGCAGATCCGTGGAGGAAATCCCGTTGCGAAGACTTCTATCTATGTAATTTTCCATGGCGCAAAAGTGTACTACAAGGGTAACGATTCTCTACTTGAGCATGTGAAGCTCTCTTCCTTTTTGCATAGGGAAACCCGCTCCCGCGAGTGTGCGGCGAGTGTGCGGTGTTCCTTGGGGTTGACAGGAATAGTCCCCCTTATGTTGCATATAGAGTCCGAAATTGAAGTACGGAAAAAGGCATTATGTGTGAAGCCTACACAGACATGTTGGTCTGGATCGGTGATGTTGCATTTGTTATGGTTTGCCGGAGAAGACTCCGTGCTTTGGGTTTTCGGGTTTATACGCGGTAGATTGTAGCAGGCATCCTTGGGGATTAACTCCAAGGCGCACCCGAAAAACTGAGCGGAATCATTGTTCTGCTAACTTGGCGGTCTGGGAACCGACCTTGAACATAACTGGGTTATGTGATTGATTGGAAATGGCAGGATTCGAGAGAAGCTTGGCTCGTACGTACGTCTTAAGGTGTACTACGCGTTGTGAGCAACGAGCAAGTGGCCTCGGACCTGGGCTATGTGGTTCGGTGCGAGAGACCCAAAAAGGGGACTGGCCGTTGGCATAGTCGGGAGCCTTAGACAGTGGTAAGAAAGGCTAAAATACTCACGTTGTTGCCATCCCGGGGGTGGTGCTGAAGACGCTGAAGTGTCAGTATTCACTGATAATGTGCCCTGAGTGCACTGGGTGTTTGGCTGTACTAGCCTACACCTGTGGCTAGCATGTTTGTACTATATTCTTTAGCTGGGCTAATGAATTGCAGGGAAGGAGCACCGCCATCCCGAGTTAGGGGCGGAGTCGTTATTATTTGGTTGGCTTTTGGCTGACTGTTGCTTTGTTTGTCACCATGCGGTGGAATGTTGCTTGCAGGTGCTGCGGAGCTGAGTACCAAATAGCGGGTTGGAGCCCATGTTGCTGTGTTGACCCTAGAAGGCCAAAGCGAATAGTTGTATTTTATTTTGTCATGTGTGGCTGACATGCGAGCCGATGTATGAAAAACATTATATTATTAAGTGAACCTCTGTAAGGCCATAAGGCCGTGTACCTTTCAGTGTATTTGTTTTCATTCCAGTTGTAGTGGTGTTGGACATTCATGATTATTGGATACAATTATGGGTTCTTTCAACTGTTTAAAAGCTTCCGCTAGAATGCTCTGTGTTAGGACGAGTAGTCTTAATTAGATAGTTTGGTTATTCATATGTAACCCTTCCGACTGTCCATGGTATATGGTGTCGGGTTCCAGATGGACCTTCTACTATATGCCATACGACGGATGGGGGTGTTACACCACATTCATGCATCAAGCCACCTTTGCATGATCATATTTTCTTCCCCATTCAATGTATTGGCCGGCCACTCATTCCCCCTCTCTGTTTCATTTATTTCTCATTCATCCCACCTCCTTCTGTTTTTTCCTCTCTTTTATTTCTTTCTCTCCTTTTATTTCTTATTCATTCCCCTTGTGTTTTCTATTTTTATTTCTTTGAACTACATGCAATGAATCTCATCTTCCCCCTCTCCCCTCATAAATGCCATACATGCATCTCCCAAGTACATGGCCACCCCCCTTGTCACCTCTTCTTCATTTCATTCTAGAACCTTCTTCTTCTCCTATAAAAGGAACCCATGTCTCATGCATTGGAAGGTTGGATTGGGGAGAGAGCAAGTGAGATAGCTAGTTCAAGTGCAAGTTTTCTTTTTTTCTTTGTTGCTAAGTAGATTTCTTTTTCATTATTGTAATAGTCTTTTTTTAGTGCAATCCTGTCATATTTTTTATTACTGTGTACTTCATTTCTATTAATCAATGAATATGAATTTTCTTCATCTTATTGTGTTTTCTTCCTCCACTATGCGTAGCTAATTTCCTTTAGTATTCGATCATGAGGATCCATGAAATGAGATGAGGTTTTCCTTTATTTTTTTGTTTTATTTTTGTCTAAATTATTCTCGATCCTTCTTTGATTTATCTCGTGTCGACTCCGTATTTTCGGTATACGGTAGTAGGCAATTTGATCTCATTCATAGTAGTCGAGAGACTCGTTGATTTGAAAGATCACTCAAAGAAGGAAGGAGTTGATCGCAACCTTAGAGATAGGATGACGTAAATCCTCCGGATTGGAGTCAAATCTAATAGCGCGGGTCACTTCGATAATGCAACTTTAGGACTTTTTGACTTGTAAAGAGATTTTGGTCAAAACGTCTATAAGTTAGGGGATTTAATGCTCTAGCGAGATTATTTCCTATAATCGGATCCATCACGGCCGAGTTTAATTTGCAAATTTAAATCTATATTTTTATCCTTCTCGTCTCATTTCATGGTGAATCATTGATCGAATGCTAGCTTTTTATCATAAGTTTTCATTTTAATATTGTCCTTAGTTTAATTTTAAATTCTCAAACAACCAACAATCATCTGGTAGGATAATAATAGAAGCGTGAGTAAGAGTAGTTGACAACCCCGAGTTTAAATACGACCTTGGTACTATAATTCGATAGGTACACTTGCTTTTTCAGGTTGATAGCAATCAACACACCAAGTTTTTGGAGCCGTTGCCGGGAAGCTTTTGCGTCAATATTAAGAAAATGCTTACGCTATTACTTCTGCAAAAAAATATTATTACCTTTCTCTCTATTTTCTTCCTCCAATTTCTATTTTCGTTCTTTTCTTTTTCGTTTCTTTCATTTTTCTTTTTTTAGTGCATGACCCGTACGAATCTGTCGCTACTTGTTGACTTGGACCTGGAAATCGAAAGCCCCTTTCGGAGAAACTTGCGATTCGGGGGTTCCACTTCTCAAACAACGGTTGAGGATTCCTACGGTGATTGTAATTTCAATTCTGAAATGGGAGAACCCAATTCAGGAATGGCACAGCAAAGGACGATTTCTGATTATGCTCGAACCAACCTGGAGGGCACAGAAACAAGTATTGTGCGACTTGCAATTGCGAACAATAACTTTGATCTTAATCCTAGCATCATACAAATGGTGCAGCAATATGTACAGTTCGACGGATTACAAAATGAAGATCCGAACTTGCATATTGCTAGTTTTCTCGAGATCTGTGATACCTTCAAAATAAATGGTGTCTCAGATGATGCTATTAGACTAAGACTTTTCCCCTTCTCCTTAAGAACCAAAGCCAATCAGTGGTTGAGTTCTCTTCCAAGAGGATCAATCACTACTTGAAACATTTTAGTTGATAAATTTCTTGCTAGATATTTCCCTCCCGCTAAAACTGCTAAATTAAGAAATGATATAACTTCTTATTCTCAAATTGCTTCTGAGACCCTCTATGACACTTGGGAGAGGTTAAAAGAACTTTTGAGATGCTGCCCTCATCATTCTCTACCTGTATGGTTATAGGTTCAGACATTTTATAATGGGCTAAATCAAGAGACTAAGCAGATGATAGACGCCACTTCTGCTGGTTCTTTGGACCGCAAAACTCCGAAAGCCGCTCTTGAGCTTATAGAGGACATGACGATGAACACCTATCAGTGGAATTCGTCTAGGACTCGCCCAAATAAACCTACAGGTATCTACGAAGTGGATTATGTATCGCAACTGGCGCTGCAAGTGGAAATGCTGAATAAAAGAATTGCGGAGATGACTGCTGCCTCTACCCCTCCGGTATATGAAATTGTGAATGATGCTGCTGCTGCCGAGCAGGTGGATTATCTGGGGAACATACCCAGGCCTGCTCAAAATAATTCTGCCAATTTTTCTGCTTTTTCAAATTTTTCTGCTCCTCCTGATTTTAATGCTGCTACGAATTCTTATCACCCTTGACGGCGCAACCATCCTAATTTTTCTTGGAGTAATCCTGCTAATGCCGTACGTCCACCACATGATTTTACACCACCACTACCACCTCAAAACCAAAATTTTCAAAAAACTCCATCTTTGGAGGAAATACTTTCTAGATATATAAGCTCGAACGATGCTACCATTAGAAACTTAACAGGGTCGATGAAGACTTTAGAAAATACGGTCTGCCAAATCGCCAAGGTTATCTCCGAGAGGCCACCTGGCTCTCTTCCCTCAAATACTGAACCCAACCCAAGGGAGCACGTGAAAGCAATTACCCTTCGGAGCGGTAAAGTTATTCACGAGCCCACCACAAGGGAAGAGCCAGAGGTGATTGCCTCTCCTACTGCTGAAAAAATTATCGTTATAGAAACAAATGATGAAAATTCTGTTTTTGAAAAAGAAAAATCTATTTTTGCCAAAGATAAATCTGATTTTTAAAAAGACAATGATAATTTTCAAAATGATGCCCCAACCATTATAAAGGAATTTCCACCACCACCTTATCCTAGGAAGGAAAATTTAGACGATCAATATCAGCGCTTTCTTGAAATGTTTAAACAAATTCATATAAATTTGCCATTTCACGAAGCCATTAGCCAAATGCCAAAATATGCAAAATATTTCAAGGATTTGTTAACGAACAAAAAGAAATTGGAAAATCTTTCTCACGTAATGTTAAATGAAGAGTGCTCGGCGGTCATTAAAAACTCTTATCTTCCTAAAAAAATAAACATTCAGGTAGCTTTTCTATTACTTGCATTTTTGATGATCTTTTTGTAAAGCATGCGTTAGCGGACTTAGGTGTGAGCATCAACTTGATGCCTTTTTCTTTATTCAAGAAGCTAGGATTAGGCACTCTCAGCCCTACACGAATGAGCATCCAGTTAGCCGATAGGTCAATTAAATATCCTTTAGGTATCGTAGAGGACATGCTAGTGAAGGTCGACAAATTCATCTTCCCGGTGGATTTTGTCATTCTTGATATTGAAGAGGACCTCGAGGTCCCTCTTATACTTGGTCCTCCCTTCCTAGCCACCTCTCGAGCAATCATTGATGTAAGTAATGGAAAACTTTTTCTGCGTGTAGGCGATGATAAGGTCACATTTTCTATCAATCAATCAATGAAAAACTCTTTAAAAAATGATGAATCTTGTTTTTTTTCTAGATGTGTTAAATGAAGATTCCTCTCTTCCTCATTCAAGCGTTTCTTCAAATATTTTTTCTTCTTCTTTTTCTGAAATTTCCTCAAATGTTTTTGAAAACACGGTTATGTCCTTGCAAGCAAATCTTGAAAATGAATCTGTTTTTAGTAGAAAAAATTATGAAAATCTTATTTTTGAGAAAGAAAAAAATCTGAAAAATTCTTACGATGAAGCAACCCACCTTGAATTAAAGCCGCTCCCTGAGCATCTAAAATATGCCTTTCTTGGAAATAATTCTAAATTGCTCGTTATAATATCGGCCTACCTTTCTCAATCCGAAAACGATCAATTGATTGAAGTACTACAAAAGCATCACCAAGCTAAGCGTGACAAATTTCCGATATTTCTGGCATAAGCCCTTCTTTTTGTACACATAAAATATTTTTCGAAAATAATTCTAAGGGCATAGTCCAACCTCAATGTCGTCTTATTCCGAATATGAAGGAGGTTGTGAAGGGAGAGGTGCTCAAATTATTAGATGCGGGGATAATTTATCCTATTTCCGATAGTAGGTAGGTTAGTCCGGTCCAGGTTGTACGTAAGAAGTGTGGGATCACGGTAGTAACAAACAAAAATAACGATTTAATTCCAACTAGGATGGTAAAGGGATGGAGGATGTGCATTGACTACCATAAGCTAAACGATGCCACCCGTAAAGATCACTTCCCCCTCCCCTTTATCGATCAGATTTTAGAACGTCTATCCGGGAATAGTTTTTATTGCTTTCTCGATGGTCTCTCGGGGTATTTCCAAATCCCTATCGCACCCGAGGACCAAGAGAAGACAACATTCACTTGCCCCTTCAGAACTTTTGCCTATCGTAGGATGCCTTTTGGGTTATGTAACGCACCTGCTACCTTTCAATGGTGTACGATCGTTATTTTTGATAAATATGTAGAAAATATTATGGAAGTATTTATGGACGATTTTTCGGTATTTGGCGATTCTTTTGACTTATGTTTAACAAATTTGGAAAAAGTTTTACAACGCTGCGAAGAAACAAATTTAGTTTTAAATTGAGAAAAGTGTCATTTTATGGTGCGTGAAGGCTTAGTCCTTGGCCATAAGATTTCCGCTAAGGGAACTAAAGTGGACAAGGCAAAAATTGAAGTAATTGAAAAGCTACCGCCACCTACAAATATCAAAGCGATTAGAAGTTTCCTAGGGCATGCGGGTTTTTACCGACGATTCATTAAGGACGTTTCAAAAATTACTAAGCCACTTACCCACCTTCTCGAAAAAGAAACTCCTTTTGTTTTTGATGATTCTTGTCATGCTGCGTTTGAATTAATTAAATCTAAACTTATAAATGCTCCAATTATGATTGCCCCAGTTTGGGATTTACCCTTTGAAATAATGTGTGATGCGAGTAATTCTGCGATAGGTGCGGTTCTAGGACAACGAATTACTAAGAACTTTCATCCGATCTACTATGCAAGTAAAACTCTAACATCGGCTCAAGAAAACTACAACATAAATGAAAAAGAACTTTTAGCTGTTATTTTTGCGTTTGATAAATTTCGACCGTATATTACTATTTCTAAGATAATCGTTTTTACGGATCATTCCACTTTGAAGTACCTCTTCTCTAAACCAGATGCCAAGCCGCATCTTATTCGTTGGATCCTCTTACTTCAAGAATTTGACTTGGAGATTCGGGATAAGAAAGGAGCGGAAAACCTAGCGGCTGATCGTCTTTCTCGTCTTGAAAATCCTGAACTCGATATTTTAAATGAAAATTTTATTAATGATTCTTTTCCGGATGAAAGAATTTTTAACGTTTCTTCTTCTACCCCCTGGTTTGTCGATCTGGCCAATTATCTCGTGGCCCTGGTCCTTCCAAAAGAGTACTCTTCTCACCAAAAGAAGAAATTCTTTTCTGAGTTGAAGTATTATTTTTGGGAGGACCCCTTTCTATTTCGCATTTGTGCGGACCAGGTGGTTAGAATATGTGTTTCCCGGGAAGAAGGTCAATGGATTTTAAAGCATGTTCATGAAGGTCCGACTGGCAGGCATTTTCAAGCAAACCGCACTGCCCACAAAGTGCTTAGTGCTGGCTTCTATTGGCCAAGCATATTTAAAGATGCACGAATTTTTGTGAGCGGGTGTGATCGGTGCCAGCGGACTGGAAAAATTTCTAATAAAAATGAAATGGAACAAAATTATTTTCTTAAATGCGAAGTTTTCGATCTGTGGGGCATCGACTTTGTAGGCCCGTTTCCCTCAAGCTTAGGAAATAAGTATATTCTAGTCGTCGTAGATTATGTTTCTAGATGGGCGGAGGCCCAAGCTTTACCAAGTAATGATGCTCGTGTCGTAGTTTCTTTTCTTAAGAAATTATTTTCTCATTTTGGTTTTCCTCGACCTATCATTAGTGATAGGGGGAGCCATTTTTGAAACGCTCAACTCGTTAAAGCTTTAACGAAATATGGCGTTACACATAAAATATCCACCGCTTATCACCCCCAAACCAACGGTCAGGTCGAGGTAGTCAATCGAGAACTTAAAAGAATTTTGGAAAAAACTGTTTCTACTTCTCGTAAAGATTGGTCTTTAAAGTTAAACGATGCTCTTTGGGCCTATCGGACAGCGTATAAGACCACTATTGGTTGTACTCCTTTTCGATTAGTCTACGGAAAATCGTGTCATCTCCCGGTAGAAGTAGAACACCGTGCATATTGGGCGCTAAAGTTTTTTAATTTCGATCCGCACTCGGTCGGCGAGCATAGAAAAAACCAACAAAATGAACTTGACGAATGACGAGCATATGCTTATGAAAATAATAAAATTTATAAAGAACGCAAGAAACTTTACCACAATAAGAACTTGCGCCATCCTAAAACATTTAAACCTGTCGATCAAGTTCTTCTTTTCAATTCTCGCTTACGCCTTTTTCCCGGCAAGCTTAAATCTAGATGTTTTGGACCGTTTACGGTCAAGCAAGTCTTTTCTTACAGAACTGTGTTACTCTCGCACCCGGATAAGGGTGACTTTAAAGTAAATGGACATAGACTGAAACTTTATCTTTCTAATGATTTTGTGTCTCCTACAAAGGAGGATCTTATTTTGGACTCTTGAATATTTATCTTCATGTGGACTTTTATTTTATGTTGGACTTCTTAATTATTATGAAACTTTTATTATTATTCAGACTCTCTTTTATATTTTTAAATAAAGAACAATTTTGGGAGCTTGCCCAAGTATTGTCTGTTTTTATTTTTATTTTTCTCTTCCTCTCGGTGGCCCAACAATACAAGTTCATGATTGTCGCTCCAACGTTGCTGATATTCAAGAAGGATCAAGTCAAGCCTGCTGATGATCAAGTGAACTAAAATTCAAGCATGGGGGAGCGACATCATCTTTCGGCCTCACAAACCCGGGTAAGTCCTGTTCTTTTTTATTTATTTGTTATCTTTATTTTATTGCATTTTCTATCCCCCCCTCTTCTCCTCTTCTTTCTTTTTTTTTTCATTGAGGACAATGCAAAACTTTAGCATGGGGGAGGGTCTCTTTATTTATTTTTGCCTTTCCTTTTCAAATACGGAAAAATATTTATTAGCAAATATGCTTTGAAAAACAAAACAAAACAAATTATTAGTATAGTTTACTTAAGCTTTTTTTTAGTACTACTTTTTCTTTAACTAATACAAAACCCAAAAAAAATAAAAAAAAATCCAAAAAAAATTGCTAAAATCTATTTGAAAATCAAAATCAAAAATTATTTTCTATCTTTATTTTTTATGTTTCTTCTAGTGATGTGTAGGCCCGTGCGGTTTTGTAGTTCTATGTAGATTTCCTTGAATTTGTTTTCTAAATTTATATTTTAACATAGCTTAGTTTTACTAATTTCTTGTTCTTAAATATAGGCATCTATTTTTTACGTTGTAAGTTAGCAATTTGTAGTTTTTTCTTTTTATTCGGTTAGTTGCGTACGAATGGTTGCTAGGTAATGTTATCTCTTTTTTTTGTGGGGTAATACTTTCTTGGTGTCTAGAACTTGTCTCTAGCGACTCTCGAAGCATTTGCGCCGTTTTTCACTACTTTAGAAATGATATATGCCACCCTTTGACTCATTTGAACCTTTCTTGCCCACCAAAAATTTCACTGTTGCAAACCAATTTTTGTGCCTTTTTCCATGTTTTTTTGCTTTTATCTCCACCTTTCATTTCATTATTTCACCAAAGCCAAAATGCCTTTCCTATTTCATGCTAAACTTTGAGCATGAAAATTATGTTTGTGAAGGATTATTATCTTTGAAAATGAAAAGGAAAATTATTAGTTTGCATTTGGAGCTCTCTTTTATGAAATAAAAAAAGTTATTATCAAAATGTTATCAAATCAAAAAAAAAGGAAAACAAATAAATAGAGAAAAAGTTTATTTGTGTCCAAATTTTGAAAAGAAAAAAATTCATGGCCTTGTTTTGTAGTTTGAATTAGAGAAATGATGTACTTGTCATTTCTCATTTTTATCATTTTTTTATTTTAAGCTCACCCTTAGTTTAGTGTGATTTAAACGCCAATTTTTATCTTTGATTTCCAATTCCTAAACATTTACCTAAGCCAAGTCTTAACACATGATTAAAGTCCTTTTGATCTTTAGACGTGAATTTGTGTAGTGGAGAGAGTGTGAAAGGACAAGCCTATGACCACCATCATTGATAGATTTCTTTGGAGGTTATCTTGAGGTGATTAAGTAATAATTGTTATTTAGCAACCTAGTAGTTCGTCAATGCGCCGTTTATTTAGAATTTCTACTCTTGTCTTTCTTATTTTCATTTATTTTGGATGCCTTGTTTTAGGGATTTAGAAATGTGTAATTCTTCCTTATGTTCTAATGATATTTTTATATCTCCATTTTTCAAGTTTTCTATTGTGCACTTCTCACCCCACTAGTTGATAACATAGAAATTAGGATAGTTTAATTTTTCATGTTTTGGTTTTCTTAATCTATGAAACCTAAATTTGCTTGTTTACTTTTAATTCCTCTTCCCTAATTTTCATTTTCATTTGCTTGAGGGCAAGCAAATACTCTAGCATGGGGAATTTGATGACTAGTTTTAGTCATCCCTTTTGGGGTAGTTTAGTATTCATAATTCTTAGGTTTTATTATAGTTTTATGTATTTATATGCTTGTTATGTTGTTATTTTATTTTAATGTTTTGTTATGTTATGATATAAAAATTCATAGTTTTATTTATATGTTTTATGTATTTTCACTTTTATTATTTTATGTTCTATGTTTTATGTTTATCTATGTTATAAAAATTTGACTAATGTTATTAAGTTTTGTTTTGTTTTATTTGTAGGTTCAAGTTCAATGCTCAAGACCAACTCATCAAACCCATGAAGCCCGAGCCAATTCAATTGCAGCCCCCTTTAATTGTAGCAGCCCGAGCCTTCATTGTAGCAGCCCGACCACTTCAACCATGTGCAGCCCGAGCCACTTCAAGTGCAGCCCCCTTTAATTATAGCAGCCCGAGCCTTCGTTGTAGCAGCCCGGCCACTTCAACCATTCAGCCGACCAGCCCACAAAGTGCAGCCCTCTTCAAGATCTGGCCCTCTTCAAGTGCAGCCCAAGCCTCCTCCAAAATTTCTCACCCCATGCATGCATCAAGCCACCTTTGCATGATCATATTTTCCTCCTCATTCAATGTATTGGCCGGCCACTCATTCCCCCTCTCCCTTTCATTTATTTCTCATTCATCCCACCTCCTTCTCTTTTTCCATCTCTTTTATTTCTTTCTCCCCTCTTTATTTCCTATTCATTCCCCTTGTATTTTCTATTTTTATTTCTTTTAACTACATGCAATGAATCTTATCTTCCCCCTCTCCCCTCATAAATGTCATACATGCATCTCCCAATACATGGCCGCCCCCCCCCTTGTCCCATCTTCTACATTTCATTCTAGAACCTTCTCCTTCGCCTATAAAAGGAACCCATGTCACATGCATTGGAAGGTTGGATTGGAGAGAGAGCAAGTGAGATAGCTAGTGCAAGTGCAAGTTTTCTTCTTTCTTTGTTGCTAAGTAGATTTCTTTTTCATTATTGTAATAGTCTTTTTATTAGTGCAATCTTGTCATATTTTTATTACTGTGTACTCCATTTCTATTAATCAATGAATATGAATTTTCTTCATCTTATTGTGTTTTCTTCCTCCACTATGCGTAGCTAATTTCCTTTAGTATTCGATCATGAGGATCCATGAAATGAGATGAGGTTTTCCTTTATTTTTTTTGTTTTATTTTTGTCTAAATTATTCTCGATCCTTCTTTGATTTATCTCGTGTCGACTCCGTATTTCCGGTATACGGTACTAGGCAATTTGATCTCATTTCATAGTAGTCGAGAGACTCGTTGATTTGAAAGATCACTCAAAGAAGGAAGGAGTTGATCACAATCCTAGATATAGGATGACGTAAATCCTCCGGATTGGAGTCAAATCCAATAGCGCGGGTCACTTCGATAATACAACTTTAGGCCTTTTTGACTTGTAGAGATTTCGGTCAAAACGTCTATAAGTTAGGCGATTTAATGCTCTAGCGAGATTATTTCCTATAATCGGATCCATCACGGTTGAGTTTAATTTGCAAATTTAAATCTATATTTTATCCTTCTCATCTCATTTCATGGTGAATCATTGATCGAATGCTACCTTTTTATCATAAGTTTTCATTTTAATATTGTCCTTAGTTTCATTTTAAATTCTCAAACAACCAACAATCATCCGGTAGGATAATAGTAGAAGCGTGAGTAAGAGTAGTTGACAATATTGGGTACATCCAATTCTTTCAGACAACCCCGAGTTTAAATACGACCTTGGTACTACAATTCGATAGATACACTTGCCTTTTCGGGTTGATAGCAATCAACACACCACGAAGCTATTAGCCAAATGCTTAAGTACGCTAAATATCTTAAGGATTTGTTGACTAACAAAAAGAAACTAGAAAATTTATCTCATGTAATGTTGAACGAAGAGTGCGCGACGGTCATTAAAAATTCTATTCTTCCTAAAAAGATAAATGATCCCCGTAGCTTTTCTATTCCTTGCATTTTTGGTGATCTTTTCGTAAAGCATGCGTTAGCAGATCTCGGTGCGAGCATCAATTTGATGCCGTTTTCCTTATTTAAGAAGCTAGGATTGGGCACTCTCAGCCCTACGCGTACGAGTATCCAGTTAGCTGATCGATCAATTAAGTATCCGTTAGGTATTGTAGAGGACGTGCTAGTGAAGGTCGACAAATTCATCTTCCCGGTGGATTTTGTTATCATTGATATTAAGGAGGACGACGAGGTCCCTCTTATCCTTGGTCGTCCCTTCCTAGCCACCTCTCGAGCAGTCATTGATATGAGTAACGGGAAGCTCTTCCTTCGTGTAGGAGATGACGATGTCACTTTTTCGATAAATCAATCTATGAAAAATTCTTTAAAAAATGATGATTCTTATTTTTTCTTGATGTATTAAATGAAGACTCCTCTCTTTCTCTTTCCAATGTTTCTTCAAATGAGTTTTCCTCTTCTTTTTCTGAAATTACTATAAATGTTTTTGAAGACACGGTTATGTCCGTGCAAGCCACTTTTGAAAATGAACCTATTTTTAGACTAATGTTTTTTGAAAATCTTACTTTTGAGGAAGAAACAATTTTAAAAAACTCTTATGATGAACCACCCAAACTGGAATTAAAACCACTCCTCGAACATCTTAAATATGCTTTTCTTGAAAAAAAAGTCTAAATTGCCCGTTATAATCTCGACCTTTCTTTCTCAATCCGAGAACTATCAATTGATCGAAGTACTACAAAAGCATCGTCGAGCTATAGCGTGGCAAATTTCTGATATTTCCGGCATAAGCCCCTCCTTTTGCACCCATAAAATATTTTTTGAAAATAATTCTAAGGGTGTAGTCCTGTACAACCCCGTATCCGGTCGAGCGGGATCCTCCCCAAACGGCGCGCTCGGGACATAGTATGAGCGACATTTTGGTGCAGCCTCGTTCGAGCTCATGCGGGTCCTCGTGCGTGCGTGCAGAGGTTTTATTTATATAGGCTTTAAACATATATATATATATATATATATATATATATATATATTTATATATATAATATTATAATACATATATATATATATATATATATATATATATATATATATATATATATATATATATATATATATATATATATATGCAGAAGTTATGAAGAAAGAAGGAGGGGGATGGATGGGCGGTACAGAAGAAATAACAAGGGAAATAAAATAACCAAACCTATCCGGATAGAGGGGAGGACAGACAGGACAAAAGAGGAAAAAGAAAAATAAAATAAAAGAGGAGAGAGGAGCAGGTAGGCAGCGGGGGTTAAGGGGGAACAACATAGAAAAGGAGAAAGAAAAAAAGGGGCATCGGGTTATCTGACTCCCCGGCTAGGGTTCGGCCTAGAAAAACAGCAGCAACACCCGCCCCCTCTCTCATTTTTGACCTGGAGCAACATCAGCAACACCCGCCTCTCTCTCTCTCTCCCTCTCTCGGCCTGGAGCAGCACTGCCCTCCCCCTCCCCCGTCGCCGCTGCCTGGAGCAAGACCGGCTTTGGAGCTCCTCTTCCTGCCGTGGCTGCCCGGATGCAAAGCTCGGCCTGGAGCTAAAGCACAGCCTGGAGCAGGGCTCGGCCGCCCGGAGGGAACGCCACCACCGTCGTCATCGTGTTGGTCCTTCGGGGCCCGTCGGCGTTCAGATTAGGAACGCCTCCACCATCGTCGTTCTCCTCCTCCTTCAAATCCTGAGGGGAAGAGATGCTCTGGTTTTTCTCCATTGCTGATCAAGAAGAGCAAGCGTAGCCCCCTACACCTCTCTTAGTCCAGGTCGCCGCAAGGGGGGGGGGTGTAGCCCCACTCCTATTTTCCTGTCCAGGCCGACGCTTGGAAGTGCAGCCCCACTCCTATTTTTCTGTCCAGACCGCCGCTTGGAAGTGCAGCCCGAACCCCCTCATGAAGAGGGCTATTATTTACCGAGATCCATAGCGAGAGGAAGAATCAGAGCTCATACGGCGACATCCAGATTCGTGCGTGCACAGTCACTACAGTCGTTAGGCATCGCGCCTCGGGCAATGAGTGCAGTTGCGGCCCCGCCAAACACGTGTCAAGGGTAACGATGTTTCTACTTGGGCAGGTGAAGCCCTCAATTAACATATTTGCATGGAAGCCCCTCTCCACCAACGGGTGGGGGAAGGGAGCTCTCCGACGGGTTGACGTGTACGTCCCTGCAATTAACTGTGTTAGCACCCGGAAGCATGAGTACGGGTTTAGGCATGCTGTGTGAAGCCCATCCGGACATGTGAGCCGGATTGGTGATGTTCTGGGGTTCCCGGAGAAGACTCCAAGGAAGTTGTATATTATCCGTTTGCAGGGAATGCGCGCCACAGCCCCCGAAAAAGGGGTGTGTGCAATATGATTTGCTCGCTTATGTTAGCCAACCGATGCTTAGCTGACCGCCGCCATTCGAGACCTTGGCGTACAGGTGTTGCAGTTCCAAGCGGGGAGTAGTGGGCTTAAGCCCAAGCTGGTGCCGGCCCTCGAAGGCCTATTTTTTCTTATATTGCCGGCCTGCGTGCTGAAGTATGAAATTCATATTCCTGTAATATTCTTTTAATATCTGTGATGCTCTGTTTATGTATGGTTTACTCCTTCCGTCTTGGGCGAGTGGTGTGCTCGTGAACTGCTCGCCCCGTGGGGGCCCCGAGGTATAGTTGCCAGGAAGCCCCTAATGGCCTGTTGGCGGGCTGTTAGAATAGCGGAATTACACTGTTTGTGGCCCAGTTTGGGCAGCGTGTCGTGGAATTGCTCGGCGAGTTTGCGCCATCAGTAGGCCGGGCGAGGATCATTTTGTGTAGACCCAAGGAGACACATATGGATAGGAGAGAGTTGATCTTGAGATTCTCCTTAGATGTTCCGGTCGGCCGAGATTGCCCTCCGAAGGTGTCTTAGCTCAGCCCTTGGATTGGGAGGGGAAGAGTTTGTTAGTCTTCCGGGTATGCGGTGGGTCCTCCACGCTGAGACCTTGGGTCTGTTCCTTGTGTTCCTAGTCTAGTGCCTAGATCGTTCTCTTGAGGGTAGTAGGTGCGCGGTCACCCCTCTTTTGGGACCCCGAACTCCACAGAGGTCATTTTTGGCTTCAACACTATGGTGCGGTGAGCGTGGAGAGTGGCCAGCACAGAAAAACTCAGTCGAACATCATGGCTATAGAAGAGGAATCAAGTGACGACCAGGGTCATGTGATGAAAGAAGTCCCCTCCCATTCCCCTCTTGTCGCTAGGATATTCGATCCTGGAGATCAAAACGTGCCTTAGGGAGAATATTATATGAACGACCCTGGTTCTCAGGAGGGTGGACGTAGCGAGTAGAGATGCCCCGTGTCAGACTTTGACTTGATTGACCGGGTTAACACTTCTTTTGAGTTATTTGTTTACCTTTATGTTTGCTTTATATTTGCGTTGGAGAGGAGACCCCCAGGTAGACCCACTTCCTGGCTCCTACTAGCTGGCAGGTCCGAAGGCTCGCTTGTGGGGGAGAGGTCCTGGTTCTTAGTTCTGCACTACCCAAGCACGGCTCGGCCCCAGGTAGACCCGCTGCCTGGCTCCTACTAGCTGGCAAGTCCGAAGGCTCGCCTGTGGGGGAGAGGTCCTGGTTCTTGGTTCTGCACTACACCGAGCGCGGCTCGGCCCCAGGTAGACCCGCTGCCTGGCTCCTACTAGCTGGCAGGTCCGAAGGCTCGCCTATGGGGGAGAGGTCCTGGTTCTTGGTTCTGCACTACCCCGAGCTCGGCTCGGCCCCAAGTAGACCCGCTTTCTGGCTCCTACTAGCTGACAGGTCTGTTGGAACCTTAGGTTCTGATTTGGGTTAGGATCTCTATTAGGCTGATTAGTTTGACCCAAAATGTATAGTCTAAGGGTCATAGGGCTTTCCAAGTATTCCTCAGAAAGAATCCCAGAAGAAGTGCAGAAGAATTCCAGAGAAAATCAATTTTAAAGTTCAGAAATTTTAGCTCTCAGAAATAGTCGAACGGAGTTCAACTATTGCAGTCCAGAGATAGTCGAACGGAGTTCAACTATTGCAGTCCAGAGATAGTCGAACGGAGTTCAACTATTGCAGTCCAGAGATAGTCGAACAGAGTTCAACTATTGCAGTCCAGAGATAGTCGAACGGAGTTCAACTATTGCAGTCCAGAGATAGTCGAACGGAGTTCAACTATTGCAGTCCAGAGATAGTCGAACGGAGTTCAACTATTGCAGTCCAGAAATAGTCGAACGGAGTTCAACTATAGTCGAACGGAGTTCAACTATTTCTGTGTTCAGCTCTAAGAGAACAGATAACTCAGATGCAGGTCAACTATAGTCGAACGGAGTTCAACGATAGTCGAACGGAGTTCAACTATAGTCGAACGCAGATTGGAGAAGCTTTTTAGATTAAATTTTGGTGATTTCCTGTGCAGTTATTGGAGACAGCTGGCTAGAGTTATTCAAGGCTTAAGTAAAGGAATTTACAGCTAATATATTTAATGCTAAATATTCTTATGAATATAGCCGTTGGGAGGCTGCATTAAATATGAATCAATTCAGAGGTTTATTGTCAGTTACCTTTCCAAGACAGTCTCCTTTCTTGAAAATGTCTCTGCCACATCAGACAAGAATGAAAATGACTTTCCTCTGCCCAGTGGATACATATATATATTTTATATAGCAAGATAAAAATATATATATAGCAGAGAGGCTCATAAATAACAACAAGAGACAGAGAGAGAAAAAGCTTTCAAGATACAACATATTCAGATTTGTCTACAGAGCTTGCTGGAGATTTTCATCTAGTTGAAGGCCTACACCATGAAGCAAAGCTTCCACTCCTGAACTATTCTACATCTCAGGGGGAGTTTTGACAACATCACTGAATCCACATAGTCTTCTCAGTTGCTTGAGAAAGAGAAGACTTCCATCACTCTCTCATCCCCACCTCTGTAAAGGGTTTTTCAAACTCCCTTCAAAAGTTTGTGTTTGGTTTCTGAGACCTTATCAAAACTCAGTGGTGGCAAGACACCTGATCAAAAAATCTGGTTTGGTTTTTGAGCACCTTATCAAAAGCTCATTGGTGCCCAGGACACCTGATCAACTCATCTTGCAGTGGATTCCTACCAGGGTGGTAGAAGAGTGGATTACCCAGATTTGGGGAACCACTATAAATTTCCTTGTGTCGTCTGGTTTGCTTGCTCTGTTTTCTTCCTTATGTGCTGTGAATTTTATTTTGCATTTTAGTTTCTAAAAATTCTTAAGCATATCAGATCTATCACCTCACTTTCAATTGGTATCAAAGCGAGGTTGGTTAAACATACCACACCTTGGTGGTTGTACAGGCTAACACCTGAATCAAAAGATCCTTGATAGATCTTATTGTTCTTAAGAGTTTTTCATGGCACAAAATGAAGAATGGTCAAGCACTGGACCTCCTAAGTGCAATCTGGACAAGCTTGCACTATGGAAGGCAAGGATTAGGCTTTTTATGAACTCTATTGATGAAGCCATTTATAATTCTATTTTGTCAGTTCCCTTTACACCATCTGCAGCTACAGAAGCTCAAAAACAGCTTAAGATGGCTGATGCACAAGCAATGAACATTCTTGCAGAATCAATGTCTGATGACATTTTTCAAGAGATTGTTGAATGTTCATCTGCAAAGGAAATTTGGGACTCTCTCACAGTAATGGCTGCTGGATCAGCAAAAGAAAGAATATCAAATGCTGATTCCTGGAGTAACTCTAAAGCTTCATCTTGCACAACTGAGGATGAAGAAGAAGCAAGAGCAAGAGAATTTTGTCTAATGGCAATAGATGCATCTTGCAAAAGGTATGATGAAGATAAAGAATCTGAATCAGATGATGATGAAGATCAGGTTATCTCTACCCTTGACTTTTCATCAGAAGAACTTAAAACAGATTTTAAATTATTATGTAAAGATCTGATTCAATCTAAGAAGAAAATAAAACTTCTTAGAGAGAAAGTAAATAAACTTTCTTCTAAAAACATAAAATTCAATGAAGATTTAGAAATTACTTTAAATCATATAGCCTCATTAAAATCAGTTAAAGATTTTCAGAAAATCTGTGTTCAACATAATTCGTCGAACTCAGGTCGACGAACTCTGAATAGAGGTCAACGAAATTGGAATAGAGAAAACAACCTATATTATTCTCTGAACCGAGATCGACGATCTCACTATAAATCGTCGAGCTCAGGTCGACGAAAATATTCTTCGTTGAGCTCAGATTTTCATAGCAAAGATTTTAAATCATTTCATAATCAAAAATTTAAAAATCCTTATACCCAGTGGTTCATCCCTTCTAGGAAACTTCATCCACTTGGCTATAAATATTTCCCTGGATATTACTTTACTTCAAATTATTATTGTGAAAGAAAAATAAGACCCAAGGCAAATCTGGGTCCAGAATTCCTAACATCTCCTTTCAGGAAAATTGTTCAGAAGGCTACAACTATAGGGGGAGATTATCAGAATCTCAGAATGAAAATGAACAAAAGTGCAGCTGTCACTTTATTAGATTCTATGCAGCTGCCCCTTAGTTTCTGTTTGTATTTCTTTTATTTTGAATCCCTTTTTAACAAAGCACCCATGTACATCTGCCATTATATTATAATTCAGGCAGATCTTTTTGCTTTGTATTTTGTTTTTATGTAAATAGTATCCTCACCCAAATAGGGGGAGATTGTTGGAACCTTAGGTTCTGATTTGGGTTAGGATAACTATTAGGCTGATTAGTTTGACCCAAAATGTATAGTCTAAGGGTCATAGGGCTTTCCAAGTATTCCTCAGAAAGAATCCCAGAAGAAGTGCAGAAGAATTCCAGAGAAAATCAATTTTAAAGTTCAGAAATTTTAGCTCTCAGAAATAGTCGAACGGAGTTCAACTATTGCAGTCCAGAGATAGTCGAACGGAGTTCAACTATTGCAGTCCAGAGATAGTCGAACGGAGTTCAACTATTGCAGTCCAGAGATAGTCGAACAGAGTTCAACTATTGCAGTCCAGAGATAGTCGAACGGAGTTCAACTATTGCAGTCCAGAGATAGTCGAACGGAGTTCAACTATTGCAGTCCAGAGATAGTCGAACGGAGTTCAACTATTGCAGTCCAGAAATAGTCGAACGGAGTTCAACTATAGTCGAACGGAGTTCAACTATTTCTGTGTTCAGCTCTAAGAGAATAGATAACTCAGATGCAGGTCAACTATAGTCGAACGGAGTTCAACGATAGTCGAACGGAGTTCAACTATAGTCGAACGCAGATTGGAGAAGCTTTTTAGATTAAATTTTGGTGATTTCCTGTGCAGTTATTGGAGACAGCTAGCTAGAGTTATTCAAGGCTTAAGTAAAGGAATTTACAGCTAATATATTTAATGCTAAATATTCTTATGAATATAGCCGTTGGGAGGCTGCATTAAATATGAATCAATTCAGAGGTTTATTGTCAGTTACCTTTCCAAGACAGTCTCCTTTCTTGAAAATGTCTCTGCCGCATCAGACAAGAATGAAAATGACTTTCCTCAGCCCAGTGGATACATATATATATTTTATATAGCAAGATAAAAATATATATATAGCAGAGAGGCTCATAAATAACAACAAGAGACAGAGAGAGAAAAAGCTTTCAAGAGACAACATATTTAGATTTGTCTACAGAGCTTGCTGGAGATTTTCATCTAGTTGAAGGCCTACACCCTGAAGCAAAGCTTCCACTCCTGAACTATTCTACATCTCAGGGGGAGCTTTGACAACATCACTGAATCCACATAGTCTTCTCAGTTGCTTGAGAAAGAGAAGACTTCCATCACTCTCTCATCCCCACCTCTGTAAAGGGTTTTTCAAACTCCCTTCAAAAGTTTGTGTTTGGTTTCTGAGACCTTATCAAAACTCAGTGGTGGCAAGACACCTGATCAAAAAATCTGGTTTGGTTTTTGAGCACCTTATCAAAAGCTCATTGGTGCCCAGGACACCTGATCAACTCATCCTGCAGTGGATTCCTACCAGGGTGGTAGAAGAGTGGATTACCCAGATTTGGGGAACCACTATAAATTTCCTTGTGTCGTCTGGTTTGCTTGCTCTGTTTTCTTCCTTATGTGCTGTGAATTTTATTTTGCATTTTAGTTTCTAAAAACTCTTAAGCATATTAGATCTATCACCTCACTTTCAAGGTCCGAAGGCTCGCCTGTGGGGGAGAGGTCCTGGTTCTTTATTCTGCACTACCCCAAGCACGACTTGGCCCCAGGTAGACCCGCTGCCTGGCTCCTACTAGCTGGCAGGTCCGAAGGCTCGCCCGTGGGGGAGAGGTCCTGGTTCTTGGTTTTGCACTACCCCGAGCGCAGCTCGGCCCCAGGTAGACCCGCTTCCTGGCTCCTACTAGCTGGCAGGTCTGAAGGCTCGCCTTTGTGGGAGAGGTCCTGGTTCTTGGTTCTGTACTACCCCGAGCACGGCTCGGCCCCAGGTAGACCCGCTGCTTGGCTCCTACTAGCTGGAAGGTCCGAAGGCTCGCCTATGGGGGAGAGGTCCTGGTTCTTGGTTCTGCACTACCCTGAGCGCGGCTCGGCCCCAGGTAGACCCGCTGCCTGGCTCCTACTAGCTGGTAGGTCCGAAGGCTCGCCTGTGGGGGAGAGGTCATGGTTCTTGGTTCTGCACTACCCCGAGCGCGGCTCGGCCCCAGGTAGACCCGCTGCCTGGCTTCTACTAGTTGGCAGGTCCGAAGGCTCGCCTGTGGGGGAGAGGTCCTGGTTCTTCGTTCTGCACTACCCCAAGTGCGGCTCGGCCCCAGGTAGACCCGCTGCCTGGCTCTTACTAGCTGGCAGGTCCGAAGGCTCGCCTATGGGGGAGAGGTCCTAGTTCTTGGTTCTGCACTACACCGAGCGCGGCTCGGCCCCAGGTAGACCCGCTGCCTGGCTCCTACTAGCTGGCAGGTCCGAAGGCTCGCCTGTGGGGGAGAGGTCCTGGTTCTTGGTTCTGCACTACCCCGAGCTCGGCTTGGCCCCAAGTAGACCCGCTGTCTGGCTCCTACTAGCTGGCAGGTCCGAAGGCTTGCCTGTGGGGGAGAGGTCCTGGTTCTTAGTTCTACACTACCCTAAGCGCGGCTCGGCCACAAGTAGACCCGCTGCCTGGCTCCTACTAGCTGGCAGGTCCGAAGGCTCGCCTGTGGGGGAGATGTCCTGGTTCTTGGTTCTGCACTACCCCGAGCACGGCTCGGCCCCAGGTAGACCTGCTGCATGGCTCCTACTAGCTGGCAGGTCCGAAGGCTCTCCTGTGGGGGAGAGGTCATGGTTCTTGGTTCTGTACTACCCCGAGCGTGGTTCGGCCCCAGGTAGACCCGTTGCCTGGCTCCTACTAGCTGGTAGGTCCGAAGGCTCGCCTGTGGGGGAGAGGTCCTGGTTCTTGGTTTTGTACTACCCCGTTCGCGGCTCGGCCCCAGGTAGACCCGCTGCCTGGCTCCTACTAGCTGGCAGGTCCGAAGGCTCGCCTGTGGGGGATAGGTCCTGGTTCTTGGTTATGCACTACCCCGAGCGCGGCTCGGCCCCAGGTAGACCCGTTGCCTGGCTCCTACTAGCTGGTAGGTCCGAAGGCTCGCCTGTGGGGGAGAGGTCCTGGTTCTTGGTTTTGCATTACCCCGAGTGCGGCTTGGCCCCAGGTAGACCCGCTGCCTGGATCCTACTAGCTGGCAGGTCCGAAGGCTCTCCTGTGGGGGATAGGTTTGGTTAGTGGAAACTTAATCGGCACCCCAAACTCGGCTCGGCCCCAGGTAGACCCGCTGCGCAGGATCTCATCTAGCTGGCAGGTCCGAAGGCTCGCCTGCGGGGGATAGGTTAGGATAGTGATGAATTGTAAATATACGTATTTTTATGCACATTAATTTAGTCATTTTTGTCATTTTTACTTATTTTTGTTCAATAAAATGCTCCTATTCTTGTAAATTTTCTTCTAACTTGTTTTATTTGATTTTGCAGGAAAATTCCAAAATCTGCCGAAATTTGGGAAGTACACGCCCGTGACACATTGGTCACGCCCGTGACCGGGCCGCGACTGTGCATTTCCCGTGAAATCGGAAAATTTCTGAAGTAAAGGCTTGACACGCCTAGCGACACGCCCGTGTCACCCGACACGGGGCGTGACCCAAGCCCGTGTCCTCTCCTCTCGACGAATTCATCTCGACGATCGTCGAGTGTCGACACCAACAGTCACGCCCGTAACCGAGGGCGTGACTCAATTTCCGCTCGACGATTTCGACTCGACACTTTCCACTCGACATTCGTCGAGTGTCGACACCTACTGACACGCCCAGCGTCACGCCCGTGACCTGGGGCGTGACCTTTCCAGCTGGCCCGACAGGATGCTGCCAAGGACATTTGACGCAACCCGCGCCCGGTTCTACCTCCCCGACACGCCCAGAGTGACGCCCGTGACCTGGGGCGTGACTGCTGCGAACTCAGCCCGAAGTCAACTTTGCTGTCCAATCGCCAGCCGCCTTCATGAATAGTACTGTCACGCCCCCCCTACACGCCCATGACCGAGGGCGTGTACTTAGAAATTTTTTTCCTATAAATAGCCCAGTTCTGTAAGGTCCAAGGGTTCAGATTTTTGGGCCAATTTAGTGTCTTTTTGTGGGCTGCATCCGTGATTTCTAAGGCTATGTAAGGAGATTTCTCCCTTTTTTATTTCAATTCTTGTTTTGCTTTAGCTTTAGCCCTTTGTAATAGCTTGTAATAGTTTCATTTTAATCAATAAAATGTTAAATTTTCTCTTCATATATGGCTTTGGAATGAACACTTGTGCCCACTTTCCTTCTCCTTTTTATTCTTAGTTTCATCTTTGTTCTTCATTTATGAAAAGTGTGTGTGTGTGTATGAGTGTAACATGCTTACTTTACATGTTTTTTTTACTTGTTTTCATGCTTAGGGATGATAGGTTTTCCTCTTTACATGCCTTTAATTTTTCTCAAGTTAGGTTTTGTTTGAAACTCATGAAATGATGAATTAGGTTTTTCTTTTTTTTCTTGTCTTCTTTTAATTTCTTCAACATCTTCACTCTTATGAATGTGTAAAAGAGTTACTAAAGTTTCTTTTGTTTTTTTTTACTTAGCTTTATTTTAGGATGAAAACCTTTTTTCTTCTTTCTCTTTTATTTCAACTTTTTTAGCTCTTTTATGAAATCCTAGGAATGAAAATGTTGAAATTTTAATTTTCCAAAAACTTTGGTTTTTAATTTGTTTTGAAAAACTTTTGTCTTCTAAAATTGTAATTTCTTCTTTTTATTTGTTTTTGGCAAAACCTATGCTTGAAAAAGTTAAAATTTTAATTTTTAGGTAACTTTCATTTTGCTTTTTATTTGTGTGTGTGAGTGTATGAGCCTAAATTTCCTTTTGTTCTTCTTAATCTTCATGAAGTGTGTGTGAGTGTAGGTGTATAACTTTTATGCTTTGATTCAAATTGTGTAGAGTGTGTGAGTGTAGGTGTTAAATTTTAATGCTTTCTTTTAATTGCTTTCCTTTAATGCTTTGTTCAAATTATGTAGAGTGTGTGAGTGTAGGTGTTAGCTTTATTGCTTTCTTGAATTCTCTTATGGAGTGTGTGTGTCTGTGTGTATTTATTTCCGCCTACTCATTAAGAGTTAAATGGCGCATCGCTTTCATTTCAGTCCTACTCATTTGAGTGGGACTCGTTATTTTCTTTCTTTATTTTTCCGCCTACTCACTTGAGTCAAATGGCCGGACCTTATTTCAGTCCTACTCGTTTGAGTAGGACTTGCAATTTTTCTTTCTTTATTTTTCCGCCTACTCACTTGAGTTAAATGGCCGGACTTTATAGCCCTGTAATCGCATTTATTTTCTCCTACTCATTTGAGTAGGACTCGCTTTCATTTCAGTCCTACTCGTTTGAGTAGGACTTGCAATTTTCAGCTTTTATTTACCGCCCCCACTCGTTTGAGTGGGACTCGCAAATTATGAATATGCAAATTTCTTTTATGTGTAACTTAGTTTCTTTTTAATTTATAATTTGGAGTGTGCGTGAGTTCTTATTTTAGCTAGTTTTTTCAGTTTTCTAAATGTTGTTATTTTTCTTGTGTCCCCTTCTTATAATCGTTTAGTGTTTAATTTCGAACTCGCGCCTCACTAAATTATAAGCCGTCCCCATACCGATGTGTGGCTAATCGCTATTAGCCTCGGCATCGAAGAGCATTGGGACATTTAAAATGATTTATAATAATTGAAGCTCTTTATTTTCATTTTAATTTAAGCACTTAGGGTTTACCCCGGGTTTACGACGCGTAGGACCACATATCGATGTGTGGGCCCTATTTCCGTAGTCCATATGCTAGCTAGCCGAGAGGCCGTGCATATGGACCGATCACCCCTGGGTAAATAGAGTTGCGTGCATACCCTCGAGAGAGGACAAGCGTAATTCTACCGGATTGGGTTCCCCACCCAATAGCGGGGTTCTTAGCGTAAAGCGGGCGTTAAGAGGAATCCTTCGTCGGACTAACGTTCGGTCGAATAGTCTTAACGTTTAGGTGAGCGATATCCCTATAGCTAGGTGAGCTCACATTTGTGGAACCTCCACGGCCAAGTTGCCTTATTATTAATTTGAAAACTAAGTCTTTTTATTATTAAAAATTGTTTTAGTCTTAATCCGATTCGATGCCGAGCGTTAACCCTTCATCGAATATTTTCTAAATCGTTTTTTCGTTCCTTTGCTTTTCCGTCTTTTATTAAGTAAAAAAATCCACCTTACTTTCAGTAAAATAATAGTCCTCCCGGAGGAGTAAGAATAGTCAACACGACCCCGAGAACAATACGACCTCGGTATTCCCCCGAATATCGAGTACTACTTGCGATAGGTGCACTTGCCTACCCGAGCGAGCCCGCGGCGATCGACTCACCGAACCAACCACAGTAAGAGTCTGTTCGCGGGACCATCAAGTTTTTGGCGCCGTTGCCGGGGAGTCTCTTTTCGAGTTGCTATTTCGAATTCCGGAGTCTATTAATTTTACTTATTTTCTATAAAACAAAAAAAAACTAAAAACTTTATTTTAAAAACAAAAAAAAAAAGAGTTTATCTTTGTTTTATTTTTGTTTGGGTGTATGACCCGAGGACAACCCTCAGAGTCTGAAGATTTTGACTTCGACCCTGAGATCGAACGCTCACTTGCGCGTATTCGATCTCAACGCCGAAATCCTTCTTTAGATCCCGAGGAATCTATCGGAGAACCCACTGTTGTAGTTATGGCCGCGCCTAACCTTCCCCCGGCGGCCGAGCGTACTATGTCTTATTACGCCCGGCCTAACCTGGATGATTCTGGGTCGAGTATTGTTCGCCCTGCGGTGGCCAATAATAATTTTGAAATTAAGTCAAGTGTCATTCAAATGGTCCAAAACGCCGTGCAGTTCGATGGACTGCCGGATGAGGACCCGAATGTCCACTTGTCCAATTTCTTGGAGATATGCGACACCTTCAAGATCAATGGCGTCACTGATGACGCCATTCGTTTGCGCTTATTTCCTTTTTCCCTTAAGTCCAAAGCCAAGGCGTGGTTGAATGCCCTCCCGCGAGGATGTATCACCACGTGGGCTGAGTTGACGGAATGGTTCCTAACGAAGTACTTTCCGCCCGCCAAAACTGCAAAGTTGCGGGCGGACATTTCTTCGTTTGTGCAGAACGATCCTGAGTCTCTATACGAGACTTGGGAACGGTTTAAGGAATTCCTCCGCCGTTGCCCGCACCACGCGCTGCCAACGTGGTTGCAAGTTCAAATTTTTTATAATGGGCTGAATTTTCAGACGCGTCAAATGATTGACGCGGCTGCCGGGGGTACGCTTAACAACAAAACCCCCGAGGCCGCCCAGGCTTTATTCGAAGAGATGGCTATGAACGCCTATCAATGGAACGTCCCGCGGGGACGGCCAAAGCCGGCGGCTGGTCTTTTTGAAGTGGATGCCACTGCTCTCTTGACCCTTCAAGTTGAAAGGTTAACAAAGCAGGTGGCGGAGATGTCTGCTGCCTCCTCCACTCCGCCTTGTTTTATTCCCCCTAACGTCTGCGTAGCTGAAGAGTTCGTGGACTTCATGGGAAATTCGGGTCGTCCTCCCTTCAACCCCAATAACAACCCTTATAGTAATAACTATAATCCGGGTTGGAGGAATCACCCCAACTTCTCGTGGAGCAACCCGAATAATGCTCAGCGTCCCCCTATTTCTTTTGCGCCCGGATTTCTTCCTCCTCCTCCTCTTCCGAAACCCTCCCCGATGGAGGAAAATTTTTCGAAGTATATTGCGTCCAACGAGTCAAATATCCGGAACATCACCGGATCGCTAAAAACACTCGAACAACAGGTTGGACAGCTGGCGAGGATGATGTCCGAGCGCGCGCTCGGGGCACTGCCGGGAAACACGGAGCCCAATCCGCGGGAGAATGCCAACGCTATAACCCTCCGTAGCGGAAAGGAGGTGGTCGATCCAAAACGGACCGACCCTCAGGTACATATTTCACCTCCGACCCCTCTTCCCCTTTCTTCGCTTACGCCGCCTTTACCTATTATAAAAGAAAAAATTATTTTAAACAAGGCTCTTCCGTATCCGCATAAGTTAGAAAACGAGCGTAAGGACGCGCAATATGAAAAATTTATTTTATTACTAAAACAAATTCACATTAATGTTCCTTTTTGCGAGGCTATCTCGCAAATGCCCAAATATGCGAAATTTTTAAAAGAACTACTTTCTAATAAACGTAAATTAGAGGATATTTCGCATGTATCTCTCAACGCTGTCTGCTCGGCGGCCCTTACTAATAAATTGCCCACAAAACAAAACGACCCGGGACGGTTTTCCATCCCGTGCCTTTTTGGCGATATATTAGTAAAGTACGCCTTAGCTGATTTAGGGGCTAGCATTAATCTGATGCCGTTCTCGCTCTTTTCGCGTTTAGGTTTGGGTACTCCTAGTCCTACGAATATGCGCATCCAATTAGCGGATCGCTCGGTTAAGTTCCCTATCGGGGTAGTGGAGGACGTCCTTGTCCGAGTCGACAAGTTTACCTTCCCGGTAGACTTCGTCATCTTAGATATCGAGGAGGACGCCGAGGTACCAATAATACTCGGTCGCCCTTTTCTCGCCACCTCCCGCGCACTAATAGATGTTAGTAATGGTAGCCTTCTCCTCCGAGTAGGCGATGACCAAGTTACTTTCTCTATTAATCCCTCGATGGACAATTTGTCATCAAGCGACGATTTCTGCTATTCTTTAGATACCTTTTTTGGAGATCGTTCTTCTCCCGTTTTCGAGTCCGTATTTTTAAACGACGATGTTTATGCGCTCGAAAATTTTAACTGCGATGAGGATACGTCTATAGACTTGCCTTTCGAACCAATTGGTAAGAAAGACATAGGAATTAAAACCTCCCTAGAAGAACCGCCCATCCTAGACCTCAAACCCTTACCCGCATCACTCAAATACGCATTTTTGGGAAAAGGTGATACGCTTCCCGTTATCATCTCTTCGGACTTGAGTGATTCGGAGACTTCCGATTTATTGGAAGTTTTATTTAAACATCGCCACGCAATTGCGTGGCAAATCTCTGACTTAAAGGGGATTAGCCCCTCCTTTTGCACCCATAAGATTTTCCTTAACGATAATTGCCACAAAACGATTCAGCCGCAGCGTCGTCTTAACCCAAACATGAAAGACGTCGTTAAAGCCGAAATCATTAAGTTATTAGATGCGGGAATTATCTACCCTATTTCGGACAGTGCATGGGTTAGTCCCGTGCATGTCGTACCCAAGAAGGGCGGTCTTACCGTAGTGGCGAATGAGCATAACGAGCTTGTCCCAACTCGTACTGTTACGGGTTGGCGAGTGTGCATCGACTATAGGAAACTTAATGACGCCACCCGCAAGGACCATTTTCCTCTGCCATTTCTAGACCAGATTTTAGAGCGTTTATCCGGTCATCCGTATTATTGTTTTCTTGATGGTTTATCGGGGTTTTTCCAAATCCCCATTTCCCCCGATGATCAAGAGAAAACAACTTTTACTTGCCCATTTGGCACCTTCGCATATCGAAGAATGCCATTTGGACTCTGCAACGCGCCAGCTACATTCCAAAGATGTATGCTAGCGATCTTTGGCGAGCTAGTAGAAGACATTATGGAAGTCTTTATGGATGACTTTTCTGTTTTCGGACGCTCTTTTCCCGATTGCCTTCAAAATTTAGATCGTGTCCTTCAACGGTGCGAGGACACAAGCCTTGTTTTAAATTGGGAAAAATGCAACTTTATGGTTCGAGGAGGTTTGGTCCTCGGCCATATGATTTCGTCTAAGGGGATAGAGGTGGATAAGGCCAAGATAGAAATTATAGAAAAACTTCCGCATCCAACAAACGTAAAATCTATTAGGAGTTTCTTAGGCCATGCGGGCTTTTATCGACGCTTCATTCAAGACTTTTCAAAAATAACAAAGCCGCTAACCCACCTCTTGGAAAAGGAATCACGTTTCATCTTTAGTAGCGAATGCGAGTCCGCCTTTAATTTAATAAAACAAAAGCTTATCTCTTCACCAATTTTAGTGGCCCCTAATTGGTCCCTTCCGTTCGAAATAATGTGCGACGCTAGTGATATTGCCCTAGGTGCCGTTCTTGGCCAACGCGTAGAAAAACATTTTCATCCTATTTATTACGCTAGCAAGACGCTCACTTCCGCACAAGTAAATTACACGACAACGAAAAAGGAACTCTTAGCCGTCGTTTTCGCTTTCGATAAGTTTCGCTCGTATATAACGCTATCTAAAGTTATCATTTTTACCGATCACTCCGCGCTTAAATATTTATTAGCTAAAAATGATGCGAAGCCCCGCCTTCTTCGATGGATTCTCCTCCTACAAGAGTTTGATTTGGAGATCCGAGATAAGCGGGGAGCGGAAAATCTAGCGGCAGACCACCTCTCCCGTTTAGAAAATCCGGGTGCGGAAGCGCTCGTCGAATCTGAAATAAATGACAGATTCCCCGAGGAACGCCTTCTTGCCATTAATAAATCTTCGTCATCTTCGCCTTGGTTCGCAGATTTTGCAAATTTTTTAGTAGCGCGGGTCCTTCCAAAAGAGTTTTCCAGTCATCAAAAGAAGAAATTCTTTTCTGACTTGAAAAATTTCTTTTGGGAGGACCCATTTCTTTTTCGTATCTGCGCGGACCAAGCGGTCCGAAGATGCGTTGCGGGTGTGGAGTGCTTACAAATTCTTAAGCACTGCCACGAGGGTCCAGCCGGTGGGCATTATCAAGCCAACCGGACCGCTCGGAAGGCGCTAGAGGCGGGCTACTTTTGGCCCACTCTCTTCAAAGACGCGCATAATTTTGTGCGCGCATGCGATAGCTGTCAGCGGTCGGGTAACATCTCTCGTCGCGACGAGATGCCCCAAAACATGTTTTTAGAGTGCGAAGTCTTCGATTTGTGGGGCATAGATTTTGTTGGCCCCCTACCTCCGTCTTTCAAAAATATGTATATTTTAGTGGCGGTCGACTACGTATCAAGGTGGGCGGAAGCGCAAGCTCTCCCCACCAACGATGCGCGAGTCGTCGTTACATTTCTTAAAAAAATATTTTCTCGCTTCGGCACGCCTCGCGCAATTGTTAGTGATAGGGGAATGCATTTCTGTAATGCTCTTATGGCTAAGACGTTAGCTAAATACGGAGTCACGCACAAGCTTGCCACCCCCTACCACCCGCAAACAAGTGGCCAAGTCGAGGTAGTAAATCGAGAGATTAAGCGAATTTTAGAAAAAACCGTTTCGCTAAATAGGAAAGATTGGTCCGTTAAACTCGACGATGCGTTGTGGGCGTATCGGACGGCATACAAAACCGCTATTGGATGTACGCCGTTCCGGTTAGTCTACGGCAAAGCGTGCCATTTACCCGTAGAATTAGAACATCGCGCACTTTGGGCTTTAAAACTCTTAAACCTTGACTCCAACTTAGCCGCTCAGAATAGAAAACTGCAACTAAACGAGCTCGATGAATGGCGTGCGAACGCTTACGAGAGCAATAAATTCTATAAGGAGCGCTCTAAGTTATATCACGATCGAAAAATCAAGTCCCAAAAATTATTTTCTCCGGGCGATCTTGTCCTTCTTTACAATTCACGTCTTAGGCTTTTTCCAGGTAAATTAAAATCTAGATGGTCCGGTCCCTTCCTAGTTGAAGAAGTTTTTCCTTATGGAACCGTACTCGTCTCCCACCCGGACAAAGGCTCTTTTAAAGTAAACGGTCATCGGTTAAAGTCTTATATAGCAGGCGACCCAGTGATCGGTTTTAGCGAAACCATAACTTTCCTCCACCTAATAAACCCGCCAAAATAGTCAAGCTACACGACTATAAACAAAGCGCTCCTGGGAGGCACCCCTCGCTTATCTTTTTCGCTCTTTCCTTATTACCTTTGCTGTTTTTTTCTAATAAACGCAGGGTTTCTGATCGGCCTTCCCCACCGCGTTTCAGGGAAGCTTCTACCCCCTTCCCTTTCTTTTCTTTGTACATATTGTCTTTCCTTTCTGTTCTGCATACTTACGATACAACATTGGGGACAATGTTGGACTTAAGTATGAGGGTATTTTCGTGCTTTACTTTCTGCACTTCAATTTTTCTGCTTCTCAAAAACGAAAAATACAAAAAAATACATATAACAACAAAACAAAAACAAAAAAATTTAAAAAACATCTTAAAATGAAACAAAAAAATTTTAAATGAAAAAACTAAAAAAAATTTTAATGAAAAAACAAAAATCCAAATTTTTTTTTTGTTTTGTTCTCTTTCTCTTTTCCAAAAACTCAAAAAAACAAAACAAAAATTTTTTTTATTTAGTTTCACTTTGTATATATTTTTTTGTCTCTCTCCCCCTTCCTCATTCTTGTACAAACCTTTTTCTTTTTCTCCCTTATTTTTGTACATATTATGAAAATTCTCTTAAAAAATATATAAAAAAAAGATAATAGTTCAAAAATCCAAATTTTCAAAAAAAAAATTGTGAAAAACAAAAATACAAAAAAAAAAGATAATAAATGAAAAACACAAAAAAAATGATAATAAAAACTATAAAAATCAAACAAAAAAATGTTTTGCAACAAATAAATTAAATATTCCATACTTAACTTTTCTGCTATCCAAAAATTCTGTTCTGAGTTTATTTATATGTGAATACTATTAATTCTCTGTTTGCTACCCGTTTGTTAATTATTGATTGAAACATTTAAATAGCCGGGGTTAAGTTTTAAAGAATTCTTTATGCTTTGTTAAAACTAGCGAAGTCGTTTTAGGCACTACTTCTAATTTTTCATTAATAGGAGCACGTATATTATGTTAGGAAATAACGACTATAGAATTCAATTATACTTACTTTTAGCTTTCTGAAAAAAATTGGGACGTACAAATTATTAAGGTTGCTCTCAAAAATTTTTAGGATTACAATCTAGTTTTCCTTTCTCCCCTTACTTTTCATGACCTACTTGGCATGAAAAATTTTATCCTTAAAAGATCTTATGTCAATGGGAACAAGATTTCGTTCCGTAAACATAGGACACCCAATAATTTTAAAAGATTATATAGGGAGTAAGAGGATAAAATTCATTACTCCTACAAATATACATTGGGTTAATTTTTCTTATGAAGTTGAAAAACAAAAATCATATTAGGAAAATAAGATTTCGTTTTCCTAATAATCCAAAAGAAAAAAAAACATGGAGGTTCGAGAAAAAATTACCTCACCTCAAATATCAAAACCCTCTTCATAAACCCACTACCCCCTTAGCCAATTACACGATTCTAGAATTAATTCAAAAATCTTTTTGAGAGCATAATTAGTAAATTGTATTATTTCCGGTAGCACTCGTATAAGCTAGAGTTCTTATAATTCCAAACTATTTTCGTTAATCTAACCATTACAAATGTTGCCTTCTATTTGATTACATCAAGAAGTCTTTTGGCCAAAACTTTTGCGCTATTTAAATCATCTACATAATTTTAGGACTTAACTCTTACACCCCGTATATTTATTTCGATCTCTCTTATAATTGATTAAGCGATAGCCAAAACTTAGAGTTTTTTTTATTCCTTATAGATTCACCTCAAACTTTTGCTCTGGAATAGCAAAAGCCTAAGTATGGGGGTATTTGATGAATTGTAAATATACGTATTTTTATGCACATTAATTTAGTCATTTTTGTCGTTTTTACTTATTTTTGTTCAATAAAATGCTCCTATTCTTGTAAATTTTCTTCTAACTTGTTTTATTTGATTTTGCAGGAAAATTCCAAAATCTGCCGAAATTTGGGAAGTACACGCCCGTGACACATTGGTCACGCCCGTGACCGGGCCGCGACTGTGCATTTCCCGTGAAATCGGAAAATTTCTGAAGTAAAGGCTTGACACGCCTAGCGACACGCCCGTGTCACCCGACACGGGGCGTGACCCAAGCCCGTGTCCTCTCCTCTCGACGAATTCATCTCGACGATCGTCGAGTGTCGACACCAACAGTCACGCCCAGTGTCACGCCCGTGACCGAGGGCGTGACTCAATTTCCGCTCGACGATTTCGACTCGACACTTTCCACTCGACATTCGTCGAGTGTCGACACCTACTGACACGCCCAGCGTCACGCCCGTGACCTGGGGCGTGACCTTTCCAGCTGGCCCGACAGGATGCTGCCGAGGACATTTGACGCAACCCGCGCCCGGTTCTACCTCCCCGACACGCCCAGAGTCACGCCCGTGACCTGGGGCGTGACTGCTGCGAACTCAGCCCGAAGTCAACTTTGCTGTCCAATCGCCAGCCGCCTTCATGAATAGTACTGTCACGCCCCCCCTACACGCCCGTGACCGAGGGCGTGTACTTAGAAATTTTTTTCCTATAAATAGCCCAGTTCTGTAAGGTCCAAGGGTTCAGATTTTTGGGCCAATTTAGTGTCTTTTTGTGGGCTGCATCCGTGATTTCTAAGGCTATGTAAGGAGATTTCTCCCTTTTTTATTTCAATTCTTGTTTTGCTTTAGCTTTAGCCCTTTGTAATAGCTTGTAATAGTTTCATTTTAATCAATAAAATGTTAAATTTTCTCTTCATATATGGCTTTGGAATGAACACTTGTGCCCACTTTCCTTCTCCTTTTTATTCTTAGTTTCATCTTTGTTCTTCATTTATGAAAAGTGTGTGTGTGTGTGTATGAGTGTAACATGCTTACTTTACATGTTTTTTTTACTTGTTTTCATGCTTAGGGATGATAGGTTTTCCTCTTTACATGCCTTTAATTTTTCTCAAGTTAGGTTTTGTTTGAAACTCATGAAATGATGAATTAGGTTTTTCTTTTTTTTCTTGTCTTCTTTTAATTTCTTCAACATCTTCACTCTTATGAATGTGTAAAAGAGTTACTAAAGTTTCTTTTGTTTTTTTACTTAGCTTTATTTTAGGATGAAAACCTTTTTCTTCTTTCTCTTTTATTTCAACTTTTTTAGCTCTTTTATGAAATCCTAGGAATGAAAATGTTGAAATTTTAATTTTCCAAAAACTTTGGTTTTTAATTTGTTTTGAAAAACTTTTGTCTTCTAAAATTGTAATTTCTTCTTTTTATTTGTTTTTGGCAAAACCTATGCTTGAAAAAGTTAAAATTTTAATTTTTAGGTAACTTTCATTTTGCTTTTTATTTGTGTGTGTGAGTGTATGAGCCTAAATTTCCTTTTGTTCTTCTTAATCTTCATGAAGTGTGTGTGAGTGTAGGTGTATAACTTTTATGCTTTGATTCAAATTGTGTAGAGTGTGTGAGTGTAGGTGTTAAATTTTAATGCTTTCTTTTAATTGCTTTCCTTTAATGCTTTGTTCAAATTATGTAGAGTGTGTGAGTGTAGGTGTTAGCTTTATTGCTTTCTTGAATTCTCTTATGGAGTGTGTGTGTCTGTGTGTATTTATTTCCGCCTACTCATTAAGAGTTAAATGGCGCATCGCTTTCATTTCAGTCCTACTCATTTGAGTGGGACTCGTTATTTTCTTTCTTTATTTTTCCGCCTACTCACTTGAGTCAAATGGCCGGACCTTATTTCAGTCCTACTCGTTTGAGTAGGACTTGCAATTTTTCTTTCTTTATTTTTCCGCCTACTCACTTGAGTTAAATGCCGGACTTTATAGCCCTGTAATCGCATTTATTTTCTCCTACTCATTTGAGTAGGACTCGCTTTCATTTCAGTCCTACTCGTTTGAGTAGGACTTGCAATTTTCAGCTTTTATTTACCGCCCCCACTCGTTTGAGTGGGACTCGCAAATTATGAATATGCAAATTTCTTTTATGTGTAACTTAGTTTCTTTTTAATTTATAATTTGGAGTGTGCGTGAGTTCTTATTTTAGCTAGTTTTTTCAGTTTTCTAAATGTTGTTATTTTTCTTGTGTCCCCTTCTTATAATCGTTTAGTGTTTAATTTCGAACTCGCGCCTCACTAAATTATAAGCCGTCCCCATACCGATGTGTGGCTAATCGCTATTAGCCTCGGCATCGAAGAGCATTGGGACATTTAAAATGATTTATAATAATTGAAGCTCTTTATTTTCATTTTAATTTAAGCACTTAGGGTTTACCCCGGGTTTACGACGCGTAGGACCACATATCGATGTGTGGGCCCTATTTCCGTAGTCCATATGCTAGCTAGCCGAGAGGCCGTGCATATGGACCGATCACCCCTGGGTAAATAGAGTTGCGTGCATACCCTCGAGAGAGGACAAGCGTAATTCTACCGGATTGGGTTCCCCACCCAATAGCGGGGTTCTTAGCGTAAAGCGGGCGTTAAGAGGAATCCTTCGTCGGACTAACGTTCGGTCGAATAGTCTTAACGTTTAGGTGAGCGATATCCCTATAGCTAGGTGAGCTCACATTTGTGGAACCTCCACGGCCAAGTTGCCTTATTATTAATTTGAAAACTAAGTCTTTTTATTATTAAAAATTGTTTTAGTCTTAATCTGATTCGATGCCGAGCGTTAACCCTTCATCGAATATTTTCTAAATCGTTTTTTCGCTCCTTTGCTTTTCCGTCTTTTATTAAGTAAAAAAATCCACCTTACTTTCAGTAAAATAATAGTCCTCCCGGAGGAGTAAGAATAGTCAACACGACCCCGAGAACAATACGACCTCGGTATTCCCCCGAATATCGAGTACTACTTGCGATAGGTGCACTTGCCTACCCGAGCGAGCCCGCGGCGATCGACTCACCGAACCAACCACAGTAAGAGTCTGTTCGCGGGACCATCAGATATGTTATGTTTGGTTTGAGGAAACTTCATCGGCACCCCGAGCTTGGCTCGGCCCCAGGTAGACCCGCTGCGCAGGCTCTCATCTAGCTGGCAGGTCCGAAGGCTTGCCTGCGGGGGATAGGTTAGGATAGGTTAGGTTTGGTTTGCGGAAACTTCATCGGCACCCCGAGCTCGGCTCGGCCCCAGGTAGACCCGCTGCGCAGGCTCTCATCTAGCTGGCAGGTCCGAAGGCTCGCCTGCGGGGGAGAGGTCCTGGTTCTTAGTTTTGGAATAGATGTATGTTTGTAACAGATGAAGGTTTTTTATATATTGAAATATAAATATATATACTAGTCAACGAACATGACTCGACAAAAGGTAATTCTCGATATAATACGATATACGACTCAGACTACATGACGACAACAGATAGCTATCATAAAATGTATTAGTTAAGCAATTCTGCCAGCTAATGATTTTAAGTGTCTCATCATATGCGGACAATCTTCAAAAACCTACTGATTATAGCTACATCTGATGTTTTTTTCCCTGCTGCTTAAGGGTTCTTATAAGCTCGTGTATCTAGATTATGGAATAATATTTTAAACATTTCATTTTCCAGATTCTCAGCATTGTTAGATTCACCTATTATTATCTTTGATAAAGCTGTTGCATATTCCTCATCATCATCATCTAGTGTTTCAACATCCATATTGAACATATCAGTGAATTCATCTAAGGGATTAGCAAAGGTTGTAGTGATGGGAACTATAGGAGTAACTATTGGTCGTGTTAATAAGTCATTATATGATTGATCTCTACCTATCCATGCTGATCGAGCGGGTATGCTAAGATTTATCGGTCCTTCTATACTTTTACCTGCTCCTGCGTTTAAATCCTCATTCTATGCTAGTTTCTCATCAAATTTTCTACTTGTTATATCACCGTTACAGAAAGAGATTCAAAAAACAAAAATAATTGTGTTTATAAAACGTACGCCCATCTGAAGTAATAGCCTCCTACATTTCAAAACATGTACTGTCATTGCTTTCCAAGTCAATTGCTAATTTGGTTTGATTTTTGATAAATAGGTTGGATTTTACAGCATATTCAAGATAGTGAGTTGTTTCTGATTTAAGCCCTGGTGTGGAGCTCCCTTTATCTCCAAGTGAGCTTTTCTCTAAAATGTTTTCTTTGAGTCGTCTCCCACTCGCCGGATACTTAGGTTGGACATTTCTTTCTGAGCATGTGCCAACCTCGAAAAGAGCGGGGATTGTGTACAACCCCGTATCCGGTCGAGCGGGATCCTCCCCAAACAGCGCGCTCGGGACATACTATGAGCGATATTTTGGTGTAGCCTCGTTCGAGCTCATGCGGGGTCCTCGTGCGTGTGTGCAGAGGTTTTATTTGTATAGGCTTTAAACATATATATATATATATATTTATATATATTTAATATTATAATACATATATATTATATTACATATATATATATATATATATATATATATATATATATATATATATATATATATATATATATATATGCAGAAGTTATGAAGAAAGAAGGAGGAGGGGGATGGATGGGCGGTACAGAAGAAAAAGCAAGGGAAATAAAATAACCAAACCTATCCGGATAGAGGGAAGGATGGACAGGACAAAAGAGGAAAAAGAAAAATAAAATAAAAAAAGGAGAGAGGAGCAGGTAGGCAGCGGGGGTTAAAGGGGAACAACACAGAAAAGGAGAAAGAAAAAAAAGGGGCATCGGGTTATCTGACTCCCCGGCTAGGGTTCGGCCTGGAAAAACAGCGGCAACACCCGCACCCCTCTCTCATTTTCGACCTGGAGCAACAACAGCAACACCCGTCTCTCTCTCTCTCTCGGCCTGGAGCAGCACCGCCCTCCCCCTCCCTCGTCGCCGCTACCTGGAGCAAGACCAGCTTTGGAGCTCCTCTTCCTGCCGTGGCCGCCCAGATGCAAAGCTCGGCCTGGAGCTAAAGCACGGCCTTGAGCAGGGCTCGGCCGCCCGGAGGGAATGTAACGCCCCAGATTTTTTTTTCGTTGAATGATTGCATATGCTTGATGGGCGTTTCGTTGGCTCTGACCGTTGTTTGAGCATTGTTTTCACGCGGGCTTTCGAGTGGCTATTTTGGTAGCCTAGTTGCACGGTTCTCCAGCAAGCTGGAGTGTATTTTTGGGGACTCGGTGAGGTCTCTTAGGGAATGCATGCACTTTCTCGAGCCTGAGTCGTCTTGCTCAAAACGGGTTGATTGTATGGAATTTTGTATGGAAGATGTGGAGTTAGTAGATGAAAGCATGTTTCCTGGTTTTGACAACAAAAAAGGGTAAAAAGTCCTTAAGGAAGAAATGGTCTAGGATGGGAAAGGAACACTTTTCACAATAGTGAAAACTGGTCAAATTTTTGAGGACACGGCCTGTGACACAGGCGTGTCACAGTGCGTGTCAGTGGTTCTCGAACTCAGCTCGACGTTTTGAGCTAGGGCGTGTTTGCAGGACACGGGTGTGTCCAAGTGCGCACGGCCGGGAACACGGGCGTGTGCCAGGGCCGTGTGAGTCTCGGGTACTTTTATGGGTGTGCAGCCTGATGCACACGGCCTCAGACACGGGCGTGTCTGAGGGTGTGTCAGTGGACACGGCCGAGACACGGGCATGTCACACGACCGTGTTTTGGCTGGATTGAGTCGGTTGACTGCCGCTTAAGGGTACACGGCCTGTGACACGGGCATGTCACAGGGCGTGTCAGGGCCAAAAATCACCTTTTTCAATTTTTTTGTGCCGTTCGTTTCTCTGATTCTGGATCAAACGGCCCAGCTCTATCCTTGAAGATATAAGACCGAGAAAGAGCTTCTTCCTCCTCACTTATCCCTTTCTTCACCTTCTTCTTCATTCTCAAAGAGAAAGCAAGGGAGAAAAGCTAAGGCAAGGGAAGGAAATAGAGGAGCAGCCGTCGCGGTGTCGTCTCGGTTCAGGCAAGCGGTGTTCTTCACCCTTGCCAATCTTGTTTTCTTGTTGTTTGATTGTGCAAGTTTAGCTAGCTTTCCCCTTTCAATTTTACTAGTTTGTTCTTCTTGTTTTGCACCTCACTTTTGTCTAAATATGTTAGCCTTGTTACTCTTACTTTTGTTTAGTACTCACAAGCATGAATCCTCTTGTTCCTTCAAGTATTATATGCTTACCGCCTAATTATCTAATTTCCCTATGCTCAATTCTTTCTTATGCTAATTTGATTCATGTAGCTTTACTTTTCTTATTCATGTACTTTTTGCTTGTTCATGTGATTCCTTCTTGTTCATGTCATAGTCATGTTATGATAAGCTTGTTGGTTTGGTCAGCGTTGTTCTTTGTGGAGTTCGCTTATGGTGAAGTAGATACCCAAACTCTATCAAGTTTGATATAACTTGAGTGATTTGTGGTCTTGTTTGGGAACGATGTAGTGAGTGTGTTGAGGTTGGATTATGAAGAGTTTTGAGCTCGCGTCATGCGTTTGGTGTGTGGTGTCATTTGCTGGCTTTGTGAGGGGCGGTGTGGTAATGCCTTGGTGTCCACCGTTTATTGCCCCAGAGGGGGTTGTGCTTTGTGGTGCGTTGCACTTGTTTTGGCCCGATCTGGCCCGGTGTGTTGCACTTCTAGGCTATCACCGTTGGGACCTTGAGTACTGATGACTTACCACTACCACAAGTGCACGTGTTTGACGTGTGAGATTATACGGTTATGGTGTTGGCACATGTCGTCGTGTTGCTACTGCAGGTTTGGGCAGGGCATGCGGGTTGTTATACGCACTTGGTGTGTTTTACTCGTTGGGTTGGCAGTGTTTGACACTTGTTTTCCACCCTGTTCTTTCCACTCATTTTATATGAAAATTGCTATGGGGTCGATAAGCCCCTTCGTAATATTTTATGAACTTAATGCTCTATGTTGTAGCCTTGATGATTGCTGAGGTGTTCTTTCTTGAATGCCTCAGGTGCAGGTTGTAGCCTGTTGAGCGGCTAGAGTTTAGTGAACTTTACTTGGAGCTTGTCGAGCTTGTTGGGCGAAGTTGTTCTTTACTTTATTGTACAGACATACATACGCCCCAATGGGTTCGTGTCAGCTTGTTGGTGCCCATTGGTGGCTTTCTTTACTTGCTACATATGAATGCTAGACTGCTAAGATGAATCATTTGCATGAGAAGATGTCTACTTGCTCTTGGGAAGGCTTTATGCTAGGTTGCATTAGATATTTTAAAGTTAAAACAAACTTACTATTCTATGTCATGCATACATGTTTTGGTAAACTAGACGTATTTCCAAACCACGTAAAAACAAACGATTTCCTATGGTATAATAAATCTAGCGTGCATATAGGAAAAATCACAACGAACGTAAATTATTTTCCGCCGCGTACAACCACATTTTGCTCTACTAGGCCGAGGGATACGGCCATCAAACTCAACGGTTTTCTTACATATAACTGATGATTTTATTCTAGTCTAGTAAGTGTAAAGGTTTGCCTGAGCGTGTGTAGTTGTCCCCAGCACGACGTGGCATCATAACCCATTTTTCCTCTTGCTCTGATACGACGTGCTCGTTGAGGAAATGCGGGTTGTGACAGTTGGTATCAGAGGGAGGTTTGCTTGATAATTGGTCGGGCAAACTTTCCTTTTATAAAAAAAATAATCATCATATCATACACACACCGAGGTGCCATCAGTACGTCTTGGCCGAAGCACGAACACTACACTTATGGCATGAACAGAAGTATACATGGCATATTATGTAGTATGGGATGCATAATATGTGGTTGTATATGGATCCACAATAGGGGCAACATGTGAGGGTTATGTAGTATGAGATGCATAACCTCACCACATGGATGCGACTAACACGTTTTCATTTATTCGTTGCATGCAATGTTATGTAGTATGGGATGCATAGCATTGTGATGCGTATGACCGCTCATGACATGCATTAAGGCCTTTTCTAGAATGCATAGCACAGCACGCATAACATAACATTGCATGAACACAACATGCCAAGCTAAAGATTTACATGATGACACATGTACACACATGATTTTGGGTCAAATAAATTCATGCATTCATGGTTTAGGCACAAGTTAGTGGGATGACGGTGAGTCATCTTAGGCTAGGCATAACTTCATTCTTAAACTCCCAGAGTAAGTGAGCAGTTGATGTTCATATTTATATATGTATTGTCTGTATAGCGTCGTTATGTGTTGATTGTTGGGTTTGAGTTTGATTTAGAGTGAAATGGTTTATAGGATGTCAAAGCATCCAGTGACAAGGCAGACTCCCCAATCTGAGGGCGAGTCTTCGGGTGCGCAGAATAATGCCCTGATGGATAGTCTACGACAAAGTAGTGATGCTTTGACTAGGCAAGTGCAGGATGTGCAGTCCCAGCTTCACGCTATGTCATCAGTGATGTCTGGGCTGGCACCAAGAGTGCAAGAGCCTGTCAGAGGCCCCGCTGTTTCTACTCCTTCCGTGGCATTGATACCCCCAGTTGTGGTTCCTCCTGCGATGACTTTTATCTCGCAGTTTTAGCGACTTGGACCACCTCTCTATGATGGAAAAGCGGACTTTGTGCTCTTGGATGATTGGGTGATCACATTGGAAGAGATGTTTTTTTATTCTGGCGTTACCGAGGACCAGAAGGTGATGCTTGCCGCCTATCAACTAAAAGGGTTGGCTAAAAGTTGGTGGTTGCGAGAAAAGGAAAGCTTAGTGGCGGGATGTTCATGGGAAGTCTTCAAAGAAATGTTACGGCGCAAGTTTCTATCGTTAGTCAAAAGGGACCGCCTGATGAATGAATTTTTGTACCTGAAGCAGAGGAAACTCACAGTTAGTGAGTATGAAATTGATTTCAGCAAGCTAAGTAGGTTCGCTCCGGGCCTGGTGACTACAGAAGCTGACCGAGTGAAGAGATTTCTTGGCGGACTAAGGAGTGATGTCCAGCAGTTCGCAAGCGCTTATGGAGCGACGAGTTATCCCAGTGTGGTTGAGGCTGTTTTGAAGGTTGAAGCTATAGAAAATGCAAAACAAAGAGGACAGTTGATGAGGAAGGACAAGAGAAAGCTAGTGGAAGGGAAAAGCTCCCAAGAAGCTGCTGGGAGAAAGAAGAATAAGGAGACGTGTAGCTTCTGTGGCCGGTCAGGTCACCCGTTTGAGAGATGTTTCAAGCGGTTGGGAATGCAGAAGAAGGAGCAGGTGCACGCCATTCAGGGTGTGCCAACCAGAGATTTGGAGTGTGCAGTATGTGGATGAAAAGGGAATGAGACTGCCCGTTGCTGGGCCAAAGAGAAAGCCTGTTATCAGTGTGGCAGACGAGGACATCTCATAGCAAGGTGCCCACAGATCCAACCTGTTTTGCACCCCGTACCACTCCAGGCCTTGCCTCCATCGCAGCCGGTGGACAAAGGAAAGGGGAAGTTAAATGTGATCTCGTCTGAGGAAGCTCAGACGTCGACTCAGGTTATCTCAGGTTCGATTCCGTCCTTTTGTCCACGTTTTGTTTATAACTCTTAAGCGTAGTTCTTAGATACATATGTACCCTTATAGGAAAATTTAAGGTAAAGAACCGTTGGGCGCGTGTTCTCTTCGATTCTGGCGCGACCCATTCATTTGTGGCTCGAACCTTTGTGGATCGGTATCGTTTGACACCAGATCGAGTGGGGAAGGCCTTTTTGGTGAGGTTTTATTCTGGTGCTTCTGTGGTTGCAAACTGGGGTCTTCTTGATTGTCCCATTTTGTTGGGGGATTTCTTAGCGAAGGCTGATTTGAAGGTGATCGATTTGGAAGATTTTGACGTTATCTTGGGCATGGACTGGTTATCCCGCTATGACGCTGTTATCCAGTGCAAAGGAAAGCGCTTGGATTTTATCAAGGACAATGGTCAGCCGGGAAGTGTTTATGGTGATTCATGCCAGGATTCTCCAGGGATTTCAGCGGTATGTGTTCGGACGTTGTTTGTTTCCGACTGTTTTGCTTGTCTAGTCTCAGTTGTGGGGACTAGTGCTGTTTTGCCGCGTTTGGAGGAGATTCCTGTTGTGCTTGAATTTCCAGATGTTTTTCCTACTGATCTTCCTGGTCTTCCACCTGATCATGATGTCGAGTTTGTCATTGATTTGGAGACGGGTACGCGGTCTATTGCGAAAGCGTCGTATAGAATGGCCCCGCGTGAGCTAGCAGAGTTGCGTACCCAGCTGGATGACTTATTGGCAAAGGGGTTTATCAGGCCTAGTTCATCACCTTGGGGTGCACCTGTGTTATTTGTGAAGAAGAAAGATGGGTCGATGCGGCTTTTCATCGATTACCAGGAATTGAACAAGGTGACGATTAAGAACAATTACCCACTGCCAAGAATTGATGATTTGTTTGATCAACTGCGTGGCAGTTCAGTATTTTCGAAGATTGATCTCCGCTCGGGCTATCATCAGCTAAAGGTATGGGAGTCTGATATTTCGTGGACTGCGTTTCGATCGAGACATGGCCATTTTGAATTTCTTGTAATGTCGTTTGGTTTGACCAACGCACCATCAGCCTTCATGGATATGATGAACCGGGTGTTCAAGGAGTTTCTGGATAAGTTTGTAGTAGTTTTTATTGACGACGTTCTCGTCTACTCCCGCAGTGCTGAGGAGCATGAACAGCATCTGCGATGTGTATTGGCCACTTTGCAAGACCAAAAGTTGTTCGCCAAGCTAAGCAAATGCGAGTTTTGGTTGCCTCAGGTTGCGTTTCTGGGTCATGTTATTAATCAACATGGAATTTCAGTTGATCCCGAAAAGATTGTTGCAGTCATGGAGTGGAGGAGACCGGAGACACCCAAGGAGATTCAGAGCTTCTTGGGATTGGCCGGCTATTATCACCGATTTGTAGAAGGGTTTGCAACCTTAACTGCACCTTTGACTCGCTTAACATAGAATAATGTGGCGTTTGATTAGAATGACAAGTGTGAGGCATCATTCCTTGAACTCAAGAATAGATTATGTACTGCTCCTGTGTTGATATTACCGACAGAAGGGATAGATTATGAGGTTTTTATGGATGCATCGCACGTTGGACTCGGATGTGTTTTAATGCAAGACAAAAAGGTGATTGCGTATGGGTCTCGGCAGTTGAAAAGTCATGAAAAGAACTACCCGACGCATGATTTGGAGTTCGCAGCGGTGATATTTGCATTGAAGTTGTGGAGACACTTACTTTACGACGCGCAGTGTAAAATCTTTACGGATCATAAAAGTTTGAAGTATGTCTTCACGCAAAAGGAACTTAATCTGCGCCAATGGCGATGGCTTGAATATGTAGCTGATTATGATGTGGAGATTCAGTATCATACCGGGAAAGCTAATGTTGTGGTCGATGCTTTGAGTCGGAGGACAGGTAAATTATTTAATATTTAGGCCGACCGTCTAGTGGAGGAATTTCTATTGATGGATATTTCCGTGGGAAGATATGAACCGCAAAGTCATTCAGCAATAGAAGAACCTTCATGGATGGTGCTTGCAAGACAACATCAAAAGGAGGATCCTGATCTTTTACATTTATTTCTTCGAACTGAAAAGGGTGAATTACCGGATTTTGCCATTGATGATGAGGGCACGTTAAAGTACCGCGGTCGATTTTGTATCCCCGCCATTGGAGACATCCGAGATATGGTGTGCAGGGAAGCACATGGCTCAAGTATGGCCTACCATCCATGCTCAACTAAAATGTATCGTGATTTGAAACAAATTGTCTGGTGGTATGGAATGAAAAGAGATATAGCGCAATTTGTATCTGAATGTCATACCTGCAAGCGGGTGAAAGCTGATCATGGGAGGTCTGGTGGCAAGTTGACGCCCTTGGAGATTCCAACATGGAAGTGGGAAAGCATTTCAATGGATTTTATTACAGGCTTACCAAGATCCCCATGAGGACATGACTCCGTATGGGTGATCGTGGATAGGTTGACCAAGTGTGCTCACTTTCTACCATTTAAGATCAACTACCCGATGAAGACAATAGCGGAGCTATATTTGAACGAGATCATCCGACTGCATGATGTGCCAGTAAGTATTATTTCAGACCGGGATTCCCGATTTACTTCTCGTTTCTGGAAGAGTCTACAAGAGGGTTTGGGGATGGATTTGAGGTATTCCACTGCTTACCACCCTCAGACGAATGGCCAAACGGAACGAGTAAACCAAATCGTGGAAGATATGATTCGATGTTATATTCTTGAGTATGGAGGAGCATGGGATGAACGTTTGCGGCTTATGGAATTACATATAATAATAGCTATCAAGAAAGCTTGCAAATGGCTCCGTTCGAAGCTTTATATGGGCGACGATGTCAGACTCCCTTATTTTGGGCTGAGGTTGGCGAGCGGCCTTTGTTGGGCCCAGAGGCGCTCGAGGACATGGAAGTTGTCGTACGACTTATTCGGGAGAAGCTCCAGATCGCCCAAGAGCGATATGAAAAGTACGCCAACCGGCGAAGGTCGGAATTAGAGTTTGCTGTGGGGGATTTCGTCTTCCTGAAAGTATCCCCAATGGTTGGAATTAAGAGGTTTGGAAAAGAGCGCAAATTAGACCCGAGATTTTTGGGTCCCTTCAAGATTCTTGCGCGGGTTGGTGCATCCGCGTAAAAAGTAGAGTTACCCGTGAACTTTCCTGGTGTTCACGACATGTTTCATGTCAGCCAACTTCGAAAGTGCGTGCAGAATGACAAGCAAGTTTTGGACTTTGTGCTGCAGTTGGCGCCAAACCTTTCTTATGTGGAGATGCCAATCCATATTTTGGACTCCCAAGATCGCGTGTTGCGGAAAAGAAGATTCCTATGGTCAAGGTGCTATGGAAAAATCAGAATGTGGAAAGCGCGACGTGAGAGCTCGAGTCAACGATGAGGGCGGCTCACCCTCATTTGTTCTCGTAAATTAAGCTGGTATTTGAATTGGTGTTTTTGTTTGATTACTTCTTTGATTGATACAAGAAGTATTGAAAAGTTTCGAGGCGAAACTTTTTGTTAGGGGGAGTGACTGTGACGCCCCGAATTTTTTTTCGTTGAATGATTGCATACGCTTGATGGGCGTTGCGTTGGCTATGACCGTTGTTTGAGCATGGTTTTCACGCGGGCTTTCGAGTGGCTATTTTGGTAGCCTAGTTGCACGGTTCCCCAGCAAGCCGGAGTCTATTTTTGGGGACTCGGTGAGGTATCTTAGGGAATGCATGCACTTTCTCGAGCCTAAGTCGTGTTGCTCAAAACGGGTTGATTGTATGGAATTTTGTATGGAAGATGTGGAGTTAGTAGATGAAAGCATGTTTCCTGGTTTTGACAACAAAAAAGGGTAAAAAGTCCTTAAGGAAGAAATGGTCTAGGATGGGAAAGGAACACTTTCACAATAGTGAAAACTGGTCAAATTTTTGAGGACACAGCCTGTGACACGGGCGTGTCACAGGGCGTGTCAGTGGTTCTCGAACTCAGCTCGACGTTTTGAGCTAGGGCATGTTTGCGGGACACGGGTGTGTCCAAGTGAACACGACCGGGAACACGGGCGTGTGTCAGGGCCATGTGAGTCTCGGGTACTTTTGCGGGTGTGCAGCCTGATGCACACGGCCTCAGACACGGGCGTGCCTGAGGGCGTGTCAGTGGACACGACCGAGACACGGGCGTGTCATACGGCCGTGTTTTGGCTGGACTGAGTCGGTTGACTACCGCTTAAGGGGACACGGCCTGTGACACGGGCGTGTCACAGGGCGTGTCAGGGCCAAAAATCACCTTTTTCAGTTTTGTTTTGTGCCGTTCGTTTCTCTGATTCTGGATCAAACGGCCCAGCTCTGTCCTTGAAGATATAAGATCGAGAAAGAGCTTCTTCCTCCTCACTTATCCCTTTCTTCACCTTCTTCTTCATTCTCAAAGAGAAAGCAAGGGAGAAAAGCTAAGGCAAGGGAAGGAAAGAGAGGAGCAGCCGTCGCGGTGTCGTCTCGGTTCAGGCAAGCGGTGTTCTTCACCCTTGCCAATCTTGTTTTCTTGTTCTTTGATTGTGCAAGTTTAGCTAGTTTTCCCCTTTCAATTTTACTAGCTTGTTCTTCTTGTTTTGCACCTCACTTTTGTCTAAATATGTTAGCCTTGTTACTCTTACTTTTGTTTAGTACTGACAAGCATGAATCCTCTTGTTCTTTCAAGTATTATATGCTTATTGCCTAATTATCTAATTTCCCTATGCTCAATTCTTTCTTATGCTAATTTGATTCATGTAGCTTTACTTTTCTTATTCATGTACTTTTTCCTTGTTCATGTGACTCCTTCTTGTTCATGTCATAGTCATGTTATGATAAGCTTGTTGGTTTGGTCAGCGTTGTTCTTTATGGAGTTCGCTTATGGTGAAGTAGATACCCAAACTCTATCAAGTTTGATATAACTTGAGTGATTTGTGGTCATGTTTGGGAACGATGTAGTGAGTGTGTTGAGGTTGGATTATGAAGAGTTTTGAGCTCGCGTCGTGCGTTTGGTGTGTGGTGTCATTTGCTGACTCTGTGAGGGGCGGTGTGGTAATGCCTTGGTGTCCACCGTTTATTGCCCCAGAGGGGGGTTGTGCTTTGTGGTGCATTGCACCTGTTTTGGCCCGATCTGGCCCGGTGTGTTGCACTTCTGGGCTATCATCGTTGGGCCCTTGAGTACTGATGACTTACCACTACCACAAGTGCACGTGTTTGACGTGTGAGATTATACGGTTATGGTGTTGGCACATGTCGTCGTGTTTCTACTGCAGGTTTGGGCAGGGCATGAGGGTTGTTATACGCACTTGGTGTGTTTTATTCGTTGGGTTGCCAGTGTTTGACACTTGTTTTCCACCCTGTTCTTTCCACTCGTTTTATATGAAAATTGCTATGGGGTCGGTAAGCCCCTTCGTCATATTTTATGAACTTAATGCTCTATGTTGTAGCCTTGATGATTGCTGAGGTGTTCTCTCTTGAATGCCTCAGGTGCAGGTTGTAGCCGGTTGAGCGGCTAGAGTTTGGTGAACTTTACTTGGAGCTTGTCGTGTTGATGCACGAAAACGGCACCTGGGGGATAGCTGTCACCGAGGGGGTGAATGGGCCTCACAGGCTAGGTGAGGATGAAGGAGAAGGTTGTGGAGGAAAGGGAGAGGCTTGATAGGAGAGGCGAGCCTTGATCAACAGAGAGGGTTGATCAAGAAAGAAGGAAGAGGGAGACCAAGAGCGGTCGAGCAGACAACAATTGCAACGGCTGCGCTTGCAGGTTGGATGCCGAGAGGAGCTGAGCTGAGCAGAGGAGCAAGGCTTGCTGAGCAAAGGAGCAAGGCTTACTGAGCAGAGGAGCAAGGCTTGCTGAGCAAAGGAGCAAGGCTTGCTGAGCAGAGGAGCAAGGCTTGCTGAGCAAAGGAGCAAGGCTTGCTGAGCAGAGGAGCAAGGCTTGCTGAGCAAAGGAGCAAGGCTTGCTGAGCAGAGGAGCAAGGCTTGCTGAGCAAAGGAGCAAGGCTTGCTGAGCAGAGGAGCAAGGCTTGCTGAGCAGAGGAGAAAGGCTTGCTGAGCAGAGGAGCAAGGCTTGCTGAGCAGAGGAGCAAGGCTTGCTGAGCAGAGGAGAGAAGAGGGGGCCGCTAGCAGCGGCAACAACACGCTTCGCCCGTCGCGGCCTAAATGCCACTCCTGCGACGGGCTTTCCTTTTATTAAAAGCTAGAGGTTACAAGCTTACAAGTACACCTTTACAACAAAATCACTTAATGGGTACAAGGAGAAGCTGGCGGCTAAAGGAGGAGAAAGTGCCAGAAAGCAGAGAGGAGAAGCTGCCAGAGACTAAGTAAAATAGTCTGCCAGCTGCTGGAGGACTGGGAAACTGAGTCTGCAGAGTCTGCTGGCAAGCTGCTGGAGCTGTGGAGGACTGCGCGGACAGGAAACTGAGTCCGCAGAGATTGCTGGAGAGGTGATGACGGACTGGAAAACGGAGTCCGCAGGGTCTGCTCTCAAGACTTGTCTTCAGCTCCAGGCCTCCTGAATGAGAGGCTTCAGGGGGTATTTATAGGCCCAGGGAAGTTGTTGAAGAAGCGGGGCCCAGTGACATCAGCATGACAACTTGCGCGGACTCCGCGGACTGAGATTTTGCGTCCGCCATTGTTGACTGAGGAAGCAAGCGGAAGGACCCACCTGCAGAGAACTGGAGGTCGCCCCCTAGCGGGCGACCTGGGCGGACTCCGGGAGGAGTCCGCCCGGCAGGCCGGAGGCCGCCCCCTAGCGGGCGGCCTGGGCGGACTCCAGGGTGGAGTCCGCCCGGTAGGGTGCCGGGGCCGCCCCCTAGCGGGCGGCCTGGGCGGACTCCAGGGGGAGTCCGCCCGGCTGGTCGCCTGGGCCGCCCCCTAGCGGGCGGCCTGGGCGGACTCCAGGGGGAGTCCGCCCGGCGGGCCTGGCCGCCCCCTTGCGGGCGGCCTGGGCGGACTCCAGGGGGAGTCCGCCCGGCGGGCCTGGCTGCCCCCTTGCGGGCGCCTGGGCGGACTCCGGGGGGAGTCCGCCCGGCTGGTCGCCGGGGCCGCCCCCTAGCGGGCGGCCTGGGCGGACTCCAGGGGGAGTCCGCCCGGCGGGCCTGGCCGCCCCCTTGCGGGCGGCCTAGGCGGACTCCGGGGGGAGTCCGCCCGGCTGACTGCCGGGGCCGCCCCCTAGCGGGCGGCCTGGGCGGACTCCAGGGGGAGTCCGCCCGGCGGGCCTGGCCGCCCCCTTGCAGGCGGCCTGGGCGGACTCCGGGGGGAGTCCGCCCGGCTGGTCGCCGGGGCCGCCCCCTAGCGGGCGGCCTGGGCGGACTCCATAGGGAGTTCGCCCGGCGGGCCTGGCCGCCCCCTTGCGGGCGGCCTGGGCGGACTCCGGGGGGAGTCCGCCCGGCTGACTGCCGGGGCCGCCCCCTAGCGGGCGGCCTGGGCGGACTCCAGGGGGAGTCCGCCCGGCGGGCCTGGCCGCCCCCTTGCGGGCGGCCTGGGCGGACTCCGGGGGGAGTCCGCCCGGCTGGCGGGCAGAGGCCGCCCAGGGTGGGCGGCCTCGGCGGACGGCGGCAGGAGGCCGCCGCCTCTCGGGCAGCAGGGAGGTCGCCCCTGGTGGGCGACCCCGACGGATGGCGGCAGGAGACTGCCGCTCCTTGGGCTGATTAGGAGGTCGCTCCTGGTGGTGCTGTTGGCGAACTCCTGCAAGGAAAAGCACTGCACGATTAGCGGACCTAACCGCATGTCCCGCGAGGGTGAGCCATGGGAATAGCCCGCCGGCCCGCAGGGCACGCGGTTGCTAAGAGAGCTAGGCGGACTGGGAAACTGTCCGCCTACGCTGGGACTTGTCGCGATCGAAAGAGAGAAACTAAGGGTCGCGACTAGCCAGCTGGCCATCTCGGGTAGGATCGCCGATTTCTGGGTTAACATAATCCCCGCACTTTTTTAAGTTCCGAAGGGAACTTCGAAAAAGTTGGAGACCCAGGAAAATCGTGATCCACCCCAAAGGAAAGAGAGGGGGAAGTAAGGAGAGATAGAACCTGAAGCCTCTCCTTACAAGCTTGGTGTTTCCTGTTTTATTTTCCTGCAAGAGGGAAAATTAAGGGTAAGCACGTATGAGTGGTACATCAAGTGTGTACCTGAGTTTGATTTTGCAAAACGAAGAAGGCGCTTTTCCTGTAAAGTTCTGCAAAACAATAGTGAGGAAAAAACAGAAAGGCATGATAACTTGCAAGTACCTGATAGAGGCTTGCAAGCACCTGTCATTCTCTGCAAAAAGAGGAGGGAAAAGAGTATACAAGGACAGAAAAAATGAGTTACAAGTACCTGGAAGGAACTTGCAAATCTTTGGTGATCTCTGCGAGAGAAGAGTTAAGAGTATGCATAGTACATGAAAGTAACTTGCAAGTACCTGAATGACTTGCAGATGTCTGCTAACCACTGCAAAGTGAAGAGTAAGCAGTAGAGATAAAATAATGATTTAAACTGCAAGTACCTGGATTAGGTTTGCAGGTGTCTGTTGTTCTCTACAAAGAGAAAAGTTAGAAGCAGACAATTTGCATATGAATGGAGCTTGCAAGTACCTGTGGAGAAGGCTTGCAAGGGTTTGCTAACCTCTGTGAGGAGAGAGATTAGAAGCAAATAAGACGCGAGGATAACCGCACCCGAACCATACCAAAAATGTTGATATGACTCGATTAATGTTTGACACCATTAGAATTTGGCAAGAATAATGAGTAGCTCTATGAATCTCCATATGATAGGGCTTGAGTAGGCAAAGTATATGAGGTGAGCATAAGCAAAGTGATTGCTGAAAATCTTTTTGAGATAACCCATGAAGGTTGATGAGATAGGGTCGACATGACCAAGTAGCAAGAGAAATGCCCGATGAACATTATCACGAAGTACAGATTAATGAATCGAGCTCTGGCTGTTGACATGGCTGGAAATCCTTTTGGTAGGTTGGATTAACCTGTTCACCTGTGAAAGGAGGGAAGAGAGTAAAGGAGGTCTGTACCCGGAATGACTAAAGAGGGTTGAATGCTGCCACAGGTGTTCCCCGTGGGCCTTATGCATCACTTGCCCGAAAAATCATCCCGAGTACAGTCCTACTCAAAGCGGGCTGGCCGCGCATCCTCAAGGAGGGGGAAAAGGAAAAAGAGGTCCATATTCGGAATGACTAAGGAGGGTTGAATGCTGCCACAGGTGTTCCCCGTGGGCCTTATGCATCACTTGCCCGAAAAATCATTCCGAGCATGATCCTGCTCAAAGCGGGCTGGCCGCGCATCCTCAAGGAGGGCACAAAAGAGGAAAGCAAGGGAAAGGTCCTGAGAAGGACCGCTAGAAGGACCGCTCTCTCGCCTTGGGTACAAGCATCACTGATCAACGAGACGGGTTGCGCCAAGAGGCCTATCTTGTCTGTGTATTGATCAGTGGAGTTGCGAACCCGAGAAGGCACGGATCGAGGATACCGGAGAGTGCTTCGGCCACCTCAGTTGAAGGATGAGCAAAGAGACAAGGCTACGCTTGATTGCCATTGCTTGTCCAGCGAAGATCATCCTAACCGTAGTGTATCCTATAGGGCGCACAACAGAGCTAACACATGGGGCTCCCTAGCACACACTCTGTGTCAGATGTTGGCTAGGATCCTAAGTCTGAAGCCCATAATCGTAGAATGAACTGCTCCCACTACACACATGGGTATACTCCCGCCATATGTGGTCGAAGCGGTAGTGCGAGAACAAACTACGGAGGGAACGTTTCAGACTCGGCGAAATCTCATTGGTGTAACGATCCTAAGAGAGGGAGAAGAGAGGAAGGAGCAACACAAGAAGGGAACTGTGTCAGTACGGGATCCCTGAATAAAAGCTTTGCTGGAAAGCAAGTAAAGAACACTGAGAAGTGTTGCAATGAAAATGTTTGAAAAGGAGAGAGAGAGTAAGGGTTGAGATAACCCCTGTAGGTTGCAAGGAGTTCTGGAGGACTGTGAAGTCCATCGCTAGCTTAGAATAGCCTTCCCAGTATACCCTCGTCATCGGCATCGAAGCATTCGACGGTTGGGTGAACAACGAGGAGAGGAGGCTCTTCGACGTGGTTCACTGCTCTTGAGGAGCAAGGAGCGTCTGCAAGTTCTTTGCCCTTTGAAGTTGATGGATCAGGGCGCTCTTCTTTAGGGAGCAAATCATGCATCTTGCCTTGCCGGAGCATCCTTTGCACAAGCTGGCGGAATGCTCGGCAGTCTTCTGTTCGATGGCCTGACTCTTTGTGGAATTCACAATAAGGCTCTGAGTTTCTGGACCTCTGATCGGTCGGCCGATAGGGCTTCTTGTAGTTTGCCCTATCTTTCATGATCTGGACAACTTCTTGCACGACGTTGTCGAGATCAGACTCATGCAAGTCATCGTCTTGCTCTTGTTGAATAGTTGCTGTTTGAGAACGAGCTAACGGCAACAATGAGTCTTGAGCATTGTCTCGGCTTGGGAAGGAGTATCGCTGGCGATGAAGCCTTCTCTCCTTCCTTGAGTAAGTTGGGGCGTGATTGCGAGGAGACCTTGGAGGATGCTTGCGGGAGGGATCCTCCTCGGATAGAAGTTTGGAGACGAAGCCTGGATTGCTCTTTTCGCCTCGTATGTATGAGTTGGCTAGAGCGATCAACTCTTGATATGTCCTTGGAGCACGGACGTTAGCTTCAAATTTGAGAGGCCCTTCACGAAGACCGTGGATAAGAGCCACTCGGTACATCTCTTGATCAGTAACTTCGATGTCCAAAATCTCTCTTTGGAATCGATCAACAAATTGAGACCAAGTTTCATTTCCGCGCTGCCTGATCTCAAAGAGGGCTTCAGGACCGCCCTTTCTCTTAGTTGACGTAGAGAATCTGAGGAGAAACTCCCTTCGAAGATCAAGGAAGGAAGCGATGGAGTGAGGACGGAGGCCATAGAACCAGTCCCTCACTTGCCCATCAAAAGAAGTAACAAGAAGCTTGCACTTGGTTGCATCTGAGAGAGTCCTGAGAGCAACGGCTGACTCAAAAGCTTGGAGGTGCTTTACTGGATCTGTCTCTCCAGTGTAGGTTGGTAGTCGAGGCTCTCTGAAGTTTGCTGGAGTTGGCTCATGGCGGACACTCTCCGCGAATGGTGAAGGTTCTTCTTGCTCTCCTACAACATAGGGAAAGAAAGGAGCATAAGCTGCAGCTGCAAAAGGAGCATGAGGATAACAAGGAAAAGTTGCTGCAGGAGGAGCAGGGGCAGGATCTGAAGGGTAGGGATGACTTCCCTGAAAATTGAGAACTCTAGCAGGACTTCCCCGGGCTGCTTCCCGGAAAAAGTTATGGCGAGCAGCGAACTCTTCATCTTGAGTCCGCAAAGGAGCTGCGGGCCCTTGCGGAAAGGTTGGAGTGTATGGGGGATAGAACGACGGACAAGCTTGAGAGTAAGCTTGTTGACGCTCTGCTGTTGGTGTTGGGTTGATTGGAGCAGCTGCTGGTTGAGCATCTAATCGCTGCGTTATAGCAGCAAGAACTTTGTTGATAGCTTGGAACTGTTGAGCATTCTCTCGGCGCGACTGCTCAAAGGCTTCCCAGAGAGGATCTTCACTGGGACTTGGAGCATGGTTCTCGGCTGACTGATGGTCTGACATGGTTAGCTATTGCTTTCACTGCCTGTTCTGATCTGAAGGTTTGCGCGTGAGCTGTTCGGGTCCACGTTCACCGCACCCTGTTGATGCACGAAAACGGCACCTAGGGGATAGCTGTCACCGAGGGGGTGAATGGGCCTCACAGGCTAGGTGAGGATGAAGGAGAAGGTTGCGGAGGAAAGGGAGAGGCTTGAGAGGAGAGGCGAGCCTTGATCAACAGAGAGGGTTGATCAAGAAAGAAGGAAGAGGGAGACCAAGAGCGGTCGAGCAGACAACAATTGCAACGGCTGCGCTTGCAGGTTGGATGCCGAGAGGAGCTGAGCTGAGCAGAGGAGCAAGGCTTGCTGAGCAAAGGAGCAAGGCTTGCTGAGCAGAGGAGCAAGGCTTGCTGAGCAAAGGAGCAAGGCTTGCTGAGCAGAGGAGCAAGGCTTGCTGAGCAAAGGAGCAAGGCTTGCTGAGCAGAGGAGCAAGGCTTGCTGAGCAAAGGAGCAAGGCTTGCTGAGCAGAGGAGCAAGGCTTGCTGAGCAGAGGAGAAAGGCTTGCTGAGCAGAGGAGCAAGGCTTGCTGAGCAGAGGAGCAAGGCTTGCTGAGCAGAGGAGAGAAGAGGGGGCCGCTAGCAGCGGCAACAACATGCTTCGCCCGTCGCGGCCTAAATGCCACTCCTGCGACAGGCTTTCCTTTTATTAAAAGCTAGAGGTTACAAGCTTACAAGTACACCTTTACAACAAAATCACTTAATGGGTACAAGGAGAAGCTGGCGGCTAAAGGAGGAGAAAGTGCCAGAAAGCAGAGAGGAGAAGCTGCCAGAGACTAAGTAAAATAGTCTGCCAGCTGCTGGAGGACTGGGAAACTGAGTCTGCAGAGTCTGCTGGCAAGCTGCTGGAGCTGTGGAGGACTGCGCGGACAGGAAACTGAGTCCGCAGAGCTTGCTGGAGAGGTGATGACGGACTGGAAAACAGAGTCCGCAGGGTCTGCTCTCAAGACTTGTCTTCAGCTCCAGGCCTCCTGAATGAGAGGCTTCAGGGGGTATTTATAGGCCCAGGGAAGTTATTGAAGAAGCGGGGCCCAGTGACATCAGCATGACGACCTGCGCGGACTCCGCGGACTGAGATTTTGCGTCCGCCATTGTTGACTGAGGAAGCAAGCGGAAGGACCCACCTGCAGAGAACTGGAGGTCGCCCCCTAGCGGGCGACCTGGGCGGACTCCGGGAGGAGTCCGCCCGGCAGGCCGGAGGCCGCCCCCTAGCGGGCGGCCTGGGCGGACTCCAGGGTAGAGTCCGCCCGGCAGGGTGCCGGGGCCGCCCCCTAGCGGGCGGCCTGGGCGGACCTCAGGGGGAGTCCGCCCGGCTGGTCGCCGGGGCCGCCCCCTAGCGGGCGGCCTGGGCGGACTCCCGGGGGAGTCCGCCCGGCGGGCCTGGCCGACCCCTTGCGGGCGGCCTGGGCGGACTCCGGGGGGAGTCCGCCCGGCTGGTCGCCGGGGCCGCCCCCTAGCGGGCGGCCTGGGCGGACTCCAGGGAGAGTCCGCCCGGCGGGCCTGGCCGCCCCCTTGCGGGCGGCCTGGGCGAACTCCGGGGGGAGTCCGCCCGGCTGACTGCCGGGGCCGCCCCCTAGCGGGCGGCCTGGGTGGACTCCAGGGGGAGTCCGCCCGGCGGGCCTGGCCGCCCCCTTGCGGGCGGCCTGGGCGGACTCCGGGGGGAGTCCGCCCGGCTGGTCGCCGGTGCCGCCCCCTAGCGGGCGGCCTGGGCGGACTCCAGGGGGAGTCCGCCCGGCTGGCCTGGCCGCCCCCTTGCGGGCGGCCTGGGCGGACTCCGGGGGGAGTCCGCCCGGCTGACTGCCGGGGCCGCCCCCTAGCGGGCGGCCTGGGCGGACTCCAGGGGGAGTCCGCCCGGCGGGCCTGGCCGCCCCCTTGCGGGCGGCCTGGGCGGACTCCGGGGGGAGTCCGCCCGGCTGGCGGGCAGAGGCCGCCCAGGGTGGGCGGCCTCGGCGGACGGCGGCAGGAGGCCGCCGCCTCTCGGGCAGCAGGGAGGTCGCCCCTGGTGGGCGACCCCGACGGATGGCGGCAGGAGACTGCCGCTCCTTGGGCTGATTAGGAGGTCGCTCCCGGTGGTGCTGCTGGCGAACTCCTGCAAGGAAAAGCACTGCACGATTAGCGGACCTAACCGCATGTCCCGCGAGGGTGAGCCATGGGAATAGCCCGCCGGCCCGCAGGGCACGCGGTTGCTAAGAGAGCTAGGCGGACTGGGAAACTGTCCGCCTACGCTGGGACTTGTCGCGATCGAAAGAGAGAAACTAAGGGTCGCGACTAGCCAGCTGGCCATCTCGGGTAGGATCGCCGATTTCTGGGTTAACATGCCGAGCTTGTTGGGCGAGGTAGTTCTTTACTTTATTGTACAGACATACATACGCCCCAATGGGTTCGTGTCAGCTTGTTGGCGCCCATTGGTGGCTTTCTTTACTTGCTACATATGAATGCTAGACTGCTAAGATGAATCATTTGGATGAGATGATGTCTACTTGCTCTTGGGAAGGCTTTATGCTAGGTTGCATTAGATATTTTAAAGTTAAAACAAACTTACTATTCTATGTCATGCATACATGTTTTGGTAAACTAGACGTATTTCTAAACCACGTAAAAACAAACGATTTCCTATGGTATAATAAATCTAGCGTGCATATAGGAAAAATCACAACGAACGAAAATTATTTTTCGCCGCGTACAACCACATTTTGCTCTACTAGGTCGAGGGATACGGCCATCAAACTCAACGGTTTTCTTGCATATAACAGATGATTTTAATCTAGTCTAGTAAGTGTAAAGGTTTGCCTGAGCGTGTGCAGTTGTCCCCTGCACGACGTGGCATCATAACCCGTTTTTCCTCTTGCTCTGATACGACGTGCTCGTTGAGGAAATGCGGGTTGTGACAGGGAACGCCACCACCGTCGTCGTCGTGCTGGTCCTTCGGGGCCCATCGGCGTTCAGATTTGGAACGCCGCCACCGTCGTCATTCTCCTCCTCCTTCAAATCCTGAGGGGAAGAGCTGCTCTGGTTTTTCTTCATTGCTGATCAAGAAGAGCAAGCGTAACCCCCTACACCTCTCTCAGTCCAGGTCGCCGCAAGGGGGGGTGCAGCCTCACTCCTATTTTCTAGTCCAGGCCGCCGCTTGGAAGTGCAGCCCCACTCCTATTTTCCTGTCCAGGCCGTCGCTTGGAAGTGCAGCCCGAAACCCCTCATGAAGAGGGCTATTATTTACCGAGATCCATAACGAGAGGAAGAATCAGAGCTCATACGGCGACATCCGGATTTGTGTGTGCACAGTCGCTACAGTCATTAGGCATCGAGCCTCGGGCAATGTGCGCAGTTGTGGCCCCGCCAAATACGCGTCAAGGGTAACGATGTTTCTACTTGGGCAGGTGAAGCCCTCAATTAACATATTTGCATGGAAGCCCCTCTCCACCAACGGGTGGGGGAAGGGAGCTCTCCGACGGGTTGACATGTATGTCCCTGCAATTAACTGTGTTAGCACCCGTAAGCGTGAGTACGGGTTTAGGCATGCTGTGTGAAGCCCATCCGGACGTGTGAGCCGGATTGGTGATGTTCTGGGGTTCCCGGAGAAGACTCCGAGGAAGTTGTATATTATCCGTTTGCAGGGAATGCGCGCCACAGCCCCCGAAAAAGGGGTGTGTGCAATATGATTGGCCCGCTTATGTTAGCCGACCGATGCTTAGCTGACCGCCGCCATTTGAGACGTTGGCGTATAGGTGTTGCAGTTCCAAGCGGGGAGTAGCGGGCTTAAGCCCAAGCTGGTGCCGGCCCTCGAAGGCCTATTTTTTCTTATATTACCGGCCTATGTGCCGAAGTATGGAATTCATATTCCTGTAATATTCTTTTAATATCTGTGATGCTCTGTTTATATATGGTTTACTCCTTCTATCTTGGGCGAGTGGTGTGCTCGTGAACCGCTCGCCCCGTGGGGGCCCCGAGGTATAGTTGCCAGGAAGCCCCTAATGGCCTGTTGGTGGCCTGCTAGAATAGCGGAATTACGTTGTTAGTGGCCAAGGTTGGGCAACGTGTCGTGGAATTGCTCGGCGAGTTTGCGCCATCAGTAGGGCGGGTGAGGAGCATTTTGTGTAGACCCAAGGAGACACATCTGGATATGAGAGAGTTGATCTCGATATTCTCCTTAGATGTTCCGGTCGGCCGAGAGTGCCCTCCGAAGGTGTCTTAGCTCAGCCCTTGGATTGGGAGGGGAAGAGTTTGTTAGTCTTCCGGGTATGCGGTGGGTCCTCCACGCTGAGACCTTGGGTCTGTCCCTTGTGTTCCTAGTCTAGTGCCTAGATCGTTCGCTTGAGGGTAGTAGGTGCGCGGTCACCCCTCTTTTGGGACCCCGAACTCCACAGAGGTCATTTTTGGCTTCAACAAGTCCAACCTCAATGTCATCTTAATCTGAATATGAAAGAGGTTGTGAAGGGAGAGGTGCTTAAATTGTTAGATGTGGGGATAATTTATCCTATTTCCGATAGTAAGTGGTTAAGTCCGATCCAGGTTGTACCTAAGAAGGGTGGGATCACGTTAGTGACGAACGAGAATAACAATTTAATTCCAACTAGGACAATAACGTGATGGAGGATGTGCATCGACTACCGTAAGCTAAACGATGCCACCCGTAAAGATCACTTCCCCCTTCCCTTTATCGATTAGATTTTAGAACGTTTATCCGGGCATAGTTTTAATTGTTTTCTCGACAGTCTCTCGGGGTATTTCCAAATCCCTATCGCACCCGAGGATCAAGAGAAGACAACATTAACTTGCCCCTTCGGAACGTTTGCCTACCGTAGGATGCCTTTCGGTCTTTGCAACGCACCTGCTACTTTTCAGCAGTGCATGTTAGAAATTTTTAATAAATATGTAAAAAATATTATGGAAGTATTTATGGATGATTTTTCGATTTTTGGCGACTCTTTCGATTTATGTTTAAAAAATTTGGGAAAAGTTTTACAACGCTGCGAAGAAACAAACTTAGTTTTAAATTGGGAGAAGTACCACTTTATGGTTCATGAAGGCTTAGTCCATGGCCATAAGATTTCCGCTAAGGGAATTGAAGTGGACAAGACAAAAATTGAAGTAATCGAAAAGCTACCGACGCCTATGAATATCAAAGCGATTAGAACTTTTCTATGCCATGCGGGGTTTTATAGGCGCTTCATTAAAGATTTTTCAAAAATTACTAAGCCTCTCACACACCTTCTCGAAAAAGAAGCTCCTTTTGTTTTCGACGATTCTTGTCTAGCTGCGTTTGAATTAATAAAATCTAATCTTATTAATGCTCCGATTATGATCGCCCCAGTTTGGGATTTGCCTTTTAAATAGTGTGCGATGCAAGTAGTTTTGCGATCGGTGCGGTGTTAGGACAACGAATAGCTAAGAATTTCCACCCAATTTATTACGCAAGCAAAACACTTAATTCGGCGCAAGAAAACTACACCACAACTGAAAAGGAACTCTTAGCTGTTATTTTCGCATTCGATAAATTCCGATCGTACATTACTCTTTCTAAGGTTATCGTTTTTACGGATCATTCCGCTTTGAAGTACCTCCTTTCTAAACCAGACACCAAGCCATGTCTTATTCGTTGGATACCCTTACTTCAAGAATTCGACTTGTAGATTCGGGATAAGAAAGGAGCGGAAACCCTAGCGGCTGATCATCTTTCTCGCCTCAAAAATCCTGACATCGGTATTTTAAATGAAAATTCTCTTATTGATTCTTTTTCGGATGAACAAATTTTAAACGTTTCTTCTTCTACCCCCTGGTTTGCCAATCTGGCCAATTATCTCGTGGCTCGGGTCCTGCCAAAAGAGTACTCTTCTCAGCAAAAGAAGAAATTCTTTTTTGAGTTGAAGTATTATTTTTGGGAGGACCCCTTTCTATTCCGCATTTGTGCGGACCAGGTGGTAAGAAGATGTGTTTTCCGAGAAGAAGGTCAGCAGATTTTGAAGCATGTTCATGAAGGTCCGACTGGAGGGTACTTTCAAGCAAACCGCACCGCCCACAAAATGCTTAGTGCTGGCTTTTATTTGCCAAGCATATTTAAAGATGCACAAATCTTTATATGCGGGTGTGATCGGTGCCAGCGGACTGGAAACATATCTAATAAAAATGAAATGCAACAAAATTATTTTCTTAAGTGTGAAGTTTTTGATTTGTGGGGCATTGACTTTGTCGGCTCGTTTCCCTCAAACTTCGGTAATAAGTATATTTTAGTCGCCATAGATTATGTTTCTAGGTGGACGGAGGCCCAAGCTTTACCCAGTAACGACGCTCGAGTCGTAGTTTATTTTTTTAAAAAATTATTTTCTCATTTTGGATTTCCTCGAGCGATCGTTAGTGATAGGGGAAGTCATTTTTGCAACGCTTAACTCGCTAAAACTTTAGCTAAATACGATGTTACGCATAAACTATCCACCGCTTATCACCCCCAAACAAACGGTCAGGTTGAGGTAGTCAATCGCGAACTTAAAAGAATTTTGGAAAAAACAGTTTCTACTTCTCGTAAAGATTGGTCTTTTAAGTTAGACGATGCTCTTTGGGCCTATCGGACGGCGTACAAAACTACTATTGGTTGTACTCCTTTCTGATTAGTCTATGAAAAATCATGTCATCTCCCGGTAGAAGTAGAACACTGTGCGTACTGGGCACTAAAGTTTTTTAATTTCGACCCGCACTCGGTCGGTGAGCACAGGAAAAATCAATTAAATGAACTCGACGAGTGGCGAGCGAATGCTTATGAGAACAACAAAATTTATAAAGAACGCATGAAATTTTATCACGATAAGAACTTGCGCCACCCTAAAACGTTTAAACCAGGCGATCAGGTTCTTCTTTTTAATTCACGATTACGTCTTTTCCCTGGAAAGCTTAAATCTCGATGGTCTGGACCGTTTACGGTCAAGCAAGTTTTTTCTTATGGAACTGTGTTGCTCTCGCACCCAGACAAGGGTGATTTTAAAGTGAATGGTCATAGACTGAAATTATATTTCTCAAATGATTCTGTATCTCCTGCAAAGGAGCATCTTATTTTTGTCTCTTAAATATTTATTTCTATGTGGAACTCTTTTTCTTATTTTAGACTTCTTATTTTTATCAAACTTTTATTATTATCATTCAGACTTTGTATTATTAAATAAATAACACTCTTGGGAGCATGCCCAAGGATTTGTCTGCTTTTATTTTTTTTTGTATTTTGCTCTTCTTCTCGGTGGCCATATAAGTGCAAGTTCGTGATTGCCGCTCCAACGTTACTGATTTCAAGAAGAATCAAGTCAAGCCTGCTGTGGATAAAGTGAATTAAAGCGCAAGCATGGGGGAGCGACATCCGCTTTCGGCCTCACAAACCCGGGGAAGTCATGTTCTATTTTTATTATTTTTTTACTTTACTGCATTTTCTATCTCCCCTCTTCTTCTTCTCTTCCTCGTTTCTTTTTCTTTCATTGAGGGCAATGAAAAATCTAAGCATGGGTGAGGGTTTTCATTATTTTCTTTCTTTTTCGTTCCTTCTACAAAAAATAACAAAATAAAAAAAATATTATAGTTATATTAAGCCTCTTAGGAGTACTACTTTTTTTTTCTTTAACTTTATCAAAAATCCAAAACAACTAGAAAATACAAAAACCCAAAAAAAATAAAAAATCAAAAAATTTCTAAAATCTATTTGAAAATCAGAAAAAAAAATTATTTGATATCGTTATTTTTATGTTTCTTCTAGTGGTGTGTATGCCCATGCAGTTCTTTAGTTCTAAGTAGAATTTCTTTAAATCGCTTTTCTAAATCTATTATTTTAACATAGTTTAGTTTTACTATTTTCTAGTTCTTAAATATAGGCATCTATTTTTTACGTTATAAGTTATCAAATTGTAGTTTTTATTTTTATTCGGTTAAATTGCGTATGAATGGTTGCTAGATAACGTTGTCACTTTTTCATTTTGGGGTAATTTTTTCTTGGTGTCTAGAACTTGTCTCTAGCGACTCTCGAAGCATTTGCGCCGTTTTTAACGTACTTTAGAAATGATTTAGGCCACTCGTTGATCCTTTTGAGCCTTTTTGCCCACCAAAATATTTCACCAATGCTAAAACAATTTTGGGCCTTTTTTCAATTTTTTTCTTTGTTTAGCTCCACCTTTTATTATTTTTCACCAAAGCCAAAATGCTCCTCCTATATCACACTAGATTAGAGCTTTACTTAAATAATATTTTTGTGATGAGTTATCATCTTTGAAAAATGAAAAGGAAGTCTTAAGCTTACATCTGGAGCTCTCCTATAAAAAGAAAAAAATTATTATCAAAATGTGAAATCAATCAAAAAAAAGAAGAAGTTTATTTATGGCCAATTATGAAAAAAAATACATGGTCTTGTTCTTTTCTTTAGTTTCGATTGGAGAAACTAACGTACTTGTTGTTTCTCATTTTTGTATTTTTATGTTTATTTAAAGCTCATCCTTGGTTTAGTGTGTTTTAACCGTTATTTTTATCTTTGATTTTCTATTCCTAATCATTTACCTAAGCCAAGTCTTTACACCTATAAAAGCCCTTTTGATCTTTAGAACGTGAACCTGCGTAGTGGAGAGAGTGTGAACGGACAAGCCTATGGCCACCATCATTGATGGATTTCTTTGGAGGTTATCTTGAGGTGATTTAGGGGTAATTGTTATTCTAGCAACCTAGTAGTGCGTTCAATGCGTCGTTTACTTAGAATCTCTACTTTTGTTTTTCATATTTTCCTAAATTTTGGATGCCTTGTTTTAGGGATTTAGAAATGTGTAATTCTTCTTTATGTTCCAATAATATTTTTAGGTCTCCATTTTTTAGTTTTCTATTATGCACTTCTCACCCCACTAGTTGTTAACATAAAAATTAGGATAGTCTAATTTTTCATATTTTGATTTTCTTAATTATGAAACTTAAATTTGTTTCATTTGCTTCCTCTTTCCTACTTTTTAAATTTCATTTGCTTGAGGGCAAGAAAATACTTAAGCATGGGGGAATTTGATGACTAGTTTTAGTCATCGGTTTTTGGGTTAGTCTAGCATAAATATTCCTAGGATTAATTATATTTTCATGTATTTTATGTTTGTTATGTTTTAATTTTTATTTTCTTTGATGTTATGTTTTAATTTCTTATTTTATGCATCCTATTATGTTTGTATGCCTCCTAGTATGCATCCTATTAGGTTTAAGTATAAAATTTTCTATTATGTTGTTTAACTTATTTTATATGTTTGTTTTGTTATATAACATAACTAATATTATGTTTTATTATTTTTGTTTGTAGGTGTAGCCCAAGCATTCATTGGTGAGCTCGAGCCACTTCATTTATGCAACATGGTGCATCCCAAGCCTCCTCCAAGTGCAGCCGGCCAGCACACACCATGCAGCCCACCTATTTGATGCAGCCCAAGCCCATGCAGCTCCAAGTGCAATAGCCCACTTCAATGATGCATGCAGCCCGAACCCTCCAAGTGCAGCAGCCCACTTCAAGCCGCCACCTTTGCATGGCCTCCATTCAATACATGGCCGGCTCCCTCTCTCCCTTTCATTTATTTCATTCATGCACTTCTTCCACCATACATGGTCGGCCACTCACCCCCTCTCTCTTATTTATTTCTCATTCGCCCCTCTTTCCCCTTCTCTCATTCTCATTTAAACCCATCCATCCCCCCTCTTATATTTATTTTGTTTTTTTATTTTCCAAAATAAAAATGCATGCATGTAGCATCTTGTCTCTCCCCCATTAAATGTCATTCATGCACCTCTCCATTCATGCATGGCCGGCCCCCTTTCCCCCTTTTATATTCACCTCCCTCTAGAACCTTCTCCCTCATCTATAAAAGGAGCCCTTGCCTCAAGCTTTGGAAGAGTTGGATTTTAGGAGAGTAAGTGAGAGTGCTAGTTCAAGAGAGAGTTATTTTCTTACTTGTTGTTGTTAAGTTCTTTTTTATTAGTGTAACCATTTTCTTGTTAGTGTAATCCCTTTTTTTGGTAGCATAATTTTATCTCTTTTATTATTTTGTACTCCTCTTTTTTTAAGCAATGAAAAATTATTCTCTTTCTCTTATTTTTGTGGTTTTTTCTTAACTATGCGTAGCTAATTTTCCGTTAGCATTCGATCATGAGGATCCATGAAATGAGATGAGATTTCCTTTTACTCCTTAGTTTTATTTTTGACAAAATTATTCTTGATGCTTCTTTGATTTTTGCTCGTGTCGACACTGTATTTCCGGTATACGGTAGTAGGCAATTTTATCTCATTTCATAATAGTCGAGAGACTCGTTGATTTGAAAGATCACTCAAAGAAGGAAGGAGTTGCACGCAATCCTAGAGATAGGACGACGTAAATCCTTCGGATTGTAGTCAAATCCAATAGTGCGGATCACTTTGATAATGCAAATTTAGGTCTTTTTGATTTGCAAAGAGATTTTGGTCAAAACGTCTATAAGTTAGGAGATGTAATGCTCTAGCGAGATTATTTCTTATTTTCGGATCCGTCACGGTCGAGTTTGATTTGCAATCATAAAACTATATTTTTTTTCCTTCTTATCTTCTTTTCATGGTGAATCATTGATTGAATGCTATCTTTTTATCCAAAATTTTTATTTTAATATTATCTTTAGTTTAATTTTAAATTCTCAAACAACCAACAATCGTACGGTAGGATAATAGTAGAAGCGTGAGTAATAGTACTTGACAACCCCGAGTTTTAATACGACCTTGGTACTACAATTCGATAGGTACACTTGCCTTTTCGGGTTGATAGTGAATTCAATTCGCCAAGGTACTGCTCGTACTCAAGAGCGAGCTGAAATATCTGATTGGTGGTCTCTAAGCGATGTGGAATCAGCTTTCTTCGAATTTCAGAATGTAGGCCTACCTTAAAACTAGAGGTAGTGGAAATAGGCTCCTCCGAGACATCACTCCTGACGACTAGCTCATCGAAACGAGCCATATACTCTGGGACAGTAAGTGCCCCTGCCTTAAGTTCTGTAATTGCTCAAATAACTAGTCTCGGTAGGATGCGGGGCGGTACTTCTTGCTCAGCCTTTCCTTCATCTCATCCCACCTAGTGATGGGGTAATAACGATCGAACGAAGGGGCTTCGAGTCGAATACGACGAGTGATGTCAAAGTGCTGGTCACCTCTCTATGGCTCGGGATAATACTCGGGATAATTTTCATGGGCGTAGTCATGTGGAGCGGGTGGGGGACCGCACTCTCTTCAACCTGAGGGATAATACTCATCGTAGTAATGATCACGGTGACAGTGTGGAGGTACACGATCTCTGGGGTCAGGCTGAGGCTGATGTGGCATACAATACTCATCACGTTGATGTGGAAGTCTATCACGCACTGGATCCGGATTTTGCCTTGCCGACGGAGCTGGGGCTCGATGAGGAATATCACGATGGTGGCGGTCTACTGGAGGCTGACTGACTCTCGGGCACTGGTCGAGACGTGAGGGAGCATCACGGTCATCCTTACGTGAATCGTCATGCTGTGTTGGAGTGTCTCTGACATTCTCTAAGTGGTCCAAATGAAGATTCACCACGGTAAGATCATGATGCACATCATTGAACTGGGCACCTATGGTGTCAAAACGATCTAGGATAAGGCGTTGAAACTCAGCAAAAGCGGCACCCAAATTCGAGCTTGCCACTCGATCGTCGGTGATTAATAGATTTGACATGATTGCTTTAAATATCCTACCACTACGGAGCATGCAAATGGCCTAACCTCCCTCTAATACCAAAATGATGTAGGGTGGGCCATAGTGTACACAAAACCTAGGCTCCTAGGGTGAAATGCAAATGTGACACGCTAGTCCTAAAACACATGTAATGAGACCGCCAGAAGTGACGACAAATAAATTGAGCGATGATAATATAACACCTCCCCTGCAATGATCGTATAATATGGGTCCGGCCGGGGCCCCACAACATACAGACGCAGCAGCTTCAATATTATAAGATGATATAACTACCTGATCTCAAAACTCATAACCACAGCACAACAGAAAAAGCAAACAGACCAGAAGTTATCCACATCATATAGGAGTATCGAAGCGGTCTTAAGGCCTTACAACAGAAGTGAGTCCAAAACTCAAATAATAACACCAGTCATAAATGTGCATAAGCACTCCTAGACTACCTCGGCATACAAGCCGGAAAACATGAGCATCAAACATACAATGTCATAAAAGTAGAGCTACAGCAAAACAGTAACACTTCATGAGGCTTAGGCCCTTTTGGCCGACGAGCTAGCTCCTGCTTGCGAACCTTGCCCTGTAAAAATTTGATTGTAACGTGGGTCAGCAAAGGCTAACCTCAAACTGTGTAACCAACACATCTCCTCCCGGCCTCCCCTAATGGACCCCGGGGAACCCCTCCAACCTGTAAGTCAGCACTTCGTATGCAATATATATATAAAAGAGTAATGCACTAAGAACAGGCTTGGATGTCTCAAACAACATACACGTTCTCTATTGTTGAGCATATAATGAAAGGGCCATACTTATGCAGCATGTATACAAAAACCCGGGCTTCACCCAAGGCACCCTATCGCGTATGCAACTAGAACATCATCACATCATATGGGTACTCATCATTTCCCCATTGGCATAAAGCCGCAAACAAAGGGGGTTACCAACATTCCCCAAACGGCATACAAGCCGCCACAAGGAACTCTTGCAAAGGCCCCACCCGCTCAAGGTCTTAGACCCGGGATTGCCTGCAAGCTCTGACTTCTCATGTCAGGATTCTAACAAACGCACAAACCGATTCTAAGAAGCCTTGCTGGACCCCACCCGCTCATGGCCTCATTGCCCGGGCTTGCCCCAAGCTTGACATTCTCGTCAGTCTGACAGAAGGAGACTAGTCTCGCCGAGACACTCTCCACACATGACGTGAACGTCACGAGATAGCCAGCCGACCACAGAGACACATCCATGCCTTGGCACAAAACAATCCAAGACAACTCCACCCTAGTCCATGTTGGGTACATTGGTTTAAATGTACCTGATTTGAAGAAGCCTCACCCAACTCAATGATATACATCAAAATGTATTTGATGTGTTTTGAGTTTACTTGTGCAGGATAAGTATTTGCAGGAAAGATGGAAAAGTTTCTAAGTCCATGTGTCGACACCCAGAGGGAAAGTGTCGACACTTAAGAAGACTTGTGTCGACACCCAGGCAAGCAGTGTCGACACTTGGAGTCATTGTGTCGACACCAGGGATGCAGAGTCGACACCAGACAGAAAGTGTCGACACAAGGAGCTGTGTCGACACTCAGTGAAGAAAAGTGCAGTAAAGCAGTGTCGACACTTAGCAGTTGTGTCGACACCCAGAGAAACTGTGTCTACATCAGAAAGTGTCGACACTTGGAGGCTGTGTCGACACTCAGCAAAAGTCAGCAGAGTCTAAGTATAAGTGTCGACACCCAGAGCAATGTGTCGACACTCAGCAAAAGAGTCAACACTTGAAGAAAGTGTCGACACAAGAAAGAATGTGTCGACACTCAGCTGAAGACTCAACACTTGAAGAAAGTGTCGACACAAGGAGCTGTGTCGACACTTAGCAAAGTTCAAGAATATTCTAAGTACAAGTGTCAACACAAAGGAGATGTGTCGACACTCAGCAAAAGTCTCAACAGAAGAAGAATGTGTCGACACAAGGAGATGTGTCGACACTCAGCAAGTATCAACACTGAAGACATGTGTCGACACCAAGAAGAAGTGTCGACACTTAACAGATTCAACACATGAAGATGTGTCGACACAAAGGAGATGTGTCGACACTTACAAGAATTCAGCAATATACTGAAGTACAAGTACTTGTGTCGACACACATTATCAGTGTCAACACATGAAGAAGAAGCAGTGTCGAGATATAAAATCTACAACACAAGGAGTTGTGTCGACACCTTGTAGGCTAGTGTCGACACTCAGACAACTTGTGTCGACACTTGGTCTATAAGTGTCGACACTTAAAGACAGACAGTCTCGACACTTTCAGACAGTTACAGAATTTTCAAGAACTGACTGGATGACTTGACAGCTGCCATTCCAGCCGGTCTACTGCACCCGTCAGAGTTATCAGAAATTAGTTATGAACCGGACCAGCCGGTTACCATGAAGAAGGCCTATAAATACGCTTATACTGTCTACAGAAAGAGATTGACAAAAGATAGATTGAACACAAGTTCAAGTGATCATCAACAAGAAGAAGATCTAGCTATTCCTTGAAGAATCTAGTGAAGATCTAAGAAGTTGGAGAGAGAGAGCTCCATCCAAGAAGTCAGCTGTTGGAACCAGGCTGAGAAGAAGGGTTCAGATTTGTTCTGAATCTTAAGTAGCAGAGATCAAGGATCAACTGCAGAGGAGGTCAATCTTATTGTGTTATACATTCAAGAAGCTTTGAAGAAAGCCAAGTCAGATAGATTTCAGCTGAGTTCTTCCAAGAACTCATCAAGAAACTCACAACTCTTCTCTCTTTTCTCTGAGTTGTAGAGTTAACATTTTGTATTCATATTATATTGTAGGATCCTTAGGGATCTGAGTTTTGTAAGCCTGTAATTATAAAGGCTGAGTGTAGGGCTTGAGTGCCTGAGTGTAGGAGATTTGAATCTCTGAGTGTAGGCCTGTTGTGGCTGAGTGTAGGCCTTGGTGGCTGAGTGTAGGCCTTGGTGGCTGAGTGTAGGCTTTGTGAAGAAGCTGAGTTGTAGGGCCTTGGGCCTGAGTTGTAGGAACCTTGTTTTCGGGTTCTGAGTGTAAGATCTGAGGATCTGAGATAGTGGAGGAGTTTAGCCGAATCTAGTACACTGCTAGATAGGCGAAGGGGGAAAGTGGATGTACCCAAATATTGGGGAACCACTATAAACCTGTGTGTTCTCTGTGTGTATGTGGTTTGCTGTGATTGATGTTTGATTGCTGTGCAAAAGTAGATATAAATCTGTGATAAACTCTGAATTCTGCCTAAAAAGTTAAAAAGATTTGAGTCACCTATTCACCCCCCCCCCCTCTAGGTGATTAGGTACAATATCTTTCAAGTGGTATCAAAGCGAGGTTCGTCATAAAAGGACATAACTGTCTGAGTAGATCCTATTGGCAGATTCAGTCTAAGTACATTACAGAATCAAGAAAATCAAGAATCATGGGTTCCACTGAGAATCATAAGGAATTGGGATCCATGAAGTTACCCATTTGCAGAAAAGAGATCTTTGGTATCTGGAAGGAAAGGGTGAGACTGTTTATGGAAGCTTCAGACCCAAGGATTTATATCACAGTGAAAGAAGGGTCATATGTGTCCATGAAGGTTTCAGTCTTAGATGCAAATCAGAGAACACCTATGGATTTCTCTGAAATGACAAAGGATGAGATTGTTCTAGCCACCATGGACAAAAGGGCTCAGAATATTATAGTGAGTGCTATAGATGATGCAACTTTTCAGAATTTGATACACTGCAAGACATCCAAGGAAATGTGGGATACTCTTATTGTGTATATGGAGGGTTCTGAAGAAGTGAGGCAAGACAGAAAATCCTTGCTCAATCAAGAATATGAAAGTTTTAGACAAGGTAAAGCTGATAGTATAACTGAATGCTATAAGAAATTCTATAGGATTGTGAATGAGCTAATGTCCTATGGCAGAGAGTTCAGTAACTATGAGCTCAATGATAAGTTTCTAAGGTCCGTTACAAAAGATTGGGACACCAAGATCTGTGCCATTAGGGAAATGGCAAAGTTGGCAGAAATTCCTCCACCAACACTATTTGGAAAACTGCTATCCTATGAGATGCAGTTGATGGTGAGGAAAGAAGAGGAGAAATCAACAAGAAGTGAACATAAAGAAAGGACAGTGTCCTTCAAAATAGAAGCCCCCAGAAAGTACAGAAGTAAGTCACCAACTCCACCACCAAAAGTACCTGAAACTGAGTCAGATGAGTCAGCAAGTAGAAAGTCTGAAAGCAGTGAAAGTGATGAGGACTTTGTTGCCTTCACAAGACATTTTCAGAAGTTCTTAAAGAAGAAACAGTGGAGGACAAGGCCATCTACTTCACAGGGTAAAGAAGACTATTATCAGAATAAAAAGTCTTCAAAGAAAGGCAGGAAAAAGTCCAAGTCTAGCAAAGCAACACTATCAAAAATTGTATGCTATTGCTGTAATAGACAAGGACATGTTGTTGCAGACTGTCCAGAGAAAAGAAAGGAGTCTAATGACAAGAAAAAGACTCCATACAAGGGCAATAAGGAAAAGTCTTTTGTTGCCAAAAAGGATAGGAGCCTGTCAGACATTTTCTTCATCAGAAACTGAGTCAGATGCTGAAGCATACATAGGACTGTTTGCTGAGGAAGAAGAAGAAGAGTTCATCCAGATCATGAACTCAATATATGAACAAGAGGACAGTCAGTGCCAAGGACTGATGGCATTGATAGAAAGTGACAAAATCCTGGAGCAGCCAGGACCTAGTAAGGTACAACATTGTTCTTTCAGTTCAATTTCTTGTGCTAGTACAGAATCAGATTCATCATCATCAAGTGATGAGAGTGCATCTGAGTCTGAAGAGGATATTCATCAGTTGATAGATGAATATAAAGTTCTGTTGCAAGCATTTAAGAAATGCAAATCCTTGGCCAAGAGTAAAGCTAAAGAGATTGCAAGTCTGAAAATGGCTGCAACTGATTATGAGAAGATGTTTGATCAAAAGCTAAATGAGATAGCCAGACTGAAGCACATAACTGTGATTCAGATGGGGACTATATCATTTAAGAATGATCAAATCAAGAGTATGGAGATTAATCTTCAGAAGGAGAGAGATTTGGTTGCTAGGTTTTCTAAACCAAAGTCAGTTCTACCCTTAATTGATGAATTTGTTCATCAAAAAGGTAAAGCTGGACTGGGGTTTACTAAACCAGCTAGGACTGTTCAGTCCAAGTCCATGTTCAAGAGCAAAGCCCCAACTCTCAATAAGCCAGCTGTAGATAAAACAGCTAAGACTGTACCTAAGCAAAGGTACAATAAGTTTGAGTGTTGGTGCTGTGGCAAGGTAGGCCACTTTGCAATGGACTATTGGCACAATGCTAGTGCCAAAGTGAGTAGCAAACTGCCTGTTGGAAAACTTGCAGGTAGGTTTGTTAGGAAGCAAACTAACCAGTACCAAGGACCCAAGAATTCTTTGGGTTCTAAGGTTCACTAATCTGTTTTGCAGGTGAGTCCAAGTGGTCATGCCCCAATATGGTACTTGGACAGTGGATGTTCCAGACATATGACTGGAACAAGGGGTTTACTAAAGGACTACACACCCATCAAGGATGGTCCAAAAGTCACCTTTGGTGGTTCTGAAAAAGGGATCATCAAGGGTTTTGGTAACATATCTAACTCTTATATTACAATTACTCAAGTGGCCTATGTTAAAGGTTTGAAACATAACCTTATTAGTATAAGTCAATTGAGTGATGTAGGATATGACATCTCATTTGTGAAAGATGGTTGTCATATCAGGAGGTCAAATGATCAAGAGATCATTTTGACTGGTTATAGAAAAAGGAATGTCTATTGCTTAGATATTATGGTTGAGAACAATGGTTCTCCAGTATGTCTTGTAGCTGATGAGACAGTCTCTCATTGTGTCAAATGGCACAAGAGGCTAGCCCATCTAAACTACAAGACAATTGGTAAACTCTTTAGCAAAGAGTTAGTGAGGAATGGTCCTCAAGTTAAGTGTATTAAAGATGGTATTTGCTCAGCTTGTCAAAAGGGCAAGCAGACTAGATCCACCTTTAGAAGCATTGAAAACAAAGATGCTGTGAGGTGTTTATACCTCTTGCATATGGATCTCTTTGGTCCAATGCCAGTTCACAGCCTAGGTAGGAAGGTCTATACCTTTGTAGTTGTAGATGACTACTCAAGGTTTTCCTGGGTGTTCTTCCTTAGACAGAAATCTGAAACACCTAGTGTCTTCTATAGCTTTGTCAAACAAATTCAGAATGAACTAGCTAGTACAGTGGTCAAAATAAGAAGTGACCATGGTACTGAATTTCAGTCTGATAGTATGGCAAAACTATGTGAAGAATTTGGGATATTTCAAGAGTTTTCTTCACCAAGAACACCTCAGCAAAATGGCATTGCTGAGAGGAAGAATAGAACCTTGATTGAGGCTGGTAGGACCCTATTAAGTGATACATCACTACCAGAATACTTCTGGGCTGAGGTAGTGAATACCGCATGCCATGTTATTAATAGGGCTACCATAACTAAAAGCCATAACAAGACCCCCTATGAGGTTGTGAAAGGCAGGAAACCAAACCTATCCTACTTCAGGATCTTTGGTTGTAAGTGCTTTATACTTAACAATGGAAAGTCTTACTTGACTAAGTTTGCTGTCAAGTCCCAAGAGGGAATTTTTGTTGGGTACAGCAACAATAGTAAGACTTATAGAGTCTACAACTTGTCTACTCAAGTTGTAGAAGAGTCTGTACATGTAGTATTTGATGAAACTAGACTTATTAACAATGAGTTGTCTAGTAGTATTTGCAGCCCCACAGGTATTACTAAGAAGATGGACAAGCTCACTATAGAAGAAGAACTTACTGCAAGACAGCTAGTAGATGATAGTGGCTGCTGTCCAGGGGGAGTACTATATGTACCAAATGCAGATGAAGTTCAAGGAGTACAGCAAGATGAAGAAACTGAAGAAGTTCAACCTGAAGTCAGGATGCCTCCAGTTAATAGGCATCTTAGAGATCATCCAGCAGAACAAATCATTGGTGATCCAAGACAAGGGGTACAAACAAGGAGCAGAAATCTGAATGCAGTGCTCTTCTCCAGTTTCCTATCCCAAGTTGAACCAAAGAAGTTTGAAGAAGCCATCCTAGACCCTCATTGGATTGAGGCAATGCAAGAAGAGCTGAATCAGTTCAAGAGGTGCAAGGTCTGGGAGATTGTTCCTAAACCAAAAGACCACAACATAATTGGAACCAATGGATCTTTAGGAACAAGATGGATGAACATGGAGTCATCATTAAGAACAAAGCAAAATTGGTTGCTAAAGGATATAAGCAGGAAGAAGGTATTGACTTTGATCAAACCTTTGCTCCAGTAGCCAGACTGGAAGCCATAAGAATGTTCCTGGCCTATGCAACCTTTCAAGGATTTAAAGTTTACCAAATGGATGTCAAGTCAGCATTTTTGAATGGTAATCTAAAAGAGGAAGTCTATGTGGAACAGCCATCAGGTTTTGTTGATTCAACTCAACCTAATCATGTCTATAGACTTAGGAAAGCATTATATGGGTTAAAACAAGCCCCTAGGGCTTGGTATGAAACCCTGTCTAGTTTCCTCATTGAGAATAAGTTCACAAGGGGGAAAATAGGCAAGACTCTATTCCTTAGGGAATCTAGAGGCAAAGTAATACTAGTCCAAATATATGTAGATGACATAATATTTGGGTCTACTGAAAGTAGTCTTTGAAAAAAGTTTGCAAAACTAATGCAAGGACAATTTGAGATGAGTAGTATGGGAGAGCTTAAGTTCTTCTTGGGTCTCCAAGTTAGACAGACTGAGAATGGTTTATCCATATGCCAGTCTAAGTTCACCCTAGAACTCATAAGGAAGTATGGTATGGATTCATCCAGTACCATGAAGACTCCTATGGGGTCAAGTATGTCTCTTAGCAAGGATGATGCAGGGAAACCTGTAGATGAGTCTTTGTATAGAGGGATAGTTGGCTCCCTATTATATTTGACTGCAAGTAGACCAGATATCATGTATGCTACATGTGTCTGTGCAAGGTACCAAGCATGCCCTAAAGAGTCTCATTTGACAGCAACCAAAAGGATACTGAGATATCTAAAGGGCACTCCTTATCTAGGCCTCTGGTACCCTAGGAATGGGGATTTTGAACTAACAGGTTATTCAGATGCAGACTTTGCAGGATGCAAAGAAGACAGAAAAAGCACAACTAGAACCTGTCAATTCCTAGGTGGAAGACTGATTTCATGGAGTAGCAAAAAGCAAACAAGTGTGGCTATCTCCACTGCAGAATCAGAATATGTGGCTGCAGGAAGTTGCTGTGCTCAACTTCTATGGATACCACATCAGCTTGAGGACTATGGAATTCAGGTAAGTAGAACTCCACTCTTTTGTGATTCTACTAGTGCTATATCAATTGCACACAATCCTGTTTCTCATAGTAGAACTAAACATATTGAAATAAAATATCATTTTCTTAGAGAACATGTAGAAAAAGAAGATATTTTACTGGAATATGTTAGAACAGATAATCAACTAGCTGATATGTATACTAAGCCTTTAGAAGAAACTAAGTTCAATAGGTTTAAAATTGAACTAGGTATGATAAACTTAGAATAAGTTTATAGAAATGGCTAAGTAAAAAGGTGTCGACACACAGAGATATCTGTGTCGACACAGAAAATTGTTGTCGACACTTCAGTGAAAAGGTGTCGACACATCTAGGAAGTTGGTGTCGACACTTCAGAAAATTAGTGTCGACACATGACAAGTAGGTGTCGACACATCCAAGGTAGTGTCGACACTTAGTGTTTACTCAGAATTATCTAAGTAAAGACTCGACTATGTGTCGAGTTAAGTGGTGTCGACACATAAACAAGTGTCGACACATATAATCTGTTGACTAAACTTGTGTCGACACATAGGTGTCGAGACATTATAAGTCAGTGTCGACACTTATCGATAGTGTCTACACAATTTAAGTTAGCTGCCCGCCTTTTCATCTTCAAACCTAGAAAGGTATAAATAGGATTTTGCCTTTGTCTGTCGACACGCTTTCAAAAGTTTCGAGACCAAACTTGTGTGTCAACACCTCTATTCTCTCCAGTCAAATTCTTCAAACCCTAATGGCACCAAAGCTCGAGGAGAACGTCAATGAAGGCTATGAACTGGTGCGAGACGCGTTTGAGGATGCAGACCCAGAAATCAAGAATGTGATAACCCTAGTTGTAGACTCGGGGTTAGAATTTCTTGTTTCAAAGCCTACAAAGATCTGGAAGAAGGAAGTTCTAGAGTTTCTGAATGGAGCTAAAATAGACGAATCTGGATTCAAGATCAAATCCAGGGTACATGGAGAAAAGGTGAAGGTATCACCAAAAAGCTTAAGAAAGGTTCTAAACCTGCCTAGAACCAAGGAAGAAGAAGAAGTAACTGCTTCTAAGACCAGAGAAGGATTGACATGGTGTGGTCTGGATTCAAAGATGAAAATTGGATCTGTGTTTAATAGAAAGGGCATGAACAGCCAGGGGAAATTCCTCTCTGAAATTGTTGGAAAAGTAATTTTGAGTAAGCTAGGAGGGCATGATAGGGTATCAGCCCATATGTTCAGTATTATGACAAGGATAATCTTCACTTTGAAAACAGATTGGTCTGTTATTGTCTTTGATAAGATTAAAGAAAGTCTGAAGAAACCCAACTTGGGTAGGATCTTAAGTTTATACCTAGCTGGTAGTTTACCAGAGGTTATGGGTCAAGCTGCAGGTACTAAAATCAATCATATGAGAAAAATGGACTTGAGGATATTCTCTAGGTGGGACAGAGTTTTGTCTAAGGAGATACCAACACCTGAGAAAATAACTTCAGAGAAAGCAACACCTCTAAAGAAGAAGAAGAAAACTGCCCCAGTGGCTCAGGTTTCATCTAGCAGCTCTGGTTGTGAAGAGCAAGTTGTCTTTACTCTAGATGAGGATATAGAAGGAAATGCTGGGAAGTCTCCAGCTCAACAAGAAGTTGCTGAGAGGCAGGGGGAGCTACCTCAAGCTAGCCCCATACACCAGGATTCAGTCCAGGGGGAGCCTCTAATTGTAGAAGAGTCAACTACACTGGAAAGTGAGCAAGCAACAAACATAATCCTTGAGGTAATCACTGAGCTTAATGCTTTAGATTTCCCTATAGAGGATAATGTATTGTCTGATTCCTTAAATTATGTTAATCAGCAAACTCAGATTGATAGCCTATCTCCAGATGTTGTCATGAAGGACACTTCTGTTTCAGCTCAAATTATATCTGATCCAGTGGTAGATGAGCAAAGAATTTCTCCTGCCCATTCTCCACAAGAATTTACAATGGAAGATTTATTTCTTAATCTGGATCAAGAAAACCTTGACAAGGAAACTGCTGCTGCTGAATGGGAGAATGCTCCAGTTGAGGGGGAGCAAGTACAAATTCATGAAGAACCTGCAAGGCAAGAGCCTGAGAAGGCACCAGAAGTGCAGAAGGAGTTACCTCCAAGCCCTAAGGAGAGGGTAGATATTGCTAGCACATCAGCATCAGAAGATGAGGAAGCTGCTAAAACTAAGAAAAGGAAGTTTCAAGTTTTCAAAAGAAGTCAAAATTATAAGAAGGCTTTGCAAACCATAGCACCACAGCCAGCACTACAGCCAACTCCTTCAGTAGATTACAGTGCTCTTATGGTTGCTATGCAGATAAAGCTTGATGAGACTGCTGTTAAGACTGCCATACAAGACTCTCAGAAGATCATAACTGACAAACTCCAAAGGTTGAATCCTTACTTTAAAGATGGAGTCAACTATTTGGATGCCCAAATAAGATTTCAAAAGGATGATCTGAGGGATCACATGATTAGAGAAGTCATAAAGGGGGAGAGGGTGTTAGTCAAAGCCAGCTCTGATCATGCCAAGTGGATATCTAATTCTATCAGAGCAACTCTTGGTTATCCTCCTTTATGTGATGATGATAATGTTGCAGAATCTGGGATTAATCCTGCATATCTAGGAGGGGAGCAACCTGAAGTGGCTCAAGTCATCTACCCTCCTCCAGATTTTGATATGATACATGCTGATATCCAGACAATGTATAGCCCACCTGAGGATAAGAAAAATGTTATCATAGAAAAGGTGGTTCAGCCAGTATCTGAAGCTATGCAAGAAGCTCTGCAGAAAGAAGAAGAAGCCAGACTGTCTAAAAAGAGGTTCAGGGAGCAAGCTGAACAAAGACCAGACTTTGAGCAGTGGAGCCCCACTTCAAGAAACATTATCTTAACTGCATGGAAAGCTGCAAAAGATAATATTCAAGACAGAAATAAATGGTTTTCTGAATTGGAATGGAGGAAACATGAGACAAGGCAAGAAGCCATAGTCCAATATAGAAGGAAGGCCAAGATGGGAAAGCTACCTCCTACTGCTCAGGATCCTAGCAAGTACTTTTCCAAGCCATATCATTATTTTGAAAGGCAAAAGATTAAAGCTGAAGAGCAAAAGAAAAAGGATCTGAAAGGCAAGAAGCCTGCTGATACTGAAGTTACTGAAGCTCCTGTTCAAGCCAAAGTACAATCTGGAAAAGGAATAGTAATTAAGGAGGCTGAACAAAAATAAAATAGAATTTTATTCAGTTTACAATTGTAATCTTGTGTTTTTCAAACACTATGTAAAACTTTTGTATAATGAATATTACAAAGTTGTGAGAACAATATGATGTGTTTTAAAATTTATTTCATAATTGTTCTGTGATAATATCTGTGTATGCATGTTTAATACATGTTATGTTTCTTTCCTGATTACATAATCCTGCTTTACATCATTCTGTAATTTTATTATGAATGGTGTATATCATTGACTAAGGATTATGACTTCTCCAAATAGGGGGAGATTGTTGGGTACATTGGTTTAAATGTACCTGATTTGAAGAAACCTCACCCAACTCAATGATATACATCAAAATGTATTTGATGTGTTTTGAGTTTACTTGTGCAGGATAAGTATTTGCAGGAAAGATGGACAAAAGCTGTGTTCAGTGAAGAAAAGTGCAGTAAAGCAGTGTCGACACTTAGCAGTTGTGTCGACACCCAGAGAAACTGTGTCTACATCAGAAAGTGTCGACACTTGGAGGCTGTGTCGACACTCAGCAAAAGTCAGCAGAGTCTAAGTATAAGTGTCGACACCCAGAGCAATATGTCGACACTCATCAGAAGAGTCAACACTTGAAGAAAGTGTCGACACAAGAAAGAATGTGTCGACACTCAGCTGAAGACTCAACACTTGAAGAAAGTGTCGACACAAGGAGCTGTGTCGACACTTAGCAAAGTTCAAGAATATTCTAAGTACAAGTGTCAACACAAAGGAGATGTGTCGACACTCAGCAAAAGTCTCAACAGAAGAAGAATGTGTCGACACAAGGAGCTGTGTCGACACTCAGCAAGTATCAACACTGAAGACATGTGTCGACACCAAGAAGAAGTGTCGACACTTAATAGATTCAACACATGAAGATGTGTCGACACAAAGGAGATGTGTCGACACTTACAAGAATTTAGCAATATACTGAAGTACAAGTACTTGTGTCGACACACATTATCAGTGTCGACACATGAAGAAGAAGCAGTGTCGCGATATAAAATCTACAACACAAGAAGTTTTGTCGACACCTTGTAGGCTAGTGTCGACACTCAGACAACTTGTGTCGACACTTGGTCTATAAGTGTCGACACTTAAAGACAGACAGTCTCAACACTTTCAGACAGTTATAGAATTTTCAAGAACTGACTGAATGACTTGACAGCTGCCATTCCAGCCGGTCTACTGCACCTGTCAGAGTTATCAGAAATCAGTTATGAACCGGACCAGCCGGTTACCATGAAGAAGGCCTATAAATACGCTTATACTGTCTACAGAAAGAGATTGACAAAAGATAGATTGAACACAAGTTCAAGTGATCATCAACAAGAAGAAGATCTAGCTATTCCTTGAAGAATCTAATGAAGATCTAAGAAGTTGGAGAGAGAGAGATCCATCCAAGAAGTCAGCTGTTGGAACCAGGCTGAGAAGAAGGGTTCAGATTTGTTCTGAATCTTAAGTAGCAGAGATCAAGGATCAACTGCAGAGGAGGTCAATCTTATTGTGTTCTACATTCAAGAAGCTTTGAAAAAGCCAAGTCAGATTGATTTCAGCTGAGTTCTTCCAAGAACTCATCAAGAAACTCACAACTCTTCTCTCTTTTCTCTGAGTTGTAGAGTTAACATTTTGTATTCATATTATATTGTAGGATCCTTAGGGATCTGAGTTTTGTAAGCCTGTAATTATAACGGCTGAGTGTAGAGCTTGAGTGCCTGAGTGTAGGAGATTTGAATCTCTGAGTGTAGGCCTGTTGTGGCTGAGTGTAGGCCTTGGTGGCTGAGTGTAGGCCTTGGTGGCTGAGTGTAGGCTTTGTGAAGAAGCTGAGTTGTAGGGCCTTGGGCCTGAGTTGTAGGAACCTTGTTTTGGGGTTCTGAGTGTAAGATCTGAGGATCTGAGATAGTGGAGGAGTTTGGCCGAATCTAGTACACTGCTAGATAGGCGAAGGGGGAAAGTGGATGTACCCAAATATTGGGGAACCACTATAAACCTGTGTGTTCTCTGTGTGTATGTGGTTTGCTGTGATTGCTGTTTGATTGCTGTGCAAAAGTAGATATAAATCTGTGATAAACTCTGAATTCTGCCTAAAAAGTTAAAAATATTTGAGTCACCTATTCACCCACCCCCCTCTAGGTGATTAGGTACAATATCTTTCAGTCCCTCATTTGTACTACAGCGTTCCCGTGTACCAAGGAAACCATCTACCACCAATGCGGAGCTAACCTTGTTCACCAAGGAAACCATCTACCACCATTGAGGAGCTAACCTTGTCCGGTTCCGACTGCACGTACTCACTCGAGAAAAGGGGGAAAACATTACAAACATCACAAACGACATCTTTCCGCAACGGATCTCTACGAATCCTTAAAGCTCATATGCAGCATCACCGAGTTGGACTAATGGTTGCGACTACAGCTTCACCCACCATTCCTAATCCACTAACGGAGCGGATCTCCAATGCAAAAACATGTCAGGGACGGACTCAATTGACCTGGAGGTTCCTCTTGAACCTTGGCGACCCAAACCCCTCTCATTTGAGAGTTTGGTGCCCAAAAACTAGAAAATAAAAGATGCTAAAACATGCATCATAAAACCAAGAGGAGAAGTGTCGTTACCTTCTGACCCCTCTTCCTAGCCATGTAAACTTATCCGGATGAAAACGTTCGCAACGATCTTACCTCCACGGATCTGGACTCGGCTCACGATTTGGAGCACCGAAGCCTCTCCAACAGCCGGATCTCTCCTTCACCTTCTTCCTTGCTCTCCCCTCTCTCTAGATCTTATAAAGAGATTGCTTGGAGAAGAATGAGGATTTCTAACCCTATTCTTGGACTTAACACAGCAAGGGCAACCCTGGACCATCAAATCCCAAACGAAGGGAAAGAACGGCCACAATCCGAACTGAAAATCAAAACACCTGGGCCAAACACGTCTTGTGACACGCCCGTGTCCAAGGCCGTGTTCCCCAAACAATGTCAAAACCGTCGCACCCAAAACAGGACACGGGTCCTTGACACGCCCGTGTCATATTTGACATGGCCGTGTCCAACCTGAACATGCCTGGGCTCCAGGCCGTGTCCAACCCCTCACAAGTCCTGGTTCACAACCCGAGAAGGACACGGCCTGGGACACGCTCGTGTCTCAGGCCATGTTCGAAGTCTCGACGATCATCGACTGCCTCTTCGTCGAACTCGTAGAAATTTGTCGAACACGTTCGACACGGCCCTGGACATGCCCGTGTCCCGAACCATGTTCACTGCCTCGACACTTCGTCGGGCGAAAAATGTTAACACCACAGGTGCTCGACAAACCTGGTAAGACACGACCATGGACACGCACGTGCCCTAGGCCGTATTCCCTACCTGGGTCGACACCTCCTCTGTGTCGACACAACTGTGCCGACACTAGAGGGAACATGACTGCGACACGGGCTCCGACACGGGCGTGTCGGAGGGCGTGTCCCCCACTAGTCGACGACCTGAGCAAAAAATCATCGACTTCCCGGGCTCTCGACGAATCCGGTACGACACGGCCATGGACACGCCCGTGTCCTAGGCCGTGTGACCCTCACCAAGACCCAAACTTGGCTCTCGACGCTGCTCGTCCTTCTTTCAAATTTTGGGGCGTTACGACTCTCTCCCCCTTAAAAGAATTTTGTCCCGAAATTACCAAAAAGCAAGAAGAGGTACACAAAATTTAAATGATACCTGAACGAAAAAACTCTGGATATTCCTCCAGCATGGTTTGTTCTCGCTCCCAAGAGAGCTCCTCACGGCCGCAGTTGTCCCATCGGACTTTTACGAATTTGACCTCTTTGTTCCGCAACTGCCGAATTTCTGAGTCCTCTATAGCAATTGGACGGACTCGCGTCCTCAAGTCTTCCTCTATCGGCATCGATGTCGATTCTATCACCACACTAGCCTCTACCAAGGCTTTCCTCAATACGAAGACATGGAAGACGTCATGCAATCCACTCAACTCTGCAGACAACTCCAACTGGTATGCTGCTTCTCCCACCCGTTCAACAACTTCAAAAGGTCACAAAAAACCTTGGACTCAATTTCTTGAGTCGGCGAATCCGTGTAACGCCTTTGAACGGCTTGATCTTCAAATAGACCCAATCGCCTACCGCGAACTCCAACTTCCTGTGGCGCGCATGAAAATATTTTGCTTGCCGATCTTGAGCCATCTTCATGCGCTCTTGAATGGTCCGTACCAACTCACAAGCATCCTGTAACATCCCATTTCCAACTAAACCCTTAAGAGTAGTTTTGGTCATGACTAGGTCATGACCAAACCCTAGGAAGCCCAAGAAGACCAAGAAAACATAAGAATGTGGGTGAGACCACTATGGTCTGCAAATAGTAAATTCCTGAACCTTAGTTTAAGATAACCATGGGGCTTCACCAAAACTTCAAGACCCCACCATGGTCTCATCAACCCATTGTAAGATCCATTAGAGCACTACGGACCCATGGAGGGCAGTCAAAGGTGTTAAGTTGATCCAAGTCAGCCCTAACCCTAAATGGGTCAACCCAACCTACATTGGGTCAAACTAACCTGCACAAGGGCCAATTGAAGTTCCCTTAGCCAAGTGGACCCCACACATACCTTCATAACCCTAGTGAGAGGCCTATGGGTCACCAAGGACCCATTGGGGCCAACCAAAAAGGTTAAGTTGACCAAAGTCAATGCTAGCCCTAAAGTGGTCAAGTGCCCTGCCAAAGGGTCAAGTGACCTCCAAAGGGCCAAGACAACCCTACCTAGGCCTTAGGGGAGGCCAATGCGTCACCAAGGACCCATTTGGGCCAACCTCAAAGACCAAATTGACCTAAGTCAACCCTAGCCTAGGTTTGAGTCAAGCTAGCCCAAATGGGCTAACTCAAGCCCAACTCACTTGGGCTAACCATGTTTTGGTGGATGAAATAAACATATGGGCTGCCAATAGACTAGAATATTGACTAGCCAACTTAGTGACTAGGAGAGAGAGAGAGAATCTCAAAAAATAAAGAATAATTAGGAGAGAGAAAGGGGTATATTTAAGGGTGTTTAGTGGAAGGGGCCACTTGGACCCATGCCATCAACCCCCACTTGGGCTGGCCGAACCTTGGAGTCATTGAGGAGGAGGTGGATGGAGTGGGGCCCACCCATGCATGCATGGTGACAAGAACAAGGCAAACCCGCCACCTTCACTTAGGAATTATCACCCCCCTATACTTCATCTCCCCTTTTTCCCCCTTCACTTCATCACCCTCAGGACAAGGAGAGCAGCAGAGAGAGAGAGAGACCGAACCTTGGATCTGAAACCCGGGCTGGAGCCGTGAAACCGAAGGATAAGCACCGCCGCCGCCGCAATGGTTCCCCGTCGTTTCTCACGTCGCAAGGCCGCCGGGAAGGTCCTCCCTCACCTCTCTCTTCATGCCTAGATCTTAGGAATGTTTAGGGTAGGGTTCGGGCTCGAATGAGCCCGAACCCAGTTCTTCTTTTCTGCCATTAATGGCGTTTGGAAGCTTTCGGGTGAGGTGGCGCCGCCACTTTCCACCGCCCTAGACGCCGACAAAAGGTTGCCCCCACCACCTTGAGGGGGGACGAGAAGTTTGCCGGTGGAAGCGCCGCCGGTAGCCGCCGGGAAAGCCCCCGTGAAGTTCGGGCTAGTTTCCAGGAGATTTGGAGAAGAAAAGTAGCAGCCGTCCGATTGCTTTAAGATTCGTGTCATGCAATATTATAAATCCTGGATTTATTTAATTACATGAATAGTGTATTTCCTGTCTCCTATAATCCGACTTTTGGATGCCAATATTTAGGGCACTTACAGCCTTTTTCATAAAATGTTCTCCACATGAAATTGTAGGTCTTGAAGGTACTTTTAATTTGATATGTTACATGTAAATTTTGGTTAGTTCTACTGCCTTATAGAGCCATTTTCCTAGGGCTGGTCCTAGGGTAGGACAGAAACTAAAATGAGTGCCCTGCCCAAACCCTAAGTTCAAATGGACTGAAATTTTGGGCATGTCCCGTAATTAGGCATATCTAGGCCCTCCCCAAAAATGGGAATTTTTGGGGAAAATAATTCTTTAGTTTTAGTCAGAAATTTATAAATTAAATTTTGTTGCTGTTTGGAGCATATCAAATCCAAAATGCCCCAACTTTTGGTGACTTGCCATTAGGGGTATAATAGACCTATGGTAGAAATATTAGTCAATTTATCCCTCTGCATGTTGAGATATCTCACTTGCAAGATCTGAAAAAGTGAATGGTCTTGGGCTGCAAATAGCAAAAACGCAGAAATTGGAAGAGATGCCCAAGTCCATCCAGAGGCCCAAATAACCTGGGATTTTGGGAAGTAACTGGTTTAGGGCATAAGTAGGCACTGCCCAAAAATGAGATTAATTGGAATTAAAATTAGGGGAAACTTACTAAAATACCCCTAGGCTTGTTTAGGTGATTATTTGAGTGTTTCAACTCCAAAAGGCCCCAATTTTTGGTGGCATGTCCATGGGTACATTATTAAGGCATGGTTAAATTTTCACCCCATATGGACCAGAGCAAGTTAGGTAAACCCCCTTGTATGTGTTGGCTTGTAAAGGGCTTGGTGTGCTTATAGCCAAAAAGAAAAAAATGAATTATTGAATGCACAGCCCTTTTGGACCACTGACTTAGTATTACCTTAAGTACTCTCCCCTCTTTTGGGAAGATGGATGAATTAGGGTTGATTTACCCTTGGACCCAAGTTCACACCCTGAGGAAGGACCTTTGGGGGTTGTGAAGGACATAGGGGCAAATGCCCTTGTATGGCCTTGTAATTTAGTAGGGAGATATCTTATTTATATTTAAGCCTCTGGTTGAAATGTTAGGAAATTTAGAAGTAGTTAAGTAACTCAAAAGTCAAACTCTAGTTTTAGGGTAGAAGCACTACTGGGTCAAAACAGTAACTTAACATCATCTAAAAATTGTGAAGATGGGGTAGAATGAATCTTAGGGTGAGTTGAACCCCTAGATATTTTTAGTGGAATTTTATAGATTATATTCATGATAGTTCCTGTGTTAAATATCAAAGTGTCCAATTTAGTATTTGATTTAATTTGATCATTTGATTTAAATGGAATCTAGTAAAATTTGGTCAGTAGAGATTTTTGACCTAAATAAAGGTCTTTGAATTTTATTATAATTTTTTAAGGATTTTATATGTTGCTTCCTTCATAAATTTTGTAAAGGTCATACTTGGTAAATAAATCATTTAAAGAATAATTTAACTTGTAAAAATATGAATGTTGTCCACTGATGGTTTTAGGATGATATCTACTGTTAGGAATTCATTTAGGAATTTTTGAAGTATATTCATAGTACTTGATTCACAATTATGCCCTTTGTAGATTTTCGTATTGAATTTATTTAGAATTAAATATTCTGTGAAAAATCACGAGAGTTGGCCAGTGATAATTTTAGGACTGTAGTAGTGTAATATATTTAACTCAAATTGTTTGGATGATCATTTCAAGTAGTTGATTTACAAATCTTGGAATATGAGAATTACTGCTAAAATAATTTTGGGACCCTTAAATGTTTGTAGAAAATGTCAAATTTGGAAATTGTCACTTTTAGATATATGGAATATTATCATGAATTTATGAAACATTAATCATGTCTAAAATGTATACTTCATGATCAACTCGACAATAATTGGCTCTTTTAAGAAATTATTTAAATAGAAGATTAATTGAGGAAAATACGATATTCTGGAATTAAATCATTTATGTCATGATAGGACTCCAGTAATAACCTAGGTCATTCGGATGAAAACTTGAAGGACATCCTATCATGATCATCGCTTAGTATAGGTTGGTCTGCAAATAGTAATTTGGGGAAAAGTTGTCTTAGGGTAAAAGTTGGAATAATGTAGAGTTAGTCGTGTTGAATTGTTTGAATGAAGGTAGATGAGTCACCATAGAAAGTTCTAAGGATTGGTGGGAATCGAGATGATGTGTGTTAGAAAGTACGCGAGTTCGACGAAAGATCGTCGTTCCCGTGAGAGTGAAAGGTCTAAACTACCCTAGGATTAGCCTATCGCAATATGAGAAGGTAATGGGTAAGGGAATCAACCAATATTAATATTAAGTACCTTGCGAAAGGGAACATTGGGCGTAATCCCAACATAGTTCCTAATGCCCCTTGAGAGCCCTTCACAGGGAATACCGGGGGCAGTCCTGGGTTAACGTAAACTGAACTAACAAGCTGAAAAGAGTAACTTAGTAATTAGGGATTGCACATTTCACGAACACAGGTAGCATAGGAAGATGAATTGGAAGCTTCGGCTTGGATGTTAAGAGACGGACGTTTTGGTCCGGCGAGCTTTGGCTCGGTTGATATTTGTGACGGACGGGATGGTCCGGGGAGCTTTGGCTCAGTTGATATTTGGGACGGACGGGATGGTCCGAGGAGCTTTGGCTCGGTACTGATATGATAAACTTGCATGTGCATGAAAGGAAAGAAAGTTAAGGTGGTGGGTCTTCGGTATGGGTTGGTCGATGCACCGACGCCAATACGATGACTCGGCAAGTGTGGTTTAACACTTCGCCAAACTTAAGTCCGGCGGTCCGGTCGGCAAGAGTACGCGGTAGTCCGCTTAGTGCACCAAGCGTTGAGGCGTACGATAGGTCAGACCGGTAGTGCTATTACCTGTTTTGAGCTGGGCGAGGCCCAACCCACCGCTTCCGTCTGCCACTACGGAGGTATCCTGGGAGGTAATGGCTCTGAAAGGGGGAACTAAAGGTCTATGTGCACAGAGTCGGGTGTGTGTGTGTTGCACTTGCATGTTCCATCATACCCACCTGCATATCATAGCATAATCGATTCATTTAACCCTGACACCTATTGTATAAGTGGTATGGGACGCTTATACAATAGGCCCTACAAAACGACCCCTTGGTCTATAAGCTTGTGTGGGCAAGTTTATAAATTAAGGATATTTCAATATATATATACTGCTTGTGATAACCGACACCCCAATGTATAAAGTGGTATGGGACAATTTATACGATGGGAGCCTTGTAGAAGATCCCTTGGCTTATGTGTACTCACATAAGTGAAGGTTAAATTCCTTTCTTACTTTACCTATTACAACATGATTATAAATTGCTAGCTAGGTCCCCCTGTCACCTGTTTTTGATTACTCTCTACTTTCACGTCCTTTCCTTTCTTCATCCCCGCTCGGTGCCTAGGAGCATGGGGGAAGGGGTGGGGGATGATAGGGCTTAGTCTTATAGACTAACGGTTTTCGAACCACATCATATTAGAGGATCGTGAAGCCGAGTATGCAGGAGCAGCCTAGGAGACCGGTGCGATTGGAGACAGGGCAGTCTAGCTCAGGAGTACAGCCAGCTGGGACCGTGAGTCCCGACTTCTAGTACTTGTTTTATTCTGCTTCCGCATGAGAGATCTGTAGTGAGGATATTGATGTACCGGGCTTAAGCCCTTTATTTCTGTACTCTTTTACTATTCGGTGGACACTCCCTTCGTGGAGTTTATTTATATATATGTGTGATTAGCTGTGGACTTATCTTCTCTTGCACTGCTACTTTTGCTACAGTTGTGATCGATTTGGCCGGCAGGATCGGCGTCTTGTAGTGACGACCTTCCCGGGTGCGAAGGTGTCACCACAAGGCGTCGGTTCTGGGCCTAAGACCCCGGGGTTTTAAATTGAAAAAAGGGGGGGTCTTACAAGTGGTATCAGAGCTAACCTCGATCGATCAAGTAGCTGTCCACTAAATACCTGGGCCACCCCCACATGAGTTTAGTTTACGGACAAACTAAGCAGTGGAAGCTGTGGTGTGCCCATATGGGGATCACATATATAATTGTCCATTTTAGTTAGTGTTGAAAAATTTCTGACGATAAATTTTGTGGCGCAGCCTCCAGCACTGCCTACACCACCGGGTGGAACCCTGCAGATTCCGGAAGTTGCACCACCGCTGTCGGTTCCCACTCAATTCCTACAGTCTGACATGGGACAGACTCTGACGACTATCTTGGAAGCCTTCAGGAATCAATAGGCCCCGGCTCCGCAGCCTATTCCGGGAGCCAACTGGCTCAGCATCTTTCGAGAACTCTCTCCCCCGTCCTACTTGGGGATAGAGTCGGTAGTTCGGACAGAGGAATGGCTAGACATCATGGAGGAGATGCTGACAGGGATACGGAGCCCTTGGGAGGAAAGGGTGCCACTGGTTGTTTCCTGCTTGGAGTCCCATGCCAAGCTGTGGTGGAAGACAGTTCTGGAGACTACCTTTGTTGATAGGGAGGCTGCCGAGGTGATGTGGGAGGAGTTCAGGCCCATGCTGTTGGAGCACTTTGTTCCGCAGGCGGCCCGAGACGAGCTGGAGGACCGCTTCTTGTAGTTGAAGCAAGGTTCCAGGATGGTGGTGGAGTACTATCGAGAGTTCAACCATCTGGCCCGTTTTACAGACTCTTACCGGCTAGATGAGGCAGCGTACACCAAGAGGTTCTACAAAGGTTTACGGGAAGACATGAGGGATGCCCTCCTTTTCATTTCGGACGGGCCTATCACTCGTATTCTGGATATGGCAAAAAGGTTAGAGGCAGATTGGCTCACCACCAGAGGCCGGAAGCGGCCAACGGAGGATCAGAGCCGGGGAGCCCGGAACGATCAGCGGTGAGGTCGTGCGCCATAGGTATGAAAGGTGGAGGATCAGCCTCGACAGGAGGTGAGGCAGGAGCTGAGGGAGCAGGCGACGCTGGCCCCTAAGCCATATTCAGATGCGAGATGTCAAGAGACCGGGAGGTGGGGCTTACACTCCACCGGAATGTTACCACTGCCATCAGGTGGGGCACATCAAGAGAAACTGTGCCGTGAGAGGGATGCCTCCACCATCATCGCAGATTGCCCCACCGGCTCAGCATTATGGAGGCCGAGGACGTGGCCAAGGACGCAGATATCAAGGTAGAGACCGTAGGCCGGAAGGATAGCAGATTTATGCACTGGACCTGGCTCAACCCAGGAACCCGGAGCAAGTGATTACAGGTACGACCAAAACGTTTTCTTTTTACTTAAGTTCTTTCCTTCCTAGAAAAGTAGTTTCATGAACTTGAATTATTAAGACTAGGCAGGAAAACCAGAAATAGAACTCTAAGTAAATTTATAATCTCAGGCATCGTCTTCATTTGCGGCAAGCCCGCACACACTCTCTTCGACACGGGTGCTTCGCACTCGTTTGTGTCGGAGACCTTTATCCAAGGGTTAGAAGGCGTGGAGAGGATCATAGCGAAGACGTTACGGATACGGCTACCCGACGGGTCGGAGCTGTTCGCATCATCCCATTACAATCTGAAGGCATGGATAGGCGGAAAATCCTTCGAAGCTCCAGCGACAATTCTGTTGCTGCCTGATTTTGATCTGATTCTGGGTATGACATGGCTCCATTGGAACCATGCCCAGATTGACTGCTTGACCAAGAGGATTACCCTGAGATATGGGGACTCGTTCGTCGTGATGGAAGGTATTAGACCCGCCTCCCATATATTCTTATCGTCTATTCAGGTCGTCAAGGCCCACATGCAGGGCGACGAGATTTATCAGATTCTCTTCGAGATGGCGGAGGTCAAGGGATCTGTATCCGACATTCCCGTGGTGCGAGATTTTGCGGACGTCTTCCCGGAGAAACTACCAGGGCTACCCCCGTACAGAGAGTAGGATTTCCAGATAGTGCTTATGCCAGGGGCTAGGCCGGTATCCAGAGCTCCCTACCGCATGGCCCCAAGGGAGCTGACAGAGTTCCGGAGTCAGCTGCAGGAGTTGGTGGAAGCCGGGTTTGTCCGGCCGAGCTCTTCTCCATGGGGAGCCCCAGTGTTGTTTGTCAAGAAGAAAGACAGAACACTCAGGTTGTGTATCGATTACCGGGCGTTGAACCGGCTAACAGTCAGGAATACCTATCCTCTGCCAAGGATAGACGAGCTGTTCGACCAGTTGGAGGGAGCCCACTTCTTCTCGAAGTTGGACTTGCGATCGGGCTATTATCAGTTGAGGATCTGAGAGGAGGATATACAGAAGACTGCTTTTAGTAGCAGGTATGGACTCTACGAGTTTACCGTGATGCCCTTCGGGCTCACGAATGCGCCGTCAGCATTCATGACTCTCATGAACCGGGTCTTCGAGACATATCTAGATGTGTTTGTCATTGTTTTCATCGATGACATCCTCATTTACTCGAGGACCGAGGAGGAGCACGCGAGGCATCTAACGCTGACCTTGGAGAAGCTACGGGAACATCAGTTATATGCCAAATTCAGCAAATGCCAGTTCTGGCTGAAGGAGGTGGCCTTCCTTGGACACGTTATTAGTGGAGCAGGGTTAGCAGTAGATCCGACCAAGATTCAGGCAGTCCGAGATTGGCCACAGTTGAAGACAGCTGCGGACGTACGGAGCTTCCTAGGACTTGACGGCTACTACTAGAAGTTTGTAGAGGGTTTTTCTAGACTTGCCCTCCCACTTACCTCTCTGACAAGGAAGGATGTACCGTTTGTTTGGACACCACAGTGCGAATAGGCATTCCAAGAGCTGAAAAGTTGACTCACTTCGGCTCCGATACTTGCCCTCCCCTCGGGGAGAGAAGGATTTCATGTTTATGTGGATGCCTCCTACCAGGGCATGGGAGCAGTTTTGATGCAAAAGGGACATGTGATCGCTTATGCCTCCCGCCAGCTGAAGAAACATGAACAGAACTACCCAGTTCACGATTTGGAGATGGGAGCGGTTATATTTGCATTGAAGGTCTGGCGGCACTACCTCTATGGTGTCCACTACGATATATTTTCAGATCATAAAAATCTGAAATATGTGGATACGCAGAAGGAACTGAATATCCGGCAACGCAGATGGGTGGAGTTTCTAGCGGACTATCAGTACGGGATGCACTACCATCCGGGTAAGGCAAACGTGGTGTCCAATGCACTGAGCCGGAGAGCTTCCACTTCTGGAGCAGGGCCCCAGCTTATGTCCATGGAGCTACTACGGAGTTTTGAAGAGATGCATATCACTCTGGTATCATCTGATGACCCTGAGCGGTACAAGGAGTACCTGGCCGCTACGAGCACCACCTATGATATACATGACAGAGTCAGGGAGTGGCAGAGGCGGGATGCCAAGCTAGAGCCGATTTTTCGGGCCTTGGAGGCAGGCTCAGCTGGAGACTACACGATACAAGATGATCTGATATGTTTCAGAGGTCGGACTTACATACCAGATGGAGGCCAGATTCGGGAGGACATCATGGTCGAGGCTCATCATAGCAGATATTCTATACATCCCGGGATCACTAAGATGACAGCGGATTTGAAGAAGACTCTATACTGGCCGGGCATGAAGAAGGACATCGCCTACTTTGTGACCCACTGTGAGGCATGCCAGTTAGTGAAGGCAGAGTGCAGACATCCCGCTGGTTTATTGCAGCCACTCCCGGTGCCGAAGTGGAAATTTGAGGATATCGCGATGGACTTCATCCATGGTCTCCCTCGATCACGGGCGGGAAACGATTCTATCTGGGTAATCGTTGACCGACTGACGAAGGTTGCTAGGTTCATCCCGATCAGGAAAGAGGATGCTGTCAGAGTACTGGCACGGAGGTTCATAGAGCAGTTTGTGCGATATCATGGGGTGCCCAAGACGATTGTGTAGGATCGAGATGGACGATTCACATCCAAGGAGTGGAGGACAGTACAGGCATACTTGGGTACTCGACTGACTTTCAGTACGACCTTCCACCCCCAGACAGATGGGCAGACAGAGCGCACCAATCGGACACTGGAGGACCTGCTGAGACTGTGTATTGTGGACCGTGGAGAGCCCTGGGAGAGGATGTTGCCCCTAGTGGAGTTTTAGTACAATAACAGTCATCAGTCTAGTATACAGATGGCTCCGTATGAGGCGTTGTATGGGCGGAGGTGTAGGACTCCGTTGTCTTGGATACAAGATGGGGATCCGAAGACTGTGGGCACGGACTTTATCGAGGATACATAGGCACAGGTACGACTGATACGGGATAGAATGCTGGAGGCGCAGAGCAGGCAGGCGAAATAATATGACGCTCCGCATCGTCTAGTGGAGTTTCAGGTAGGGGATCTGGTGTTCTTGAAGATCCAGCCGATGCATGGGGTTTCACGAGTACGTGGTCGGCGGAAGAAGCTTAGCCCGAGGTACATGGGGCCGTTCAAGATCCTGGAGCGGATCGGTCCCCTAGCTTACCGGCTGGAGCTGTCACCGGAGCTGGTCGGCTTGCACGGCGTCTTTCACGTGTCTTCACTCAGGAGGGCTCTACTACGCCCGGAGTTGCAGATTACGGCCACAGAGGGGCCGGTAGCCGGTAGCTTCGGATCGATCTGTACATTTGGAGCCGATACGGATCGACGACCAGGGGATACGAGTCTTGCGCCGCAAGAAGATCCCGCTAGTCAAGGTCCTGTGGAGGAACCACGGACGAGAGGAGCATACTTGGGAACTTCAGGACCTGATGCAGGAAAGATATCCGGAGCTGTTCAGTCAGGTATACCTCATAACCTCTCAACATGTTCACTTTACTTTCCTGTTTTTTTAAACTAGTAGGGCTGCTTTAGGAAGAGTAGAGGCTAATATTTTGTTTATTGGGATCTTGGATTTGCCAATTGGACGAATTGGTCATATATTTAGGTTTTTCCTTTAAACCCCACTTAGCAACCATGGCGTCGAGATGTAATATATCACTTCCTATGGGATGTTACAAGTTTCCTCTTTCTTCGATAGAAATTCCCATAGGCTTAGCCTTGATTTTGGGGACGAAAACTTTATTTTGTTTATTGGGATTTGTAACATCCCATTTCCAACTAGACCCCTAAGAGTAGTTTTGGTCATGACTAGGTCATGACCAAACCCTAGGAAGCCCAAGAAAACCTAAGAATGTGGGGGAGACCACTATGGTCTGCAAATAGTAAATTCATGAACCTTAGTTTAAGATAACCATGGGGATTCACTAAGACTTCAAGACCCCACCATGGTCTCATCAACCCATTATAAGATCCATTAGAGCACTAAGTACCCATGGAGGGCAGTCAAAGGGGTTAAGTTGACCCAAGTCAACCCTAACCCTAAATGGGTCAACCTAACCTACATTGGGTCAAACTGACCTGCACAAGGGCCAATTGAAGTTCTCTTAGCCAAGTGGACCCCACACATACCTTCATAACCCTAGTGAGAGGCCTATGGGTCACCAAGGACCCATTGGGGCCAACCAAAAAGGCTAAGTTGACCAAAGTCAACTCTAGCCCTAAAGTGGTTAAGTGCCCTGCCAAAGGGTCAAGTGACCTCCAAAGGGCCAAGACAACCCTACCTAGGCCTTAGGGGATGCCAATGGGTCACCAAGGACCCATTTGGGCCAACCTCAAAGACCAAAATGACCTAAGTCAACCCTAGTCTGGGTTTGAGTCAAACTAGCCCAAATGAGCTAACTCAAGCTCAAGCCCAACTCACTTGGGCTAACCATGTTTTGGTGGATGAAATAAACATGTGGGCTGCCAATAGACTAGAATATTGACTAGCCAACTTAGTGACTAGGAGATAGAGAGAGAATCTCAAAAATTAAAGAATAATTAGGAGAGAGAAAGGGGTATCTTTAAGTGTGTTTAGTGGAAGGGGCCACTTGGACCCATGCCATCAGCCCCCACTTGGGCTGGCCGACCCTTGGAGTCATTAAAGAGGAGGTGGATGGAGTGGGGCCCACCCATGTATGCATGGTGACAAGAACAAGGCAAACCCGCCACCTTCACTTAGGAATTATCACCCCCCCATACTTCATCTCCCCTTTTCCCCCTTCACTTCATCACCCTCAGGACAAGGAGAGCAGTAGAGAGAGAGAGAGACCGAACCTTGGAGCTGAAACCCGGGCTGGAGCCGTGAAACCGAAGGATAAGCGCCGCCGTCGCCGCAATGGTTCCCCGTCGTTCCTCACGTCGCAAGGCCGCCGGGAAGGTCCTCCCTCACCTCTCTCTTCATGCCTAGATCTTAGGAATGTTTAGGGTAGGGTTCGAGCTCGAATGAGCCCGAACCCAGTTCTTCTTTTCTGCCATTAATGGCGTTTGGAAGCTTTCGGGTGAGGTGGCGCCGCCACTTTCCCCCGCCCTAGCCGCCGGCAAAAGGTTGCCCCCACCACCGCGAGGGGGGAGGAGAAGTTTGTCGGTGGAAGCGCCGCCGGTAGCCGCCGGGAAAGCCCCCGTGAAGTTTGGGCTGGTTTCCACGCGATTTGGAGAAGAAAAGCAGCAGGCGTCCGATTGCTTTAAGATTAGTGCCATGCAATATTATAAATCCTGGATTTATTTAATTACATGAATAGTATATTTCATGTCTCCTATAATCCGACTTTTGCATGCCAATATTTAGGGCACTTACAGCCTTTTGCATAAAATGTACTCAACATTCAAATTTTAGGTCTTGAAGTTACATTTAATTTGATATGTTACACTTAAATTTTGGTTAGGTCTACTGCCTTATAGAGCCATTTTCCTAGGGCTGGTCCTAGGGTAGGTCAGAAACTAAAATGAGTGCCCTGCCCAAACCCTATTTCCAAATGGACTGAAATTTTGGGCATGTCGCTTAATTAGGAATATCTAGGCCCTCACCAAAAATGGGAATTTTGGGGGAAACTAATTTTATTATTTTAGTCAGAATTTGATAAATTAAATTTGTTGATTTTCGGAGCATATCAACTCCAAAATGCCCCAAATTTTGGTGGCCTGCCCTTATGGGTATAATAGACATATGGTAGAAATATTAGTCAATTTAGCTCTCTGCATGTTGAGATATCTCACTTGCAAGATCTGAAAAAGTGAATGGTCTTGGGCTGCAAATAGCAAAAATGCAGAAATTGGAAGAGATGCCCAAGTCCATCCAGAGGCCCAAATGACCTTGGATTTTGGGAAGTAACTGGTTTAGGGCATAGGTAGGCCCTGCCCAAAAATGGTATTAATTGGAATTAAAATTATGGGAAAATTACTAAAATACCCCTAGGCTTGTTTAGGTGATTCTTGGCGTGTTTCAACTCCAAAAGGCCTCCATTTTTGGTGACATGTCCATGGGAACATTATTAAGGCATGGTTAAAGTTGCAGCCCATATGGACCACAGTAAGTTAGGTAAACCCCCTTGTATGTGTTGGCTTGTAAAGGGCTTGGTGTGCTTATAGCCAAAAAGAAAAAAAAATGAATTATTGAATGCACAGCCCTTTTGGACCACTGACTTAGTATTACCGTAAGTACCCTCCCCTCTTTGCGGAAGATGGATGAATTAGGGTTGATTTACCCTTGGACCCAAGTTCACACCCTAAGGAAGGACCTTTGGGGGTTGTGAAGGACATAGGGGCAAATGCCCTTGTATGGCCTTGTAATTTAGTAGGGAGATATCTTAGTTATATTTAAGCCTCTGGTTGAAATGTTAGGAAATTTATAAGTAGTTAAGTACCTCAAAACTCAAACCCTAGTTTTAGGATAGAAGTACTACTGGGTCAAAACAGTAACTTAACATCATATAAAAATTGTGAAGATGGGGTAGAATGAATCTTAGGGTGAGTTGAACCCCTAGATATTTTTAGTGGAATTTTATAGATTAAATTCATGGTAGTTCCTGTGTTAAATATCAAAGTGTCCAATTTAGTATTTGATTTAATTTGATCATTTGATTTAACTGGAATATAGTAAAATTTGGTCAGTAGAGGTTTTTGACCTAAATAAAGGTCTCTGAATTTTATTATAATTTTTTAAGGATTTTATATGTTGCTTCCTTCATAAATATTGTAAAGGCCATACTTGGTAAATAAATCATTTAAAGAATAATTTAACTTGTAAAAATGTGAATGTTGGCCACTGATGGTTTTAGGATGATATCTACTGTTAGGAATTTATTTAGGAATTTTTGAAGTAAATTCATAGTACTTGATTCACAATTATGCCCTTTGTAGATTTTCATATTGAATTTATTTAGAATTAAATATTCTGTGAAAAATCACGAGAGTTGGCCAGTGATAATTTTAGGACTGTAGTAGTGTAATATATTTAACTCAAATTGTTTGGATGATCATTTCAAGTAGTTGATTTACAAATCTTGTAATATGGGAATTACTGCTAAAATAAATTTGGGACCCTTAAATGTTTGTAGAAAATGTCAAATTTGGAAATTGTCACTTTTAGATATATGGAATATTATCATGAATTTATGAAACATTAATCATGTCTAAAATGTATACTTCATGATCAACTCGACAATAATTGGCTCTTTTAAGAAATTATTTAAATAGAAGATTAATTGAGGAAAATACGATATTCTGGAATTAAATCATTTATGTCACGATAGGACTCCAGTAATAACCTAGGTCATTCGGATGAAAACTTAAAGGACATCCTATCATGATCATCGCTTAGTATAGGTTGGTCTGTAAATAGTAATTTGGGGAATAGTTGTCTTAGGATAAAAGTTGGAATAGTGTAGAGTTAGTCGTGTTCAATTGTTTGAATGAAGGTAAATGAGTCACCATAGAAAGTTCTAAGGAGTGGTGGGAATCGAGATGATGTGTGTTAGAAGGTACGCGAGTTCGACGAAAGATCGTAGTTCCCGTGAGAGTGAAAGGTCTAAACTACCCTAGGATTAGCCTATCGCAATATGAGAAGGTAATGGGTAAGGGAATCAACCAATAATAATAATAAGTACCTTGCGAAAGGGAACGTTGGGCATAATCCCAACATAGTTCCTAGTGCCCCTTGGGAGCCCTTCACAGGGAATACCGGGGGCAGTCCTGGGTTAACGTAAACTGAATTAATAAGCTGAAAAGAGTAACTTAGTAATTAGGGATTGCACATTTCACGAACACAGGTTGCACAGGAAGATGAATTGGAAGCTTCGGCTTGGATGTTAAGAGACGGACGTTTTGGTCCGACGAGCTTTGGCTCGGTTGATATTTGTGACGGACGGGATGGTCCGGGGAGCTTTGGCTCGGTTGATATTTGTGACGGACGGGATGGTCTGGGGAGCTTTGGCTCGGTACTGATACGATAAACTTGCATGTGCATGAAAGGAAAGAAAGTTAAGGTGGTGGGTCTTCGGTATGGGTTAGTCGATGCACCGACGCCAATACGATGACTCGGCAAGTGTGGTTTAACACTTCTTCAAACTTAAGTCCGGCGGTCCAGTCGGCAAGAGTATGCGGTAGTCCGCTTAGTGCACCAAGCGTTGAGGCGTACGATAGGTCAGACCGGTAGTGCTATTACTAGTTTTGAGGTGGGCGAGGCCCAACCCACCGCTTCCGTCTGCCACTACGGAGGTATCCTGGGAGGTAACGGCTCCGAAAGGGGGAACTAAAGGTCTGTGTGCACAGAGTCGGGTGTGTGTGTGTTGCACTTGCATGTTCCATCATACCCACCTGCATGTCATAGCATAATCGATTCATTTAACCCTAACACCTATTGTATAAGTGGTATGTGACGCTTATACAATAGGCCCTGCAAAACGACCCCTTGGTCTATAAGATTGTGTGGGCAAGTTTATAAATTAAGGTTATTTCAATATATATATACTGCTTGTGATAACCGACACCCCAACGTGTAAAGTGGTATGGGACATTTTATACGATGGGAGCCTTGTAGAAGATCCCTTGGCTTATGTGTACTCACATAAGTGAAGGTTAAATTCCTTTCTTACTTTACATATTACAACATGATTATAAATTGCTAGCTAGGTCCCCCTGTCACCTGTTTTTGATTACTCTCCACTTTCACGTCGTTTCCTTTCTTCCTCCCCGCTCGGTGCCTAGGAGCATGGGGGAAGGGGTGGGGGACGATAGGGCTTAGTCTTATAGACTAACGGTTTTCGAACCACATCATATTAGTGGATCGTGGAGCCGAGTATGGAGGAGCAGCCCAGGAGACCGGTGCGATTGGAGACAGGGCAGTCTAGCTTAGGAGTACAGCCAGTTGGGACCGTGAGTCCCGACTTCTAGTAGTTGTTTTATTCTGCTTCCGCATGAGAGATCTGTAGTGAGGATATTGATGTACCGGGCTTAAGCCCTTTATTTCTGTACTCTTTTACTATTCGATGGACACTCCCTTCGTGGAGTTTATTTATATATATATGTGATTAGCTGTGGACTTATCTTCTCTTACACTGATACTTTTGCTACAGTTGCGATCGATTTGGCCGGCAGGATCGGCGTCTTGTAGTGACGACCTTCCCGGGTGCGAAGGTGTCACCGCAAGGCGGCAGTTCTGGGCCTAAGACCCTGGGGTTTTAAATTGAAAAAAAATGGGGTCTTACACATCCGCCACCACTTCTTTTCCTAATAGTTTGGTGTCTCCCGCCTTTGTCCATGACATCGGTGTTCGACACCGCCTCCCATACAGAGCTTCATATGGCGTCATCTTTATACTTTCTTGGTAACTGTTGTTATATGCGAACTCCACCATGAAGAGGTGATCCTCCCATTTCTTGCTGAAGTGAAGAACACTCATCCTCAGCATATCCTCCATAGTACGGTTCGGCCTTTCAGTTTGCCCGTCAGTTTGAGGATGGAAGGCCGTACTGAACTTTAGCTTCGTGCCCAGACTCTTCTGAACCAACCTCCAGTCCTTGGACGTGAAACGTCCGTCACGATCGCTGACTATACTTTTAGGAATCCCATGTAGTCGCATAATGTTGCAAACATACAACTCCACTAGCTTGTCCACGCTGTCCTCCTTCCGGTTTGGGTTGAAGTGAGCCACTTTGGTTAAGCGATCCACAATCACCCAAATCGCGTCGTTACCCTGCTGTGATCTAGGTAACCCATGCACAAAATCCATGGAGATGTCATCAAATTTCCACTCAGGGATTGGAAGAGGCTTCAGGAACCTGCCCGGCTTCTGACACTCGGCCTTCACTAAGCCACAAGTTTGACATCGATTCACGTACAAAGCTACATCCCGCTTCAGTCCAGGCCACCAAAAGGATCTCTTCATATCCAAGTACATCTTTGTACTGCCCGGATGAATGGAGTACTTTGTAAAGTGATCCTCAAACATCAACTCCTCACGGAGCTTGCCGAACTGCGGTACACAAATCCTTCCGTCCTTCCTCAGAATCCCGTCAATCATCTCCCAGGCGCTGCTCTCGCCTTTTTGAGCTTCCACCACGAATGGCTGAAACTCCACATCCAAACGGGTCGCTTCCCGTATACGATCGGACAAGTCGTTCTGCATTTCAATCTAGTTTAATCGAGCCATGCTAGCCTCGCCTCTTGCTACGCACTCCAAGCCGAGGGACTCCCATTCCCGCACCAACCACTCATCATGAGCGTCAATCCAATTCCCTTGCCTAGAGTATTTTCTACTCAATGCATCAGCCACCACATTGGTCTTGCTCGGCATATACTGAATCGCCACCTCATAGTCTCCAAGTAACTCGACCAACCTGCGCCGCCGCATATTCAGGTCCTTCTGATCTAGGAGATACTTCAGGCTTTTGTGATCCGTGAAGATCTCTACCTTCGCACCATAAACATAGTGCCGCCACAATTTCAATGCGAAAATTACTGCCGCCAACTCCAAGTCATGAACGGGGTAATTCCTCTCGTAAGGCTTCAGCTTCATAGACCCAAAAGCTATCACCCTGCCATGTTGCACCAAAACGCAACCCAAACCGCATCCCGATGCGTCACTGAAGATCTGAAATCCTTCGGTCCCTTTCGGTAGACTTAGGATTGGAGCAGTCATCAATCTTTCCTTCAGTGTCTCGAATGCTTGACTGCACTCTTGAGTCCACACAAACTTCTGGTCTTTACGAGTGAGTGAGGTGAGGGGTAGAGCTATTCGCGAAAAGTTTTACACGAATCTCCTATAGTACCCGGCTAGTCCAAGAAAACTTCAGACTTCCGCCACGGTTCTTAAAATCGGCCAATCTCTGATGGCTTCCACCTTTGTTGGAACTACCGCCACCCCATCCCCACTAATCACGTGGCCCAAAAATGCCACCTTCTCTAACCAGAACTCGCACTTCGAGAACTTTGCATACAACTGGTTCTCCCTCAACACTTGCAAGACCATTCTCAAGTGAGTCTCATGCTCCACTTCCGATTTGGAATACACCAAGATGTCGTCAATAAAGACAACTACAAAAGAGTCCAAGTATTTTCGAAATACTCGATTCATCAAATTCATGAATATAGATGGTGCGTTCGTCAGCCCGAACGACATCACCGAGAACTCGATGTGTCCATAACTTGTACAAAACACTGTCTTGGGCATGTTCTCATCCCGAATCCGCAACAGATAGTATCCTAACTTAAAGTCCAACTTTAAATACACTACCGATCCCACCAAATGGTCGAACATGTCGTCTATTTGAGGAATCGAATATTTATTCTTGACGGTCAGTTTATTCAGCTCTCGGTAGTCTATGCATAGCCTCATACTACCGTTTTTCTTCTTTACAAACAACACTGGCGCGCTCCACGGTGAAGAACTGGGTCTGATATACCCTTGCTCCAATAGTTCCTGCAACTGTACCTTGAGTTCAGCCAACTCCTTTGGTGTCATCCTACACGGAGGACACGACACCGGCCTAGACTCCGGTACTAACTCAATTGATAAATCGATCTCCCGTCGAGGAGGCACACCAGGAAGTTCATCCGGGAATACATCCTCGAACTCTGCCACCACTGGCACTTCCCCAAGTGATAACCTGGAAAGGCGAACCTCCAATAATGCTACAAGCGCTCCTCCACCCTGGCTAACTGCCCGCGCCAACTGCAAGGCCGAAATCAGAGAACAGGCCACTCCATTAAGGCCCTCAAATTTGACCTCCGTCTGCCCTTCGCTTCTTAGGGTCACCACCTTGGGTAGGCAATCAATACTGGCACGTTGCTCCGCTAGCCAGTCCATTCCCAAAATCACATCAAACTCGACCAACGGTAAGACCGATGCTATCAACACGAAGTCAACTCCGCTTAGCTCCCAACAAATGCGCCCTTTCTTTCCGGTGGTCATGGATGACCCATTGGGCATGCGCACCTTCAGCTCCGCGTCCGCCGAAAATGACTCAACTCCAATCCTCTGGATGAAGCTTTCCGCAAGAAAGGAGTGCGACGCTCCCGTATCAAGCAGTACTCTAGCGGGGTATCCAAAAACCAACACAAAGCCTACAACATAGACATTAACAATAACGGTCTAAACGTATGAGCGTAAGGTTAAACTTAAACTTCCTCATACCTGTCACCATGTTGGGTTGGCGGATCGCTTCCTACTGTCCAAGGTTGTAAGCCGTTAGTTGCACCGGTTGGAAGCGAGAAGCGCTCGACTTCGCCATCTTCCCTTTCTCTACGGCACTGGTGCTGGAGCACACAGTCTGCTCCTGCCTTGTCTCCTGCTCGCACCCCCTTGGTTACAAAAACGAGCTATATGTCCCACCTTGCCACAGTTGAAGCACGTCGGTGGCCCCTTAGAGTGAGACCCTCCGGACATCCACTTGCTTTTCTCACCGGACTTGTATGGGTGAGGCTGCTTCCTCCATCTATTCCATTCTGACTTTCCTTGGGATTGAGAAGGCTTCCCTTCTCCTTGCTTGGGTGCAAAACTCTTGCGGCATTGGCTTCACTCTAGATCACTCTCCAACGTCCTGGCAGCCTCAACTAGCTCGTTAAAACCAGCTCTCTTCATGGCAATGAGGGGTTGCCTTAGATTCTCCCTCAACCCCTAGTAAAAGAGGTTATCCCTCTCTACATCATCTGCCATCGTCGTTCCCACGTAATGACCCAAATGGGTGAACTCCTGCACATACTCGTCCACCATCTTGTCTCGCTGCATTAAGTGCAGAAATTGCCTCTGAAGGGCCAACCTCGTAGAAACGGGAATGTACCTCTTTAGAAAAGCATCCCCAAATTCTTCCATCGACGGGGTGCGTCCAGGAAATTGGCGGCCGCTATGGCTCACCCACCACAACTTTGCATCTCCCTCCAACATAAAGGCCGCAAATTTAGATTTCTTCTCTTTCGGCGTCTCTGCCACCCTCAAAAGCTCTTGAATCTGTGCCCACCAGTCCTCCACATCAGTCGGAGTACCGACACCCTTGAATGTCGGGGATGGAAGCTCAGAAAGTACTTCATCTGCCGGTCTCCACGCCCGACCACCACTCTTTCTTCCAAAGGCTCTGCTCGCCTGGCTTCTCCGCTCGGCACAGCCGTCGCCGTATCTGGCGTAGCAGGGGTTGCTACCTGAGTTGTTGCTGTAGCCTGGGCTGGCACCATTGCTTCTGCAAGCATGTGGCATAAGTCGGCTGGGTTTACACCCATGCCCAAAGGACCCTGAGCTGTGGCGCTGCTCGCCGAAAGCTCTTCTCTTGGTCTCGACGTACCCGCCTCATTGCTTGCACTCTTCAAGGAAGCAAGAAAATAAGGAATCAGTCTCTAATGGCAAGACTCAAACATAAGGACACTCATGGTCCCGCATTACTCCTATGTGGATAACTTCTATATATACTGACCTTGAACCTAACCTCCCTCTGATAATAAATTGTAACACCTCCCCTATAATGACCGTATAATATGGGTCCGACCGGGGCCCCACAACATACAGACGCCACAGCTTAAGTATTATAAGATGATATAACTACCCGATCTCAAAACTCATAACCACAGCACAACGGAAAAAGCAAACAGACTAGAAGTTATCTACATCATATAGGAGTATCGAAGCATCCTTAAGGCCTTACAACAAAAGTGAGTCCAAAACTCAAATAATAACACCAGTCATAAATGTGCATAAGCACTCCTAGACTACCTCGGCATGCAAGCCGGAAAACATGAGCATCAAACATACAATGTCATAAAAGTAGAGCTACAGCAAAACGGTAACACTTTATGAGGCTTAGGCCTTTTTGACCGGCGAGCTAGCTCCTGCTTGCGATCCTTGCCCTGTAAAAATTTGATTGTAACGTGGGTCAGCAAAGGCTGACCTCAAACTGTGTAACCAACACATCTCCTCCCGGCCGCCACTAATGGACCCCGGGGAATCCCTCCAACCTGCAAGTCAGCACTTCGTATGCAATATTGTTGGGTACATTGGAAAATGTGTACCAGATTTGAAGAAGCCTCACCCTACTCAATGATATGAATCAAGGTGTATTTGATGTGTTTTTGAGTTTATATGTACAGGTTAAGTAAATGAAGGAATGCAGGAAAAATTATAAGTCCATGTGTCGACACCTAGAGAAGTTGTGTCGACACTGGAGAAAGCAATGTCGACACTTGGAGTTGATTGTGTAGACACTTGGAAAGGCTGAGTCGACACCAGAAGAATTGTGTCGACACACAGAGGCAGTGTCGACACACAATGAAGATTAGTCGACAAACAACTGTGTCGACATATAAAGGCAGTGTCGACACACAGAGAAGTATAGTCGACATTAACTGTGTCGACACCAAAAGGCAGTGTCGACACACATAAGACTTTGTCAACATCAACTGTGTCGACACACAGGACTTGTGTCGGCACACAGCAAAGCTTCAACAAAGTTAAAGTAGAGAAGTACTTGTGTCGACACAAAGGAGATGTGTCGACACACAGCAAGTTTCAACAAAGTTAAAGGAAAGAAGGCTTGTGTCGACACACTCAATCAGTGTCGACACATTCTAAAGAAGCTGTGTCGAGAAGCAGTAAACAACAACAAAGGAGTTGTGTCGACACCATCAAGGCTTGTGTCGACACATAGTCCACTTGTGTCGACACTTAGTCTACTTGTGTTGACATATAATGAAGTTCAGTCTCGAAACTTTCAGACAGAGACAATATTTTCAAGAAGTGACTGGATGACTTGACAGCTGTCATTTCCAACCGGTCAACTACTACTATCAGAGCTGTCGGGAGTTTGTTAGGAACCGGTTCAGCCGGTTACCATGGAGGAAGACTATTTAAAGGCCTTTCTCCTTCAACAGAAAGGGGGATCACAACAGATTTTCACAGATTGATGAATACACAACTAACAACACAAAAAGAAGAAGACCTTCGACAGAAGATCTAAGAAGTTGGAGAGAGAGAGCTCCTTCTAAGAAGTGCAGTTGCTGAACCAGGCTGCCAAGTAAGATTCAGATTGAGATCTGGATCTCAAGTCAGAAGCTGATTGAAGATCAACTTCTCAGGAGATTCAACCCTACTGGTTTCATATTCAAGAAGCTTTGAAGAAAGCTAAGAGTGGTTGTTCTCTGCCATCAGTTTCATCCAAGAACTGATCAAGAAACCATCCATCCCTTCTCTATCTATCTGGGTGGTGGTTATTTACAAACTAATAACTATTTTCTGTTGGATCTAATCTAGATCTGAGTTGTAAGCCTATTTTATAAAGGCTGAGTGTAGGAGATTTTAATCTCTGAGTGTAGGCCTTGTTGAAGGCTGAGGTAGGGCTGTGAGCCTAAGTTGTAGGAGACTATATCTCTGATTTGTAGGCCTTGTTGAAGGCTGAGGTAGGGCTGTGTGCCTGAGTTGTAGGAGTGTGGATATACTCTGAGTTGTAGGAACCTGGTTTGGGTTCTGAGCTGTAAGATCTGAGGATCTGAGGTGAAGTGTAGAAGTTATGCCGAATCTAGCACACTGCTAGATAGGCGAAGGGGGAAGTGGATGTACCCAGACCTTGGGGAACCACTATAAAATCTGTGTGCACTCTGTGATTGTATGTTTCTGTGATTGCTGTGCTGTGTAATTGTAGATTGTGCAATTTCTAGTTAAATAACAGAAGAGATTTTCTGCCTTAAAAGCAAAAGAAAAAGTACACCTATTCACCCCCCCCCCCCCTCTAGGTAGTTAGGCACTAATTCTTTCAAGTGGTATCAGAGGGAGGTTACTCAAAGAAGGACTTAACAGTCTGAGTTAGATCTATAAGGCAGATTCAAGAAATCAAGAAAATGGGTTCTGGTGAGAATCATAAGGAACTAAGTTCTATGAAATTACCTATATGCAGAAAGGAGATATTTGGAATTTGGAAAGAAAGGGTCAGACTGTTTATGGAGGCTTCTGATCCAAGGATCTATATTACAGTCAAGGAAGGTCCTTATATTCCTATGAAGATTTTTGTACTGGATGCAAACCAAAGAATTCCCAAATATTTCTCTAAGATGACAAAGGATGAGATCATCCTGGCAACTATGGATAAAAGAGCCCATAATATCATAGTAAGTGTCATAGATGATTCTACATTTCAAAATTTGATTCACTGCAAGACTTCAAAGGAAATGTGGGATACTTTGATAGTCTACATGGAAGGTTCTGAAGAAGTCAGACAAGATAGAAAATCTATGCTGAACCAGGAATATGAAAGTTTCAGACAAGGAAAGTCTGACAGATATAATGAGCTGATGTCCTATGGAAGAATCTTCAGCACCTATGAACTGAATGATAAATTCCTAAGATCCTTGACAAAGGATTGGGACACTAAGATTTGTGTCATTAGAGAAGCGGCCAAACTTGCAGATATTTCTCCTCCAACCTTGTTTGGAAAGTTGTTGTCATATGAGATGCAACTGATGGCCAGGAAAGAGGAAGAGAAGAGTACAAAAGGGGAGCATAGAGAAAAGTCTGTGGCCTTTAAGGTTGAATCCACTAAGAAGAATATGAGGATGTCTTCATCCCCCCCTAAGATAGTTGCTGACATTGCTTCAGAGAATTCAGACAACCAAAGTTCAGACAGCAGTGACTCAGATGAAGATTTGGCTGCCTTCACAAGGCAGTTTCAGAGATTTCTGAAGAAGAAGCAGTGGAAGTCTAAGCCTTCCACATCTAAGTCTAAGGATGATTACTATCAAAAGAGGAAGTCATCCAGGAAGGACGGGAGCAGGTCTAAGCCAAACAAGTCTACAACATCAAAGATTGTTTGCTACTGCTATAATAGGCCCGGACATATAGCGGCTGAGTGTCCAGATAAAAGAAAAGAATCTGCTGATAAAAAGAAGACTCAACACCAGAGCAAGAAGGAGAAATCCTTTGTTGCTAAGAAGGAGAAGACCTTGTCAGACCAGTCATCTTCAGAATCAGAATCTGAAGCTGAGGCATACATTGGCCTATATGCAGCAGATGAAGAAGAAGAGTTTTTACAAGTGCTGAACTCTATATATGAACAAGAAGACCATCAGTGCAAGGGACTGATGGCTGTGTCAGAAGAAGACAAGTGCCAGGATCAGCATGGTCCCAGTAAGGTACAATGTCTTTCTAGAAATTCAGATTGCAGTATTGAGTCAGAGTCAGCAACATCTGCATCAAGTGATGTAGATGGGTCTGAGTCTGAAGGTGATATTCATCAGCTGATAGACGAATATGGAGATTTATTGCAGGCACTTAAGAAGAGCAAAAACCTGGTCAAAACTCTGGCTAAGGAAATTGCTAATCTTAAGATGGCTGCATCTGATTCAGAAAAGTTGCTGGATAAGAACTTGAATGAGATAGCCAGACTGAAAAACATTATTGTTATTCAGATGGGTACTATCACATTTAAGAATGATCAGATTAAAAATCTGGAGATTAGACTTCAGAAAGAGAAAGAGATTGTGGCTAGTTTTTCTAAGCCAAAGTCTGTATTACCCTTAATAGATGACTTTGTGTCACAAAAAAGTAAGGCAGGAATAGGCTTCAAGAAAACTGCATGGGCTGCTAAGTCTAATAAGAAAGGCAAAAGTCCAGCACAAAACAAGAGACCTGCTGTAAATAATTCAGCTAGGGTTGTACCTAAGCAAAGGTATAACAAGTTTGAGTGCTGGTGTTGTGGCAAGGTAGGCCACTTTGCCTTAGATTGTTGGCACAATTCCAGTGTCAAGGAGAATAGCAGTCTGCCTGTGAGAAGACCTGCAGGTAGATTTGTTAAATTTCAGACTAACATGAACCAAGGACCCAAAACTCATTTGGGTTCTAAGGTTAAGTAATCCTTATTGCAGGTGAGTCCAAGTGGCCATGCCCCTATATGGTACTTGGACAGTGGATGTTCCAGGCACATGACTGGAACAAGGGGGTTGCTGAAGGACTACACACCTATCATAGATGGCCCTAAAGTAACCTTTGGTGGTTCAGAAAAAGTAATCATTAAAGGATTTGGTAACATTTCTAGTAATCAGATTACTATCACTCAAGTGGCCTATGTGAAGGGTTTGAAACACAACCTTATAAGCATAAGTCAGCTGAGTGATTTAGGATATGACATTTCATTTGTCAAGAATGGGTGTCATATCAAAAGGTCAAGTGATCAAATGGTCATGTTGACAGGATATAGGAAGAGAAATGTATATTGCCTAGATTTTAAGTGTGAGAACAATGTTTCTCCTATTTGTCTTGTAGCTGATGAGAAAGTCTCTCATTGTGTCAAATGGCACAAGAGGCTAGCCCATCTTAATTACAAGACTATTGGCCAACTCTTTAGCAAAGAGTTAGTGAGGAATGATCCTCAAGTTAAGTGTATAAAAGATGGTATATGCTCAGCTTGTCAAAAAGGCAAGCAGACCAAATCCTCCTTTCATAGCCTTGAAAACAAGGATTCAGTGAGGTGTCTATACCTCTTGCATATGGATCTATTTGGTCCTATGCCAGTTCATAGTCTAGGTAGGAAGGTCTACACTTTTGTGGTGGTAGATGACTATTCTAGATATTCCTGGGTGTTCTTTCTAAGACAAAAATCTGAAACCTCAAATGTCTTATATAGTTTTGTTAAACAAATTTAGAATGAGTTGGACAGTACAGTGGTTAAAATCAGAAGTGACCATGACACTGAATTTCAGTCTGAAAGTATGACAAGACTGTGTGAAGAATTTGAGATTTTTCAAGAATTTTCTTCACCTAGAACACCTCAGCAAAATGGTATTACTGAAAGGAAGAATAGAATACTGATAGAGGCTGGTAGAACACTATTGAGTGACACTTCTCTCCCATAATATTTCTGGGCTGAGTTAGTAAACACTGCATGTCATGTGATCAATAGGGCTACTATCACCAAAAGCCACAAATAGACTCCCTATGAGATTATGAAGGGCAGAAAACCAAACTTATCCTATTTTAGGATCTTTGGTTGCAAGTGTTATGTCCTTAACAATGGCAAGTCTTATCTAACCAAGTTTGCTACCAAATCCCAAGAGGGGATATTTGTTGGGTACATCAACAATAGTAAGGCTTATAGGGTCTACAACTTGATTACTCAAGTTGTAGAAGAATCTGTACATGTAGTCTTTGAAGAAACAAGACTGATTAATTGTGAGTTGCCAAGTAGTGCTTGCAGTTCTACAGGTATAAATGAGAGGATGGACAAGCTTACCATTACAAAAGATTCAACTACAAATCAGGAAGTGGATAATGGTGGCTGCTATCCAGGGGGAGTACAAGACTCTCCAGATGCTGAAGAAAACCAAGAGGTGCAGTATATTGAAGAGACTGGAGGTGTTCAACCTGAAGAAAGACTACCTCCAGCTATTATACACTTAAAAGATCATCCAGCAAATCAGATAATTGGTGATCTAAGACAAGGAGTACAAACAAGGAGCAAGAATCTGAATACAGTTCTTTGCTCTAGCTTCTTATCACAAGTGGAGCCAAAGAAATTTGAAGAAGCAGTCCTGGACCCACATTGGATTGATGTCATGCAAGAGGAGCTGAATCAGTTCAGAAGGTGCAAGGTCTGGAAGCTAGTTCCTAAACCAAAGGACCACAACATCATTGGAACAAAGTGGATCTTTAGGAACAAACTGGATGAGAATGGGATCATTGTGAAGAATAAAGCTAGACTTGTTGCAAAAGCATACGGGCAGGAAGTGGGTATTAACTTTGATCAAACCTTTGCCCCAGTAGCAAGACTGGAAGCAATTAGGATGTTCCTTGCTTATGCAACATATCAAGGTTTCAAGGTATTTCAAATGGATGTAAAATCAGCATTCCTAAATGGAAATCTAAAAGAAGAAGTCTATGTAGAGCAGCCCTCAGGTTTGTTGATCCTCTCAATCCTGATTATGTTTATAGACTTAGGAAAGCTTTGTATGGGTTGAAACAAGCCCTAAGGGCTTGGTATAAAACCCTGTCTAGTTTCCTCATTGAGAACAAATTCTTAAGGGGGAAAATAGACAAGACTCTATTCCTCAGGGAATCAAAAGGAAAGATAATCCTAGTCTAAATATATGTTGATGACATAATATTTGGGTCTACAGAAAGTAACATTTGTAGAAAGTTTGCAAAACTTATGCAAGGGAATTTTGAAATGAGCAGTATGGGAGAACTTAAGTTCTTCTTGGGTCTCCAAGTAAGACAGACTGAAGATGGCTTGTCCATAACTCAGTCTAAGTTCACCCTGGAGTTAATTAAAAAGTATGGTATGGAATCATCCACTACCATGAGACCTCCTATGGGTTCAAGTGTGTCTCTTAGCAAAGATGATGTAGAGAAACCTGTAGATTAAACTTTGTATAGAGGGATAGTTGGCTCCCTTCTATATTTGGCTGCTAGTAGACCAGATATCATGTATGTTACATGTGTCTGTGCTAGGTATCAAGCCTGCCCTAAAGAATCTTATCTTACTGCAGTAAAAAGGATTTTTAGATATCTTAAGGGCATGCCTTATCTAGGCCTTTGGTACCCTAGGAATGGAGATTTTCTACTGACATGCTATTCAGATGCAGATTTTGCAGGTTGCAAGGAAGATAGAAAAAGTACTACAGGAACCTGTCAATTTCTAGGAGGAAGATTGGTGTCTTGGAGTAGTAAGAAACAGACCAGTGTGGCAATCTCCACAGCTGAGTCAGAATATGTGGCAGCAGGAAGTTGCTGTGCCCAACTATTATGGATTCAACACCAGCTAGAAGACTATGGTATTCAAGTAAGTAGAACACTTTTGCTTTGTGATTCTACAAGTGCAATTTCTATAACTAATAATCCTGTTTCACATAGTAGGACTAAGCATATAGAAATTAGATACCATTTTCTTAGAGAACATGTAGAGAAAGAGAACATTTCACTAGAATCTGTTAAAATAGATAATCAGATTGCAGATATGTTTACTAAGCCTCTTGATGAAACTAAATTCAATAAGTTTAAAATTGAATTAGGTATGTTGAACATAGATTAGTTTAACAAAAATTGGCTAAGTAAAATTGTGTCGACACAAGGAGTTATCTGTGTCGACACATAGAAGTGGTGTCGATATTCCAGAGAAATGATGTCGACACATCTAGAAAATTGGTGTCGACACTTCAGATAAATAGTGTCGACACATCCAGGAGTAGTGTCGACACATCCAGTAGTAGTGTCGACACTTAGGATTAACTCAGATTTCGTCGAGTAGAGTATCGACTAATCATCGAGCGCAGATATATAAGTGTCGACACATAGAAGTCAACACTTATGTCGAGACATTAGAAGTCTGTGTCGACACTTTTCAACAGTGTCGACACATTCAGTGATTGTTGACGCGCCTTTTCACCTTCGTATTTAGAAAGGTATAAATATGTCAACACCATTGTTTGTCGACACGCTTTCTATAGTTTCGAGACCAAAACTTTGTGTCGACAAATTCTCTCATCTAAATTCAAGATTTCTCTCAACCCTAATGGCGCCCAAGCTTGAAGACAATGTCAATGAACGATATAAGCTGGTGCGTCACGCCTTTGACCATGCGGAATCTGAAATTCAAGCTGTTGTAACCCTAATTGCTGAGAATGGGTTGGAGTTTCTAGTTTCTGAACCAACCAAGGTATGGAAGAAAGAGACTCTAGAATTCTTTAGTGCAGCTACCCTAGATGAAACTGGACTCAAAATTAAATCCACAGTCCATGGGGTAAAAGTAAAAATAACCCGAAAGAGTTTGAGGAAAGTTCTACATCTGCCAAGAACTCAAGAAGAGGAAGATATACATGCATATAAGACAAGGGAAGCACTTCAATGGTGTGGATTGGATCCCACCTTGAAGATTGGAGCTGCCATGAACAGAAAAGGAATGAATCAGCAAGGCAAATTTATTTCAGAAATAGTTGGAAAAGTCATCCTCTGCAAGCCAGGGGGACATGATAGGATTTCTGCCTACATGTTCAGCCTGATGGCAAGGATAATCTACAGACTCAACACTGAGTGGTCAGCAGTGATTTTTGAAAAGATTAAGGAAAGTCTGAAGAAGCCAAATCTGGGTAGGATTATGAGTCTGTACTTGGCTGGAAATATTCCAGAAGTAATGGACCAAGCTGTTGGTTCTAAGATAAATCACATGAGGAGGATGGACATCAGAATTATCTCAAGATGGGATAGGGTGTTAACTAAGGATATGTCTACTCCAGAGAAGGAAGTTCCTCCACAGAAGAAGCAGACGAAAGCCAAAAAGGCTCCTAAATCTTCTAGTAGTTCAGAGGAGCAAGTAGTTTTCAGTTCTAATGAGGAAGAAGCTGATAATACTGGAAGGTCACCAGTAATAAATGAAGATGCACAGAGGCAGGGGGAGCAACCATCTGCTAGCCACATTCACCTGGATCCACTCTAGGGGAGCCACATATTGAGGAAGTGCCAACTCACTTAGACTGTGAAATGGCAACTCAAACAATCCTTGAGGTAATACATGAAGTTAATCAATCAATTTTCCATATTGAGGATGAAGTATTAACTGAGTCTTTGATTAATGTTGACCAGCCAACACAACTACACAGTCAAGCACAAGATGATATCATGGAAGATACATCTGTTGCTGCTGATGTTCCTGAGATCAGAGAGTCTCCAGTCTCCACTCAAAAGGAGTATACCCTAGAAGAGATGTTCCATATTTTGGTATAGACTGACTTTGAGGGGGAGAAAGCAGATTTTGAGGGGGAGCAAGTAAACCTTGAGGAGGAGAAAGCTAACCTTGAGGGTGAGCATGTAAGGACTCATGGTGAGACTGCAAGGAATGATGAGGAGCAAATCAGAACTAAGGAGGAGCAAAGGACTCAGGGGGAGCTACCAAGGACTCAGAAGGACTTGCCTCCTAGTCCTAAAGATAGAGTTGATATTGCTAGTACCTCAGCATCTGAGAATGAAGAAGCTACAAGAGCCAAGAAAAGGAAGCTAATGGTCTTCAAAAGGAGAAGCCAAAGCTACAAGAAAGCATTACAAACTGTAGCTCCACAACCAGCCCCAACAGCTGATTACAGCTCATTGTTGGTGGCCTTGCAGATCAAAATGGATGAACAAAGGAAGGCAGTGGAAAAGTATATGGATGAAGGTCATAAGTCACTTCAATTTGATTTGGCTCAGGATATAAAATCCATTAGATTTGAGGTGAATCAAAATAAGAAGGAAATGACTGATTGTTTTCACAAAGGAGGAAATGCAGTGGTGTACCTAGCTACTCATCAAGAAAAGATCAAGACACAAGTTGATGACATAGCTGTTAAGCAATGGTATGTCCTAGAGAATCAGATAAGAATGAATGATAATCTCACTGCATCACATAATGTGATTGTGACAGAGATGAAAAATATTGCTACTGCCCAAACTGCAGCAAGGACTACAGCCCAGGCAGTATTTGACAAGCAATTACAAGAAGGATTAGCTGCTGTCCAAACAGCTATAAAGGATTCTCAGAAGACTATATCTGCACAGCTGCTCAAGTTAAAGTCTTTTTATAAAGATGGAGTAAATTTTCTTGATGAACAAATAAGATTTCAGAAAGATGAACTTAGGGATCATATTGCTAGAGAAGTCATAAAGGAGGAGAGAGTATTAGTCAAAGCTGGATCTGATCATGCTAAATGGATATCCAATAGCATCAGAGCCACACTTGGATATCCACCCCTGTGTGATGATGACAATGTAGCTGAATCTGGTATAAATCCTGCATATTTTGGAGGTGAACAAGCTGAAGTTGCTCAAGTAATCTACCCTCCAGCAGATTTTGAGATGATACATCAAGAAGTCCAATCTATGTACAGTCCTCCTGAGGGTAATAACAATATTATCCTTGGCAAAGTAGACATGTCAGTGTCAGAGGCTATTTTGAGCAAAGAGCAAGAAGCTCAACTGTCAAAGAAGAAATTCAGAGAACAGGCAGAGTTAAGGCCTGATTTTGAACAGTGGAGTCCTACTTCTAGAAATATTATACAGACTGCTTGGAAAGCTGTCAAGGACAATACTCTAGATAGGGGAAAATGGTACTCTGAGCAAGACTGGAGAAAGCATGAAGCCAGGCAAGAAGCCATAGTACAGTATAGAAGAAAGGCTAAACTTGGGAAGTTACCTCCTAATGCTCAGGAGCCTAGCAAGTATTTCCCTAAGCCTTTTCATTACTTTGAGAGGCAAAGAATAAGGGCTGAAGAGCTAAAGAAGAAAGATCTTAAGGGCAAGAAGCCAGTTGATGTCACTGATGCTCCAGTTCAAGCAAAGATTCAATCAGGCAAAGGAATTGTCATCAAGGAACCAGAGCAGCCTTAGATTAGATTTTCTTAAGTTTACAACTTTGTAATCTTTTGTGTTAAAATCCATATAAACTTTTGATGAAAGAAACTTTTGTTAGTTGAAACAAAACTATTATGAATGCTCATTGTGTTAGCATACTTATTCTGTGATGAAATATCTTTTATGTTTTTGTTTTAAGTAGTTACCCTGTCATATAATATTGTTATACATCAAAATATGTATTTATTATGAATTGTGTATATCATTGACTAAGGGTTATGACTTATCCAAATAGGGGGAGATTGTTGGGTACATTGGAAAATGTGTACCAGATTTGAAGAAGCCTCACCCTACTCAATGATATGCATCAAGGTGTATTTGATGTGTTTTTGAGTTTATATGTGCAGGTTAAGTAAATGAAAAGGTGTATTTGGCAATCTCTTTTCACTCGAGAAAAGGGGGAAAACATCACAAACATCACAAACGGCATCTTGCCGCAATGGATCTCTACGAATCCTTAAAGCTCGTATGCAACATCACCGAGTCGGACTAACGGTCATGACTACGGCTTCACCCACCATGCCTAATCCACTAACGGAGCAGATCTCTAATGCAAAAACATACCGGGGATGGACTCAATCGACCTGGAGGTTCCTCTTGAACCTTGGCGACCCAAACCCCTCTCATTTGAGAGTTTGGTGCCCAAAAACTAGAAAATAAAAGATGCTAAAACATGCATAATAAAACCAAGAGGAGAAGTATCGTTACCTTCCGACCCCTCTTCCTAGCCATGAAAACTTAGCCGGATGAAAACCTTTGCAACGATCTTGCCTCCACGGATCTGGACTCGGCTCGCGATTTGGAGCACTAAAGCCTCTCCAATAGCGGGATCTCTCCTTCACCGTCTTCCTTGCTCTCCCCTCTCTCTAGATCTTAGAAAGAGATTGCTTAGAGAAGAATGAAGGTTTCTAACCCTATTCTCGAACTTAACTCAGCAAGGGCAACCCTGAACCATCAGATCCCAAAAGAAGGGAAAGAACAGCCACGATCCGAACTGAAAATCAAAACACCTGGGCCGAAAACGGCTTGTGACACGCCTGTGTCCAAGGTTGCGTTCCCCAAATGACGTCGAAATCGTCGCACCCAAAACAGGACACGGGTCCTTGACATGCCCGTGTCACATTTGACACAGCCATGTCCAACCTAAACATGCCTGGGCTCCAGGCCGTGTCCAACCCCTCACAAGTCTCGGCTCACAACCCGAGAAGGACACGGCCTGGGACATGCCCGTGTATCAGGCTGTGTTCGAAGTCTCGACGATCGTCGACTGCCTCTTCGTCGAACTCACAGAAATTCGTCGACCACGCTCGACACAGCCCTGGACACGCCCGTGCCCCAAACCATGTTCACTGCCTCGACACTTCGTCGGGCGAAAAACGTCGACACCACAGGCGCTCGACGAACCCGGTAAGACACGGCCATGGACACGCCCGTGTCCTAGGCCGTGTTCCCTGCCTTGTTCGACACCTCCTCTTTGTCGACACAACTGTGTCGACACTCGAGGGAGCACGCCTGCGATACGGGCTCTGACACGGGCGTGTCGGAGGGCGTGTCCCCCACTAGTCGACGACCTGAGCGAAAAATCGTTGACTTCCCGGGCTCTCGACGAACCCGGTACGACACAGCCATGGACACGGCCGTGTCCTAGGCCGTGTGACCTTCACCAAGACCCAAACTTGACTCTCGATGCTGCTTGTCCTTCTATCAAATTTTGGGGCGCTATAGATAATTTTCAACACCACGCAAATAATCAAGAGTGAAAATGATTATTCAATTGAGCAGTTTTTTATGGCATTCCTCCGCTCTGAGGTCCAAGGCCAAGCACGCAGAGAATAATTCCCCCTGCAAGTTAGTAGTGTAACAAAAACAAAGTTCCACTAGCAAGAATAAAATCAACAAATAATAGTTCACCAATGATAGATGTCAAATCACATAAACCAATACCACAAGAGAACTCACAATGTAGCGGGCTGAACCAAATCACTGAAGATTATGGATCCGGATGTGTAGATCGGCGATCGAAGATGGACCCAGAGGCGTGGAAATGGCAGTGGCTATCCTTGACAGTAAATGATGAGTTCAGATAAGAAATGGGTAGACTCGGCAACGTACAAGTAGATCCGGGCCAGGGGAAGGTGATCCGCAATTTCGGGTCAGACCCGAGCAAGGGAATGGCGTGTGGGTGGTGGAAATAACAGACTGGGGGCTGAAATTACCAGATCTGAATGGATCTAAATAATTAGGGCAGTTTGGAGGTTGTTCCACGAAGAAGAGGGGAGGAGATGGCCGTCCGGTGGTAAGGAGGGGGTTATCGGCTATAGAGGGGGCGTGAGAGGGAGGTAGTGGCTGAGGGTGGGTCGTTGGGGTGAGGGAGGGGGCTGGGTCGTCGGTGAAGAGGGGGGAGGAGTGAGGGAGGCGACCGGGTTGACTGGCGGCTGCAGGAAATCCTACACAGCAGGCCGCCGACTAGGGTAAGGAAGTAGGGGGGCTGTTGCGGGTGGAACATGTGTTTGAGGGGTGGAAATTGAAGGCTTAGTGAGGGAAGGGTTTGGGGAAGAGAAACTAACCTAGGAGTCGTCACGTAGGGATCCACGACATTCGACACTGCGGGGTGATCGGTGGAATCCGGGAAGAAGAGTCTCCAAATTCTGTAATGCCCCCTTTCAACCCCCTAACAGACCTATTTATAAGAAAAACAAGGCTAAGGCTTCCCGATCAACAACTATGATTGGTCGGTGGGATCGGTCACTAAAATACATAAATAATAAACCCCAAAATATAAACTAAGATAGGTTTTTGACTTGCAGCAACGTGCCAGACACAACCGCGGAGTCAGATCGGTGATCCAATCAAGCCTTCCTGCATGAATAAATGAACGTAGGTCCCGCCTTGTGGCGAACCACACCAGGTTCATGATCTGATGGCTCCCAATCACAGATCCAAGGGTTATTTCTTTTTTTATTTCTCCAACTAAAGGCTTGGATTAACCTGACCTGAAGTTTGAATCTTGGCTTCCCTACAACAAGCTAAACCCTACCATGACCGACCAACACTACCTTCCTCTCGACGAAAGTCTTCGATGGGTGGTGTCTCTACGACTTGGGGCGATCAAAATAGTGTTTTCCAACTGGGATTCAAAACTCAATTTTCCATGGATTCTAATGGAATAAAGGTCAATTGAGCTAGATTCTCTTCTTAATTGATCTAAGATGCTAGCATTAGTTGAGAGATGAGGAAACAAACCAGAATTTAGGCCATGGATCATGTTTGTCTTCTTGGAGGCATGGCGGTGGCTTGGGTTGTTAGCTATGCTTCAAATTCAGCTCCTAATCTTGATTTATCCAAAAACGTGATTACTCCATTCCTTGAGATAGAGAAGGAGAACTTCAACTGAGGGAAGTGATGGCTGAAGTGGAAAATGCCATTAAGGGAGGTTGTCCACCTCTAATGCTCATGACCACTTGCTTTATGTGGCCTCTTTCTATCTCCCAGCTATAGGGAATCTCAGAGTGCACTTCTCAAGATAATGGGGAAGCATGCATCCACCATGTGTCTCTCCTCCATTCTCCACATGTAAGGCTTATAAAAATCTTACTATTTTCCCCTTGCATGTGATCTACAAGCCAAATCAGTGTATGTAATTTATGTAATTTGTATTAGGATTCTGAAACGGGCCTTTGGGAATGGGTTGAGCCCAATAGAATTAGGTTTGGGCTCATGAATATTAATTTGGGGCTTATATGACCTATGTTGACTTTGGTCAAATTGATGATGTGGTATGCCCCACTTGGTGATCATGAATTTCATGGCTCCCCATGAACTATATTAGGTCATGGTGGGACCAATTTGACCAAGGGTAGATTAATTAGGTCTATTTGGGGATAAATAGGCTAAAGATGACCTATAGTTGACTTTAGGAAAAATTGATGATGTAGCAAGTCCACTCATGTTGATCATGACTCCATTGACTCCTCATGGTGTTTATTAAGTTATGGTCAGGTCAATTTGACCAATTGATGTTTAATTGCGGCTAATTAGGAAAAGTTGATCTGATTAAGCTAAGTTTGACATAACCCTTTGATGTTGATTAATTAAGCCAATTAGGGCACCAATTACTCATCCATAATCACCTTAAGGTCCTATTCCTACTACTAGTCTAGTTCAACTCAATGTGACACAAGTCCCTCAGGGAAAATGGGATGTTACAATTCCAATAAATATAAAAACTATTTTCATCCCCTAAATTAAGGTTGGGGTTGTGGGTATTAAAGTATAAAGCATATAATATTAGTTCAGTTTATAACAGTAGGGAATAATCCCAGATAGCACTGCTGCATGAGGTCCATATGCTTCCAAGTGTACTCTTTTACTTGGTTGGACCGCAAGACCTTCACTAACGAAACACTCTTTCGCCGCAACTTTTAGGTCTCTATCGGATGCCACAGGGCTAGAGGTAGACGTGATGTACTATTTGGGTCGAAGCATCGCTCTTCAAATGGAAGATACATTGAAGATGTCATGCTTGTTTCCCAGTTCCGGCGGTAGATCCAGCCTATATACCAAGGGACCGATCTGGTCCAAGATTGTGTAGGGCCCCATATATTGATGGATGAGCTTAGACCTACCATGCATCAGCCTGATCTTCAAGAACATCCAATTGCCCACCTAAAACTCCACCATCAAGTGCTTTGCATCATAATACTTTGCATTCCAGCTCTGAGCCTTAAGCATTCTATCTCAATCAGCTTGATCACCATATTTGTGTCATCAATGTACTCCACCCACAATACCTTCAGATCCTTATCCTAGACCCAAGGTGAAGGCGTCATGCATCTCCTATCATATAATGCCTCGTAAGGAGCCATATTGTTGCTCTCCAGATGACTATTATTGATATAGAACTGTACCAAGGGTAGAATATAGGGGAAAAGGCAACATCCTTCCTCAGCTCAGCTCAAATCTGATCACAAATATCACAAATAATGCTAATCGTAGCCAAATAATCCACATAGACCTCAGGTCAAGCTCTGTACATAAAAGTAATGTGCATCTCCTCGAGCATTTGGGCCAACTGCAAGGTTATCAATTGGGACACTGGGCTGAATGTAGGTGCTCTCCTACTCAATGCACTAGCCACCGAGTTTGCCTTCCCAGGATGGTAGTTCATTGTAAAGTCATAATCACATAATAACTCTAACCACCATTGCTTCCTCATATTTAGATCCATATGTGTATGTTGTACTTTAGGTTCTTATGATATAAAAATATGTTGTAGTGAACACCGTATAAATAGTGCCTCGGGATCTAAATATCAGAATGTAAAAGACTGAATTTAACTTAACTTATAAAAATATCCATAAAAAATTATAAGTTAAGTATCTCGTATATTAATACAAAATTAACCCATCATATAAAAGTGTCAATATGAATTTATATCATGAGGATCTTCTTATGCAGTGTAATGGAATGTATGTATGAATGAATGCTAATTCACCCTTGACTTACTCACACACTCAACTCTCCAACTCTATGATGACAAGATCATAGTTCTCGCTTTTCAAGGGTAGCTAACCTCTCAAGAACCTCCCATCATGGTCAGACGTTGGCAGTAGAACAAGCTTCTTCGCTATTAGCTGGGTATAAACATTACCTGACCTATGCCTTACGTATGACTTGACACAATAACCCCCGAAGAATCTTGTACTCTTTTCTCGTCTAAACTGGTTGAGACTTAATAGCTAACAAAGTGGTCAAAGATATAACGTCACCAAAACACCAGTTAGGCTCCACCTCATAGCCTAGAGTTAACCTCTCACCTACTTTCAGTGTGCTAATTGGTCAAACTTGTACACCTAACACAAGAAATCCTATCAATTAGGATCAGTATGTAAACAATGTATGATAATGCTCATAATATACACATGTTTAGTATGCATATTAACCCACACCGAAGGACTACCAACCGAGTCCTTAATATAATAAAATTAGAAAAATAATCATATCCTTCAAACTACAGCAAAAAATCACAACTAAAATTACCATGTCGCCATTAACCTAAAACTGTAGGGTTTAACTCTGGTGTGGTGGAGTGTATAAGACATGAAAATAACTTCTCATGATCTTGTGTGTCTAGTGTTATAATCGAACTCACCAAATAAGGTTTCACCATAAACCCCATAACACCTCGCCTTGGAGCTCACTATGGCTAATATATACCTATACTAAGCCATTAACCCCTAACCACACCACCTTGCATTCTAAGGCACATATTCACCAAGTATCTTAGACTCGAATAGAAGTCGTAAACATGAAAATGCACTTATCATTCACTAAGTCAATTCTTTTGTTATAAGATGAGATGTCCTAAACATCCCTAAATGAGGTGTGTCTTAGTCTATCTTGAAATTCTTTCATTCATTACCAATCACAACTAAACACTTGGGTGAAAATGAGTTGTATTACCAAGATCATTCATCATATGTTTCTACATGATTAGTATAAAACTAAGTGCACATGCTTCTTCATCATCACATATGATTCTCTACAAGCACGACAACTTGCAAGACCTTAAAAACAGTAAGGTTCCAAGGTTGTCATGAATATGTGTGTATATATCTTATTATGATCAATGTTTGACACCGCGTGAGAAGACCTACCGCCGGACGCTAGCCCTACTGCTGACGGTAGCTTATTTATAATGAGACTATAAAAGCGTGCGTTTCTTTTTTTGAGGAGATGAGAGAAGAATTACAAGCCTAGGGTTCAGCTACTGCCTCTATTGGTGCTAACCACGATCTCCAAGCAAGGAAAAATGAAACTTTTCCCTCCTGTTCATGATTGAAGAACTCCGGAGTGCGAAGTCCCCAACGACCATCAACGGTTGATCGAGTGCAAGAAAAACTACATCTAGAAGCCTCAATTGCGCACCGTTCTACAGAGGATTTCTTATTTGAGGGAGAAAAAATGTCAAACTCTTTTATTTTCTTGTATTTTCTTTAACCTTGTTGTATTTTGTGTGGAGAAATCGTCCGGTGTGGACGTCGAGTTCCTGGGAGGAGTTTGTGAGGATTCTGATTGGGAGGCCGTCAGATTTTTGGGAGGAATATGTGGAAATGGTCCTGGGAGGATGTCTAGATCTGGGAGATCTAGTAGGCTCTAAGACCCTTCCTGGGAGGAAGGTGAGGATCTAGATCGTCGATCTTCTTGGGAAGAAGAGAGAGCCAACCGGTCCTGAGAGGGTCGATATAGGAACCAAAAGATTGTTTGATTGATCGCCTCCGATCTCCGGCATCATGGAGATCCATTTTTGTTATTGTAAACCAATGTTTAATTTTGAATAAATTATATTTCTTTTATTTCTTATCAAATTCGTGGTTGAATGTTGCTAGAGCATTGAGGGTTGTGTGAGAAAACAGAAAGCAAATTTTTATAAGAAAAAACGGCTCTGTGACCTACCGCCGCGCTACAGTGGTCTACTGCCCCGTGGTAGCTTCCAGAACAAGTTTCCCTTGGTGAAATTTATTTTTAATTCTGAATTTACTTAAAAACTTTATTCACCCCCACCCCCTCTAAGGTTGGCCACCAGATCCAATAGTGTCCCTGACATTGCTTTCTTCAGAGAGGTCATCAAAGTTGTAACGATATCCCCATCAATGCATGATAAAGCTGGACAATCATCCAGACCTCCCTTAATGCAAGTGTGTGTTCGATGCTGGCAGCGATCCAACATTATAAAAACCACCACACGAGATTGGATAGAGTTATTGTTATATGACGTGAAATCTCCCTGCAGCTCGTGGTCAATATAGGTGTTTCAACTCTTTTGATCTTCAATTCATGGGGGATCAAGTAGGATCCAATGATGTCTCCTTGGCAAATGTTTGTCTTGAAAAAGATGATTATTTCTTTCACCCAAACTCAAACATGAAATGTGTCAGTAATGATAATAAGAAAGTGAAAAAACATATGCTAGACAATTTTATTTAAGAAAAGAAATGTTTTAAATTGTCAACGCTCCAAGTGTTGGATAGCTCTTCACCATCATAAGCTTGACGATAGACATCATTTTTAATGCCTCTTTCACAGTGAAAGGCCCTACCCAGTTTGGATTCAACTTTCCAACTAAACCAGTTCTTGTTACTGAGTCGACCTTTTTCAGGACCAAATCTCCGACAATGAACTGCTTTACTCTAATATTTTTATCGAAGTACCTTGTTATTCTTCTTTTCACTTATATTCTTGACTAATTGAGGCTTCATCTCTCAACACTTCAATAACATCAAGACTATATCTCATTTTTTCATCATTTGTATCCATTCAATCATCACCATCCTTCTTTGTCAATAGAGCTCCAAGACTCATTACTTCAAATTCCACCGAGATGTGGGTCTCAGTTCCATGCGGGAGCTTGAAAGAAGTCTTCCAAGTAGATGAAGATGGAGTAGTTCTCAATGTACACAGAACTTAAGGTAACTACTTTTCCTAATTGCCACAAAAATTCTCAACTTCTTCAAGAAATTAAGGATTAACTTGTTTATTGCTTCAATTTATCTACTATTTCTGGGACGATGTACTGAAGCAACACGTAGCTCAGTCACTATTTGATCACACAAATTTATTAGCTCCGAATTGTTGAATTGGGGGTAGTTTTTGATAATTTCTGCCATTAGAATTCCATGACGGCAAAAGATCTCCTAAAACAAAAAAAAAATCAGTATCTGAGTGGTATTCCTGACTAATACCTTAGCCTCAATCCACTTACTGAAATAATAAATCATGACCAATATAAAATGGCGCTTCCCACTTGCTATTGGATATGTTCCAAGAAGATTCATCCCCCAAACTGTAAATGACCAATGTGTTGCTATCGACCTCAGTTAATGTGTGGCTAGAGCTATAAGAGAGAAAATTTCTAACACTGGACACAATTCTTTGCAAATTTCTTGGACTCTTTCCTTATATGAGGCCAAAAGTAATCTTATCTTAAGATCTTTTTCTCTAGTGTTCTAGCTCCTGAATGATTGTCACATTATTCGAATTGAACTTCTTATAGGATGATAAGAACTTTCTCTTCTAGCACACATCTTGTCGGCTGTAAAAAAAGGTTTTCTTATATAAGATACCTAAGAGAAAATAGTAATGAGATGCTTTTAACCTGAAACACTTCTTATCCTTTACTGATGGATGAAAATATCCAGTTGAGAGTTAGAGAATGAATGGATCCATCTATGGTGGATGTTTATCTATTTGCATGACTTCTTCTTTGATGGATGGATGAAATAGTTCTGAAGTAGTTCCTCCCAAGAGAAGCCAAAACTTTGCTATTTCATCTACTTCTGAGTTCTCAGACCAAGGTATATGTTGAATAGTGAAGCTCTTAAAGTTGCAAATTTCTTTCTTTAGCAGTAACTGTTATTGCTTAATGATTGGATCTCTGGTCAAAAGTCCCATTTACTTGAGATATCATAACTGGCGAGTCTGTCTTGACTTCAATATCCTTTATACCAAGCTCTTTTGCAAACTTGAGCCCAGCTAGAAGTGCCTCGTACTTTGCCTGATTATTGGTAGTAGGAAATTAGAACTTTAATGCTTGATCCAACCTGACCCCATTTGGATTGATCAAAACAACACAGCTCCTAATGAGTTTCTGCCTGAAGCTTCATCTACATGGATAGTCTAGGTTAAAGGTGTCATGACTTTTTCCTTTGTGTTGTTCTATGATGTATCTTTCATTAAATTTTCCAATACCCGATCTTTGATCGTCATCCTCAGCACACAAGAGATATCAAATTCACTGAGTTTTATAGCCCTCTTAGTCAAACTGTCAGAATGCTCTGTCTTCTCTAGCATATTTTTGAGAGGAAAGTATGTAACTACTTGAATTAAGTGAACCTAGAAATAAGGTCCGAGTCTTTGGGCTGAGATGATGAGACCTAATGCTAACTTTTCAAGAGTAGGATATCTAGTTTCAATATTTTTCAAGATCCTACTGACATAGTAAACTTGGTACTACTTTTTCTCTTCTCAAACCAAAACTGAACTCATTGCATCTAAACCATCACCAAGATAGACAAATAACACTTCCCCTTCTTGAGGTTTTTGAAGTAATAGAATTGGTGCTCATTGCTTCATTAAGTGATCAAATGCTATCTTGCATCCCTTTATCCACTCAAATTTTAATTCCCCACGCATGATTTTGAAAAAAATGGGGCACACGTATCTCCTGAGCGAGATATGAATATGCTTAAACCTACCATCCTTCGTCCTAGTTACTGAACTTCTTTCAGCATTCTCAGGGAGGTCCTATCAAGGAATGCTTTAACTGTATTTGGATTACTTCAAGCCCTTTGGGAGAAAGGAGATGACCCAAAAAAATTCCCCTTACTTGCCCCTAAAGACACATTTTTAGGGATTAAGATTCATGTTAAAGGCTAGTAGAGTAGTGAACATCTTTACGAGGTCACTTACATGAGCGGAAAGAGTTTTGCTTTTGATTAGAAGATCATTCACATAGATTTCAGAATTCCTTATTTTAACTTTTTAAATATTTGATCCAACATGCATTGATAAGACGCTAGCATTTTGACCCCGAAAGGTATTACATGATAACAAAAACAACCGTCATTTAAAATGAAAGAATTCTAAGGGATATCTGGCTTATGCATTCTTATTTGGTGTAACTAGAGAATGCATCCAGAAAACTCATATAGGAATATCCTACCACGAAATCAACTAAATAGTCTATCTGAGGAAAGGGGAAACCATTTTTGATGCACACTTTATTTAATTTGGTGAAGTCTACACACATTCGTCGTTTTCCACCAGCTTTTTAACCATTATAACATTTGATACCCATTTGGGGTATTTGATCTCTTGAATGAAATTTGCTTTGAGAAGCTTGGTTACCTCCTCTCTAATGGGTTGAGACAGAGTCACCGCCACATCATGCTTCTCTTGCTTGATAGGAACTTGTATTGGAGAGGAACTCTGCATTGGAGAGGAACTTGTATTCACATTCTTTTGAGACTGAGATATTTTGGATGGCCTAGGCAGGTTCTAGGTGAGCTCCATCTTTTTTTTTCTTCCGAGGATGGCTCTTCTTCCACTTCCTTAACCTATGCAACTTTGGGGCATCGATTAGGAGTAATCAATGAAAGGTCTGAGATACCTTCAGCTCCAAGAGGAGAAGTTTTGATGACATTGACGGTCTTTACATCGCACTCCCTCCCTAACTTTGTGTCACTCCTAACCCTAAATTGATTCCCCTCTATTGTGAACTTAATCACCTGATAGTGTATGTAGACGATGACATGATATTCATTCAGAATCGGTCTTTCAAAGATCATGGTGTCTCTAGATGAGCATCTATAGACACAAACAATATTTTACTGGTCACACCTACCAATGTGACTGAGAGGGTTCGACCTTCTTCCTCACTCCAGAGAAGCCGCATAGAGGTCCATCATTTGAAAGAAAAGTCATGCCAGTCTTTAGAGCTTCAAAGTTTGGTTTGAATAGAACATTCATTGAACTACTAGTGTAAATTAAGATCCTTGACAATATGTGGTTTTTTATGACCACCTTAATGACCACGACATCATTGGAAAGATTGACAGTCGGATGGAGGTCATCCTAATTAAAGAAGAATATCCATTGAAGGGGAGATGAATAGGAAGTTGTTGCGACTTCAAAACAGAACAATCTCGCTATGTTAGCATTACGGGAGGACTCAAGCCCAATCCCCCCATGGATATAGAAGAGGTGGCCTAGATGCCTTGGTCATCAGCATTAATGCACTCATTAATACTGAAAGTGGTGGTATGCATTGATACCACCAGTGAGGTTAGACTGTTTAACTCTAGAGGGGGGTGAATAGAGTGTTTTAAAATCTTATCAAATTTTTATTGCATAAGTAAAATAATGATACTTATAAGTGTAATCAGAGAGTGCAGAAATAAAAACTAAACTACACAGCAAGCAACACATAATTAAAAATGAGAGAGCATCACAGACGACACAAGAATTTTTATAGTGGTTCCCCTAAAACTTGGGTACATCCACTCTTCTATCACCCTGGTAGGAATCCACTCAGGTTTTAATCAGGTGCCCTGCCACCAATCAGGTTTTTGCTCAGGTGCCTGTCACCACAAGATCTGCTTCAGGTAGATCAGGAAACCCTTCAGGATTTTGATCAGGTGCCTAAAAACAAAATCAAGTCTTTTGATCAGGAGTCTTGCAACCAAGTGTTTAACTTTTGAAGGGAGCTAGAACCTTGTGTATAGTGGGGTAAAACAAATAAAACTAGTTGTTGTCTTTTCTTTTCACAAAGCGGCTGAGAAGACTTGTGGATCTTTGATGGTATCAAAGCTCCCCCTGAGATGAAGATCTGTTTAGGAAGAATGAGAGCTTTGCAGGGTGAGTAGGTCTACTAAAGATTTCTCAAGAAAGATGTAGACAGATTGAAGTTGATTTTCTCTTGAAAGCTTGCTGGAGTATGAACACTTGATGAAGATAGAGCAGAATTCTTTTTCTTGAATGATTTCTTGTGTTTTGTCTCTTCTTTTTTTCTGTCTATCGACTGAAAAAAAAACTCTTTTATATATCTCTGTCTAATTCTCCTTTGAATTTTGAAATCTTTTGGCATTGAATGTTGACTGCTTGGAGAATGGAAATGCGGCTGGAGAGAATATATCATTAATGAATTTCCCCAACTGTCCTATAAAAAGCGGCAAGTAATATTCTTGATGAAGGCAATAATCAATGCTGCCACTAACTGTTATATTCAGAGAACATAAGTATTGATTATTCAGGAATTACTGCATGAGAATAAGGACAAAAGGAGGGAAAATTCCAAGTTTGGAACTGCACAGCAATCGTCGACCAGAGAACAGATTTCGTCGACCTAAGATCAAAGATCGTCGACCATAGAAATCATGTTCGTCGACCTAGGAATTCTTGTTCGTCGACCTGAGAACCAAGTTCATCGACCTGAGTTCAGTTAACTGCTTACTGAGAGAAACTTCCCAATTCTGTGCTCTAAGTTCGTCGAGCTGATAACATAACTTTGTCGACCTGAGTTCAGAGAAAGTATTCTGGGCTTAATGATTTGAAGTTGATCTCCCAGAGTTCATCGACCTGAGCTTGAATATCGTCGAGCTCAACTCAGAGAATTTACTCTAAGTTCGTCGAGTGGAGCACGACTTTCGGCGAGCCGAGTTCAGCGAACGTCGAACTCATTTACATGAACTTGATTTCCTTCTAAGTCTGAGACTTCTGCTGTCTTCTGTTGGCTATTCTATGTGAGGTTGATTCTAAGGACTTAGCCTAAACTCTAGGACACAGACATGACCCTGGCTATACATGGTGGGTCAATTAGCCTAGTTAGTGAATCTAGCCCAAATCAACTAGGGATCCAACAATCTCCCCCTATTTGGGTGAGGTCACTAATAGACATGAAATAAAGAACAATCACATAGCAAGAAAATATATCTGGCAGAAAAATGAAATATGCAAAAAATATTTATAAAGTAGCTTTGTGACAGTACATAAATAAAGAGTTTTTTAGAAAGACAGAAACTTAAACAGAAATATGCAAAAATGAATAAACTCATTTCTTTTTCTTTTGTTTCTCCTTTTTCTTGTTCTCTTTTTCTTTGTCAGCGGGCTGTGTAAACTTGATCTCTCTGTTGGGATCAGCTGCTTGCTTCTTGGACATTGTCATATCAGCAGCTCCAATGATATTGAGAGATGTGGCTCTAGGCACAACAGCCTCTGGGTGTAGATTCATATAAGCATCAACATTAAAGAATTTGTTAGCTTTCTCATACCTTTTCAATTCTTATTTCATGTATTTGGACATTGTAGAATACTGTGAGGCATCTTTTCCTTTAGCTTTAGCTTTATTTATCAATGATAATCCAACCAGTTCCTGGAACCTGGCCATTCTAGCAGTAGTCTCTGTCTTTGGATCCACAAAGGGAATGGGAGGAGACTCTGGCCTTTTGGGACTGTCAGCTTTTACTGGTTCAGGAACTTGCTGTTGGTGTTGCTGAGGATGTTGTTGTTGCTAAGGATGTTGTTGTTGCTGTTGTTGATGTTGTTGCCTGTTGGAAGAGTACCTCTGCTAGCTACTTCCTTGATATGATAAGTATCTACCTTGATGTCTTTAATAGGTTTGAGTATATGAGGTAGACCTATGAGAAGAGCTGCCTGAAGCACCAGCACCAGGTGGAGGGGGAGGAGGTCCTTTCCAATGTCTCTGAGGAGGAGGAGAATATCTTCTACTTTTCTTTCTTGCCTTTTGTTCAATCTTAGGAAGCCACATCCAAGCTGGCATCCCAGAGTAAGGAGTGATTTTCTGCATAATGTAATAAGGAGTATCATGTGTTGGATTAGGCTTGGGTGCAGCAACTGGAGGAGTCTTTCTTTTCTTTGAAACTTTCTTCTTTGCAGAAGGGCTATCATCAGAATCATCATCTTTGTCAGAGGAGGATCCCTAAGTATTATCATATAAATCATCCAAAGCATTCAGAAGATTTTTATCAATTAGCTTGTCAGCCTGAGGCTGAGCTTGAGGTACTGGAGCTGGAGCTGGAGCTGGAGCTGGAGTAACTGCTTGAGGTTCTGGAGCCTGAGGCTGTTCAGCAACTATTTTTTTCCTCTTCAATGTCTGCCATAATTATTTCATCTAGATCTGGCAATGGACTGTCATCCATTTTATAAGTAGGAGCAGAGACAGCCTCTGGAGAAGAGATATCTTTGGGAGCAGATATTGTATGTGTCTCTGAAACTGCAAAACTGCCCTTGAGTTGCTTAGCAACTGTAGGACTAATACGTGTTGTATAAGGTATAATATCCAAAGATGGCTTTAGGCAGACAGAAGGAAGAGAGCTTAAATAAACTGTATCAAAAGAATTCAACAAATTGAACAAATCCACTGTGGGATGGACAAAGCAATCACCAACAGTTATTATATCCATATCCTCTATAACTATGTTTGTATCTACAACCATATATGTATCTGTATCTGAATCTGTAAATGCTGCTGCTGCTGAAACTAGAGAAGCTTCTTCATTGAGCATCTCCCTCTGCCTGATTTCAGTAGTGGCTGGAATCAGGCCCCTAGTGGAAGAAGGAGGGACAGAGGAGGTAGCAAAGAGAGCAGCAAGAGCAGAAATAAAATTAGTAAGAGGTGTAATGACTTCTGCTATAAGAGTCCTAATCACTGGAGTGATGTGCTCCAGGATGGTGGATAGGGAAGGAGAAGCTTTATCTATAAACTCAGGTGGAGTTTGGGTGGATATAAGGGGATTAGTAGGAGTGACATCAGGGAGGATGTTATCCTGAGGAGATGATCTAGGGGATGGTGTTGGACCGGGAATGTCATGGACAGGGGAAGTAGGTGTGGATGGTAATGATGTGAGCAAATTAAATGTAGGGGATGAAAAGAATGTGTTAGTGTTGATGTCTTGGAGGTGGGATGGAAGAGGAGATTGAGGTGTGATATGGAGTGGAGATTGAGGAGGTGTTGGCACGTGAGTTGGTGAGGGGATTGAGAAGACTGGTTGTTGCAGAGAAGGAGCTGAAGATGGTTGGGGAGATGGAGGAGTTATTATTGGAATGGATATGGTTGAAGAAGGAGGTGGAAGAGGAACTTCTTCAGAACTAGGGTGGGGAGTGACTGTATCAGCCCTTGTGCCCTCAGAAGGACTGGAGGAGGAGGAAGCCTTGGAGGGCTTAGTGATACTCATCTCGCATCTGCCAAACAGGGTAGAGGTTAGCCTCTTGGAGGCATTTTTGAACACTGGTGTGGAAACCAGATGTTCAGATGCCTTCTCCTGCAGAAAAATCCCCAGAACCCGGCCAAAACAGACTTTTTTCTTCTTATTCTTCTTCTTAATCAGATCAAACAATAACTTTCCCCAATTAATACCTTTCCTATTAGCCAAGGTAACCATCACCAAGAATTGGTGCCTGGTGATAGAGTCATGTGTTGTATGCTTGCCTAACATCACCTTCCCTACTACATCAACTAAGAACGTGTATTCAGCAGACAAGTTCTTTTTCAGTAGCTTATTAGGGTTATCTCCAGAATGACCCATTTTAATCAACATATTGGTATACTCCTCATAGTCCATTTCTATCTCATCAGTACCATTCAATAGAATAAAAATGTCGGTTAGTATATTTGGAGAGAGGGAAACCTGGTTACCAGAAATAGTTCCTGTCATGTTATCTTCTGTTGTGGAGGAATAAAGACCCATTCTTTGATCTCTGTCATTGCAATCTTGATTCTCAGTGTCATGAATCGCTTCAGATGTTGATCTTCAAACAACTTCAAGATTTCTATAAAGATTGCGTCAGAGAACTGGAAAGAATTGAAATCTATATCAAAGCTCATATCGAATTTCATGGTGGAGAGAGCGCTTGCTGGAATCGTCATGAATGCACCTGCAAGAGAGAAACAAAGATCAAGTGCAAAGGAACTGAAAGCGCGGGATAGAGGTCGAAGAAAACCTAGATATAGGATTTTCAGAATATGAACCGCAAGTCTCCGTTTGACGAAAAAAGAAAAGATCTTCGATCTGAGTTCAATGAAGTATTTTAATAGAAAATGAGTTCATTGATCTTAGTCTTAAGAAGACGAATAAATCGTCGATCTTAGTTCAATGAAAAATTCACTGAAGCAAGGATCGTCGATCTCCATTCGACGAAAACTGTTTCACTAAGAAGTGATTGTGGAACTCCGTTCGACGAACCCTTCACGAGGAGTTCACTGATCGTCGATCTCCGTTCGACGAACTATCAACAAATCATCGACCACAGACAGAAATTAAATTAACTCATCTCCATTGATCATTCCTAACTGATTTAAGAAAAATAGATGTTTCTTCTCATCCAATGGTTTGGTGAAGATGTCTGCTCTTTGTAAATCAGTGGAAATAAAGACAAGATTAATTTTCTTTTTGTCTACACAGTCTCTAATGAAATGATGTCTTATTTCTATATGCTTTGTCCTACTATGATGCACTGGATTTTGTGTTATGGATATAGCACTGGTATTATCATAATATATAGTTGAATTATTTAAGTTGTATCCATAATCCAGTAGTTCGTTTTGTATCCACAAAACTTATGAGCAACGGCTGCCAGTAGCTATATATTCTGTTTCTGCAGTTGATGTGGACACAGATGTTTGATTTTTACAGAACCAGGACACTAGTCTATCACCAAGGAACTTATATGTTCCTGTGGTGCTCTTTCTGTACACTCTACATCCAGCATAGTCAGCATCTGAAAATCCAATTAAGTCAAATTCTGACTCTGATGGATATAGAAGTCCTAGATTTGGACAACCCTTTATATATCTCAAAATTCTTTTTAGCAAAATATAGTGAGATTCTTTAGGGTTCACTTGGAACCTAGCACAAATGCATGTAGCAAACAATATGTCTAGCCTACTTGCTGTGAGATATAATAGGGACCCAACAATGGCCCTACACAACTTATGATCAACAGGTTTTCCATGCTCATCAAAATCTATCACAGCATTTGCAGCCATGGGTGTCTTCATAGCTGAGGCATCACACATCCCAAATCTTTTAATAAGCTCCTTAGCATATTTAGATCGGGAGATGAAAATACCATCAGATGATTGTTTCACTTGGAAACCAAGGAAATATGAAAGTTCACCATGTTATTCATCTCAAACTTTGAATGCATAAGGTTAGAGAATCTTTTGCATAGTTTGGGATCAGTTGAGCCAAAGATAATATCATCTACATAAATTTGTACTAATAAAATTTTATCTTTATGATGCTTAATAAAAGAGTCATATCTACAATACCTCTAGAAAATTTATGCTCTAATAAGAAGCTAGCTAAGGTCTCATACTAAGCTCTTGGAGCTTGCTTTAAACCATAGAGAGTTTTATGCAATCTAAAAACATGAGAGGGATAGGATGGAGAGATAAAACCTGGTGATTGCTCCACATATACTTCGTTGAGATCTCCATTCAGAAAAGAACTTTTAACATCCATTTGATAGACTTTGAACTTCTTGAATGCAACATATGCAAGGAAGATTCTTATATCCTCAAGTCTTGCAACAGGAGCAAATGTTTGATCATAATCAATGTCTTTCTCTTGCCTATAGCCTTGAGCTACTAGCCTTGCCTTGTTCCTCATAATGTTGCCTTCTAAGTCCAATTTATTTCTGAATACCCATTTGGTTCCAATGACTGGGTAGTCTTTGGGTCTAGGAACCAATTCCCAAACTCTGCATCTCTCAAATTGATTGAGCTCCTCTTACATTGCAATGATCCAGTGGGGATCTTGCTCTACATCTTTAATAGTTTGGGGCTCAAGTTGAGAGAGGAAACAAGCAAACATCAAGTCAGGGTTGAGTTGATGCCTTGTTTGCACACCAGCTGAAATGTCTCCAATCACTTGAGATCTAGGGTGATCTTTAAATGTGATAAAATCAGTAGGAGGAGCTGGTTAGGTAACAGCTTGGGAAATAAATTCCTCTTGTGGAATTTCATTAGCTGTTGGAAAGGGTTTAGTCACCTCTATACTTTCTTCTTCACTTTCTTCTTCAACTTGTGGAGATGGATGTATTGGAACCTCTTAGGTGAGGCTTAGATCATCCATTCTCTCACACAAGTGAGGTACCTGCAAAGTGCTGTTGGTAGAAATTTCTTTCTCCTTATAAGACATGTTAGCTTCATCAAAATTTACATGTACAGATTCCTCAATTTTTAAAGTAGATTTATTAAACATCATATAAGCTTTGCTAACTTGGGAATATCCTAGAAAAATTCCCTCTGCAGCCTTAGCTTCAAACTTTCTAATGTATTTCTTGTCATTGTTATGAATATGACATATACAACCAAATATTTTAAAATAGATGAGTTTATGTTTCTTCCCTTTAAGCAATTCATAGGGAGTCTTATTCTTAAGTTTATGTATTAAACTTCTATTCAGTACATAGTTTGTGGTGCTTACAGCCTCTGCCAAAAGGATAGGGACATGTAAGCATCTGTAAGTAATGTTCCTGTAGCTTCAATTAAGGTTCTATTCTTCCTTTCAGCTATCCCATTTTGTTGAGGAGTTCTAGGAGCTGAGAAGCAATGCCTAATACCTTCCTTCTCACAGAACTCATGCATAAGAAGAGACTCAAACTCAGTACCATGACCACTTTTGATCAATGCAACTTGAGTACAGTACTCAATCTGTATGGTCTTGAGAAAATATGTAAGAACCTTGAATGTATCTGACTTAGATCTAAGAAATAACACTCAAGTGAATTTTGAGAAGTCATCTACTATAACTAGAGTATAAGATTTTCCTCCTAGGCTTTGTACAGCAATTGGGCCAAAAAGGTCCATGTGTAGCTAGTACAAGATCCTAGGTGAATCACTCTTATTAACTGATTTAAAGCTAGATTTAATTTGCTTTCCTAATTAACAAGCCCTGCAGAGGCCTTCCTTCTTGTAGGGACCAGAGGGCAATCCTCTTGCAAGGTTGTCTTTAGATAACCTAGCAATGTTTTTCATATTAACATGTCCTAATCTTTTATGCCATAAATCATTTTGATTGCTAACAAGATTAAGTAAACATATATCTGATGTTGCAGAATGAAAATCAAATACATATATGTTACCTTGTCTATTTCCAATTAAAACAGTTTGATTTTCTTTAGTAGAAATAATACAAGAGCTGGAGTTAAAATATACCTGATAACCTTCATCAAATAGTTTGACTTATGGAGATGAGGTTATGTTTTAGTCCACTTACATATGTAACCTTTTTGAAAGTGACAGCTCCAATCTTAACTTCTCCAAAGCCTTCAGATTCGCCACAATTTGAATCACCAAAGATCACCTTTGGTCCCAGCTTGAACTTATAGTTATTTAAGTTGTCCTTACTGCCAGTCATATACTTGGAGCATCCACTGTCCAGATACCATTATTGATTTAAAGCTGGACAGCTCTTTACCTGCAAAGAAAACAATTAGTTGTTCTTGACCCAGATTACCTTGGGTCCTTTATTTTTTAGATAAGAAAAACCATATATAACTGAAAATTCAGGTTGGGATTTATATCCTAAGGGATGGTATCTCCTAGGTGGAATTTCCCAATTAGCATAAGGATTAAAAGGTTACTAGATTGATTAAAGTTTTTGTTAAAATTATGATTTTTGTTAAGTCTAACTGGGTTTGACGAAAAGTTGTAAGTTCGTCGACCGAAGTTCGACGAAGTGGGATGAGATCGTGGATATCTGCTTAGATAATGAACATATTCATTTTTTGCGCCCCAAGTTCGTCGATCTTGCTCGACGAACCATACAAGATTCATCGATCGCAATAAGATGAATTATTATGGCTAAGGTTGGCGTTCGTAGATCATCGATCGAAGTTCGACGAGCTAGCCACATTTCGTCGATTTGAGTTCAACGAAATCTGTTGAACTTTGTTTTTATTTGGATTTTTCTTGTTTCTGTTCTTTTGATTTTTAGATTTAAGTAAGTCTTTTGTGGGTTGCTTATTGTTTATTACCTCTTTTTCTTTAGCTGAAACAAATTTTATGGGGGTTAATAATATGTTTTTCTTAAGTATGAGAGGTAAGCTTGATGAAGCACCTAAGCCCAGTTTGTCATTTAGTCTGGCATTGACTGTACTTGTGATGTCCATCAGCTTAAGGATTCTCCTATTGAGAGATTCCTCAAGTTTCTTAGCCTCACATAATTCTATTTTTAGGGAAATAATTTGTTCACTTGCTAAAACTAGATCATCCTTAAACTTAGTGTTTTCAGCAAATATATTATCAAATTCAGCATGTCTATCTCTTAACATTTTGATTTTTTTCAGATTTTATTAGATCATTACATAAGGCTTTAAATTCATTTTTAAAATCAATAGAATTAAAGTCAAAGGAAGAAATTACTTAATCCCCTTCTGTCTCAAATTCCTCTTCTGATTCCTCATAATGGATTTCTGTTTTGTCTTCAGCATTGGGTCTCCTGCATGAGGCATTAATTGTCATGAGGTAAACTTCTCTTGCCTTGGCCTCTTCTTCATCTTCACTGGAGTTGGAAGATGAGGTCTCTTCATTAGTATCGCTCCAAGTTTCAGCAATGAAACCTTTTTCCTTTCTTTTATATTTGCTGGAGGAGTGTTTATTTGAATGCATGTTGGAGTCCTTCTTGTTCTCTTTCTCTTTTCTCTTGTATCTTTTCTGTGCTTCTGGGCATTCAGGAAGAATGTGCCCTGGATTTCTGCATCCAAAGCAGACAATCTCCTTGGTAGAAGTTCTGTCATACTTAGGTTTGTCATCACTCTTGGATGGTCTTCTCCTGAAATCTTTCTTGGCCAGTTTGTAGAATCTTTTGGCCCGCAAGCTCATCAACTCTTCATTGGCTGGAAGGGTTTCAGATTCGTCTGTTGCTTTGAAAGCAATATTGTGTTCCTTCCTTGAAGAGGTTGAGGCCTTCAGTTCAGCAGTCTCTCTAAACTTGATTAATTGCTCATAGGATTTGAGCTTTCCCAAGAGAGACTCAGTGGATATCTCATTCATGCTTCTAGCTTCTTTGATTAGCCAGATCCTGGAATCCCAAGTGCTGGGGAAGCATATTAGGATCTTATCATTGATCTCAGTTAAGGAGATATCTTTATCTAGGGTTTTTAGTTCATTGATGATAACATTGAGCATGTTATGCATCTCAGCCACTAATTGAGATTTCTCTTTCTTGAAGTTCTTATATTGAGATATTAGGAGGGATCTTCTATCCTTTCTTTCATCTGCTGAGCCTGCCACCATCTGGTTTAGAGAATCCCAGATTTCTTTTGCAGAGGTGCACTCAGGCATCTTTTGGAAGATATCATCTAACATGGTTTGAGCCAACATATTCATAGCTTTAGCATCAGCTATTTTGGCTTTCTTCTGAGCATCAGTCCACTCAAGTGGTGGAACTGCATGAGTGCTGGAAGTTGCTATAGATATAGATGTTGTAGGTTGAGGAGGACCTATCAAAATAGAGTTGAAAATATCCTCATGAATAGAATTCATGTATAGCTTGATTCTTGCCTTCCAGATTGCAAATTTGTTTAAGTTGCAGACTGAAGGTCTGGTGCTAGTATAATCTTTATTTTGTGTCATTGTTGTAATAACAGAAAAACTAAAGAAGAGAGAAACATTCTAACAAGGATCTTGGTTCAGATGTGAATTTGTGAAACCAAAGATAACCTGCTTTGATACCAATTGAAAGTGGTGGTATGCACCGATACCACTAGTGAGGTTAGACTATTTAACTCTAGAGGGGGGGTGAATAGAGTGTTTTAAAATCTTATCAGATTTCTATTGCATAAGTAAAATAATGATACTTATAAGTGTAATCATGGAGTGCAGAAATAAAAACTAAACTACACAGCAAGCAACACACAATAAAAATGAGAGAGCATCACAGACGACACAAGAATTTTTATAGTGGTTCCCCTAAAACTTGGGTACATCCACTCTTCTAACACCCTGGTAGAAATCCACTCAGGTTTTTGATCAGGTGCCCTGCCACCAATCAGGTTTTTGCTCAGGTGCCTGTCACCACAAGATCTGCTTCAGGTAGATCAGGAAACCCTTCAGGTTCTGATCAGGTGCCTAAAAACCAAATCAAGTCTTTTGATCAGGAGACTTGCAACCAAGTGTTTAACTTTTGAAGGGAGCTAGAACCCTGTGTACAGTGGGGTAAAACAAATAAAACTAGTTGTTGTCTTCTCTTTTCACAAAGCAACTGAGAAAACTTGTGGATCCTTGATGGTGTCAAAGCTCCCCCTGAGATGAAGATCTGTTCAGGAAGAATGAGAGCTTTGCAGGGTGAGTAGGTCTTCTAAAGATTTCTCTAGAAAGTTGTAGACAAATTGAAGTTGATTGTCTCTTGAAAGCTTGCTGGAGTATGAACACTTGATGAAGACGGAGCACTTTTTCTTGAATGATTTTTTTATTTTCTGTCTCTTCTTTTTTACTGTATGTCGACTTAAAAAAACTCTTTTATATATATCTGTCTAATTTTCCTTTGAATTTTGAAATCCTTTTGCATTGAATGCTGACTGCCTGGAGAATGGAAAAGCGACTGGAGAGAATATATCCTTAATGAATTTCCCCAACTGTCCTATAAAAAATGGCAAGTAATATTCCTGATGAAGACCATAATCAATGGTGCCACTAACGGCTATATTCAGAGAATATAAGCATTGATTATTCACGAATTACTGCATGATAATAAGGACAAAAAGAGGGAAAATTCCAAGTCTGGAACTGCGCAACAATCGTCGACCAGAGAACAGATTTCATCAACCTAAGATCAAAGATCGTCGACCAGAGAAATCTTGTTTGTCGACCTGGAAATTCTTGTTTGTCGACCTGAGAACCAAGTTCGTCGACCTGAGTTCAGCTAACTGCTTACTGAGAGAAACTTCCTAATTCTGTGCTCCAAGTTTGTCGAGCTGATAACATAACTTTGTTGACCTGAGCTCAGATAAAGTATTCTGGACTTAATGAGTTGAAGTTGATCTCCCAGAGTTCGTCGACCTGAGCTTGAATATCGTCGAGCTCAACTCAAAGAATTTACTCTGAGTTCGTCGAGCGGAGCACGACTTTCGTCAAGCAGAGTTCGACGACCGTCGAACTCATTTCCCTGAACTTGATTTTCTTCTAAATTTGAGACTTTTGCTATCTTCTGTTGGCTGCTCCATGTGAGGTTGATTCTAAGGACTTAGCCTAAACTCTAGGACACAGACATGACCCTGGCTATACATGGTGGGTCAATTATCCTAGTTAATGAACCTAGCCCAAATCAACTAAGGATCCAACAAATACAATTGACATTCCCCAAAGGGCCAATGTCATCTACCTTTTCGCACTCTCAAGGGTCTTGGAAGTGGACTTCAGCGATCCCTTGCCATTTTGTAGAAGTGGGACTATCTCCCTCCTTCCTGAGTGCTAGACCCTGAAGCTTACCTTGACAACCTTTCAACAAGGACTCGGAGAGATCGGTAGTTCTCCATTAAGTGACCTCTTTCTTTATGGTATTCATAGTAGAGAGCCAGATTCCAATTTCTAGCATCTAACTTCATCGGAGGAGGCTTCATGTAGAAAGGCTTCTTATGGAGAATTTCAACCACCTCATCCATCGGGATAGAAAGATTAATAAATGATTCTGGCAAGTCATCATACTGTGACTGAGAATTGAAGACTGGAGGAAGAGGCTCGCATGCTGAAATTGAAGGATGGAAGTGACAGAGGACTTTATGAGGCGAAACCGAAATTCGAGGCCTCATCTAGTGAAACCGTTGATGGTTGTAGTGAGGGCAGTGATGAAGGAAATTTCTTCCTCTTTGACCTAGAGGATGGACTTCTTAACATGAAGGTCTTGGAAGACGTCGAGGAGCAGCAGAGATCAAAGTAGCAACAAACTTCTTTTGAATTAGTTGCGATAACAAGGAGATGAAACTGGGGTTGGAAATTTCTCCCACAATAAACCGATTAGCCATGCTGATTAGCTCCTGGCATGACCCCGACTCTTTGTTATTCACCTCAAACTTGAAGATACCTTCCTGAATGCCACATGTAAGAGTAACATTGTACATAGAGGGATCCACATCATGAATCCTTAAGATCTCCTCCTGGAATATGTCAATGAAGTGTCCCAGGATTTCATTACCACCTTGCCTGATCTAGAAGAGGGTTGTCAGACCATTTTTCATCTCTTTTGAGATAGCAAACATCAAGAGAAGCTCTCTTTGAAGGTTAGAGAAATATAATACTGATTGAGATGAAAGCTTGTAGAACCATTAGCTAACAACTTGCACTTGATGCCATCTGAGACGGTCCGCATGGAGATAACATATTCGAAAGCTTGAAGATGATAGACAGGGTCTTTCCTTCCAAATAAGATAGTAAGATGTTGCTCTTTAAATCCATTGGGTACAGGCTCCCAATGGTCTCAAACTGAGAAGGGGGAAGGCTCCTCCTCCCCGGCAAGAGGATAATCATAACTCTCTAGGAAGTTCAAAACCATGTGTTGGAACACCCTATTACTAATTTGGGTCAGGATCACTATGTCTCTAGGAATTTATGTTTTGACCTTCTGTATAGATTATAGGTCAATTAGAATTGAGTCTAAGGGATCAGGAGTCTAGGTTTGGAAAGCTGCCCTGAAGACCCAAGTTTTTCTGGAGACTAAGTCCAAATCGTCGAGCTCAGCACGACGTTTCGTCGAACTCCGGTCGACGATCGTCTAGCTCAACTTTTGACAGATCGTCGAGCTCCATTCGACGATCGCTGAGCTCAATCCTCTCAATATCATCGATCTCTGGTCGACGATCGCTGAGCTCAACTTCTCAATATCGTCGAACTCCATTCGACGATCGCTGAGCTCAGGTCGACGATTTTGGCTCTGCACTGGATCCTTATCTCTGAGCTCAGTTCGACGATCTTTGAGCTCAGATCGACGATTTTCTGCTGCTTACATCTTTCTTTTTCGCTGAGCTCAGCTCGACGATAGCAGAGCTCAGTTCGACGATTTCAGTTGACCTTCAGAATTCTAATTCAAAATCAGATAGAAGTTATTCTGCATTTAAGACAGAAGATCTGTCAGCCGTTTTCATTTACTTCTGGAGCAAGTTTCAAGGGATTTTTCAAGGAACAATTTAGTGGACTTTCCTTCAGAGAAATTATACAATTAAGGCTGTAATTAATTCAGACCAACGGCTATCTTTGACAGAGCAATTTTCTATTCAGACTCAGAGAATAAAAGATAGAATGTTTTTGAATCAAAAAAAAGAGAGACAAGAACAAGAGAATAGAGAAAGACAAGTAGAGGACACCTCTCTATACACAGAGACTCTCTCAATCTTCTGTCAACAAGAATTCAGAAGAACACTCATCAAAAAGAGATCAAGCTTTCAAACATTCTTCAGATCTCTTCAGCTCTCAAGTGTTCAAGGCCAACATCATCTCAAGACTCCAGACACTCAACATTTCAGCTTGCTGAAATCATCCTTTGCTGGAGATCTATCTTTGAAGGCCTATCACCCTCAGCAAAGCTCATCTTCCTGAAGACTTCAAGGACTCAGGGGGAGCTTTGACAACATCACTGAATCCACATAGTCTTCTCAGTTGCTTGAGAAAGAGAAGACTCCCATCACTCTCTCACCCCCATTCTGTAAAGGGTTTTTCAAACTCCCTTCAAAAGTTTGAATCTGGTTTTTGAGCACCTTGTCAAAAGCTCATTGGTGGCAAGACACCTGATCAAAAAATCTGATCTGGTTTTTGAGCACCTTATCAAAAGCTCATTGGTGCCCAGGACACCTGATCAACTCATCCTGCAGTGGATTCCTACCTAGGGTGGTAGAAGAGTGGATGTACCCAAGTTGGGGAACCACTATATTTCCTTGTGTCATCTGGTTGTGCATGTTTTCTTTTTGTTTCTGGCCTAGATTTTCTTGTGCTTAATATCTGCATAGCTTAATTTTATTTCTGCTTCCCTGCTTACACTCATTACAATAATTGTTGTAAAGCTTTGCAAAAAGTTTTCTTTGTGTTTTCAAAAAGCACCATATACTCTATTCACCCCCCCTTTAGAGTATATCAGATCTAGTTTCCCCTTTCAATTGGTATCAAAGCGAGGTTGGTTAAACATACCATATCTGTTTGGTTGTACAGGCTAACACCTGAACCCCAAGATCCCAAACTAGATCCTTCCTCTATATTTTATTATTAGCTTTAGCTTGCACAAATCATGGCCCAAAACAAAGATTATGCAAGCACCAGACCTCCAGTGTGCAATCTGTCAAAGTTTGCACTTTGGAAAGCAAGGATTAGATTATACATGAACTCTATTGACGAAGATATTTTTAATTCTGTCTTAACAGTGTGTCCAAGACCTCCAGAGAGTACAAGCACTAATGCTGTTCCACCCCCATCAGGAACAGATGCTGACATCAAAAAGTGGAAAGTGGCTGATGTCAAGGCAATGAACATTCTAGCTCAGACAATGTCAGATGACATTTTTCAGAAGGTAGCTGAATGCAACTCAGCCAAGGAGATCTGGGACAAGCTCTCAGAAATAGTTTCTGGATCAGCTGATGAGAGAAAGGATAGAAGATCTCATCTCATCTCCCAATATGAGAACTTCAAGAAGGGAGAAACAGAGTCTGTGGGAGACATGTACAATAGATTAAGTCTAATTGTCAGTGAACTGAGGACATTAGACAAAGAAATCTCACTGACAGAACTCAATGACAAGATCCTAATGTGCTTCCCCAGCACTTGGGATTCAAGAATCTGGCCAATTAAAGATGCCAGAAGCCTAAATGAGATTACCACTGAAGCCTTGTTGGGTAAGCTCAAATCTTATGAGCTACTCATCAAGAACAGAGAAGAAGAACAAAAGGCTGCTTCTCCAGCCACAAGAAAGGAGAAGACTATTGCATTCAAGGCAGCTGAGGATCTGCCTGAAGAAAAGGCCACAAGCAATGATGAACTTCTCAGCCTGTTGGCCAAAAGATTCTATAAGATGGCCAGAAAGGACTTCAGAAGAAGATCATACAAGGAGCAAGATAAGCCAAGGTATGACAAGTCCACTGGCAATAGCAAAGACATTATTTGCTTTGGTTGCAGGAAACCAGGGCATATGGTTCCTGACTGTCCAGAAAACAAGAACAAGGACAGGAGGGACAGAAAAGAAAGAAGAAAGGAGAAGGACTCCAAAAGGCATGGAAGTAACAAACCTTTCTCCAGCAAAAATAAGCACACAAGGAAAGGATTTGTTGCTGAATCCTGGAGTGAGACTGAAGAGGAGTCACAGGCCTCTTCCAGCTCAAGTGATGATGAGGATGATGCAGAGGAAAAAGAATTCTGCATGATGGCAATCAATGCCTCTCAACACAACTCAGAGGAAGAGGAGTCAGAGTCAGACTCAGAAACTCAACCTGAAGAAGATCAGGTAATCAACTCTTTTGATTTCACCTCAGAAGATTTTAAGCTTGAATTTAAAGCACTATGTTTAGACCTGCTAAAGTCTGAGAAAGAGATCATCTCTCTCAGAAATCAATTGTCTGAACACAATGCTTTAAAATCAGAAAACCTCAAGCTCTCTCAGGAGTTGGAGAACCATAGGGAACAGATAGCTTCACTGAAGAGTGAACTCTCTGAGGCCAAGAAGCTTGAAGAATCTCTCAATGGGAGAAGCATCAAGCTGATGGACATCACAAGCACAGTGAACTCAAGATTCAACAGTACACTGGGCTTGGGTGCCTCATCCAGCCAACCTATTGTTCTAACAACCCCTATCAAGTTCATTTCTGACAAGGGAAAGGGAGTTGTAGAGGTTGCCAGGAAAAATTCTGATCTGCCTCAGAAAACTAAAGTCCAGTACAAATCGTCGAACGGAGATCGACGATCGCCGAATAAAGATCGACGATCGCCGAACGCAGCTCGACGATCTCAGGACAAATCGTCGAACGCTGATCGACGATCTAAGCCAAGATCGTCGAACGCTGGTCGACGATCCCATATACCTGACCTCAGCCATAGTCGACCGTCGAACGGAGCTCGACGATCTGACCCAAGATCGTCGAACTCAGCTCCAAGATCGTCGAACAGAGGTCAGAGCAGTGGAAAAATTTTCAATGGCAAGTCAAAATTGAATCCTGAGGGTTCTTCATTCCAAACATTTAACCCTTATACTGAATGGATTTTACCTCCAAGGAGATATCATCCTGAAGGATATAAGAGTTAGCCAGGGATGTCTTTCATTTCTGAATTTAAAGGTTATCAACCTAGGCCCAAGGTAAACTGGGTCAAAAACAAGTAAATTGCTTAATGTGCAGGTGAAGACCTATCCAACATCTAACCAGCAATGGTATTTGGATAGTGGATGCTCAAAGCACATGACAGGGAACAAGGACAACCTCAATTCCTTTAAAGCCAAGCTTGGACCCAAAGTTATCTTTGGTGACTCCAACTTTGGACAAACTAAAGGATATGGAGCAGTCCAGATTGGTTCTGTAACCTTCAAGAAGGTAGCATATGTGGAAGGACTGAAGCACAACCTAATCAGTATCAGTCAGCTATGTGATGAAGGCTACCAGGTGATCTTCAGCAAAACTCTATGCAAGATCAAGTCAGAGGACAACACCACTGTGTTGACAGGTAAAAGGAAAGGTAACATCTACCTTGTAGATTTTCTTTCAACTTCTATAGATATCTGCTTATTCAATTCAGTTTATAGACCAAATGTTTTATGGCATAAGAGACTAGGACACCTAAACCTTAGAACTATTGCTAGGCTCTCCAAGGACAATCTTGTTAGAGGACTACCTTCTGGCCCCTACAAGAAGGAAGGACTCTGCAAGGCCTGTCAATTAGGCAAGCAAACTAAAAACAGTTTTAAGTCACTTAATAAGAGTGATTCACCTAGGATATTGTATCTGTTACACATGGATCTATTTGGACCCATCACAGTACAAAGCCTAGGAGGGAAATCCTACACTTTGGTGATTGTAGATGACTTCTCTAGATTCACTTGGGTGTTCTTTCTAAGGAAGAAGTCTGATAACTTTAAGTGTCTGACAGAGTTTCTCAAATGTGTAAAGATTGAGTTCAATACTCACATTGCCCTGATCAGAAGTGATCATGGGACAGAGTTTGATTCTCTTCTTATGCAAGAGTTCTGTCAGAGTGAAGGGATCAGGCATACTTTCTCAGCTCCTAGAACTCCTCAACAAAATGGGGTAGCTGAAAGGAAAAATAGAACCCTTATTGAATCTGCCACTACATTGTTGTCAGATGCTCATCTACCTCTGTCCTTTTGGGCAGAGGCAGTGAACACCTCCAACTATGTGCTGAACAGAAGCCTGATACATAAACTGAAGGGAAAGACTCCCTATGAATTACTCAAAGGGAAGAAACCTAAAGTTGACTATTTCAAAATTTTTGGTTGCATTTGTTATATTCATAATAATGATAAGAAACATCTAGCAAAATTTCAAGCCAAAGCTGATGAAGGAGTGTTTCTGGGATACTCCATGATCAGCAAGGCCTATAGGGTATATAATAAATCATCATTAAAAATTGAGGAATCTGTTCATGTTTCTTTTGATGAAACTAACATGTCTTTCAAGGAGAAGATTTCTTCTACCATAGAACCATTGCAGGAACACACTCTAGTTGAAGATATGAACAAGCTACAGGTTGCTCAAGAGGATGAAAGCAGTGAAGATGAGAACAATGCTCAACATATTGAAACTCAACCTGAAGAGCCAGTTGTTGTACCACAAGAGGAAACAACAACACAAGTTGGTGAACAATCAACACCCCCTGTTGATTTAGTAACATCAAGAGACCATCCAATTTCCCAGATAATTGGAGAACTCTCAGCTGGTGTGCAAACCAGAAATCAGGTCAACCAAAACCTGTTGCACACCTGCTTCCTTTCTCAAATTGAACCTCAGTCCATTCAAGATGCAGAGCAATATCCACACTGGATCATTGCCATGCAAGAAGAGTTGCATCAATTTGAGAGGAACAAAGTATGGGAACTAGTGCCAAAGCCTAAGGATCTTTCCATTGTTGGAACAAAATGGGTATTCAGAAACAAACTGGATGATCAAGGAGTAATAATAAGGAACAAGGCAAGGCTAGTTGCCCAAGGATATTCTCAAGAAGAAGGAATTGACTACGACCAGACCTTTGCACCTGTTGCAAGATTAGAAGCCATCAGGATATTCTTAGCTTATGCAGCTCACAAAGGCTTCAAAGTTTATCAGATGGATGTCAAGAGTGTCTTCTTAAATGGAGACATCAAAGAGGAAGTCTATCTCAGACAACCTCCAGGTTTTATCTCTCCAACTCATCCTGATTTTGTTTTTAGATTAAATAAAGCATTATATGGTCTCAAGCAAGCTCCTAGAGCATGGTATGAGACCCTAACATGCTTTCTTTTGGAAAATGGTTTTATAAGGGGTAGAGTAGACCTAACTCTTTTCATTAGAACCCATAAGTCCCACACCCTACTAGTACAAATTTATGTGGACGATATCATTTTTGGTTCTACTGACTCAAAACTATGCAGAAGGTTTTCCAATCTAATGCATTCTAAATTTGAGATGAGTAGCATGGGTGAGCTATCCTTCTTCCTAGGATTGCAAGTCAAACAACATGCTGAGGGCATCTTTATTTCTCAAACCAAATATGCTAATGAGCTGGTTAAGAAATTTGGGATGTCTGAGGCATCTTGTATGAAAACACCCATGCCTACCAATGCTGTATTGGATGCTGATGAACATGGGAAACCTGTTGATCAGACAACATATAGGGCAATGATTGACTCTTTACTGTATCTTACAGCTAGTAGACCAGATATAATGTTTGCTACATGTATATGTGCCAGATTCCAAGTTAGCCCTAGAGAGTCACACCTCACATTAGTAAAGAGGATTCTCAGGTATGTTAAAAGTTGTCCCAATCTAGGTCTCTGGTATCCAAAAGATTCAGCATTTGAGTTAACTGGATTCTCTGATCCTGATTATGCTGGATGCAGAATTGACAGGAAAAGCACCAGTGGAACTTGTCAGTTCCTTGGTGATAGACTTGTCTCTTGGTTTTTTAAGAAGCAAACATCTGTGTCAACTTCAACTGCTGAAGCTGAATATATGGCTGCAGGCAGTTGTTGTTCACAAATATTGTGGATTCAAAATCAACTCCTAGACTATGGTTACAACTTAGAAAAGTCAAAAATATTTTGTGACAATACAAGTGCTATCTCCATAGCTCAAAATCCAGTCCTCCATAGTAGGACAAAACATATAGAGATTAGGCATCATTTCTTAAGGGATAATGTTGAAAAGAACAAAATTGAACTGCAATATATCCCAACTGATTTACAAAGGGGAGATATTTTCACCAAGCCTTTGGATGAAAAGAAACACACTTTCTTCCTAAATCAGTTAGGAATGTTAGATGGAGGAAGTCTTAAATAATTCCCAAGACTTTGAAAGCTAAAAATTGACCAAGACTAGGCAAAATTTCTGTTTTTCCTTAGAGTCTAGAATTCTCTGATCTCTGAACTGCGCTCGACGATTTCCCCAAAAATCGTCGAACGGAGTTCGACGATTTCCAGAATCGTCGAACTGAGTTCAGCGCTCCTCAGACAGCATGAACTGTCTCCTCTGGTCAACGATCGTCGAACGGCGCTCGATGATTTTGTTCCCTGAACGATCGTCGAACGGAGCTCGACGCCTTTCCAGATCGTCGAACGGAGATCGACGATTTTGGAGTCTCTTCAGATTCCTTTAGAAGCCTCGATCGTCGAACTGAGTTCAACGATCTTCCCTTTTCTGCGTCGAACCCTAATATAAAACTCATTTTTCGCCGTCGTTCTCTCTTGCGCTTTCAATTTCTCTGCAAACTTTTCTTCCCTCCAAGCAGCTCTACACTTGGTCGTTTTGTCTGTTGATTTTTGCAGGTACCATGGCCGTTTCTGTTGCTGTGCTCGCTGCCATGAAATTTGATGCCGGCTTTGACATCGATTTCGATTCCTTCAACACAACCGATCAAATCTTCCAAGATATTCTCACCTTATTCAAAGATCAGCAATTAACTGCCTTGATGACAACCAGAATCAAACTTGCATCTAATGAGATTAAAGAATGGGTTTACACTGCCCACAACCTTGACACAAACACCATAGTTGGCTCCATTGGTGGCACCCAGGTACCTCTGACTCCAGCAGTATTGACAGAAGTTTTTGGCTTCAGGAATGGTGAAGATTCTGCTGACCTTTCTGGAGAAGAGTTTGCTGATGTTCTTGCCAGGATGGGTCATCCTGAGGGGAACCCTAGCAAGCTGTTTAAGAGAAACCTGTCTGTGGAATACAGGTTTCTGGCTGATGTAGTTGGCAAGGTTCTCTTGGCCAAGCATTCTGCTCATGACACAATCTCCAGATATCAGCTCTGCCTTATGGGAGCTCTGGTAGATAGCAAAATCCTGAACTGGGGAGAAGTATTCTTTGATTTGTTGAAGAAAAAGATCAACAAGACCTTTGTGAACTTTGGAAGAATTCTGGGAATATTCCTCCAGGCTAAGTGCCCTGCACTGCTAGTCTCCTCTGGAGTGCACATCAATGCCTCCAAGAGACTCACCTGTGCCCTTTTTGGGAAATGGGACAGGCAAATCTCCAAGCCCAGCAGGCCCTCTTCTTCTGGCCCTTCAGGCACCAGGACTCTAAGAGTCACTCCACCCCAGGCCTCTGCCCCTGCAGAGGACCTGCCTGCTAGTGCTGCTGCTTCTCCTCCTCCAGCTCCATCCACCTCTCCAGCCATCTCCACAATTACCATCTCCAGCCCATCTCCAACTTCTATTCCATCTCCAGCAACAATTTCCTCTCCACCAGCAGACCACTTCCTTCCCTTATTCTCTTATCCCCCTCCAGATGTCACCTCATCCCCATCCCTTCCAACTTTCACTCTCCTGGATGAATCCTACATGGATGATTCCCCCTCTTCTCCTCCAGATTTGCCATCCTCCTCCACATCTTTCCAAGACCTTCTCCACCAGATTCTTGATCCACCCACCTTCACTCCCTCCATTTCCATCCCTCTATCCTCCATCTCTACCATACCCTCTCCTGAGCCATCCCTTCCACCCTTCAGCCCTCCTCCTCCAGCTCCCTCAGCCTTCCCTGTACCCTCTACCTCTGCTCCTCTTGAGCATGTAGATCTCCCAGCCCTTGCTGATCAGTTGTATGAGCTCCTTGCACCTAGGCTCTCCCTTCTCCTGGAGGCCTCTTTAGCTCCTCTACAACAATCAGTGGCAGCTCTCTCTGCCAGGCTTTCCTCCTTCCTTACCCCTCTAGTAGCACCCCCAGCAGTGTGCCTTGATGCACAGGTATCTGCATCCAGGCAGGGGGAGATGCCCTATGAAGCTGTTGCTGCTGTTGTTGCCCCTGCTGTTGTTTCTACTGCTACTACTGCTGTGACTGTTTCTGCTGCTGCTGCTACTCCAGTTTTAGCAATAGACCTAAGGTCTTTGCTGTCTACTTTTGATACTGCTTACTTCAGCTGCCTTCCAGAAGTCTATGCTGTCCAGCCCCCAGTGGTTCTTGCTGCCCAGCCTTCAGAAGATCTGTCCAAGGCCCTAGTGCCCTTCTCATGCTGTGACCCCAGTATAATTTCTGCTTTCATTCATTCAGTGTCTGCTGCTTATGATGATGTTGCTGCTGATGCTGCTGCTGAAGACAATGTTGTGTCTACCTCTGGAATTGCTGTTGCTACTGAGGAAGAAATTGTTCCAATTGCTGCTGATGAGTCCATTTCCCAGGATGTTTTGATGACAGAGGCTATTGATGTTGAGCCTGCTGTAGATGTTGTTATTGTTGTCTCTGAACCTGCTGCTGCCAAAATTCCTGAAGTAATCTCTGTTGTAACATCTGCTGCTCCTGTATCAGCTGCTTCTACTGCTGCTCCAGTACCTATAGTCACATCTGCTGCTGCTCCTGTTGCTCCTCCTGCTTCTGTATCTGTTGCCCCATCAGCTGCTGTTAAACTGAAAGAGGATTTGATGAAAAAGCTTGATGCTTTATATGATGCACAAAGTTCTGAATCTGAGGATTATAACACTGCTTCTGATGACTCATCTGCCACAATTGCAAGGAAAAGAAAGGCAAGAAGCAAGGCCTTGAAGAGAGTTCCTCCTGCCAAAGTCAGAGATGATAATGATGTTCCATATTATATTCTGCACAATTGCCCAATCTCTGAGCATTGGATGCAATTCTCCAGGAACCAGTTAAAGGCAATGAAGAAGAAGAGGAAATTTGATAAAGATTCTTCTCAGTCCAAGCACCCTCATCCTCCTCCACCACCTCCACCTGATGCAGGTGCAGGTGGCAGCTCTGCAAGATCAGGCCCTGCTAGAAGCCAGGCTCCCTACCAGCCTCATGCAAGAACATATCAAAGGGAAAGCCAATCTAGGGGGTCCTACTCTAGAAGGGGAGGATATAGGGGAAACCAAAGAGAAACTCAGGTTTACTCCAAAGGACACTCCAGGCAGCATCCTTATTCCAGGGGTGGACATGTCTCTTCTGATACATCTTCAGGTCCATTCCCTTATAAGCTTAGAGATATAGTGACTGCCAGGACCCCTCAAGAAACCACTTCCAATAGGTATGAGCCACCTGTTCCATTTGAGGATCCTGAAAAAAATCCTATGGCTTGGACTGCAAGGATGAAAGAACTGGCTGCTTTGGATCAGATAAAGAAAGCAAAAGAACAAGGGCTAGACACTTCCAACATATCTACCATGTCAGAGCAAAGGCAAAAAGAGTTAGAAAGATATGCCTCCAGTAAGTTTTTTGATGCAGACAGGTACATGGAGTTGCATCCAGCTGCAGTGGTTCCCAGGGCTTCAAAGCAAATCTATTTGGGTGCAGCTGATGATACAAGATCCAACAAGGAAGCATTAAATCCTAACAGGGAAATCAAAATGGTAAAAGGCAAAGAAAAGGAATAACTCTGTAAGGTGACAACTTTTGGTTTTTCTAAACTGCCTTCTGGATATCATATATATCTCTGTGATGGTTCTGTAATGTCTAGCTTCTGTTGTTTCTATATTTTTCTGTTTATATGTTGTTTGTTTTTCCTATGTCTGTAAATAGTTTTCCTAACCCAAATAGGGGGAGATTGTTGGAACACCCTATTACTAATTTGGGTCAGGATCACTATGTCTCTAGGAATTTATGTTTTGACCTTCTGTATAGATTATAGGTCAATTAGAATTGAGTCTAAGGGATCAGGAGTCTAGGTTTGGAAAGCTGCCCTGAAGACCCAAGTTTTTCTGGAGACTAAGTCCAAATCGTCGAGCTCAGCACGACGTTTCGTCGAACTCCGCACGACGTTTCGTCGAACTCCGGTCGACGATCGTCTAGCTCAACTTTTGACAGATCGTCGAGCTCCATTCGACGATCGCTGAGCTCAATCCTCTCAATATCATCGATCTCTGGTCGACGATCGCTGAGCTCAACTTCTCAATATCGTCGAACTCCATTCGACGATCGCTGAGCTCAGGTCGACGATTTTGACTCTGCACTGGATCCTTATCTCTGAGCTCAGTTCGACGATCTTTGAGCTCAGATCGACGATTTTCTGCTGCTTACATCTTTCTTTTTCGCTGAGCTCAGCTCGACGATAGCAGAGCTCAGTTCGACGATTTCAGTTGACCTTCAGAATTCTAATTCAAAATCAGATAGAAGTTATTCTGCATTTAAGACAGAAGATCTGCCAGCCGTTTTCATTTACTTCTGGAGCAAGTTTCAAGGGATTTTTCAAGGAACAATTCAGTGGACTTTCCTTCAGAGAAATTATACAATTAAGGCTGTAATTAATTCAGACCAACGGCTATCTTTGACAGAGCAATTTTCTATTCAGACTCAGAGAATAAAAGATAGAATGTTTTTGAATCAAAAAAAAAAGAGAGACAAGAACAAGAGAATAGAGAAAGACAAGTAGAGGACACCTCTCTATACACAGAGACTCTCTCAATCTTCTGTCAACAAGAATTCAGAAGAACACTCATCAAAAAGAGATCAAGCTTTCAAACATTCTTCAGATCTCTTCAGCTCTCAAGTGTTCAAGGCCAACATCATCTCAAGACTCCAGACACTCAACATTTTAGCTTGCTGAAATCATCCTTTGCTGGAGATCTATCTTTGAAGGCCTATCACCCTCAGCAAAGCTCATCTTTCTGAAGACTTCAAGGACTCAGGGGGAGCTTTGACAACATCACTGAATCCACATAGTCTTCTCAGTTGCTTGAGAAAGAGAAGACTCCCATCACTCTCTCACCCCCATTCTGTAAAGGGTTTTTCAAACTCCCTTCAAAAGTTTGAATCTGGTTTTTGAGCACCTTGTCAAAAGCTCATTGGTGGCAAGACACCTGATCAAAAAATCTGATCTGGTTTTTGAGCACCTTATCAAAAGCTCATTGGTGCCCAGGACACCTGATCAACTCATCCTGCAGTGGATTCCTACCTAGGGTGGTAGAAGAGTGGATGTACCCAAGTTGGGGAACCACTATATTTCCTTGTGTCATCTGGTTGTGCATGTTTTCTTTTTGTTTCTGGCCTAGATTTTCTTGTGCTTAATATCTGCATAGCTTAATTTTATTTCTGCTTCCCTGCTTACACTCATTACAACAATTGTTGTAAAGCTTTGCAAAAAGTTTTCTTTGTGTTTTCAAAAAGCACCATATACTCTATTCACCCCCCCTTTAGAGTATATCAGATCTAGTTTCCCCTTTCACCATGATTGGACCTCCCTGGGCAGCTTCTTGAAAGAAGTATCGACGAGCACTAACATACTCATCTATCTGAGGTCGCAGAGTGTAACGCCCCGAAAATGGTATTTGAGTTGGTCGCGTCTAAATAGGATTTTTGACTCCTACATACAGGTACACGGCCAGGGACACGGGCGTGTCCATGGCTGTGTCATGCTGGGTTTGTTGGTCGGTTGTGTCCCGAGAAGGACACGGTAGGAAACACGGGCTGTGAACACTTTTGACATAGCCTGGGACACGGGCGTGGCCCAAGGCGTGTGCTGCTCGGGTGCGGAGTCGTCACGAGATCGACGAAATGCGTTCGACGAAAAGTGTTCGGGAGGAACATGACAGGCGACACGGGCGTGTCGGGAGGGCATGTCCCCCTGCGTTCGACGATCGACGAAAGGCACTGGACGATTGTCGAGTGACCCTCTGCGTTCGACGATCGACGATAGTTTGCTCGACGATTGTCGAGTTACACGGGCATGTTCATACCCGTGTCCCTACCCGTGTTCAGTTGGGTCATGTCTGTTACCGTGGCGGTTATAAGTGACACGCGCCCTGGTCACGGGCGTATCGAGGACCCAACACAGGCGTGTCAAGTTAAGACACGGGCGTGTCTTAGCCCGTGTGGTTCTCTGTGTTCAACAATCGTGCCTGGATCGAGACACACGGCCTGGAACACGGCCGTGTGCGAGGCTGTGTTCGGCCCAGGTCTGGGGATTTTTGTGCAGATCTGAGCCGTTCATTTTCTTTAAGTAAGATCCAGTGGCTCAGATAGTTTCCTGCTCTGTTAAGGCCGGGAATGGGGGAGTTAACTCTTCATTTTCTCCAAGCTATTCTCTTTCCAAGGAGTTAGAGAGAGGAGGAAGGAGGAGGATTCCGGCCTCCGGCGGAGCATCGGATCACCGTTTGGAGAACCGAGAGCGGATCCGTGGAAGAAATTCCATTGCGAAGATTTCTATCTGTGAAGTTTTTCCATGGCGCAGAAGCGGACTACAAGGGTAACGATTCTCTACTTGAGCATGTAAAACTCTCTTCCTTTTTGCATAGGGAAATCCGCTCTCGCGAGTGTGCGGTGAGTGCGTGGTGTTCCTTGGGGTTGATGTGAATAGTCCCCCTTGTGTTGAATATAGAGTCCGGAATCAAAGTACGGGCATAGGTATTGTGTGTGAAGCCTACCCGGACGTGTATTGTCTGGATCGGTGATGTTGCATTTGATATGTTTTGCCGGAGAAAACTTCATGCTTTGGGTTTTTCGGGTTTCTACGCGGTAGATTGCAGCAGGGATCCTTGGGGATTAATTCCAAGGCGCATCCGGAAAACTGAGCAGAAACGTGTTCTGCTAACTTGGCGGTCAGGGAACCGGCCTTGAACATAACTGAGTTATGTGATTGTTTGGAAAAGTTTTGGGATCCGAAAGAAGCTTGGCTCGTGCGTACGTCTTAAAGTGACTACATTGTGTGAGCAACGGTCAAGTGGAATTGGACCTAGGCTATGTGGTTCGGTGCGAGAGATCCGAAAAGGGGACTGGCCGTTGGCATAGTCGGGAGCCTTAGACAGTGGTCAGAAAGGCTAAATGCTCACGTGGTTGCCATCTTTGGGATAGTGGTGAAGATGCTGAAGTGTCAGGATTCACCGTTAATGTGCCCTGAGTGCACGGGGTGTTTGGCCGTGCGAGCCTACACCTGTGGCGTAGTATAATTGCGCTTTATCTTTTTACTGGGCTAATGATATGTAGGGAAAGAGCACCGCCGTCCCGAGTAAGTGGCGGTGTCGTTATAATTTGGTCGGCTTTTGGCTGACAGTTGCTTTGTTTGCCACCATGCAGTGGAATGTGCTTGCAGGTGCTGCGGAGCCGAGTACCAAATAGCGGGCTGGAGCCCATGTTGTTGTGTTGGCCCTAGAAGGCCGAAGCAAATAGTTGTACTTTACTTTTGTCATGTGTGGCCGGCCTGCGAGCCGATGTATGGAAAACATTATTTAATTAAGTGAACCTCTGTAAGGCCATAAGGCCAAGTTTCTTTCAGTGTATTATTATTTCATTCTAGTGGTAATGATTGTGGACATTCATGTTATTTGGATACAAGTTTGAGTTCTTTCTACTTTTAAAAGCTTCCGCCAGAATGCTCTGTGTAGGATGAGTAGTCTTAATTGGAATGTTTTGGATATTCTTATGTAACCCTTCCGACTGTCTGTGGTATATGGTGTCGGGTTCCAGCTGGACCTTTTGTTATATGTCATGCGACGGATGGGGGTGTTACTATTTGATATCTGACTTCTGGTTACGGTCAGGCTTAACTGAATTCGTGGGCGAATTCTTTTAAGGGGTGGTGAGCACATGTGTGCGTCATCGTTATAACATCAAAAAGAACCCATGAATGTCCACTTAGGAATGAAAAATACACTTGTTTTGTGGAATCTGAGTGTTCCAATGATTGCTTTTAGCAATTTGTTTGTCGTCTAATCATGTGTCTTTGCTACTATAGGCAGCTAGGAGCGGTGCTGGTCAGTCAGAGCGTCTGCAATCAGCGGAAATTAGTGCACCAAGGGACGTGCCTACAACACCTCCTTCAGCGGAAACCATCAGGTTGGTGGTTGAGGCAGTATTTGCAATGATAAATGCCCAACCTGTAGGGCAAGTGCACCATGCCCCTCCTGTTGTTGAGCAAGAACCGGTTAGGGCGGAAGAGCCGAGAGTCGTAGAACGGGCGACAGTTGGTCTGGTAGAACCGAGGAGAGCTACAGAGAAGCAGCTCAAGCATGTAATGGGATTTAATCCTCTGAGGTTCGATGGGGTTGGAACTCCAGCTCAAGCTGAGGACTGGCTCTCTTCGATAAAGATGGTCTTGACAGCCACGTTAACTGAAGAGTGGCAGAAGACCACCATAGCGATCTTCCTTTTGACTGGCGAAGCGAGGCTGTGGTGGGATGAGTTGGAGTTTCATCTTCTAGTGGGAAGGCAACTTGCTGATGTGCCGATGGAGGAATTCTCTAGACTATTCTTGGCCAGATACCTACCCTCTGCTTAGAAGTTGGAGATGGAGAATCAGTATCTTGGGTTGACTCAGGGAGCCAGAAGCGTGGACGAGTATCTCCATGAGTTCACACGGTTGGGTCGTTATGCTGGTGCTACGTTTATGGAAGAAAAACGTAAGACCAACCGGTTTTATGAGGGTCTCTGCGGCGATCTACATCTACTACTTGCTGGGCCTAAGGCGCAAGGCTTCCTAGCCTTGGTCAATTCGGCCCGATCGTTGGAGAATGTCATTAAGAAAGTTCAAGAGAAGGAGGACTCAGGAGAAAAGAAGTCTGAGTTCAAGGTGCCAAATATCAAGTTAAGTTTCTGCAGGTGGAACAAGAAACAGAGGACTTCGAACTCAGCCCCTCCGTCTGGTGCGTCGGGGGCAACTACAAGTCGAGTCCCAGAAGCTTGCTACAACTGCGTGGAGACGGGGCATTTTGCTCGTGAGTGTTGGAGCGGACGTGCAAGGTCCGAGAGGAAGCCTGGAGCGACTTATGAGGAGAAAGGGAAGGCGGTGGAGTCAACCTCGTCCCACCATGCTCCAGCCCAGCCTAGAGTTTACAACCTTGGTATGCAAGAGGCCATACTGCAGGCGGACGTGGTGACAGATATGAGTTAAATTACAGTGGTTTAACTTGTATAGTTGTTACCTTCATATTTGTTAGCTTACTTTTGTTGGTGCTAGGCTTTGTGTCGATCTTTGAGTTTCCGGCGAGAGCCCTGTTTGATACGGGTGCATCACATTCCTTCTTGTCCGAAAAATTCATATCGCGCATCGGGGTTCCGTCCTTGATAGCAAAAGACAAGTTGGATGTGTTGTTGCCCAATGGTGCTCAATGCGCGCGGATAGGGTCTGCGTAGTGAAGATTCGGATTGGAGACTAGGAGTTTAATTTGCGAGCGTTGGTTCTACCATTAGTGGAGTTCGACGTAATCTTTGGTATGGATTGGCTCTCGGAGCAGGGTGCATGTATTGATTGCAAACGTAAGGAAGTTAAGTTGGGTCTGAACACTGATCGGGAGACTACTTTTGAGGGCATGAAGGGGTCGGGTAAGATTTTGATGTCAGCCCTTCAGGTGATCAAGGCAGTTCGGTCTGGGGCAGAGCTGTTTGTCACTCTAGTGCAGACTTCGACGCCTAAGCCAAGTCTGGACAGTATCCCAGTTGTGTATGAGTATCCCGATGTGTTCCCAGATGATCTCCCAGGAGCCCCTCCTCAGCGGGAGATTGATTTTACTATTTAGCTGGTACTGGGTGCCAAACCGGTGTCACGCTCTCCATATCGGATAGCGCCGCGAGAGATGGCGGAGTTGAAGGTGCAACTTCAAGAGTTGTTGGAGCAAGGGTATGTGCGTCCAAGTTCGTCGCCTTGGAGTGCACCGGTTCTTTTCGTTAAGAAGAAGGATGGGAGCTTGCGACTCTGCATTGACTATCGAGAATTGAACAAGCTTACGGAGAAGAACAAATATCCGATCCCCAGGATTGACGATCTATTTGATCAGTTGGTTGGGCCAACGGTATATTCGAAGTTAGATCTGAAATCCGGTTACTACCAGTTGAGGATAAGGGAGAGCGACATCCCAAAGACAGCATTCAGTACGCGGTTTGGGCATTACGAGTTCACGGTCATGCCGTTTGGTTTGACCAATGCGCTATCTGTGTTTATGGATCTGATGAACAGGACGTTCAGAGAGTACCTGGATCATTTCGTGATAGTATTTATCGATGATATCCTGGTGTACTCGCAGTGCGAGGAGGATCATTACAATCATCTACACATGGTGTTGGAGACATTGAGGAGGAATCAGTTGTATGCTAAGTTCTCCAAGTGTGAATTCTGGTTATCCTCGATAGCGTTCCTTGGTCATGTTGCCATGGAGAAGGGATAGTTGTGGATCCGGCGAAGATAGTGGCGATACGGGAGTGGCCTACTTTGACTACAGTGGCAGAGGTCTGGAGTTTTCTAGGGATTGCTGGCTACTACAGGCGCTTCGTAGAGAACTTCTTGCGGATAGCACTACCACTCATGATGTTGACTAGGAAGGACCAGAAGTTTGTGTGGTCTCCGGAGTGCGAGCAGGCTTTTGAAGAGTTGAAGAGGCGGTTGACCACGTCGCCTATTTTATGTTCGCCAAGTGGAACCGAAGGGTTCGAGATCTGTAGTGATGCTTCGGGTAGTGGTTTGGGTTGTGTTCTTCTACAGCATGGGAGGGTGATAGCCTATGGTTCATGACAACTGAAGGTTCATGAGAGGAATTATCCGGTTCATGACTTAGAATTAGCGGCTGTAATATTTGCTCTAAAGCTGTGGAGGCACTATCTGTACGGTGTGAAAGTTGATATTTACACCGATCATAAGAGCTTGAAGTACATGTTGGATCAAAAGGATCTGAACATGAGGCAGTGGAGGTGGATGGAGTTCTTAGGGGACTACACCTTCAAGATTCATTATGTGCCTGGGAAAGGAAACATAGTGGCGGATGCGTTGAGTCGTAGGACTCCTGCGCAGGCCAACTGGTTATCGGTACATGATGAGAGATTGGTCCGTGAGTTGGAGGCTTTGGAGATATCTTGCATCGACAAGCAGTCTAGTGCTGAGGCGAAACTGTTTTGGACAGAGGTGCAGTGTGACCTAGCCGATAGAGTTCGGCGGGCTTTGGTTCAGGAAAACAGCATGAAGCAGATCTTGGATGAATATTTGGACGGGTCAAATTCCCAGTTTGCTGTTGAAGATGGGTTGCTAAGGAAGGACGGTCGCCTATGCATTCCTAGTGCGAATAATCTTCGGGAGGAGTTGATGTATGAGGCTCATCATACCAAGTACTCAATCCACCCGGGAAGCACGAAGATGTACAGAGACTTGAAGAAATTGTTCTGGTGTCCAGGATTGAAGAAGGATGTAGCACTTTATGTGGCAAAGTGTCGTACATGTGCATTAGTGAAGGCGGAATGCCAGAAACCCGGAGGTTTCTTGAAGTCCCTACCTATCCCAGAATGGAAATTCGACGACATATCTATGGATTTTGTGCATGGTTTGTCGAAGTCACAGAAGGAAAACGACGCCATCTGGGTAGTCGTAGATAGATTGTCGAAGGTGTCGCACTTTATCCCAAATAAGAAGGAAGATTCGGTGGAAAAGTTAGTCAAACTCTATGTGGAGGATATTGTACGATTGCATGGTGTGCCCCGCAGTATTGTTAGTGATCGAGATGGACACTTCACGTCGAATGACGGGAGGTTGGTGCATAGTCTGTTGGGTACTAAGCTAAAGTTCAGCACAGCCTTTCATCCGCAGACGGATGGTTAAATCGAGAGGGTCAACCGGACGATGGAGGACATGCTTCGCATGTGCGTCCTAGATTTTGGAAAGCAGTGGGAAGATCACATGTACATGGTGGAGTTTGCGTATAACAATAGCTTTCAGGCGAGTATTGGAATGGCGCCTTTCGAGGCCTTGTATGGGAGAAAGTGCCGCACGCCGTTGTCTTGGTTGGAGACGGGCGAGTCGAAGCTTTACAAACGTCAAGCGGTGGAAGATGCCACTTCAGTGATACGGTCAATTCAAGAACGGTTGAAGATCGCTCAGGACAGACAGTCAAAGTACTATAACGCCAAACATAGGAATGTGGAGTTCAATGTTGGCGACTGGGTGTACTTAAAAATTAAGCCGTTCAAGGGTATCTTGCGGGTTCGACGCTTGAAGAAGCTGAGTCCGAGATACCTTGGACCATTTGAAATCCTGGAGCGTGTTGGCGAAGCGGCGTATAGATTGAAGCTGTCAGTGGAGTTGAGTGGACTACATGACGTGTTCCACGTGTCGGTGTTGCGTAAGGCGGTGCAAGAGCCTTCGCAGGTCATTGCGGACAATCAAGTATCGGTTGACTACGAGTTGACGACAAATGGTCAAGCCAGTACGTATTGAAGATGTTGCAGTCAAACGACTCCGCAATAAGTAAGTCTGAATGGTTAAAGTCCGTTGGGATAATTGCGGACGTGATGAGCTTTCATGGGAGCGAGAGCAAGCTATGTTGGAGGAATACCCCGAGTTATTCCACTCAGGTATCATTTAGATTTGTGTACATTTACTTAATTTCGGGACGAAATTCCTTAAGTGGGGGAGATTTGTAACGCCCCGAAAATGGTATTTGAGCTGGTCGCGTCTAAATAGGATTTTTGACTCCTGCATACAGGTACACGGCCAGGGATACGAGCGTGTCCATGGTCGTGTCATGCGGGGTGTGTTGGTCGGCTGTGTCCCGAGAAGGACACGACAGGAAATACGGGCTGTGAACACTTTTGACACGGCCTGGGACACGGGCGTGGCCCAAGGCATGTGCTGTTCGGGTGCGGAGTCATCACGAGATCGACGAAATGCGTTCGACGAAAAGTGTTCGGGAGGAACACGCCAGGCGACACGGGCGTGTCGGGAGGGCGTGTCCCCCTGCGTTTGACGATCGACGAAAGGCACTCGATGATTGTCGAGTGACCCTCTGCATTCGACGATCGACGATAGTTTGCTCGACGATTGTCGAGTTACACGGGAGTGTTCATACCTGTGTCCCTACCCGTGTTCAGTTGGGTCGTGTCCGTTGTCGTGGCGGTTATAAGTGACACGCCCCCTGGTCACAGTCGTGTCGAGGACCCGACACGGGCGTGTCAAGTTGACACACGACCGTGTCTTAGCCCGTGTGGTTCTCTGTGTTCGACAATCGTGCCTGGATCGAGGCACACGGCCTGGAACACGACCATGTGCGAGGCCATGTTCGGCCCAGGTCTGGGGATTTTTGTGCAGATCTGAGCCGTTCATTTTCTTTAAGTAAGATCAAGTGGCTCAGACGGTTTCCTGCTCTGTTAAGGCCGGGAATGGGGGAGTTAACTCTTCATTTTCTCCAAGCCATTCTCTTTCCAAGGAGTTAGAGAGAGGAGGAAGAAGGAGGAGGATTCTGGCCGCCGGCAGAGCATCGGATCACCGTTTGGAGAACCGAGAGCGGATCTGTGGAAGAAATTCCATTACGAAGATTTCTATCCGTGTAGTTTTTCCATGGCGCAAAAGCGGACTACAAGGGTAACGATTCTCTACTTGAGCATGTGAAGCTCTCTTCCTTTTTGCATAGGGAAACCCGCTCCTGCGAGTGTGTGGTGAGTGCGTGGTGTTCCTTGGGGTTGATGTGAATAGTCCCCCTTGTGTTGCATATAGAGTCCGGAATCGAAGTACGGGCATAGGCATTGTGTGTGAAGCCTACCCGGACGTGTATTGTCTGGATCGGTGATGTTGCATTTGATATGTTTTGCCGGAGAAGACTCTGTGCTTTGGGTTTTTCGGGTTTCTACGCGGTAGATTGCAGCAGGGATCCTTGGGGATTAACTCCAAGGCGCACCCGAAAAACTGAGTAGAAACGTGTTCTGCTAACTTAGCGGTCAGGGAACCGGCCTTGAACATAATTGGGTTATGTGATTGTTTGGAAAAGTTTTGGGATCCGAGAGAAGCTTGGCTCGTGCGTACGTCTTAAAGTGACTACGTGGTGTGAGCAACGGGCAAGTGGAATTGGACCTAGGCTATGTGGTTCGGTGCAAGAGACCCGAAAAGGGGACTGGCCGTTGGCATATTCAGGAGCCTTAGACAGTGGTCAGAAAGGCTAAATGCTCACGTGGTTGCCATCTTTGGGATGGTGGTGAAGACGCTGAAGTGTCAGGATTCACCGTTAATGTGCCCTGAGTGCACGGGGTGTTTGGTCGTGCGAGCTATACCTGTGGCGTAGTATAATTGCACTTTATTGTTTTACTGGGCTAATGATATGCAGGGAAAGAGCACCGCCGTCCCGAGTAAGGGGCGGGGTCGTTATAATTTGGTCGTCGTTTGGCTGACCGTTGCTTTGTTTGCCACCATGCGGTGGAATGTGCTTGCAGGTGTTGCGGAGCCGAGTACCAAATAGCGGGCTGGAGCCCATGTTGTTGTGCTGGCCCAAGAAGGCCGAAGCGAATAGTTGTACTTTACTTTTGTCATGTGTGGTCGGCCTGCGAGCCGATGTATGGAAAACATTATTTAATTAAGTGAACCTCTGTAAGGTCATTAGGCCAAGTTTCTTTCAGTGTATTATTATTTCATTCCAGTGGTAATGATTGTGGACATTCATGTTATTTGGATACAAGTTTGGGTTCTTTCGACTTTTAAAAGCTTCCGCCAGAATGCTCTGTGTAGGACGAGTAGTCTTAACTGGAATGTTTTGGATATTCTTATGTAACCCTTCCGACTGTCTGTGTTATATGGCGTCGGGTTCCAACTGGACCTTCTGTTATATGCCATGCGACGGATGGGGGTGTTACACAGAGGCCGCATGGGTAGAGTGGGTTGGCGATCTGGGCGGACTTACTGACCAGCTAAGGGAGTTGGGACGCCAACATGAGCTATGGATGAAGAGGTATGACGATCTAACTGATACAATATCTGAGAGATCACTTGCATCATCATATCCATTTGATGCACAGTCTCTTGGCGGGCTCGCTCAAACCTGGCTTCTAGAGCTTCTACGGTGATTGCATTTCCCGAACTAGTTCTTGCCCCTGCCGGCAGATACTGTTGAGCTTCGCGGTTGGACATCTTAACCGCACTATTTGCCGGGCAATCCTAATATGAAGATCGTGCGTTCATTCTAATGGCACTAAAAATATACCACCACAAACTCATGCTACGAGGGGGAAAAGAAACTACGGATTGGCGGTTACTCTTGATTAAGATGTCACAGAGCGGCGATACCAAATTTACCCGCAACGACGAATACCACTTGTTGGGGCAATACTATTTCATAAAAGAGGTGTGGTTACAAAAAAGAAATTGACTTACCTAATGACTAAGTGACCAAGAAGAGACTAGATTTGAGACCATAATTAGAGTAACCAAGCTTGGGGATTCAAGTCAGCAGCCTTCTGGATACTGTTCACTCCTATTTATAATAGTGGAGGCTTTCCCAAACGGGTATACCCTAAAATTACGGGTTGCCCTGGGTACATGAGAACCAGGCAGAGATGAGTGGTTGGTTACATGGTGTAAATAAGAAAAACTCTGACCGCACAATTTGGTGGTCCACCTGGAAGCCGTCTTTAATCTTCCTGGAGATAGTTGATGGACTGTCTCAAGTAGCTTGCACCATCACTAGAAAGGTAGACCGTCTTGACCGACTAACAAGAAGAAAAACGATGGTCGCAGGATTCCAAGTAAACAATGCAGATAAAATTTATCCCTCATATATAATGGGAGTTATATTCATGAACTCATTGATGGAGTGAGGCAATAAAGTACACAATCATGTTACATTGAATCAATATACGACATTGAACTCATTTATTTGATAGACTACTTGGAGATCAAGGATAACAAAGACTGAATTATTAAGATGATGGCACACTTCATGCCTCAAATTTAGTCTGAATGTCAAGGATTAAACTCATTAAAGTACACTTAAACATTGGTTACTAATAGGTTTTCATCAAGATGCAAGCTATTGTATTACTTGTGTAGCAACTAAATAAAATAAATTATTTGTGAAACCATAGTTGATTCACTCTAGTTCAAATGAAAGACTGTTAGAGCTTGTAATCTAAAACATATCAAGAGATTAGTAATATTATCACCGTAATATGAACCTATAAAATCACGTTAAGAATGTACAAAATTAGACAATTGATAGCGCTAATTTTATTTATATATATATATTAGATTTAAATAAAATCAAATCTAGAATATATATATATATAATTATTAATTAATTGAAAATTATTATTTTTTATTTTAAACCAAAACAACTTGTCAGAACACATAACTTCCTTGCTAAAGAACTTTCAAAATCCTCTCTAATTTTAAAAATGACACATTTTGAAAACTGTAGGGGAATTCTATTTACACTATTAACAAAAAGTTGGAGAGCCATCTAGTTTGATCCTCTGAAAAAAAAACACAACAGGAAGAAATAGAAGAAAAATCTTTGTTGAAATGAAACTAATATTTAACTGCAGAGACGAGCAATTTTCCATCCTTTTGACTGTTGGAGAGCTGCCATATTTTTGTTTTTGTGAAGATACATGTAGGTTGTACTTAGGCATTTGTGAGATTATGACAAAAGATAGGGCACAATGGTGACAAAGGATCCACATAGCCGACCCCACTATAGTGGGATAAAGGCTTGAGTGTTGTTGTTGTGAAGATACTTGTAAAACGTGAATTTCATTAGACATTTTGGTTCTCGAACCTGCCTATTCTCTTCAAGAAATTTGATTTCAATGCAGACATATGATTCCTTTTCTTGATTTGCTATGTTTTGCAAGAATCCATTCTATAGTTTTCAGAATTCTGCTCTGTAGTTGATATCAGTGAAATGCAACAGAAGGATCCTACATTATGGATTGAGTGCAGAGAAATTCTAAGCCACTGGGATAATACCATCATTGATTATCAACACACCATTCATGCAAATAGTATAAAGAGAAATCACATAATAAATTCAAAATAATTAATTTGTACATTATAATAACAGATTATTCTACCTTTCTAATCAAAACCTCTTTTTTGTAAATGGTAATTGCTTCAAATACAACAAGAATGAAAAGTTACAACAACACTCAAGCCTTTATCCCACTATAGTGGGGTCGACTATATGGATCTTTTGTCGCCATTGTGCCCTATCTTCTGTCATAATCTCACTAATGCCTAAGTACATCATGTCTTTCCTTATAGTTTCATTTCATGTCTTTATTGCTCTACCACTCCCTCGTTTAACATGCATAGTGACTAGACTCTCACAACGCCTAATAGGTGCCTCTAATGATCTCCTTTGTACGTGTCCAAACCATCTTAGACGAGCTTCTCGCATCATCTTTGCAATTGGTCGCAGCGGCCGCATGGGTAGAGCGGGTTGGCTACCCGGGCGGACTTACTAACTAGCTAAGGGAGTTGGGACGCCAACATGAGCCATGGCTGAAGAGGTATGAGGAGCTAACTAATACGACATCTGAGAGATCGCTTGCATCATCATATCCATTTGATGTGCAGTCTCTTGGCGTGCTCGCTCGAACCTGACTTCTAGAGCTTATACGGTGATCGCATTTCACGAACTGGTTCTTGCCCCTGCTGGCAAATACTGTTGAGCTTCGCGGTCAGACATCTTAACCGCATTGTTCGCCGGACAATCCTAATATGAAGGTCGTGTGTTTATTCTGTTGGCACTAAAAATATACCTCCACAAACTCATGCTACGAGGGGGAAAAGGAACCGAGGAATGGCAGTTACCCTTGATTAAGATGTCACAGAGAGGCGAGACCAAATTTACTCGCAACGACGAAAACGACTTGTTGGGGCAATAATATTTCATCAAAGAGGTGTGGTTACAGAAGAGAAATCGCCTTACCTAGTGACTAAGTGACTAAGAAGAGAGTAGATTCAAGACCGCAATCAAAGTAACCAAGCCTGGGAATTCAAGTTAGCTTCCTTCTGGATACTGTTCACTCCTATTTATACTAGTGGAGGCTTTCCCAAACGGGTAGACCCTAAAATTACGGGTTGTCATGGGTACATGAGAACTAGGTAGAATTGAGTGGTTGGTTACATGGTGTAAATAAGAAAAACTCTGACCGCACGATTTGGTGGTCAACCTGGAAGCCGTATTTAATCTTCCTGGAGATAGTTGATGGACTGTCTCAAGTAGCTTGCGCCATCACTAGATAGGTAGACCGTCTTGACCGACTAACAGGAAGAAAAACGATGGTCGCATGATTCCAAGTAAACAATGCAGATAAAATTTATCCCTCATATATAATGGGAGTTATATTCATGAACTCATTGATGGAGTGAGACAATAAAGTACACAATCATGTTACATTGAATCAATATACGACATTGAACTCATTTATTTGATAGACTACTTGGAGATCATGGATAACAAAGACTGAATTATTAAGATGATGGCACACTTCACGCCTCAAGTTTAGTCTGAAAGTTAAGGATTAAAGTACACATAAACATTGGTTACTAATAGGTTTTCATCAAGTTGCAAGCTATTATATTACTTGTGTAGCAACTAAATACAATAAATTATTTCTGAAAATATATTTGATTCACTCTAGTTCAAATGAGAGACTGTTAGAGCATGCAATCTAAAACATATCAAGAGATTAGTCATATTATCAACATAATATGAACCCATAAAATCACACCTTAAGAATGTACAAAATTAGACAATTGATTCCGCTAATTTTATTTATATTAGATTTAAATAAAATCAAATCTATAATATATATATACAGACACACGAGCATTTTCGCACGGGGTACGCCCGTGCTCGATGCTCTCGGGCAGCCTTCGGCAGCATCCAGGCGGGCTTCGCCCGCCTCCGCATGCGCTTTGCCCGTGCTCGATGCGTCGCTGCGGGCTGCGCCCGCAACATATACATAGAGTACTCAAAATAACCGTACAAAAATCTAAATTGCGATGATATTTTTTATTTTAAAAAAATATAAGTTTTGACATATAAAACCTAATTTCTCTCTCTTTCTCCTCTCTTTCTTTCTTTCTTTCCCTCTCTTTCTTTCTCACCTGTCATCTCTCTCTCCTACTCTCCCCTTATCTCTCTCACCCTCTCTCCCTCTCTCTAGTTCTAGAAGTCCTATTTTTTTCATTTTTTAATGATAAAACGATCGAACGGCAGCCGATTTATCAAGCCAGAGATCGACGGCGTTTAGAATTTTAAACTCAGGACTTTGATATTTTTATTATAGTGATATATATATATATATATTAATTGAAAATTATTATTTTTGATTTTTAATTGAAACAACTTGTCAAGACCCATAACTTCCTTGCTAAAGAACTTTCAAAATCCTCTCTAATTTTAAAAAAGACGCATTTTGAAAACTATAGGGGAATTCTATTTACAGTATTAACAAAAAGATGGAGAGCCATCTATTTTGATCCTCTGGAAAAAGACACAGAACAGGAAGAAAGAGAAGAAAACACTTTGCTAAAATGAAACTAATATTTAACTGCAGAGACGAGCAATTTTCCATCCTTGAGACTGTTAGGGGTGAGGAACGAAAACCGAAAACCGACTAAACCAACCGAACCGACCGAACCGCACCGACTTTGAAACCGAGCCGCCCGGTCCGGTGTCGGTTCGGTTTGGAGCTTTTGAAAACCGAAGGCTTATCGGTTCGGGTCGGTTTTCAAGTTGTGAAAACCGACTAAACCGAACCGAACCGAGCACTTCACCACTGTTTTGGGGTGTATTTGATCGAGCAACTTTCAGATTATCTTTGCTTACAACCAGCTTCAATCACTCTCCCAATTTTCAAATCCTAAACAAGTAATATGAGGAAATAAAAAGGGTTACATAACAATTTGGATTAACAAAAATCTTCATAATAGATATTAAACAAGATGGAAGATAGGAATTTGAAGAATATGTTTAAGATGTATCGTGAATGTGAGATCAAATCTGTAAGATCAGTCTATGTCTTGAAAATAGACAAGGAGCACTGTACAAACTAAAGATGTTGTGTTCTGAAGCCCTAAATCAATGATCCATTGGTGAGATGAGACACAATGTCATAGGTATTTGGACAATATTACCAAAAGTCAGAAAGCAAATTATGAAAAGTTGTTTACTTAGCAACAGTAAGGATACAAGATGATACAGAACTAGTTTATCAAGCAAATGTAGAAGTGCAGAATAAATCACAATAAAATCCAGGTGCAAAAAAGAAGGATGATAAATATGATTCAAGCATATCTAAGATGTGGTTTATGCCAGACAGTAAGTGCAACACTTGGTGTGGCGGTCATGATTAGTGTTATGGGAAAATAAAGTATGAACATGATACTGATAGATCCGGTAACCACAACCATGAAATGATGGGGAGTCACAACCCTGAGTTGCATACTTAATGTCATTATGAAGTTGTCCTAGCCCATTTTGATGGCATTTGCCATTTGTTATTTTGTTTTTTCTTAACCTATAAGTGCCTGAGAATGTGTCAGTTTGCAGTCCAGGTATCATTGCACAAGAAATTTTATATCATTTAACATATGATTTGACGCATGATTTGGCACATGATTTGACAAATGTTCTTTGGTGTAGTAGCAAGTTTTCAGTTAGTCATCTTGCATCTCATCGAGAGAAAAATGTGATGTCATTCTCCTCCTAAGTAATTTAGGAGTTGCCTTACATTGTGTAGGTTATCCTCATCCTAGATACAATTATCGTTCATGCCTCACATTGAACATTATACTTATACTCAAAAAAATTGTATGTTATTTATTTAATATAAACCTTTAGTTGATAAAGATTATGAAATTATTAAAGGGAAGATGATCAATCCAAAAAAATAGCACTTGATTATGTTTGTTCGCAGAAAACAGACACCGAACCGCAAAAAACCGACTAAAAACCGAACCGACTTTGAACCGAACCGAATTGGTTCGGTTCGGGTCGGTTTGGACAAACCAAAAACCGATGCATGTTGGTTCGGTTTCGGTTTGGATCCAAACCGCCCCAAACCGAACCACTCGCACCCCTAGAGACTGTTGGAGGGATTGCAATATTTTTGTGTTCATGAAGATACTTGTAGTGTAATACCTCAAACTTGACAGGAGAACTTTCGCTCGCTATCGCCAGGCGACAGTGGGTATCGTCGGCGGCGATAGCAATAGCACTCGACGCCATGAAGCGTTGAGTGAGCTAAACACACTCGACGCCTTTCGACGAATCGTTGAATAAGAGACTATCGCGTGGCGATAGTGGGTATCGTGCGACGATAACCCCAGCTCTCAACGCTCTCGACACCTTAAAATGTTGAGTGAACTTAACACACTCGATGTCGTAAAGCATTGAGTGAGCTATCAGAACGGCGACAGTGGGTATTGCCCGACGATACTGCCACGTATGTGTGGACACTTGTCAAATGGTCGGGCGGCGGCCGAAGAGCAGTGGTAACGGGTTCAAAGCGGCTATCAACGATATCGCCCAGACGATAGTGGATATCGCCAGGCGATAGCATTAATGTTGACTATTCAGCTGAAATCGTGGCCTTTGCTTCCTTTTGATGTGAGGATCTTGTGGCTAGGATTAATCCCGAGACCACTTAATTAGAGAAGAGGTGGAGAGAAGATTCATTTCTCTTCTTTCACTCTCTCTCCTCCTTTCATCAAGATCTTGAGAGGAAGAGCTAAGGAAGAAGGCTGAGGCTGAGCTTAAAACGCTTGGTGAAGGAGATCAAGTGAACGGAATCAAAATCCAAGGCTAGATCCGTGAAAAGGAAAGAGAGGTGCTCCTTTCCAACCGGAGAAAAAGCTTCGCCATGGCTCCGAAACGGATTACAAGGGTAACAATTTTCTCTTTGGACAAGTGAAGTCCTCAATTTGCATACGTGCATGGAACCCCTCACCAAAAGGTGAAGAAAGGGTGATTTCTAGTGGGTCGATCGTTGTGATCTCCGATTAAATTTGCATATAAATACGGAAATTTTGCAGTACAAAATAGACATGTTGTGTGAAGCCCACCCGGACAGGTCGGTTTGGATTGGTGATGTTTTATTTTACGTGCCAGAGAAGACTTCGTGTATAAATGAGTAGTTTACGAGGTCTGTGAGTTATACCTGTGAAATGAGAGTAGCAGGAAGTACTGAAGATGCTCTCCAGGAAAATAACCAAGAAATTTCACGGTTTGCAAAACTGTTGAATATCGCCAGGCGACAGTGAGTATCGTCGGCGATAGCTCCCAGTGAGCTATGTTTGTGAGGCCTGTCTCAGGGAGGCCTGGGGGTCATGTATGAAAAGCTGAGAGCCTGTAGTGCCCAGCTATGGTGGCCATGAGTGCCAGCATATTTTGTTGTAAAGACTGTCTTGCGATGGCAATGGGGCTAGTTTGAGCCTTGGAGGCCAACTATTATGGCCGTGAGAGCCGTAACAATGCTGTGAGCCGTAGTGCCTAACTCTAAATGTCGTTGAGCCGAATGGGAAAGGGGAGGTCCACCCGCATCTTGTCTATTATCCATGATTGCTTCGGCTTTCGAAAGTGGTATGGCAATCTGAGCAACGAGAAATGGCTGAACTGTACCTGTGTTATGTCTACCCTGATTAGATTTCCTAAAGTAATTGCTCTCGTCGGATGGCATAATGAGTCTTAGGTCTAAGGCCGAAAAGACTAAAATGTTTAAGAATGAACTGTTATGTCTTGGACCTCTGAATGAGAGGTGGTATTCGGGAAGTCTGGTACACCGAGAATGCGCCCTGAGTGTACAGGGCGTGTGGCCGTTTAGCCTACGTCTGTGGTGATTGTTGACCTAGAAATCGGTGATCCTTCCCAGGTAGCCAACTTGCTAGTCACGGTCGGCTCCAGGTTCTCCCTGAAGGTCGCGACCAGTCAGTGTGGGCGGACAGACCTCTCTATCCGCTCAGGCCGCACAACTAGGGCGGTCTCCCCGGTCTGACCGCCCAAGTTATGCAGCAGCCGCTTGTTCTACAAGGGCTGCGGACTGCTTCCTCAGTCCCCCTGCAGGCCGCGCGGCTTGTTCAGTTGACCGCATCATGGTTTTCTCCATACCAACAGGTAGACTACCCAGGAAACTGTGGCAGACTCGAATTCCTATCCGCCGAGACCGCCATGTAGCCGCATGGTCTTCATCGGCTTCGCTAGGCGACCTGCCTCTAGGTCGCTCAATGCCAGGCGACCTGCCCCCAGGTCGCCCAACAACAACAACACTCCAGGTCGTTCAACCCTAGGCGACCTGCCTCCAGGTCGCTTAACAGCAAGACAAAAGGTCTCCCACCAGGGGACGACAACATCCAGGCCGCCCCGCAGGGGCGGCAAGCTTGACCAGAAGGCAGACTTCAGCAAAGGTCGCGACCTGCTTCCTCAGTCTGCCAGGTCGCCGAGTCAGTCAACTCACCCGCCAACAGTTTGCGGACTCTGTCAGTCCGCACAAGGATCGTGGATCAGCTCCATCAATCCACAAACATCTTTGAAAGATATGGTACCTAAACACCTAGAGGGGGGGTGAATATGTGACCTAAACCTTTTTAAAACTTTGTTGGCAGCACAACAGTTATTTCACAGATTACTACAACTAACAGCAATTACAGAAATCAAACAGTCAATCCACAGCACAGCTCAGCACACCACAGCAGACACACTAATTTATAGTGGTTTCCCAATCTTTGGGTACATCCACTTTCCCCCTTCGCCTATCTAGTAGTGTATTAGTTTCGGCCAAACTTCTCCACTATCTCAGAACCCAACTAGGTTCCTACACCTCAGGCCCAAAGCCTTACACTCAGCCACAAAGGCCTACACTCAGCCACCCAGGCCTACACTCAGCCAATTAAGGCCTACACTCAGAGTTCTTCAACTCCTACACTCAGGCAATCAAGCCCTACCCTCAGCCTTTATAATATAGGCTTACAATTCTCTCAGATCCAATGGATCCTACAAGTTAAAATAGAAATACAATAGCTAACTCTACAACTCAGAAAATAAGAGAGGAGTTGAGAGTTTCTTGAAGAGTTCTTGGAAGAACTCAGTTAGATCCAAACTGACTTAGCTTCCTTCAAAGCTTCTTGAGTTAGAACTGAATTAGTCTGAATCTTCTGCAGTTGTTCCTTGACCTCTGCTTCTTGAGATCCAGTTGTTTCTGAATCCTTCTTCTCAGCCTTAGTTCCAAAGACTGAATTCTTGATTGGAGCTCTCTCTCTCCAACTTCTTAGATCTGCAGTTGGACTGACAGATCTTCTTGTGTTGATCCTCTGTGTATCACTTCTTGATTTAATCTGATCAACTACTTTAAGTATTCTCTCAAGCTGTAACTCTTGTTTCTCAATCACAACAACTGTTTCTGTAAACTATGGATGCCTATTTATAGGCTTCCTTCATGGTAACCGGCTGGTCCGGTTCATAACAAACTTCTGATTTCTCTGACAGTTGCTGTAGACCGGCTGGATCGGCAGCTGTCATGTCAACCAGTCACTTCTTGAAATTCCCTAACTGTCAGATAGTGTCGAGACTTTCTGTTCTTAAGTGTCGACACTTATAGGCCAAGTGTCGACACATGTTGTGTAAGTATCGACACAAGTCTACAAGGTGTCGACACAATTCCTTGTATGTCTCGACACAGATTCTTCTGCATGTGTCGACACTGAAATTGAGTGTCGACACAAATACTTGTACTTCATTCTTTAACTGTATTCTTCTAAGTGTCGACACATCTCCTTTGTGTCGACACATCTTCACGTGTTGAAACTGTCAAGTGTCGACACTGCTTCTTGGTGTCGACACAAGTCTTCACTTTTGTTTCTTCAGCTGAGTGTCGACACATTCCTTTAGTGTCGACACTTGTACTTAGAATATTTTGTAATTTTTCTGTTCTTTGCTAAGTGTCGACACAGCTCCTTGTGTCGACACTTTCTTCAAGTGAAGAGTCTTCAACTAAGTGTCGACACATTGTGCTGAGTGTCGACACTTTCTTCAAATACTGACTCTTCAGCATAGTGTCGACACATTGTGTTGAGTGTCGACACTTACTTCAAATACTGACTCTTCAGCATAGTGTCGACACATTGTGTTGAGTGTCGACACTTACTTCAAATACTGACTCTTCAGCATAGTGTCGACACATTGTGTTGAGTGTCGACACTTACTTCAAATACTGACTCTTCAGCATAGTGTCGACACATTGTGTTGAGTGTCGACACTTTTACTTAGACTCTGCAGACTTTTGCTGAGTGTCGACACAGCTCCAAGTGTCGACACTTTCTGGTGTAGACACAGCTCTTCTAGGTGTCGACACTTCTGCTAAGTGTCGACACAGCTTTTCTGCATACTTCTTCACTGAGTGTCGACACAGCTCCAAGTGTCGACACTTTCTGTCTGGTGTCGACTCTTCATTCCAGGTGTCGACACAATGACTCCAAGTGTCGACACTGCTTGTCTGGGTGTCGACACAAGCTTTCTCAAGTGTCGACACTTTTTCTCTGGGTGTCGACACATGGACTTAGAAACTTTTAGCTTCAGTCCAGTATATACCTAACCTGCACAAGTAACTCAAACAAACATCAAATACATTATGATGCATATCATTGAGTTAGGGAAGGCTTCTTCAAATCAGGTACATTTGACCAATGTACCCAACAATCTTGCGAACTCGTCCTCAGTCCGCCAGATCGTCAACTCGCCAAGCAATGCCTCCAGCAGTGGCGGACTCGTCTTGTCTGCCGCGGGCTGGGAGGACTCTCCCAGTCCGCCATCGAGCCCTCCAACTTTCCACCAGCAAACTTCCTCACAGCAAGAGGCGGACTCGCTGCGCTGCCCGCCAATCAGCCTTCCACCCGCTTCTTCCCAGCAGCGGGCGGACAACTTCTCAGCCCGCATATTATGGCGCGGGCTCCCTCAACACAAAAGAGGAGGACTCGTCCCAGTCCGCCAAGCATCAACATCAACTCCAGAAGCAAGTCACTGACCGCCCGGCCTGGTGCGGACTCGGCGGACTCCAAGCTCTACTTGCACAAATCACCGCCTCACCGGGGGCAACATTACCAGAAGCCGTTACCTCCTTGGGCCTATAAATAGCCTCTCATACCTCTCATTCCAGAAGAGACAGACACGAGGACAGCTTCCGACAAGTTCAAGCATCAGACCTTGCGGACTCTGTCTTCTAGTCCGCGCGACCTCTCCTCTCATCTCTGCCGACCTCTTTCCCCAGGCCACGCGGCCTCCTCTAGTAATTTCTTTCCTTAGCCGCCAGCTTCCCCCTATGTACCCTTTATTTGCTTTTCATGAAAGGTGTAACTTAAGCTGTAATAATTGATATTAATCAAAGGAAAGCTCGTCGCAAGAGTGACATTTAGGCCGCGGCGGACGAAGTCTGCTGTTTCCGCTGCTAGCGACCCCCTCTTCTTCTCAACTCCCTTCTCTCGGCATCAACCTACGAGCACAACCATCAAAGTAACTGTCTGATCGACAGATCCTGATCAACCTCTCGACCATCTCCACACTAGGATCAACAACCTCCTTTTCTCCCCTCTATCCCTGCAACCCTTGATCAAGCGCTTTCTCAACTCTCGAGCACTCAGAGGCTTTTCCCCGCAACTTTCTTCTCCAATCATCCTTGCTTGTTAGACCGAACACACCCGTTAACTGTTGCTGCCCGCGACAACCTTCTCCTCCTCTCCATTTCCACGCATCAATAGTTAACACACGGCCTTCAGATCTGAACAGATGGTGAAAACCAACGGTTACTCATGTCATACCGCCAACTTCCTCAAGACATTCCTCGTACCAGTGAAGACGCTCTCTGGGAAGCCCTCTTGCTGACACGTCGGGAAACTACCTAGCAGATCGCAGTGAGTAATGACACCCTTTTCACTATAATGCAGTGACTAGACTCGCAACCTACAGCAGCGCCGGTTACTACAGTCAACTCAGCAGTGGAGGATCCACATTCTTATCAGCCAACTTTTCTGCCAGTTGATCCTTATACCTATCCGGCAAGTTATTCACCTAGGCAGGCCACGACATCTTTGCAGTTCCCAGTTGCTGAACAAAGGAAAAGTTCCTGCAATCTCAGCCCTCAAACCATCGCTTACTCTGCCTATCACCCTAGAAAGCTGTCTAAATTTTCCACTAAGAGGAAGAGAGACCCATAAGCTTTACTCCCTATCAGGCAACCTCCAAAGTCTCCTCCAAAGAGTTTTCAACCTCAGGCCATGAAGAGCAAACCAAGCAATGAGGGATCTTCTCAGCTTGTTGATTAAAAGACTAAGGAATATAACCAATACTGCAAATATCACAAAGAAAAGGGTCATGCAACAGAAGATTGTAGAGCCCTTCAACAACTGGTAGAGAAGATGATAAAACATGGTAATTTCTAGCATTTGCTCTCGTAGATGATCAATCTGATCCATCAATCTCAAAGGGTAAAGAGGTTGCAGACACTCCTTGTTGCTCAAGGGGAGTGAGCCAAATCAACGAATACCCTCACCTCGTTATTGACAATACCTTTGATGCCAATGACGAGGGAAAGTTTGGAAGACTATTCTGATTTGGAGAAGAATAACGTTAAGTCCTCAAGGCTCCTCACAACCATCACCGGTTACTCTAACTTCACTTTTCATGTTTCAAGCATTTTCTTTCCAAAACATTTCTAAGTGTTTTTCTTACATTTCAATAAAGTTTACGTCAGAGATCCTATACTGACACATTTCCCTTTTTGGAGTGCTTTCTCCTCTATTTTCTCTTTGCCAAAGAGATCACTGAACCATCGAGATATCGCCGAGTCTTGTTATGGGCCCCCTCGAGATTGGACTCCGGCGTAAGACCACGATGACCACATATCGCGGGGAGCATATGTGTAGTGGGGGGTTGTCCAACTCTCATGTGGTAGAATACGGGACTTCGGATCCTAGCCGGTATCTAACACAAAGTGTGCATCAAGGGAGGTCTCATGTGTTAGCTCTGCTGTGCTTCATGAAGGATACATTACAGTTACGATGATCTTTGCTTGACAAGCAATGGCGATCAAGTGTAGCCTTGTCTCTTCGATCATCTCATGATTGTAATAGTCAAATACTCGATGGTACTCTCAATACGTGCTTTCACGGGGCCCACAACTCCGCTGATCTTTGTCACAGGAGAGCAATGTTGTAGACCACTTGGCGCACCTGGCCTGACCGATCAGCGATGTTGTAACCTGAGGCATGAGAGCAGTGTATCTAACGATCCTTATCAGGATTTCCTATGCTTTTCTCTTTTGTTCCCTTCTAAAGGATGCGCAGCCAGCCCGCTCTAAGTAGGACTATGCTCATGATGACCTTTCTCAGGCAAGTGATGCATAAGGCCCATGACTGATCTCCTGTGGCAGCATCCAGTCTTTCTTGGTCATCTCCAAGTATAAAGCTTTTTTTATCAACTGCCACTTTCACAGGTTAACAGGTTGAATCCGACCTATCAAAAGGATTTGCAGCATTCATTTTTGCTTATGCTCATCTTATATGTACTGCTTGCATGAAGCTCTATCAGATGATAATTTGCAAGCTCTATATTACTCTTATTGGATATTAATGGCACTAATCATTGATCAAAGTCTTTGATTCTCTCTGATTAACAAGCCTTGCTATTGGAGTTTAGTTAAGATGGTTTCTTCTCATTGATCTGGACTTCATATTCAATATAAGATCACTATAGTAGCTTGGTTTTTATTCGATTATCAGCAGAATCCATCAGACATTTCTTCTGCTATCTGATCATATCTATTTTATCATATTGACAGATAACACTTGCAAGTTCCCTCCAGGTACTTACAGCTTAGCATTTCTTTCATATCTGCTTCTAACTCTTTTCTTGCAGAGTTCAGTAGATACTTGCAAGTTCCTTTCAGATACTTACAGCTTACTTTCATATATCATATCTGCTTCAAACTCTTTTCTTACAGAGTTTAGCAGATACTTGTAAGTTCCTTTCAGGTACTTGCAGCTTACTTTCATATATCATATTTGATTGTAACTCTTTTCTTGCATAGTTCAACAGACGCTTGCAAGTCCTCTTCAGGTACTTGCAAATTATTTTTCTTTTACGCCTACTACTTACTCTTCCTTTTGCAGAGGATAATAGGTGTTTGCAAGCCTCTGTCAGGTACTTGCAAGTTATTACACTTCTGTGCCTTTCTTCTCATCTTTGTTTTGCAGAGCTCAGTGGAAGACATTCACGTCTTCCTCATTCTGCGAAGGCAATTCAGGTACACACAAGATGTACCCTCATTTCTTTGCTTGCGTTAACATTGCCTTTGCAGAAGGAAGATAGGCATTAGCAAACTCCTTTTAAGAAGAGACACCAGGTTCTATCTCTTCTCACCTCTTTCTTTTCCATGGGGTGGATCACCATTTTCGTGGGCCTCGTACTTTTTTGAAGTTCCCTTCGGGACTTAAAAAAGTGTGGGGATTATGTTGACCCAGAAATCGGTGATCCTTCCCAAGGTATCCAGCTTACTAGTCGTGGCATGCTCCAGGTTCTCCTTGAAGGTCGCGACCCGTCAGTGTGGGCGGACAGACCTCTCTGTCTGCTTAGGCCGCACGGCTAGGGCGGTCTCTCCGGTCTGGACCGCCCAAGTTGTGCAGCAGCCGCTTGTTCTGCAAGGGCTGCCGATTGCTTCCTCAGTCCGCCCCTGTAGGCTGCGCGGCTTGTTTAGTTAACCGCATCATGGTTTTCTCCATGCCAATAGATAAGACTACCCAGGGAACTGTGGCGGACTCGAATTCCTATCCGCCGAGACCGCCATGCAGCCGCATGGTCTTCAACGGTTTCGCTAGGCGACCTGCCTCTAGGTCGCTCAATGCCAGGAGACCTGCCCCCAAGTCGCCCAACAACGACAACCCTCCAGGTCGTTCAGCCCTAGGCAACCTGCCTCCAGGTCGCTCAATAGCGAGACAAAAGGTCGCCCACTAGGGGGCGACAACCTCCAGGCCGCCCAATAGGGGCGGCAAGCCTGACCAGAAGGCGGACTTCAGCAAAGGTCGCGGGCTGCTTCCTCAGTCCGCCAGGTCGCCGAGTCGGTCAACTCACCCGCCAACAGTTCGCGGACTCTGTCAGTCCGCCCAAGGATCGTGGATCAGCTCCGTCAATCCACAAACATCTTGCGGACTCGTTCTCAGTCCGTCGGATCATCAACTCGCCAAGCAACGCCTACAGCAGAGGCGGATCATCTCGTCCGCCGCGGGCTTGGCGGACTGTCCCAGTCCGCCATCGAGCCCACCAGCTTTCCACTAGCAAACTTCCCTACAACAAGAGGCGGACTCATTGCGCGGCCCGCCAATCAGCCTTCCACCCGCTTCTTCCCAGCAGAGGGCAGGCAACTTCTCAACCCGCATATCATGGCGCGGGCTCCCTCAACACAGAAGAGGAGAACTCTTCCCAGTCCGTCAAACATCAGCATCAACTCCAGAAGCAAGTCACTGACCGTGCGGCCTGGTTCGGACTCGGCGGACTCCAAGCTCTACTTGCACAAATCACCGCCTCACCGGGGGTAACGTTACCAGAAGCCGTTACCTCCTCGATGTCACAACCCGCATTTTCTCAACGACAAAATCGTATCAGAGCAAGAGAAAACACGTGTCGTGATGCCACGTCGTGCAGGGGATAACTGCACACGTTCAGGCAAAACTCCAAACTTTAGATTTTTACGGAAAGTCGTTGATTAAATATGAAAGAAAATCAATTATGTTGAATGGCCGTATCCCTCAGCACGGTGGATCAACTAGTCCACAATTAAAAGTATATTTATACGCAGCAGAAAATACTTTGGTTCAATTAAGTTGACGCCCTAATGAGCATAAGTGTCCCCGAGGGACGACTCATGGTATGCACGACTCTAAAGTGAATATAACATATAGGAAAGATAGTCTTTTTACGCTAAGAAAATATAGTGTCTTTGTTTTATAAATATGTTATGCATGATGTACATATAATAATTCTTTTAGGGTTTAAAATATCTAACATGCAACCTAGCATAAATCCTTCCCAGAAGCAAGTAAACAACCATATAAAGGCAAAAAAACAGCAGTTTAAGTTCATACCCAGCATCGCAAGAAGCCACCAGTGGGCGTCAACAACCTGACACGAACCCACTAGCGAGTATGTATGTATATACAAAAAAGTAAAGAACTACCTCACAAAAACGGGGACCAGCTATCCCAGCTACCCAAGAGGTCACCAACAAGCCCCTCCAAAAGAACTAGCCGTTGAACTGGCTACAACCTGGACCTGAGGCATTCAAGAAAAGAACACCTCAGCAAGAAAATAATCAAAAAGGTAAATAGAGCAAATAAGAAGAAGGGTTTATCAACCCGGCAACAAACTGCTATAAGCAAAAGAAAAGGGGGTGACAGTAAGAAGAGAGTACTGTCTAGAGCACAGCAGAGCACACCAAGTGCGAGCAATAAAACCATTAAGCCCTACCAAAAGAGTCTGCAACAGCAATAAGACATATACATATATGCCAAAAGAAAAGAAAGCATAAACAGGAAAGGGACTAACAGTCCTAACACGTGGGTAAGTGGCAGTGGTCAAAACATAGATCTGAATACATAACCAAAATCAGATCCAAAAAGGGCTAAGGGGTCAAACAGTGGCAGCTTTAGGGTCCCACACACACCAACCCAAACAGGGGCAAAAGGCGGTGGCCACAGCTCTCCACATAAAACCACCCCTCCAGAGGCCACCAAAACTCCACCACCTGCCACAACCCAAGAGTCGGCATGCAGAAACTAGCCGAACACCCAATGCCCCCCCCCCCCCCCCAGGAAAAGGTCACACTAACGATCCTAAGAAACACACGAACCCAAGGCAACAACGTCGGGTCCAACCAACGCGGCCTTGCACGCCTAACCCGAACCAACCCCGAGTCTTACCTGACCCCAAAACCAGCTCAGCACCCAGTGTCGGCACGTTGTGTAGACACTACGACGAGCCGGTGTCGACACAAGGTATCGACACCCCTGCTGCTGGTGTCGACACCAAGTGTCGACACCCCCTGCTGCTGGTGTCGACACCAAGTGTCGACACCCCTGCAGCTGGTGTCGACACCAAGTGTCGACACCCCTGCAGCTGGTGTCGACACCAAGTGTCGACACCCCCTGCTGCTGGTGTCGACACCAAGTGTCGACACCCCTGCAGCTGGTGTCAACACCAAGTGTCGACACCACCTGCTGCTGGTGTCGACACCAAGTGTCGACACCCCTGCAGCTGGTGTCGACACCAAGTGTCGACACCCCCTGCTGCTGGTGTCGACACCAAGTGTCGACACCCCTGCAGTTGGTGTCGACACCAAGTGTCGACACCTCCTGCCGCTAGTGTCGACACCAAGTGTTGACACCCCCCTGCTGCTGGTGTCGACACCAAGTGTCGACACCCCTGCAGCTGGTGTCGACACCAAGTGTCGACACCCCCTGCTGCTGGTGTCGACACCAAGTGTCGACACCCCTGCAGCTGGTGTCGACACCAAGTGTCGATACCCCCTGCTGCTGGTGTCGACACCAAGTGTCGACACTCCTGCAGCTGGTGTCGACACCAAGCGTCGACACCCCGACTGGCCACCGGCGCCAAACCCAGCAAACAACCAAAACGAGGACGAGGCCTCTCTCTCTAGAGTCTCATCATCCAACGGAAATAGCAACTACTCGACCTGAACCGAACCAAATCTGTCCCTAATAGACACAATACCTCAGGAAAACTGAGATTAACTGGAACTTCTCTACACTAACCAAGGTATGATCGGGAACGAACCCTAGCGTACACCTAAGATCTAAGCAGGGAAGAGATAAAATTTATTCAAAAAGAAGACAAAGATCAACTTTGGCAAGGATGAGGGGACATCACTTGCCTCAATACCAGAAAAGCTTGGTCGGCGATTTCCCCCACTCTCGGATCTAGCCGCAGAGCACCAAGCCGAGGAACAGAAAGAATGCAGATCCAGGCGAGGGCAGTCCAGATCCACGCTTGAAATCGGATTTCGACCGCTAAATCTCCAGGAATCGGCGTCTGAAGGCTAGGGTAGTCTGGCGGTTCTCTTCCTCTCGTACAGGCGGCGGCTTCTTCCAAAAAAAGAGAAAATGAAAAGAGGCAAAGAACTGAGCCCTAATTTCTAACCTAAGGCTATATATATAAGCATCAGTTTAATAGTAAACAATCAATACATATTAATTACTTACACTCAATATCAAAACGACGCGAAACCCGAAACATCTCGGAAAATGACGAAATCCACATCGCAGCTAAAAACTCACGCTACGAACACATCAGCGAAGTCGAAAATAGCATTCGACGAACAAAACCCGGGATAACACCACCCGAAGCCAGAACACAGGCATTCCCTAAGAGGCCCAACCGAGTCATCAAACGGACCCCGGCTAGCTGGGGAATCTTGCTAACATGCTACAAACAGGCTACACAGGGAACCCTAAGAGCTAAGACCACGCTCTACAACGGCAAAGAGCCGGAAACACGTCATCGTAACGCCAGCCAAAGATCGAACAAAACACAGAAAAACTGGGGGCGTTACAGCCACTCCCCCTAAAAAAAAGTTTCGCCTCGAAACTTTACTCACAACATTCCTATAAAGAAGGAGAGAGAAAGAGCCAGGAAAGGGCTATATACATATAAGAAAAAAACAGAGCATACCAGGCACAAGATCAGGGAAACAGATGAGGGTGAGCCTCCCTCATAGCCGACTCCAACTCCCAAGTCGCGCTTTCCACATCTTGATTTCTCCATAAAACTTTAACCATAGGAATAGTCTTCTTTCGCAACGCCCGAACTTGAGAATCCAAAATGCGAACAGGCACCTCCACATAAGAAAGATTCCTCTCCAGCTGAGGCACAGAATCCAAAACCTGCCTGCCATTTACCACACATTTCCGCAGCTGACTGACGTGAAAGACATCATGCACGCCAGGGAAATTTGCGGGCAAAGCCAGCCTGTAGGCTGATACCCCAATCCGCTCAACAATCGGAAATGGCCCCACGTACCTCGGGTCCAACTTCCTATTCTTGCCAAACCGCTTGACTCCAATCAACGGGGAGACCTTTAAGAACACTGAGTCCCCCACAGCAAATTCCAAGTCAGATCTACGCCGATTGGCGTTCTTCTCATATCTCTCCTGGGCTATCCGAAGCTTTTCTCGAATAAGCTTCACAGCGGTTTCCATCTCCTCGAGCGCTTCTGGACCCAACAAAGGTCCCTCGCCGAGCTCAGCCCAAAACAAGGGAGTCCTGCAGCGCCTCCCATACAAAGCTTCAAAAGGAGCCATTTGCAAGCTTTCTTGATAACTGTTGTTATATGCGAATTCCATAAGCCGCAAGCGCTCGTCCCACGCTCCTCCGTGGTCCAGAATATAGCATCGGATCATATCTTCCACAATCTGATTTACTCGCTCCGTCTGACCATTGGTCTGCGGATGATAAGCCGTAGAATATCTCAAATCTGTACCCAACCCTTCTTGAAGGCTCTTCCAAAAATGAGACGTGAACCTAGAGTCTCGATCTGATATGATACTTACGGGTACACCATGCAATCTGACAACCTCATCCAGATACAGCTTGGCTATCTTCCTCATCGGATAATCGATCTTAAATGGTACGAAATGAGCGCTCTTTGTCAATCTGTCTACGATTACCCAGACTGAATCATGCCCCTTAGGAGATCTCGGTAAGCCTGTAATGAAATCCATCGAGATACTCTCCCACTTCCACATCGGAATCTCCAAGGGAGTCAGCTTGCCACCAGGCCTCCCATGGTCGGCTTTCACACGCCTGCAAGTGAAACACTCTGAAACAAATCTGGCTATGTCCTTCTTCATCCCATACCACCAGGCAATCTGTTTTAAATCATGATACATCTTGGTAGACCCTGGATGGTAGGCGACACTAGATCCGTGGGCTTCTCTGCACACCATATCCCGAACATCTCCAACCGCGGGGATGCAAAACCTGCCACGGTACTTCAAGGTACCCGCATCATCTATAGAGAAATCTGGTAATTCACCTTTTTCAGCTCGAAGATACAAATGCAGGAGATCGGGATCGTCCTTCTGATGCAGTCTCGTAAGCGCAATCCACGAAGGTTCTGCCACTGCCAAGCTACTCTGTGAATCGCAGCTTCCCACAGAAATGTCCATCAAAAGAAACTCTTCCACTAGACGCTCGGCGGAGAGATTGAAAATCTTACCTGACTTCCGACTCAGGGCATCGGCCACCACATTTGCCTTGCCCGGATGATACTGGATTTCAACATCATAGTCGGCCACGTACTCCAACCACCGCCGCTGGCGCAGATTCAATTCTTTCTGAGTGAAGACATACTTCAAACTCTTATGATCCGTGAAAATCTTGCACTGCGCGCCATATAGCAAATGCCTCCACAACTTTAACGCATAGATCACAGCTGCAAACTCCAGGTCATGCGTAGGGTAATTCCTCTCGTGAGTCTTTAGCTGCCTCGACCCGTACGCAATCACCTTCCCGCCCTGCATCAATACGCAGCCCAGTCCGACATGCGACGCATCCACATATATATCATACTCACTGTCTTCAGTAGGCAAGGACAAAATTGGAGCTGAACATAACCTTCTTTTTAATTCCTCAAAAGCCTCCTCACACTTGCCATCCCATATGAAGGCTGCATTCTTCTGCGTTAACCTGGTCAACGGCACAGACAAAGTAGAGAATCCCTCTACAAATCTTCTATAATATCCAGCCAAGCCCAAGAAGCTCCTGATCTCTTTGGGAGTAACAGGCCTCGCCCACTCCATAACAGCAGCGATCTTTCCTGGGTCCACCGATATTCCCTCCTTATTCACCACGTGGCCGAGAAAAGAAACTTGAGGCAACCAAAATTCGCATTTGCTCAGCTTGGCGTATAGCTTATGGTCTCTCATAGTCGCCAAGACCAGCCGCAAATGTCGATCATGCTCCTCCGCATCTTTAGAATACACCAAAACATCGTCTATAAAGACAATCACAAACTTATCTAGAAAATCCTTGAAAACTCTGTTCATCAAATCCATAAAAGCTGAGGGCGCATTAGTCAAACCAAAAGACATAACCAAAAACTCAAAATGCCCATGACGAGAGCGGAACGCCGTCCGCGGAACATCTGACTCCCGAATCCTCAACTGGTGATAGCCCGAACGAAGATCTATCTTGGAAAACATGGCACTACCACGCAGTTGGTCAAACAAATCGTCGATTCACGGCAAAGGGTACCTGTTCTTAATAGTAACCTTGTTCAGCTCTCTATAGTCGATGCATAACCTCATCGACCTATCTTTCTTTTTAACGAATAGCACTGGTGCACCCCAAGGCGAAGAACTCGGCCGTATGAAACCTTTTGCCAACATCTCATCTAGCTGAATTCGCAACTCTTCCAGCTCTCGCGGGGCCATCCGGTACGGCGCCTTGGCAATAGGACGCGTGCCTGGCTCCAATTCTATGGCAAACTCGACATCTCGATCGGGTGGAAGACCGGGAAGATCGTCAGGAAACACATCAGGGATGTCACACACCACAGGAATCTCTTCCAAACGGGGCACACTAACAATCGTCCCTACCAGAGAAACCACACAGGCAAAACAGCCAGAAACAAGCAACTTCCGAGCACGCACCGCAGAAATGACTGGAGGCTCCTGGTGAGAATATCCATAAACGCTCCCTGGCTGACCGTTGTCTTTGACGAAGTCCAAGCGCTTACCCTTGCACTGGATCACAGCATCGTACCTTGACAACCAGTCCATGCCCAAAATAACATCGAAGTCCTCCAGGTCAATCACCTTCAGATCTTCCTTGGCTAGAAAATCTCCCAACAAAATCGGATAATCAAGGACACCCAGGTCCGAAACCACAGAGTCACCAGAGGGGAACTTAACGCAGAAGGCACCACCAACACGATCTATGCCCAAACTGAACCGCTCCACGAAGGCTCTAGCCACAAACGAGTAGGTAGCGCCGGAATCGAAGAGAACGCGCGCCCAGCGGTTCTTTACCTTAAATCGTCCTACGAATTGCACACGCATCTAAGGCAACAAGCGCTAAAACGAAAACTACAACCAAAAACGGAACATAACGAAACGACGGGGGAGGAGTCGAACCTGAGATAACCTGGGTCGAAGTCTTCGCTTCGTCTGTCGAAAGCACACTCAGCTTCCCCTTTCCTTTATCCATTTGCTGAGGCGGTGTCAAAGCCTGGAGGGGAACTAGCTGCAGAATAGGCTGGGTCTGAGGGCACCTTGTCTTGAGATGACCCTTCTGGCCGCACTGAAAACAGACCTTATCTTTTAACCAACAACGGGCAGCCTCATGCCCCTTCCTTCCACACAAGGCACACACCAAGTCTCCCCTGGAAACACCCTGAATCGCGTGCACCTGTTCCTTCTTCTATGCTCCCAACCTTTTGAAACACTTCTCAAAGGGGTGGCCTAGCCGGCCACAAAAGCTACAAATCTCTTTGATCCTCTTTCTCGAGACAGCATCAGGTTCCTGAGGGCTCTTCCCTCCACCGGGCTTCCGCTTATCCTTCCTTAACTGCTGGCCTCTATTCTTGGCATTCTCAATGGCCTCAACCCTCAAGGCAGCTTCAACCACGCTGGCATAACTGACTGCTCCATAGGCATTCGCTAACTGCTGAATGTCGCTTCTTAGTCCACCCAGAAATCGCTTAACTCGGTCCGCCTCAACACTCACCAGACCCGGAGCAAACTGACTCAACTTACTAAACTCAATCTCATACTCACTAACCGTGAGTTTCCTCTGCTTTAAATGAAGAAAGTCATTCATTAGCCGGTCCCGCTCGACTGAAGGCAGAAACTTACTTAACAACATCACCTTGAATGACTCCCAAGTGCATCCTGCCACTAAACTCTCTTTCTCCATCAGCCACCAATTCTTTGTTAAGCCCTTGAGCTGGTAGGCAGCGAGCATCACTCTCTGATCGTCCGTAATCCCTGAGTAAGAGAACATCTCCTCAATGGTAATCAGCCAGTCATCCAAAATCATGAAATTTGCTTGCCCATCATAAGTAGGGGGTCTCAGCCGCTGAAACTGGGATATGAACGTCATCTCCGGGGGCACCACAACCAAAGGCACGGTAGGAGCAGGAGGGGTAGGAACAGCTACCCCCTTAGCGGGGCCCTGAGCTCTCGGGGTCTGTCCCGCCACCACTGCTACAAGGGACTGAATCTGAGCCTGCATAGCCACTACCTGCCTCGATAACGCCTCATTACTCTGCCGCAGGCTTTCTACCAACGCATCACTCTGCGCTCCTGACGTCTCACCCTCCGATTGGGGGGTCGATCTCGTCGCAGGACGTCTCGCCATCCTAAAATCGCACAAGCTTTAGACAAAACCTAGCCCATCAGCTAGAACAAAACTACCCGGTACAGACAAACACACTTAAATATGAACTTCAACTGCAAAAACTTGCTCTGGGAGTTGTTTTTACCATGATGATATCATGCTTAACCTAAGATGGTTCACCACCATCATACTGACTCATGTGCCTAAACCATGAATGCATGTATTTTTATTCTTTTTGACTCAAAATCATGTGTGTACATATGTCATCTTGCAAATCTTTAGCTTGGCACGTTGTGCTTATGAAATGTTATGCTATGCATGATGTGCTATGCATTCTAAAAAGGCCTTAGTGCATGCCATGGGCGGCGTACACATGAAAATGTTATGCATCCCATACTACATAACATTCCCATGCAACGAAAAGAAAACGTGCTAGCCGCATTCATGTGGTGAGGTTATGCATCCCATACTACATAACCCTCACATGTTGCCTCTTATGGTGGATCCGTATACAAACACATATTATGCATCCCATACTACATAATATGCCTTGTATACTTCTTTATGCTCATGAGTGTAGTGTTCGTGCTTCGGCCAAGACGTGCTGATGACATATCGGTATGTGAATGGCATGACGCTAACCACTAATGCAGACAAGGGAAAGGTTGTCCAACCATTTGTCAAGCAACCTCCCTCTGATACCAACTGTCACAACCCGCATTTTCTCAACGACAAAATCGTATCAGAGCAAGAGAAAACACGTGTCGTGATGCCACGTCGTGCAGGGGATAACTGCACACGTTCAGGCAAAACTCCAAACTTTAGATTTTTTACGGAAAGTCGTTGATTAAATATGAAAGAAAATCAGTTATGTTGAATGACCGTATCCCTCGGCACGGTGGATCAGCTAGTCCACAATTAAAAGTATATTTATACGCAACAGAAAATACTTTGGTTCAATTAAGTTGACGCCCTAATGAGCATAAGTTTCCCCGAGGGACGACTCATGGTATGCACGACTCTAAAGTGAATATAACATATAGGAAAGATAGTCTTTTTACGCTAAGGAAATATAGTGTCTTTGTTTTATAAATATGTTATGCATGATGTACATATAATAATGCTTTTAGGGTTTAAAATATCTAACATGCAACCTAGCATAAATCCTTCCCAGAAGCAAGTAAACAACCATATAAAGGCAAAAAAACAGCAGTTTAAGTTCATACCCAGTATCGCAAGAAGCCACCAGTGGGCGTCAACAACCTGACACGAACCCACTGGCGAGTATGTATGTCTATACAGAAAAGTAAAGAACTACCTCACAAAAACGGGGACCAGCTATCCCAGCTACCCAAGAGGTCACCAACAAGCCCCTCCAAAAGAACTAGCCGCTGAACTGGCTACAACCTGGACCTGAGGCATTCAAGAAAAGAACACCTCAGCAAGAAAATAATCAAAAAGGTAAATAGAGCAAATAAGAAGAAGGGTTTATCAACCCGGCAACAAACTGCTATAAGCAAAAGAAAAGGGGGTGACAGTAAGAAGAGAGTACTGTCTAGAGCACAGCAGAGCACACCAAGTGCGAGCAATAAAACCATTAAGCCCTACCAAAAGAGTCTGCAACAGCAATAAGACATATACATATATGCCAAAAGAAAAGAAAGCATAAACAGGAAAGGGACTAACAGTCCTAACACGTGGGTAAGTGGCAGTGGTCAAAACATGGATCTGAATACATAACCAAAATCAGATCCAAAAATGGCTAAGGGGTGAAACAGTGGCAGCTTAGGGTCCCACACACACCAACCCAAACCGGGGCAAAAGGCGGTGGCCACAGCTCTCCACATAAAACCACCCCTCTAGAGACCACCAAAACTCCACCACCTGCCACAACCCAAGAGTCGGCATGCAGAAACTAGCCGAACACCCAATGCCCCCCCTAGGGAAAGGTCACACTAACGATCCTAAGAAACACACAAACCCAAGGCAACAACGTCGGGTCCAACCAACGCGGCCTTTCACGCCTAACCCGAACCAACCTCGAGTCTTACCTGACCCCAAAACCAGCTCAGCACCCAGTGTCGGCACGTTGTGTCGACACCACGACGAGCCGGTGTCGACACAAGGTATCGACACCCCCTGCTGCTGGTGTCGACACCAAGTGTAGACACCCCCTGCTGCTGGTGTCAACACCAAGTGTCGACACCCCTGCAGCTGGTGTCGACACCAAGTGTCGACACCCCCTGCTGCTGGTGTCGACACCAAGTGTCGACACCCCTGCAGCTAGTGTCGACACCAAGTTTCGACACCCCCTGCTGCTGGTGTCGACACCAAGTGTCGACACCCCTGCAGCTGGTGTCGACACCAAGTGTCGACACCCCCTGCTGCTGGTGTCGACACCAAGTGTCGACACCCCTGCAGCTGGTGTCGACACCAAGTGTCGACACCTCCTGCCGTTGGTGTCGACACCAAGTGTCCACACCCCCCTGCTGCTGGTGTCGACACCAAGTGTCGACACCCCTGCAGCTGGTGTCGACACCAAGTGTCGACACCCCCTGCTGCTGGTGTCGACACCAAGTGTCGACACCCCTGCAGCTGGTGTCGACACCAAGCATCGACACCCCGACTAGCCACCGGCGCCAAACCCAGCAAACAACCAAAACGAGGACGAGGACTCTCTCTCTAGAATCTCATCATCCAACGGCAATAGCAACTACTCGACCTGAACTGAACCAAATCTGTCCCTAATAGACACAATCCCTCAGGAAAACTGAGATTAACTGGAACTTCTCTACACTAACCAAGGTATGATCGGGAACGAACCCTAGCGTACACCTAAGTTTTAAGCAGGGAAGAGATAAAAATTTATTCAAAAAGAAGACAAAGATCAACTTTGGCAAGGATGAGGGGACATCACTTGCCTCAATACCAGAAAAGCTTGGTCGGCGATTTCCCCCACTCTCGGATCTAGTCGCAGAGCACCAAGCCGAGGAACAGAAAGAATGCAGATCCAGGCGAGGGCAGTCTAGATCCACGCTCGAAATCGGATTTCGACCGCTAAATCTCCAGGAATCGGCGTCCGAAGGCTAGGGTAGTCCGGCGGTTCTCTTCCTCTCGTACAGGCGGCGGCTTCTTCCAAAAAAAGAGAAAATGAAAAGAGGCAAAGAACTGAGCCCTAATTTCTAACCTAAGGCTATATATATAAGCATCAGTTTAATAGTAAACAATCAATACATATTAATTACTTACACTCAATATCAAAACGACGCGAAACCCGAAACATCTCGGAAAATGACGAAATCCACATCGCAGCTAAAAACCCACGCTACGAACACATCAGCAAAGTCGAAATTAGCATTCGACGAACAAAACCGGGATAACACCACCCGAAGCCAGAACACAGACATTCCCTAAGAGGCCCAACCGAGTCATCAAACGGACCCCGGCTAGCTGGGGAATCTTGCTAACAGGCTACAAACAGGCTACACAGGGAACCCTAAGAGCTAAGACCACGCTCTACAACGGCAAAGAGCCGGAAACACGTCATCGTAACGCCAGCCAAAGATCGAACAAAACACAGAAAAACCGGGGGCGTTACACTCGAGCCTATAAATAGCCCCCCATACCTCTCATTCCAAAAGAGACAGACACGAGGATAGCTTCTGACAAGGTCAAGCATCAGACCTTGCGGACTCTGTCTTCCAGTCCGCGCGACCTCTCCTCTCATCTCTGCTGACCTATCTCCTCAGGCCGCGCGGCCTCCTCTGGCAATTTCTTTCCTGAGCCGCCAGCTTCCCCCTATGTGCCCTTTATTTGCTTTCCATGTAAAGGTGTACCTCAAGCTGTAATAACTGATATTAATCAAAGGAAAGCCCGTCGCAAGAGTGACATTTAAGCCGCGGCGGGCAAAGTCTGTGAAAGTGCAGCTAGATCTGATATACTCTAGAGGGGGGTGAATAGAGTATATGGTGCTTGAAAACTTTTTACAACAATTGTTGTAACCTGAGTGAACAGGGAAGCAGCTATTAAATCTAATCACAAAATAACCTACAACAGAAATTAATCACAGATCCTAACTAATCACAAAACAATCACAGCCAGAAACAAAAGATAAAGACAAGCAAGCCAGAAGACACAAGGAGCTATAGTGGTTCCCCTAAACTTGGGTACATCCACTCTTCTACCACCCTAGGTAGGAATCCACTGCAGGATGAGTTGATCAGGTGTCCTGGGCACCAATAAGCTTTTGATAAGGTGCTCAAAAACCAAATCAGATTTTTTGATCAGGTATCTTGCCACCAATGAGCTTTTGACAAGGTGCTCAAAAACCAAGCACAAACTTTTGAAGGGAGTTTGAGAAACCCTTTACAGAGATGGGGATGAGAGAGTTATGTAAGTCTTCTCTTTCTCAAAGCAGCTGAGAAGACTATGTGGATTTGCTGTTGTCAAAGCTCCCCCTGAGTCCTTGAGATGTTCAGGAAATGAAGCTTTGCTGTAGGGTGATAGGCCTTCAGAGGTTGATCTCCAGCAAATGATGATTTCAGCAACAGCTGAAATGTTAGGTGTCTGGAGTCTTTGAAAGATGTTGGCCTTGAACACTTGAATCACAAGAGATCAGAAGATTTCAGATGGTGGATCTCCTTGGATGTGTGTTCTTGAGAGAATTCTTTGAGACAAAGAATATTTTGTTCTTGTTCTTCTTGTCTGTGTTCTGAGTGATAGAGAGATTCAAAAATCTTGTATTTTATTCTCTGGTATTGAATAGAAAAACATCCTCTGTCAAGAATAGCCGTTGGCCTGACATTAATTGCATCCTTAATTGCAAATGTCTTCTGGAGGAAAGTCCAAAGAAACATTCCTTGATAATCCCTTGAAACGTGGTCCAGAAATAAATGAAAACGGCTAGAAAATCTTCTGAATTAATTGCTGAATAACTCCTTAACTGTTCTGAATTTGAAACTTGAAAGATCCTTGAAGGCATCAAAAAATCGTCGAACTGAGCTCTGCTATCATCGAACTGAGCTCAGCGATTTGGAATTATACAGCAACAGAAATCGTCGATCTGAGCTCAAAGATCGTCGAACTGAGCTCAGAGATAGAGATCCAATACTGAGTCAAGATCGTCGAACTGAGCTCGCAGATCGTCGAATGGAGTTCGACGATTTGTTGAAGTTGAGCTCGGCGATCGTCGAATGGAGTTCGACGATCTGTCGAAGTTGAGCTAGACGATCGTCGATCGGAGTTCAACGAATCGTCGTGCTGAGCTCGACGATATGACTTAGTCTCAAACTGAAAATCCTGGGTCTTGAGGGCAGCTTCCAAACCTAGACTTCTAACCCTAAGACTCAATTCTAATTGACCTTTAGATCTATACAGGAGGTCAAAGACAGGTTTCCTAGATACATAGTGATCCTGACCCAAATTAGTAATAGGGTGTTCCAACAATCTCCCCCTATTTGGGTTAGGATTACTATTTACAGAATTTGGAAAAATTAAATAACAACTTACACAGCAATAATACAGAAAAACAATAATCAGGGCATTGCAGAACCACAGACATATATCATCCCAGACAGAATTCAGAATTCAAAATGATTGTCACCTTACATAGTTATTTCTTCTCCTTGATCTTTATGAGTTTGATTTCTTTGTTGGGGTTGAGAGCTTCCTTCTTTGATCTTGTGTCATCTGCTGCACCTAAAGAGGTTTGCTGTTTGGGCCTTGGAACTACAGCTTCAGGATGCAGCTCCATGTATCTATCAGAATCAAAGAATTTGCTTGAAGCATATCTTTCCAACTCTTTCTTTCTCTGTTCAGACAATGTAGTGATGTTGGAGGAGTCTCTGCCTTGCTCTCTAGCTTTCTTAATCTGGTCCAGTGCAGCAAGCTCTTTCATCCTTGCAGTCCAAGAAGTTGGATTATTTTCAGGATCTTCAAATGGCACTGGTGGCTCATATCTATTTGATGGATTATCTTGAGGAGGCCTGGATGAAACTACTTCCTTCAGTTTATAGGGAAAAGGACCAGAGGTTGTGTTCTGATGAGATTTGTCCTTCCCTGGAGTAGGGATGTTGCCTTGAATAACCTTTTGAATAAACCTGGACTTCTCTTTGATTTCCTCTGTAGTTTCCTCTTCTGGATTGAGAACCCCTGGACTGGCTTCCCCTATGATAGGATCTGGCATGTGGCTGATAGGGGGTTTGGCTTTTAGCAGAGGGCTGAGCAGCTGAACTTCCACCTGCACCTGCATCAGGAGGAGGTGGTGGAGGAGGATGAGGATGTTGAAATTAAGAAGATCATTTTTCATATTTCCTCTTTTTCTTCATGGCTTTGAGTTGATTCTTTGAATACTGCATCCAGTGCTCAGTTATGGGGCAATCATGAAGAATATAATATGGAATGTCATTATTATCCTTGACTTTGGCTGGAGGTACTCTCTTCATGGCTTTGCTCCTTGCCTTTCTCTTTCTGGCAATAGTGGCAGAGGAGTCATCAGAATCAGTCTTGAACTCATCACTTTCAGAGCTTTGCTCATCATAAAGAGCATCAATCTTTTTCATCAATTCTTTCTTGAGCTGGGTTGAAGCAGATGAAGCAGCAGTGATTGGAGCAGCAGCAGATACAACACTTGTAGTAATTGAAGTTGAAGCAGTAGCAGTAGCAGCAGATGCAGAAGTTATAGCAGCAGTAATAACAATAGCAGTTGGGGCAGCAACAGTTTCACTTTCAGAAACAACAATATCAGCAGCAGGAGGAATATCATCAGCAAACACAGAAGGCTCAAAATCATGTGCCTCTGTCATCTGCATATCCTCAGAAACAGCAACATGTGTAGCAGCAACAAAAGTATCAAAAAAACTTTCAGCAGCAGGAGGGGCAGCAGCATCAGAAACATCAGCAATGCTTTCAGCAGGAGTAGCAGCAGCATATACTGAATTGATAAAAGAAGTTATAATGCTGGTATCACAGCATGAGAAGGGCACAAGGGCCTTGGAGAGATCCTCTGGGGGCTGGTCAGCAACTCTCTCTGGAAGACAGCTGAAGTAGGATGAGTCAAATGCTGAAAGCAGAGACCTGAGGTCTATTGAGAATACTGCAACTGGAGGTCTAGCTAGAACTTGAGGAAGAACAGCAGCAGCAGCAACAACTGAAGAAACAGAAGACACAGCAGGCAAGCTCACTTCATAGGGCATCTCCCCCGTAACGCCCCGAAACTCAAAGGAGCGGGGGGGGACGTTTTGGGCCAGTTTGGGTTCTGGCTGCAGGCACACGGCCTGGGACACGGGCGTGTCCCAGGGCGTGTCAAGCCTGTGTCGACACTAAGACGGGAAGTCGACACTTTGGTCTCGACATTGTGTCGAGACTGGGCACACGGCCTGCGACACGGGCGTGTCGCAGGGCGTGTCGACCCGTGTCGACACTTAGCCGCGGAGTCGACGAGATTTGCTCGACGATGCGTCGAGACAAGGCACACGGCCTGCGACACGGGGGTCTCGCAAGGCGTGTCGACCTGTCTCGACGATCGTCCCGGGGAGTCGACGAGCTTTGCTCGACGATGCGTCGAGAGTGGGCACACGGCCTGCGACACGGGCGTGTCGCAGGGCATGTCGACCCGTGTCGACACTCGTCCCGGAAGTCGACGAATCTTGCTCGACGATCGTCGAGACAAGGCACACGGCCTAGGATACGGGCGTGTCCGAGGCCGTATCGAGTGTGGAGACCGTGTACACGGCCCGGGAGCCCAGGCGTGTCAAGGTGACACGGGCAAGGACACGAGCGTGTCCTAGAACCCGTGCAGTGCTCGGGTTGATTTTGGGGAAAAATGATGGGTACACGGCCGGCCACACGGCCGTGTCAGGTGGAACACGGGCGTGTCAGCTCGAACACGGGCGTGTTCGATACCCGTGTGAAGTTCCAGGTGATTCAATTTTGACGGCGAATGAGGAACACGGCCCTGGACACGGGCGTGTGCCAGGCCGTGTTCGGTCCAGATTGGGCATTTCATCCCCGAATCGAAGTCGTTCATTTCTTTAACTGAAGATCCAACGGCTGGGAGTTGTTCCTGAAGGGATATACCCGTGAATGGACTTGGAAAACCCTTACTTTTCATAACTTCTCATCTTTCTAAAACCTTAGAGAGAGAGGAGAGCCAAGGGAGGAAGAAGGAGCTAGATCCCGTCATTGGAGGAGCTTCGGAGCTCCGAATCGCGAGCCGACTCCGGATCCACGGAGGCAACGCTAGTGCGGTGATTTTCATCCGATTACTTTTCCATGGCGCCAAAGAGGAACGCAAGGGTAACGATCCTCATCTTGAGCATGAGTAGCTCTCTTTCTTAGCATAGGAAGCCCGCTCTCGCGAGTTTGCGGAGAGTTGGAGGCGTTCCTTCGGGTAGATATGTGAAGTCCCCGTTGTTTAGAGTCCGTAAGTGAGAACGGACATAGGCATGATGTGTGAAGCCTACCCGTACATGTTGGTCTGGATCGGTGATGTTGCATTGCATAATGCCGGAGAAGACTCCGTGCTATTGGTTGTTTTTCGGGTTTTCTACGCGGTAGATTGCAGCAGGGAGCCTTGGGGACTAACCCAAAGGTGCACCCGGAAAACTGGGCGGATACGAGATCTTGCCAACTTGGTGGCTTGAGAGCCAACTTGAACATAACCGGGTTATGTGACTTGTGATGGAAATGGGACTCAGCGGAAGTTTGACCCGCGCAAATGGTTTAAATTGTCGTTGCGATGTGAGCACGGGTTAGATGGAGCCGTACCCGTTCTATGCCGTTCGGTTAAAGAGACCTAAAGACACGTGGCACTTACCATTGGCATAGATTAGGGTCTTCGGCGGTCAATGACTTAAATTGTCGTGACCCAGGCCAGGAAGACAAATTGCTCATAGGTTTGGCCGTCCAAGTGGCGGTGGTGAGTCCGGAATGTCTATGGCTTTAATTGACGTGACATCGACCGGTTCACCGAGAATGTGCCCTGAGAGCACGGGGCGTGTGGCCGTGCGAGCCAACGTCTGTGATGAAATGGCTATTTATATATTGCTCGCTTATGCTAATGAAATGCAGGGAAGGAGCATCGCCGCCCCGAGTTGGGGGCGGGATCGTTATAATTTGGTCAGCATAGCTGACCGTTGCCTTGTTTTGCCACCGTGCGGTGGTTTGTTGCTTGCAGGTGCAGCTGGACCAAGCGGTCAATAGTGGGCTAAAGCCCGAATGCGAAGCCGGCCCTTGAAGGCCTATTTGGAAGTGTTTACAGCTTTATTCATGTGTGTCCGGCCTGCGTGCCGTGGTTTGTAAAACATGTAATTTGAAGTGAAACATTTTGTAAGGCCTTAAGACTTATTTTGGGTATTTTGTATAACATTTCTAATTCGTGTTAGTGGACATTCGGGCTTGAATGCTGGGTTCTTTGTTACAACTTTTATAAAATGCTTCCGCTAGAATGCTCTGTGTAGGACGTTGAGATTGGTTGGATGGTTTCCATAAGTAACCACCCGGTCTGTCTGTGGCATACGGCGTCGGGCCCCGGCCGGACCTACTGCTATATGCTATGTGACGGATAGGGGGTGTTACAATTTGGTATCAGACTACTGGTTTTGGTTGGGCTTAAACTGAATTCGTGGGCGAATTCTTTTTACGGGGTGGTGAGCACATTGTGTGCGTCATCGTTATAATGGTAAAAGAACCCATGAATGCCCACTTAGGAATGAAAATACTCGTGTTTGAGGAACCTGTGTGTTCCTATAATTGCTGTTTGCAATTTTATTTGGTCGCTTAACGGTGTTTTGTACCACTATAGGTGACCAGAAGTGGTGTTGGGCCGTCAGAACGCCGAGTTTCTGAAGCTAGTAGTGCACCGGATGTTGCTCCTGCAACACCTCTGTCGGCTGAGAATATTCGATTAGTGGCTGAAGCGGTGTTGGTCGTGATAAATGCGCAGCCTGCAAGGCAAGCGCAGCAGCCCGCTCCTGTTATGGAGCAAGTACCTCTTCAAGAGGCTGTGCCGAGGAGAGTGGAGCAAGTGGTTGTGGAACCAATAGTGCCAAGGAGGGCAACTGAGAGGCAGCTTAAGCATGTAATGAGCTTTAACCCTCTGTTATTCTCGGGGTTGGGAACCCCATCTCAGGCTGAAGACTGGCTCTCCAGGGTGAAGAGAGTCATGACAGCAACGGAGACGGAGGAGTGGAAAATGACCACCATCGCTACGTTCCTTTTGGATGGTGAAGCGAGAATGTGGTGGGAAGGATTGGAGCTGCATCATTTGAGAGGTAGACAACTTATAGACGTTCCGATGGAAGAGTTCTCGGGATTGTTCTTAGCAAGATACCTTCCTTCGACGCAGAAGATAGCGTTGGAGAACGAATTTCTGAAGTTGGTTCAGGGTGAGAAGAGCGTGGATGAATATCTCCATGAGTTCACTCGTTTGAGTCGATATGCTAGCTCCACCATCGTGGATGAGGAGCGGAAGACTAATCACTTTTATGAAGGCTTGAGGGATGAGTTGAGACTACTACTTTCGGGGCCGATGACGCAGGGTTTCTTAACCTTGGTCAATACTGCCCGGTCCTTGGAGAAGGACATGAAAAACGTACAAGCAAAGAAAAGCTTGGGTGAGAAGAAATCTGAATTCAAAGTGCCGACTACTTCGAAGTCCGGCTATCGGAGGTCTTTCAAGAAGCATAGGACTTCGGGTCCAGCTCCTTCTGGTGCTTCTGGGGCGACTACGAGTCGGACCCCGGGCGCATGTTTTACATGTGGAAAGACAGGGCATTTCTCCCGTGATTGTTGGAGCGGACGTCCTAAGTCCGAGAGGAGGCCGGGAGCTACTTATGAAGAAAAGGGAAAGGCGGTGGAGTCGACCGCATCCCATTATGCTCCGGCCCAACCAAGGGTCTACAATCTTGGCCAACATGAGGCCATTAAACAGGCTGATGTGGTGACAGGTACGGTTTAATTTATAGCAAGTCAATTTCTTTAAATACTTGTTATGCGCATGTTACCTTACCACTGCTTGTTTAGGATTTGTATTGATTTGTGAAAATTCGGCACGAGCACTCTTCGATACGGGAGCTTCACACTCCTTCTTGTCCGAAGGATTTATATCACGCATCGGAGTCCCTTCTTCAATGGCGAAGGATAAGTTGGATGTGTTGTTGCCCAATGGGTGTTCGATGCGAGCGGATAGGATCTGCGATGTTAAGGTTCGTATTGGGGAGAAGGAGTTCGACCTGCGGGCGTCTTTACTTCTGTTAGTGGAGTTCGACGTCATATTTGGCATGGACTGGCTCTCGGAGCAGTAGGCCCATATAGATTGCAGTAGCAAGGAAGTCAAGCTGGGAGCAAGTCGTGAAACGACTTTTACGGGCTTAAAGGGGTCGAGCAAGACGTTGATGTCTGCTCTTAAGGTAGTGAAGGCAGTTCGTGCTGGTGCAGAACTGTTCTTTACACTAGTGGAGGTTGCAAAGCCGAAGCCCGCGTTGGATTGTATTTCAGTGGTATCGGAATACCCTGATGTGTTCCCCGCAGATCTTCCTGGAGCCCCGCCTCAGCGGGAGATAGATTTTACGATTGAGCTAGTGCCAGGTGCAAAGCCTGTGTCACGATCTCCCTATCGGCTGGCGCCTAAGGAAATGGTGGAGCTGAAAGTTCAACTGCAAGAGTTGTTGGAGCAAGGGTATGTGCGCCCGAGTTCTTCGCCTTGGAGCGTACCAGTCCTCTTTGTTAAGAAGAAGGACGGAAGCTTGAGGCTATGTATTGATTATCGGGAGCTCAACAAGCTGACTGAGAAGAACAAGTACCCGATCCCTCGGATTGATGATCTCTTTGATCAGTTAGTCGGGTCGACGGTGTACTCGAAGTTAGATCTCAAGTCTGGGTACTATCAGCTGCGAATAAGGGAGAGTGATATCCCGAAGACAGCATTTAGTACGAGATACGGGCATTATGAGTTTACGGTCATGCCATTTGGGCTGACTAATGCGCCGTCAGTGTTCATGGATTTGATGAACAGGACTTTCAGGGAGTACTTGGACCATTTCGTGATCGTCTTCATCGACGATATTTTGGTGTACTCGCAAAGTGAGGAAGATCACTTCAAGCATCTTCATTTGGTGTTGGAGACGCTAAGGAGAAATCAGTTGTATGCCAAGTTCTTGAAGTGCGAGTTTTGGCTATCCTCAGTGTCGTTCCTCGGGCATATAGTAAGTGGAGAGGGTATTGCTGTGGATCCGGCGAAGATTGTTGCGATACGGGAGTGGCCTGAGCTTGTTACGGTAGCGGAAGTCCGGAGTTTTCTGGGGCTTGCCGGCTATTATAGGTGCTTCGTAGAGAACTTCTCGTGGATAGCATTACCTCTCACTACAATGACGACGAAGGAGCATAAGTTCGTTTGGACGCCGGAGTGCGCGCGAGCTTTTGAGGAGTTGAAGTGTCGGTTGACCACGGCGCCTGTGCTGAGTTCACCATGTGGGACCGAAGGCTATGAGATTTATAGCGATGCTTCAGGCAGCGGTTTGGGTTGCGTGCTACTGCAACATGGAAGTGTAATAGCTCATGGCTCGAGACAGCTAAAAGTGCATGAGAGGAATTATCCGGTCCATGACTTGGAGTTAGCGGCCGTGATTTTTGCCTTGAAGCTGTGGAGACACTACTTGTACGGTGTGAAGATTGATATCTACACCGATCACAAGAGCCTGAAGTATCTTATTGATCAGAAAGATCTGAATATGCGGCAGCGTAGATGGATGGAGTTCCTGGGGGACTATACGTTCAAGATCCACTACGTGCCTGGCAAAGGGAATGCGGTTGCGGATGCGCTGAGTCGCCGAGCCCCAGCTCAAGCCAATTGGCTATCGGTGCATGATGAGCGGTTGGTGCGAGAGTTGGAGGCGTTGGAGATTGTCTGTGTGGACAGACAATCAGGTGCTGAAGCAGTTCTGAATTGGACTGAAGTCCAATATGACCTGGCTGATCGTATTCGGCAGGCTTTGGATATGGATGCCCATATGAAGCAGTTCATGGTAGAGGCTCTGGATGGGTCAAATCCCCAATTCGTCGTGGATGACGGATTACTTTGGAAAGACGGTCGTTTGTGCGTCCCAAGTGTGGGCAATTTACGGGTGGAGTTGTTGTACGAGGCACACCATACCAAGTACTCGATTCACCCGGGGAGCACGAAGATGTACCGTGATGTGAAGAAACTGTTTTGGTGGCCGGGTTTAAAGAAGGATGTGGCGCTATACGTAGCCAAGTGCCAAACTTGCGCCTTAGTAAAGGCGGAGTGCCAAAAGCCGGGAGGATTTCTTAAGTCCTTGCCTATTTCGGAGTGGAAATTTGACGACATCTCTATGGACTTTGTGCACGGTTTGCCAAGGTCGCAAAAGGGGAACGACGCCATTTGGGTGATCATGGATCGATTAACGAAGGTGTCGCATTTTATTCCGCATAGGAAGGATAATCCGGTGGAGAAGTTAGCAAAGCTTTATGGGGATAACATAGTACGGCTTCATGGTGTGCCCCGCAGCATCGTGAGTGACCGAGATGGGCGGTTCACGTCCAATGATTGGAGGCTGGTGCAACAAATGTTGGGAACAAAGTTGAAATTCAGCACAGCCTTCCACCCGCAAACGGATGGGTAGACCGAGAGGGTGAATAGAACCATGGAAGACATGCTTCGCATGTGTATCTTGGATTTTGGAAAGCAATGGGAAGACCACCTATATTTGGTGGAGTTCGCATACAACAACAGCTACCAAGCGAGTATTCAGATGGCGCCTTTCGAGGCCCTATATGGTAGGAAATGTCGCACGCCGTTGTCTTGGTTAGAAACGGGTGAGTCAAAGTTGTATAAGCGATCGGAAGTGGATGATGCTACTTCTTTGGTGAGAACCATTCGGGAGAGGTTGCTTATCGCTCAGGACCGGCAAGAGAAATACTATAATGCCAAGCACAGGAACGTGGAGTTCGCTGTGGGCGATTATGTGTACCTAAAGATCAAGCCGTTCAAGGGTGTCTCGCGGGTGCGGCGATTGAAAAAGCTAAGCCCGAGGTACCTTGGACCGTTTGAGGTTCTGGAGTGAGTTGGTGAAGCGGCCTATCGGTTGAAGCTTTCAGTGGAGCTTAGTGTATTACATGATGTATTCCACATTTCGGTACTTCGGAAGGCGGTGCAAGAGCCTACGCAAGTGATCGCGGTTGATCAAGTGCCGGTGGATAGTGGGCTAACGACAAAGGTCAAGCCCGTGCGGATCGAGGACTCGGAGGTCAAGCGGCTACGCAATAAATAGATCAGGATGGTCAAGGTCCGGTGGGACAATTGCGGTCGTAAGGAGCTCTCTTGTGAGCGAGAGCAGACTATGCTTGACGAGTATCCGGAGTTGTTCCGCTCAGGTACAAAATTTTGATTTTGTACATGTCTTTCCTTTATGTAATTTCGTGGGCGAAATTCTTTTAAGAGGGGGAGAGTTGTAACGCCCCGAAACTCAAAGGAGCGAAGGGGGGACGTTTTGGGCCAGTTTGGGTTCTGGCTGCAGGCACACGGCCTGGGACACGGGCGTGTCCCAGGGCGTGTCAAGCCTGTGTCGACACTAAGACGGGAAGTCGACACTTTGGTCTCGACATTATGTCGAGACTGGGCACACGGCCTGCGACACGGGCGTGTCGCAGGGCTTGTCGACCCGTGTCGACACTTAGCCGCGGAGTCGACGAGATTTGCTCGACGATGTGTGCGACACGGGCGTGTCGCAGGGCGTGTCGACCTGTCTCGACGATGTGTCGACGACGATGCGTCAAGGCACACGGCCTGCGACACGGGCGTGTCGCAGGGCGTGTCGACCCGTGTCGACACTGGTCCCGGAAGTCGACGAAACTTGCTCGACGATCGTCGAGACAAGGCACACGGCCTAGGACACGGGCGTGTTCGTGGTCGTGTCGAGTGTGGAGACCGTGTACACGGCCCTGGAGCCCAGGCGTGTCAAGGTGACACGGGCAAGGACACGAGCGTGTCCTAGAACCCGTGCAGTGCTCGGGTTGATTTTGGGGAAAAATGATGGGGTACATGGCCGGCCACACGACCGTGTCAGGTGGAACACGGGCGTGTCAGCTCGAACACGGGCGTGTTCGATACCCGTGTGAAGTTCCAGGTGATTCGATTTTGACGGCGAATGAGGCACACGGCCCTGGACACGGGCGTGTGCCAGGCCGTGTTCGGTCCAGATTGGGCATTTCAGCCCCGAATCGAAGCCGTTCATTTCTTTAACTGAAGATCCAACGGCTGGGAGTTGTTCCTGAAGGGATATACCCGTGAATGGACTTGGAAAACCCTTAATTTTCATAACTTCTCATCTTTCTAAAACCTTAGAGAGAGAGGAGAGCCAAGGGAGGAAGAAGGAGCTAGATCCCGCCATTGGAGGAGCTTCGGAGCTCCGAATCGCGGGCCGACTCTGGATCCACGGAGGCAACGCTAGTGCGGTGATTTTCATCCGATTACTTTTCCATGGCGCCAAAGAGGAACGCAAGGGTAACGATCCTCATCTTGAGCATGAGTAGCTCTCTTTCTTAGCATAGGAAGCCCGCTCTCGCGAGTTTGCGGAGAGTTGGAGGCGTTCCTTCGGGTAGATATGTGAAGTCCCCGTTGTTTAGAGTCCGTAAGCGAGAACGGACATAGGCATGATGTGTGAAGCCTTCCCGGACATGTTGGTCTGGATCGGTGATGTTGCATTGCATAATGCCGGAGAAGACTCCGTGCTATTGGTTGTTTTTCGGGTTTTCTACGCGGTAGATTGCAGCAGGGAGCCTTGGGGACTAACCCAAAGGTGCACCCGGAAAACTGGGCGGATACGAGATCTTGCCAACTTGGTGGCTTGAGAGCCAACTTGAACATAACCAGGTTATGTGACTTGTGATGGAAATGGGACTCGGCGGAAGTTTGACCCGCGCAAATGGCTTAAATTGTCGTTGCGATGTGAGCACGGGTTAGATGGAGTCGTACCCGTTCTATGTCGTTCGGTTAAAGAGACCTAAAGGCACGTGGCACTTACCATTGGCATAGATTAGGGTCTTCGGCGGTCAATGGCTTAAATTGTCGTGACCCAGGCCAGGAAGACAAATTGCTCATAGGTTTGGCCGTCCAAGTGGCGGTGGTGAGTCTGGAATGTCTATGGCTTTAATTGACGTGACATCGACCGGTTCACCGAGAATGTGCCCTGAGAGCACGGGGCGTGTGGTCGTGCGAGCCAACGTCTGTGATGAAATGGCTATTTATATATTGCTCGCTTATGCTAATGAAATGCAGGGAAGGAGCATCGCCGCCCCGAGTTGGGGGCGGGATCATTATAATTTGGTCAGCATAGCTGACCGTTGCCTTGTTTTGCCACCGTGCGGTGGTTTGTTGCTTGCAGGTGCAGCTGGACCAAGCGGTCAATAGCGGGCTAAAGCCCGAATGCGAAGCCGGCCCTTGAAGGCCTATTTGGAAGTGTTTACAGCTTTATTCATGTGTGTCCGGCCTGCGTGCCGTGGTTTGTAAAACATGTAATTTGAAGTGAAACATTTTGTAAGGCCTTAAGGCTTATTTTGGGTATTTTGTATAACATTCCTAATTCGTGTTAGTGGACATTCGTGCTTGAATGCTGGGTTCTTTGTTACAACTTTTATAAAATGCTTCCGCTAGAATGCTCTGTGTAGGACGTTGAGATTGGTTGGATGGTTTCCATAAGTAACCACCCGGTCTATCTGTGGCATACGGCGTCGGGCCCCGGTTGGACCTACTGCTATATGCTATGTGACGGATAGGGGGTGTTACATCCCCCTGCCTAGATTCAGACAAAGCTGGATCAAGGCACACTGCTGAAGGGATTGCCTGAGGAATTAAGGAGGAGAGCCTGGCAGAAAGAGCTGCCACTGACTGGAGTAATGGATCCAAGGAGGTCTCCAAGAGAAGAGATAGTCTGGGGCTAGCAATTCATATATCCTGTCAGCTAGGGCTGGAAGATCTACTTGCTCAGCAGTGACTGGAGCAGAGGTAGAGGATGGAGGTGGAGCTATTGGTGATGGTAGTGGAGAGCTGGTGTATTGGGGAAGAGATGTTTGAGGTGTGAGTAAAGTGGTGATGGAAGACAAGGGGATTGAGATAGATGGAGTGAAGGAGGGTTGATCAATGATCTCTTCTAGAAGTTCCTGGTATGAGGGTGAGTCATCCATGAAGGAATCATCAATAAGATTGAAGGATGAAATTGAGGGTGATGTGGCAGAGTCTGGTTGAGAGTAGGAGTATAATGGATGGAATAGTTCTTCTGTGACAGTTGGAATTGGAGATGGTATTGATGTTGGAGATGGGCTGGAGATGATGATAGTGGATGGAGTTTGAATGGTGGATGGAATTGGAATGGTGGATGGAATTGGAATGGTGGATGGAATTGGAATGGTGGATGGAATTGGAGAAGATGGAATTGGAGGAGGAGGAGAGGCAGCAGCAGGCAAGTCATCTGCAGGGGCAGAGACCTGAGGGGAAGTGACGGTTGCAGTCCTGGTGCCTAAAGGTGTGCTTGCAGAAGGCCTGCTGGGCTTGATGATCTGCCTGTCCCATTTACCAAATAGGGCACAGGACAGTCTCTTGGAGGCATTAACGTGTATCCCAGAAGATACTAGCAATGCAGGGCATCTGTTCTGCAGAAAAAGGCCTAAAATCCTCCCAAAATTCACAAAACTCTTATTAATTTTCTTCATGATTAGGTCAAAGAAGACCTCTCCCCAGTTCAAATTCTTCTTGTCCACAATAGCTCCCTGAAAGTCCACCTAGTGTCAGCTATGTGCACCTATGGGGGGGGGAATAGGTGACGAGTAGCGCTTTTGCGGAATTTACGAACGTACCTGCACAATAAAAATAAAAAGCACAACACACAGAATACACAGGCAATTTATAGTGGTTCCCCGACTTGGGTACATCCACTTTCCCCCTTCGACCTATCTCCCAACAAGGGACGACTCGGTCTCTTCTCCAACAGGATTGAAATCCAATCCCTGCACTAACGGAAGGAACCCTTCCACACGTGAGAGTCAACTCTCCCACAAAACGGGTTGCACCCAACCCTTACAACACGGAACAAAAGTTCCTTTACAACAAAAGTAAATATAGAATGTATACGAGATACAAACTTCTTTCGGAGACTACGGTGTTCCTCTTCGTTCGACGACGTGTTCGTGAAGTCAACGAAGAGTCTACAACCTTGGTCTCTCTTGGAGAGGATCTCCCCGGAACCGGCGGCGGCAACACGAGCGGCGGCTAGCTTCGGGATCGGCGGCTGTGATGATGAGCGGCTGCTGAACTTGGAGATCCAAACTTCATAGCGAAGCTAGCTTGGTCTTCCAACGGTCACACGAGGATCGGTCGTCTCGATCGATTCGGACGGGGGAGTTTTTCCCGGTCAACAAATCGAGAGACAAGAGATCTCTGGATAGACACGTGAGACTCAAGCTTTGCTAAGCTTCTGTCGCCGGAGATCACGAAGGATTCCCGATTGTTGACGGCGACCTACGTTCCCGAGCGCGACGGCGGCGGCGGAGAGGAATCGCGGTTTTAGGGTTACGTCGCGGCTCGGTTTCTTTCTCTTTTCTCCGTCCTTTTACTGTTCAAAATACTGGAATATATATACTGTAGATAACTCCAATATGACCGTTTGTGGGACCCACACTAGAAATCCCTAAGTCCGGTTCAAACTAGTCCAGAGGCAGAATCCGGTCCAGCAGCATCCTGAGAAAAAGTTAAGTGAAAATCGGCGAGAATCGCAGGCGATTCTCGACGAATCGGCGAGAATCACCAAGTGATCCTCGACGATTCGTCGAGAATCGTTAGTGATTCTCGCCGAATCACTTATTGATTCTCAACGAATTTCACTTTGTATACATGAGCTGCTTGGCCACTGGTTCGGCGAGAATCACTAGTGATTCTCGCCGAATCTTACTTGGCACCGTTTTGAGGTAGCCAGAAGGAGTCGGCGAGAATCACTAATGATTCTCGTCGATTCGGCGAGAATCACTTGGTGATTCTCGTCGAATTTTCCTTGGACGAATTTTCTTCTTCCACCCAGGAGCTGCTCCTTGATCCATACATGCTCCTTGTCTTCTCTTGCATATGAACGGCCCTGTACTTGAAAGTAAGTGCACTCCAATAGAGAGAGTACACGTAGGCCAACACACTGATCTGCTCAACGAGGGATTACGTCTTGCAGACCCGTGTATATTGACCTACTGCACCCTGACATTGGTGTGCACTTAGCGTGGAGGAGCTGCAAGTACAACTTAAGATGTTTCATCAAATACATTGTGAATTCATCTTAGCTTGACAGGTGGCTTCCTCAAATCCAGGTAATTGTGGATACAATACCCAACACTCCCATTAAGCATAGCTGATACCTGGAAATAGTATCATGGGCAGAGTGCTTAGCCAACAGGACTTTCCCAACTACATCAGCCAAGAATCTATATTCCGCAGACAGATTCTTTTTCAGCAGCTTGCTAGGGTTAGCCTCAGAATGACTCATTCTTGCAAGCAAATCAGCAAATTCCTCCCTAGATAACTCAGCAGAATCTCCACCAGAGCTTAACTCAAAAACTTCTATCAGAATTGCTGGGGTCAAGGGTACCTGGGTGCCAGAAATTGATCCAACGATTGTGTTTTGATCCTGGTTGTGGGCAGTGTAGACCCACTCTTTAATCTCATCAGCAGCAAGTTTAATCTTGGTGGTCATGATTGTAGCAAGTTTTTGCTCCTTGAACAACTCCAAAATGTCCTGAAAAACCTGATCTGTTGTGCTGAAGGACTCCATGTCAATGTCAAAGCCGGCATCAAATTTCATGGCGGCAAGAACAGCAACATAAACGGCCATGGCTGCCTGCAAAGATTCAACAAACAAAACGACCAAGTGTAGAAATGTTTGGAGGGAAAGAAAGTTTTTGCAGAGAAATCGAAAGCGCAAAAGGAGAACGACGGCGAAAATGAATTTTATATTAGGGTTCGACGCAGAAAAGGAAAGATCATTGAACTCAGTTCGACGATCGGGGCTTCTAAAGGAATCTGAAGAGTCTTCAATATCATCGATCTCCGTTCGATGATATTGGAGAGCGTCGAGCTCTGTTCGACGATCGTTCAGAGAACAAAATCGTCGAGCGCCGTTCGACGATCGTTGACCGGAAGAGATAGTTCATACTATCTGAGAAGCGTTGAACTCAGGTCGACGATTTCGGAAATTGTCGATCTCCGTTCGACGATATGGGGGAAAATCGTCGAGCGCAGTTCAGAGACCAAAAAAACTCTAGACACTAAGAAAAATCAAGATGTTTGCCTAGTCTTGGTCATTTTTTAAACTTTTAAAATCTTGGATATTATTTTAGACTTCCTCCATCTAACATTCCTAACTGATTTAGGAAGAAGGTGTGTTTCTTTTCATCCAAGGGCTTGGTGAAAATATCTCCCCTTTGTAAGTCAGTTGGGATATATTGCAGTTCAATTTTATTCTTTTCAACATTATCCCTTAAGAAGTGATGCCTAATATCTATGTGTTTTGTCCTACTATGGAGGACTGGATTTTGAGCTATAGAAATTGCACTGGTATTATCACAAAATATTTTTGACTCCTCTAAGTTGTAGCCATAGTCTAGGAGTTGGTTTTGAATCCACAAGATTTGTGAACAACTGCCTACAGCCATATATTCAACTTCAGCAGTTGAAGTTGACACAGAAGTTTGTTTCTTACAAAACCAAGAGACAAGTCTATCACCAAGGAACTGACAAGTTCCACTGGTGCTTTTCCTATCAATTCTGCATCCAGCATAATCAGCATCAGAAAATCCAGTTAAATCAAATGCTGAATCTTTTGGATACCAGAGACCTAGATTTGGACAACTTTTAACATACCTGAGAATCCTCTTTACTAATATTAGGTGTGACTCTCTAGGGCTTACTTAGAACCTAGCACATATACATGTAGCAAACATTATATCTGGTCTACTGGCTGTAAGGTACAGTAAAGAGCCAATCATTGCTCTATATGTTGTCTGATCAACATGTTTCCCATGTTCATCAGCATCCAATACAGCATTAGTAGGCATGGGTGTTTTCATACAAGATGCTTCAGACATGCCAAATTTCTTAACCAATTCATTTGCATACTTGGTTTGAGAAATAAAGATGCCTTCAGCATGTTGTTTGACTTGCAATCCTAGAAAGAAGGATAGCTCACCCATGCTACTCATTTCAAATTTAGAATGCATTAGGTTGGAAAACCTTCTGCACAATTTTGAATCAGTAGAACCAAAAATAATATCATCTACATAAATCTGTACTAGTAGGGTATGGGACTTATGTGTTCTAATGAAAAGAGTTTGGTCTACTCTACCCCTTATAAATCCATTTTCCAAAAGGAAGCATGTTAGGGTCTCATACCATGCTCTAGGAGCTTGCTTGAGACCATATAATGCTTTGTTCAATTTAAAAACATAATCAGGATAAGTTGGAAAGATAAAACCTGGAGGTTGTCTGACATATACTTCTTCTTTGATGTCTTCATTTAGAAATGCACTTTTGACATCCATCTGATATACCTTGAATCCTTTATGTGCTGCATAAGCTAAAAAGATTCTGATGGCTTCCAATCTTGCAACTGGTGCAAAAGTCTGGTCATAGTCTATTCCTTCGAAGTAATAAATTTACTTAAGATCTGTCCATACAAAAATTATGAAAACTATAGGACTGCAAGATATCAGTGAATACCAAATTTCATAGATTTTCATAAAGGATTATTCTCTAAATAATTAAGCCCAGGTAATTCAACTAATTAGAGGTAATAAAGGAAGTACCATAAATACTAGTCCAAAAATTATACAAAAATCAACAGAGCTTTATTATGATATAAAACCTTACTGACTAAGTTTCATGCAGTTCCAAGGTCAGTAAACTATAAAGAAAAATGACTCAATAAAATTCATCATGTTGCACTTAGTGAAGAAACATCCTTATAACCTCAGCTAAACAACATGAAATAATTTTCCAAGCTTCTATATACCCTAAAAAAGATCTCTGGCTAAGTAACACAGTTTTCCAGCAATCTATAGTATTTATCATCTATTTATCAAAGTAAGGTACACTAGTTTACCTTACACATGATGTACTAAGATTAAATGTTCAACTATTCCAAATAATTTACTAGTGCACCTAAATGATATTTGATTAGCTTTTTCGGAGTTTCAAATCATTCTAAAACATTTAAACCATAGTTACATCAATATCATCAAAAAGGGCAAGATGAAGGTTATAGCTACAAGGATGAGCTACTGTTATCTAAACACCCTATCATAAATTACAGAGGTTAATAGCACTATAACATTACCCCTACCAAAATATCATAAAGATCCAAGGTCATAAGACTCATTAAATATTCCCTAAGTTGTATAGACCTAAAAACTTACTAAGTTGTTTAAGTTGGGTGCAATTGTACCAATACCACCAAATCCCTTGCTAGGGCATTTCACCACCATATGATCATATGGGCTACACACCAAGTCCATCCAAGGGCATATCACCCCATGCCCTTCACAAATTCCCAAAGTTCAACCTTAGGGTTTAAACTTGGTTCCTAGGGAAAATCTACCCCATAATCCATGGGAGGGTGTTTACTGACATAACACATCAAGGGAACAAGTATTAACCTCTGTTGAGGTGACTTGGCCACCCAATACCATAAAGGGCATCTTGACCTAACTACCCCTTCTTGGTTCAACTTAGAGTTTGCTTATTTGCAAACCAAATCATCTCCAAATGGGATGAAAACTTTTATAGAGCCTTATGATGATCTCGAGGACCACACATCAAAATTTGGAAGGGTTTGGAGGTAATTAGACCTCTTAAATAATTCATACATGGATTATTACATTTCTACAACAATTTTAGGAAATTCTTTCCAAAAATTCCCATTTTTGGATATGATCTAGTTACAGCTACGATTGATACCCATCCAAAATTTCAAGTCATTTGGACAGCTAGATTCATGGGGGCACTCAAAATAGTCTCTGCTCTAGCCTAGGTATAGTTCTCACCAAAATGAGTGCTCTGGTCAAACCACTTACCCAAATGGATTAAAACAAATGTTAAATTAAATTAGACTTCAAGTGCTACAATTTTCATGTGAGCCATTATTTTTGTAGTGGGACCTAGCTATTTTTCATATTTGATTTAAGACAGCCCAGTAAACCGGATAGGAAAATACAAAAATCAAAAATAGGATCTACACAGATCTTAAAGCAGATCAGAGGGCTCCTGGTCATCTTATTCCTCCAGCCAAGGGCCATGATTGACCAAACCTGGAGCAACTTTTCAAGCCATTGGTCGGCCTTCTAGCCACCTCACTGGTCGGCCACCACCACCACCACCTCCGTTGAGGTGGGGGCTATCACCGGGCGGCGGCACGGCCACCGGAGGGGCGGTTTCCATTGAACCCGTACTGTATAAAAACCATGAAAATTCTTAAAATTTTCTTACCCAATCAGGCTCAATTGAGCCTGATTTCTCTCCTAAACGATCTAAGGATCTAGCCCACGAAGAGAGGAGTAGAGGAGGACCTTCAACTGTGCTTGTCGATGGGTTTGGTGGTGGTGCGCCATGGCCGGATTTTGGAGATTTGGGAATGTTACAACCATACAGTGGGAGGGCTCGATTCCTTCATAAAAAGTGTGGAACTCCTCCCCTCTGCCTGGTGAAGCTTTTAAAACACTCAAATGAGGGAGGGGAAGGGCCTAAGCTTCAAAGCCATTTATGGCCATGAAATGTTGAATTATTCCATGGTATATTCCTTAACTTTAACCACCTAAAGGCTGGGGAAAACCCTTGGTCTCCTCAAACTGATGAGGGGAGATTAATCCTCATCAATTGAGAGAGAGATGAGGGGTCAAGGGCATTCAAACACCATGAATAGCCATTTTCTCTCTCTTCTAGTCACCATCAAGGATGAATTTGATCTCTCCTCCAGCCTATTGGCACCCCACTAACTCATATTAATAATAAAAATGTGATTAGCCCAATTGGGAGAAATGAGTTTGAGCTTGGGTTAGCCTATTTGGGCTAATTTGACCTAACATTAGAGTATAGTTGACCTTGGTCAATTTGACATTTTGGGTTGACCCCAATGGGTCCTTGGTGACCTATTGGCCTCCGATAAGGTCTAGGAAGACTTGGGTAGGGTTGTTTGGTTTTCATGGGGGTCACTTGACCCTTAGTTAGGGCACTTTGACCATTTTGCGGCTAGGGTTGACTTAGGTCAACTTAACCTCTTTGGTTGACCCCAATGGGTCCTTGCTGACCCATTGGCCTCCCTTAGGGCTTGGGAAGGTCTAGGTGGGTTCCTTTGGCCAAAGGGAGGTCAGTTGACCCTGTATGAGCTTAGTTTGACCTGATTAGGGTTTGGGTTGACTTTGGTCAACTTGACCATTTTATTTGACCCTAGTGGGTCCCTATGGCTCTAATGAACCCTCTAACAGGTTAGTGATGTTGTGGTGTGTTCATGGTGTCATGGTGAATCCCTATGGTCATCTCTAAGCAAGCAATTAAAATTCTACTATTTGTAGACCAAGGTGGTTCGCACACTAACTCCCGAGTTCACCCCATCCTTTTGATACTTCTCTGGGTTTTGTCATGACCCAGTCATGACAAAATCATCCTTGAGGTCTAGAAGTCTGAGGGATGTTACAAATCCAAATAAATAAATAAAAAATTTAGTCCTCGAAATTAAAGTTAGGCCTACGGGGTTTCAAGTATGAGAAGTAAAATGTAACATCCCGAGAGGTTATATGGAATACCTGATGTGAAAAGCTCTGGGTACCTTTGATGTATCAAGGTCTGTGGCTCCCATGTGTGCTCCTCTTGTCGATGATTCCTCCACAAGATCTTGACCAGCGAAACCTTCTTGGGTCACAAGACCCGCATCCCAGTATCGTCTATCCGGATTGGCTCTAGGTGCACCGATCGATTAGAAGCTATAGGCCCATCTGTTGTCGTAATCTGCTTCTCTGGCCTAAGTAAAGCTCTCCTGAGGGAGGAGATATGGAAGACATCGTGCAAAGCCGCTAGCTCAGGCTACAGCTCCAGCCTGTATGCCAAGGTACCTATCCGCTCCAGGATCTTGTAAGGCCCCATGTATCTCTGACTGAGCTTCTTCCGACCATGCACCCGCGAGACTCCATGCATCAGTCATATCTTCAGAAACACCTGGTCTCCTACCCGGAACTCTACCTGACGAAGCAGAGCATCGTAATACTTAGCCTGCCTACTCTGGGCCTCCAACATCTTGTCTCGTATCAAACGCACCTGAGCATCGTAATACTTAGCCTGCCTGCTCTGGGCCTCCAACATCTCTTCTCGTATCTTGAGAATATCCTTGAGCAACTAGCCTTGCCTTGTTCCTTACAATTACTCCTTGATCATCCTGTTTGTTTCTGAACACCCACTTTGTTCCAACAATGGAGTGATCCTTAGGCTTTGGCACTAGTTCTCACACTTTGTTCCTTTCAAATTGATGCAACTCTTCTTGCATTGCAATAATCCAGTGTGGATCTTGCTCTGCATCTTGAATGGACTGAGGTACAATTTGAGATAGGAAGCAAGTGTGCAACTGGTTTTGGTTGACCTAATTTCTGGTTTGCACACCAGCTGAGATGTCTCCAATTATTTGGGAAATTGGATGATCTCTTGATGTTACTAAATCAACATGGAGTGTTGATTGTTCACCAACCTGTGTTGTTGTTTCCTCTTGTGGTACAACAACTGGCTCTTCAAGTTGTTCTTCAATATGTTGAATACTTTCTTCATCTTCACTACTTTCCTCTTTTTGAGTAACCTGTAACGTGTTCAAGTCTTCAACAAGAGAATGTTCCTGCAAAGATTCTATGGTAGAAGAGATCTTCTCCTTGAAAGACATGTTAGATTCATCAAATGATATATGAACAGATTCCTCAATTTTTAGAGATGATTTATTATAAACCCTATAAGCCTTACTGATCATGGAGTATCCCAGAAACACTCCTTCATCAGCTTTAGCTTGAAATTTTGCTAAATATTTCTTGTCATTATTATGTATATAGCAGATGCAACCAAAAACTCTAAAATAATCAACTTTAGGTTTCTTCCCTTTGAGTAATTCATAGGGAGTCTTTCAATTTAGTTTATGTATCAAACTTCTATTCAGCACATAGCTGGAGGTGTTCACTGCCTCTGCCCAGAAGGATAGAAGAAGGTGAGCATCTGACAACAATGTAGTGGTAGATTCAATAAGGGTTCTATTTTTCCTTTCAGCTATCCCATTTTGTTGAGGAGTTCTAGGAGCTAAGATAGTATGTCTGATCCCTTCACTCTGACAGAACTCTTGCATAAGAAGAGAATCAAACTCTGTCCCATGATCACTTCTGATCAGGGCAATGTGAGTATTGAACTCAATCTGTATACATTTGAGAAACTCTGTCAAACACTTAAAGTTATCAGACTTCTTCCTCGGAAAGAACACCCAAGTGAATCTTGAGAAGTCATCTATAACTACTAAAGTGTAAGATTTCTCTCCTAGGCTTTGTACTGTGATGGATCCAAAAAGATCCATGTGTAACAGATACAATATCCTAGGTGAATCACTCTTATTAAGTGACTTAAAACTATTTTTAGTTTGCTTGCCTAATTGACAAGCCCTAAAGAGTCCTTCCTTCTTGTAGGGGCCAGAAGGTAGTCCTCAAACAAGGTTGTCCTTGGATAGCCTAGCAATAGTTCTAAGGTTTAAGTGTCCTAGTCTCTTATGCCATAAAATATTTGGTCTACAGACAGAATTGAACAGGCAAGTATCTACATCTGTTGAAAGAAAATCAACTAGATAGATGTTACTTTTCCTTTTACCTGTCAACACAGTTATGTTGTCCTCTGACTTGATCTTGCATAAAGCTTTGCTGAAGGTCACCTGGTAGCCTTCATCACATAGCTGACTGATGCTTATTAAGTTATGCTTCAGTCCTTCCACATAAGCTACCTTCTTGAATGTTACTGATCCAATCTGGACTGCACCATATCCTTTAGTTTGTCCAAAGTTTGAATCACCAAAGATAACTTTGGGTCCAAGCTTGGCTCTAAAGGATGTGAGGTTGTCCTTGTTTCCTATCATGTGCTTAGAGCACCCACTATCCAAGTACCATTGCTGGTTAGATGTTGGATAGGTCTTCACCTGCACATAAGATAATTCATTTGTTTTTGACCCAGTTTACCTTGGGCCTACGTTGATAACCTTTAAACTCTGAAATAAAAGACATCCCAGATTGACTCTTATAACCTTCAGGATGATATCTCCTTAGAGGTATAATCCATTCAGTATAAGGGTTAAAGATTTGGGATGAAGGACCCCTAGGATTAGATTTTGATTTGCCCTTGAAAGAGTTTCCAGAGCTCTGATCTCTGTTCAACGATCGTGGAGCTGCGTTCAACGATCTTGGGTCAGATCGTCGAGCTCCGTTCGACGGTCGACTATGGCAGAGTTCAGGAACTTGAGATCGTCGACCTGAGTTCGACGATTTTGCCTGAGAACGTCGATCTGCATTCGGCGATCGTCGAGCTCCGTTCGATGATTTCTGCTGGAACTTAGTTTTCTTGGGCAGATCAGAATTTTTCCTAGCTACCTCTACAACTCCCTTTCCTTTATCAGAGATGAACTTGATTGGAGTTATTAGAACTATGGGTTGGCTGGATGAAGCACCCAAGCCCAGTGTACTATTAAATCTGGAGTTCATTGTGCTTGTGATGTCCATCAGCTTGATACTTCTCCTATTAAGGGATTCTTCAAGCTTCTTGGCCTCAGATAGCTCACTTTTCAGTGAAGCTATCTGCTCCCTACAGCACTCCAACTCCTGAGAGAGTTTGAGGTTTTCTGACTTTAAGGTATTGTGTTCAGATAAATGATTTCTGAGAGAGATAATTTCTTTCTCAGATTTTAGGAGGTCTAAACACAATGCTTTAAACTCAGATTTAAAGTCCTCTGATGTGAAATCAAAAGAACTGATTACCTGATCTTCTTCAAGTTGAGTCTCTGAATCTGACTCTGACTCTTCTTCATCTGAACTATGTTGTGAGGCATTGATTGTCATCATGCAGAACTCCTTCTCTTCTACATCATCTTCATCATCACTGGAGCTGGATGAGGCTTCTGATTCCTCTTCAGTTTCACTCCAGGATTCAGCAACAAATCCCTTCCTAGTGTGTTTGTTTTTGCTTGAGGAGGGCTTGCCATTGTTACTTTTCTTGAAGTCCTTTTCTCTTCTTCTTTCTTTCTTGTCCCTTCTGTCCTTGTTTTTGTTCTCTGGACAGTCAGGTACAATGTGCCCTGGTTTCCTGCAACTAAAGCAGACAATTTCCTTATTTTTGATTGACTTATCATACCTTGGCTTATTATGCTCCTTGTATGATCTCTTTCTGAAGTCCTTTCTGGCCATCTTGTATAATCTTTTGGCCAACAGACTGAGCAGTTCATCATTGCCTGTGACTTTGTCTTCAGGCTGATCTTCAGTTGCCTTGAAGGCTATTGTCTTCTCTTTTCTTGTGGCTGGTGAGGCAACCTTCTGTTCTTCTTCTCTATTCTTGATGAGTAGCTCATAAGATTTGAGCTTACCCAATAGAGCTTCTGTGGTGATCTCATTCAAACTTCTGGTATCCCTGATTGGCCAGATTCTTGAATCCCAAGTGCTAGGGAAGCACATTAGAATTTTGTCATTAAGTTCAGTTAGTGAGATCTCTTTATCCAAAGTCCTGAGTTCACTGACTATCAGACTAAGTCTATTGTACATATCTCCAACTGATTCAGCTTCTCCCTTCTTGAAATTCTCATATTGAGATATAAGGTGGGATCTCATGTACTTTCTCTCATCAGCTGAGCCTGAGACTATTTCAGAGAGTTTATCCCAGATTTCCTTTGCTGAATTACATTCAGCCACCTTTTGAAAGATGTCATCAGACATGGTCTGGGCTAAGATGTTCATAGCCTTGGCATCAGCTACCTTCCATTTCTTGATGTCAGCATTTGTTCCTGATGGAGGTGGAATAGCATTTGTACTTGAGTTCTCTGGAGGTCTTGGACAAACTGTCAAAACAGAATTAAAAATATCATCGTCAATAGAATTCATGTATAATCTGATCCTTGCTTTACAAAGTGCAAACTTGGATAGATTGCACACTGGAGGTCTGGTGCTAGCATAATCTTTGTTTTGGGCCATGATTTGTGAAAACAAAATCTAATAATGAACTCAAAAGAAAACAGATCTAACTAGGAATCTTTGGGTTCAGGTGTTAGCCTGTGCAACCACCAAGGTGTGGTATGTTTAACCAACCTCGCTTTGATACCAATTGAAAGTGCAGCTAGATCTGATATACTCTAGAGGGGGGTGAATAGAGTATATGGTGCTTGAAAACTTTTTACAACAATTGTTGTAACCTGAGTGAACAGGGAAGCATCTATTAAATCTAATCACAAAATAACCTACAACAGAAATTAATCACAGATCCTAACTAATCACAAAACAATCACAACCAGAAACAAAAGATAAAGACAAGCAAGCCAGAAGACACAAGGAGCTATAGTGGTTCCCCTAAACTTGGGTACATCCACTCTTCTACCACCCTAGGTAGGAATCCACTGCATGATGAGTTGATCAGGTGTACTGGGCACCAATGAGCTTTTGATAAGGTGCTCAAAAACCAAATCAGATTTTTTGATCAGGTGTCTTGCCACCAATGAGCTTTTGACAAGGTGCTCAAAAACCAAGCACAAACTTTTGAAGGGAGTTTGAGAAACCCTTTACAGAGATGGGGATGAGAGAGTTATGTAAGTCTTCTCTTTCTCAAAGCAGCTGAGAAGACTATGTGGATTTTCTGTTGTCAAAGCTCCCCCCGAGTCCTTGAGATGTTCAAGAAATGAAGCTTTGATGTAGGGTGATAGGCCTTCAGAGGTTGATCTCCAGCAAATGATGATTTCAGCAACAGCTGAAATGTTAGGTGTCTAGAGTCTTTGAAAGATGTTGGCCTTGAACACTTGAATCACAAGAGATCAGAAGATTTCAGATGGTGGATCTCCTTGGATGTGTGTTCTTGAGAGAATTCTTTGAGACAGAGAGTATTTTGTTCTTGTTCTTCTTGTCTGTGTTCTGAGTGATAGAGAGATTCAAAAATCTTGTATTTTATTCTCTGGTATTGAATAGAAAAACATCCTCTGTCAAGAATAGCCGTTGGCCTGACATTAATTGCATCCTTAATTGCAAATGTCTTCTGGAGGAAAGTCCAAAGAAACATTCCTTGATAATCCCTTGAAACTTGGTCCAGAAATAAATGAAAATGGCTAGAAAATCTTCTGAATTAATTGCTGAATAACTCCTTAACTGTTCTGAATTTGAAACTTGAAAGATCCTTGAAGGAATCAGAAAATTGTCGAACTGAGCTCTGCTATCGTCGAACTGAGCTCAGCGATTTGGACTTATACAGCAACAGAAATCGTCGATCTGAGCTCAAAAATCGTCGAACTGAGCTCAGAGATAGAGATCCAATACTGAGTCAAGATCGTCGAACTGAGCTCGCAGATCGTCGAATGGAGTTCGACAATTTGTTGAAGTTGAGCTCGGCGATCGTCGAATGGAGTTCGACGATCTGTCGAAGTTGAGCTAGACGATCGTCGATCGGAGTTCGACGAATCGTCGTGCTGAGCTCGACGATATGACTTAGTCTCAAACTAAAAATCCTGGGTCATGAGGGCAGCTTCCAAACCTAGACTTCTAACCCTTAGACTCAATTCTAATTGACCTTTAGATCTATACAGGAGGTCAAAGACAGGTTTCCTAGAGACATAGTGATCCTGACCCAAATTAGTAATAGGGTGTTCCAACAGTCTGTTGTTGCTGCTGCTAGCGCCCCCCTCTTCTTCTCAACTCCCTTCTATCGGCATCAACCTACGAGCATAACCATCAAAGTAATCATCTGATCGACAGATGCTGATCAACCTCTCGACCATCTCCACACTCGGATCAACAACCTTCTTTCCTCTCCTCTATCCCCGCAACCCTTGAGCAAGCGCTTGATCCACTCTCGAGCACTCAAAGGCTTTTCCCTATAACCTTCTTCTCCAATCATCCTTGCTTGTGAGACCGAACACACCCGTTAACTGCTGCTGCCCGCGACAACCTTCTCCTCCTCTCCGTTTCTGCGCATCAACAGTGATGAGTGCTTAAATGCATATATTATCGGCACTATATATATATATATATTTGTTGTTGTTGCAGGGAAGGAGAATCGCTTCCCGAGTAAGGGGTGAGGTCGTTATAAATGGGTTGGTCATTGCGGACCGTTACCTTATTTGCCATGTTTTAGTGGGCTGTGCTTTGTAGGTGCTGGAGAGCCAAGTGGAAAGTAGCGGGCTGAAGCCCTTGTGCTGTGATTGGCTGGCCCTCGAAGGCTCAAAGGTGAACTTTTACTATTTTCATGTGTGGCTGGCCTGCGTGTCGATGTTTGTAAACCACACTAGTGAATTATAACTGTAAGGCATTAAGGCCGTAACATTTTGATTATTTGTAATCGACATTCCCGTTATATATATAAATAGTATGATTTATATATAGTGAACACTAAATTGATTTGAGTTGGGGCAACCTTAAAGCTTCCGCTAGAATGCTCTGAGTTAGGATTCGTAACAGTCTTTTGATATTAACATGTAATCTCACTACCTGTCTGTGGAATATTGTGTGGGGCCCCGACCGGACCCTCTATTATATTTCATGTGACTGATGAAGGTGTTACAATTTTGGTATCATCTTGTCTTGGTCTTCCTTCTGTGAATTCATGGTCGAATTCTTTTGTTGGGTGGCGAGCACGTGTATGTGTTTACCATTATAACAAAACAAACTTAAGAATGTCCACTTAGGAATGCAAATACACATTTTGTGGGACTTGCGCGTTCCTATAATTGCTTTTGGCAATATGCTTAGTTGCTTAATTGTGTGTTTCACATTGTAGGCGACTATAAGTGGTACGGGGCAGGAAGAACCTCAGCGCTCAGTGGAGAGTAGCGCACCAAATGAGGTGCCAACAACTACTCCTTTTGAGAAAACTATGTGGTTGGTTGCTGAAGTCATGTTCACATTAATCAATGCGCAACCAGGAGGTCAGAGACAACCTTAAACTCCTGCGGTGGTCAAGGAACCGGTTGGAGTAGTTGAGCATATAGCGGTGATACAAGTGGCCGTTGAGCCAATGACCGCAAGACGAGCGACGAAGAAGCAATTGAACCACGTTATGAGTTTCAATCCTCCTGTGTTTACGGGTACTAGAACCCCTATACAAGCCGAAGATTGACTCTCAAGAATAAAGAGAGTCTTGACGACAACTGAAACAAAGGAGTGACAAAAAGTCACTATGTATACCTTCTTACTAGATGGTGAGGCGAGACTATGGTGAGATGAGCTGGAGCTGCACCAGTTTGTCAGTTGGTCGTTGATCAAGATCTCAATGGATGAGTTCTCAAGGTGTTTTCTGGCGAGATACTTTCCATCAGCATAGCAGATTGCGATGGAGAATCAATTTCAAAGACTAACTTAAGTCGAGAGGTCGGTGGACGACTACTTGCACGACTTTATGAGATTGGGAAGATATGCAGGCTTTATATTTGCAGATAAGGAACGAAAAACAAATTAGTTCTATGAGGGGCTGAGAGATGACCTGTGGTTACTTCTTTTAGGACCGATGACGCAGGGTTTTCTTACCATAGTCAATACGGCTCATTCCCTCGAGCAGGATATGAAGCGCGTGCAGCGTAAGAATGATCTGACAGTAAAGAAGTCATATTTCAAAGTGCCGTGTTCCTCAAAGTATGAGTACCGAAAGAGGTGGAAGTCAAAAGTTAGGTCTTCAGGACCTGCTGCTTCTTCGAGCAAGCCTGAAGTCATGACAGGAAAAAGTCCTCTCACATGTTATACATGTGGTAAGGTGGGACATATGGCTCGAGATTGTTGGAGTGGCCTTCCAAAAGGGGAGAAAAAGACGGGTGTGTCTTAAGCTGAAAAGGGAAAGACAGTGGTGAAGTCAACTGCATCTCAAGCGCAACCCCGAGTTTATAATCTTGGCCAACAGGAGGCCATAAAACAAAGTGATGTTGTAACAAATATGAGTTAAAATACAGTTTTTACTGCTTTCCATACTTAGTACCTTTTTCATTGCTTGTGTATGATTGGTTTGAATTAGGCTTTGTCCTGATATTGGAATATTCGGCGAGAGCACTGTTCGATACAGGAGTTTCTCATTCCTTTCTGTCTGAGGACTTCATGGGGTGTATCGGAGCGCCTTCGTTTATGCCGACAGATTGAGTGAATGTGTTGCTACCTAATGGGTGCTTGATGCGAGCGGATCGAGCCTGTTGTGTTGAGGTGCGAATAGGAAGTCAGGATTTTGGATTGAAAAAATCTGTGCTGCCGATATCGGAGTTTGATGTAATCTTTAGTATGGACTGGCTCTCGGATCAGCGTGTCTATATAGATTACAACTCCAAGGAAGTCACACTAGTACAGAACATCAAACGAGAGACTAAATTCACTAGTATGCAAGGATCGAGCAAGATATTGATGTCTGCTCTGTAGGTAGTCAACGCAGTTTGGAAGGGTGCGGAGTTGTTCTTCACGCTATTGGAGGTTGTTGAGCCGAAGCCCAGTGTGAGTGACATTCTTATTGTTTCGGAGTACGCGGATGTGTTTCCTAAGGATCTTACTGGGTTACCGCCCCAGCGGGAGATTGACTTTGCTATTGAGTTGGTGCCAGGTGCGAAACCTGTGGCCCATTCGCTGTATCGTGTTGTGCCAAAGGAGATGGCGGAACTAAAAGTTCAATTACAAGAGTTGCTGGAGCAAGGCTATATACGCCCAAGTATGTCACATTGGAGTGCACCGGCCCTCTTTGTGTAAAAAAAAGGATGGAAGCTTGCGGCTATGCATTGACTATCGAGAACTGAACAAGTTGACGAAAAAGAACAAGTATTCGATACCACGGATTGATGACTTGTTCGATCAGCTGGTTGGATCAACAGTATACACGAAGCTAGACTTGCAGTCTGGCTATTACCAGTTGAGAATTCGGGAATATGACATTCCCAAGACAGCGTTTGGAACACGCTACGATCATTTGAGTTCACTGTAATGTCATTTTGGCTAACAAATCTGTCATCGATGTTCATGGACCTAATGCACTGAACATTTCGAGAGTGCTTGGACTTATTTACAATCGTCTTTATTGATGACATTTTAGTATACTCTCAGTCTGAAGAAGATCATGTGAACCATTTGAGGATGGTGTTGCACACCCTGAGGAGAAACAAGCTCTATGTCAAGTTCTCAAAGTGTGAGTTCTGGCTGTCGTCAGTGACCTTTTTTAGTCATGTGGTTAGTGGAGAAGGTATTGTGGTGGATCTGGAGAAGATAGTTGTGATATGGGAGTGGTCTATGTTGTCTACTATAGCAGAAGTCCGAAGTTTCCTTGGACTTGCGGGTTACTACAGACGCTTCGTAGAAAAATTCTCATGGATCGTCTTGCCTCTTACCACACTGACGAGGAAGGATTAGAAGTTTGTTTGGATGCCAGAGTGCGCGCGAGCTTTTGAAGAGTTAAAGAGTTGTTTGACCACGGTGCCTATTTTTACGTCGCCATATGGTACAGACTGCTTTGAAGTATATAGTGATGCATTAGGGAGCGGCTTAGGCCGCGTGCTTCTTCAGTTCGGAAAAGTGATAGCATACGGCTCACGCTAGTTGAAAGTGCATGAGCAAAACTATCCCGTCCACGATTTGGAGTTGGCGGCGGTGATATTTGCACTTAAATTGTGGTGTCACTACTTATATGGCGTGAAAGTGGACATCTTTACAGACCATAAGAGCCTTAAATATCTCTTGGATCAGAAAGAGCTAAATATGCGGCAACGAAGGTGGATGGAGTTCATCGGGGACTGCACCTTCGATATTCATTATACTCCCGGGAAAGAGAATGTGGTCGCAGATGCCTTGAGTCGGCGGACAACGGCAAGGGCAATTGGTTGCAGATGCATGATGAGCGTATGATCCAGGAGTTGGATGCCCTCGAGATTTCTTGTGTTGGCAAGAATGCTACTGCAAATGCATGCCTGAACTGGACGGAGGTACAGTATGACCTTGCGGACAGGGTTCGACGAGCAACGGAACTAGATGAAAGTCTACAATGTTATGTAGTGGATGGGTCAAATTCTCAATTCTCCATGGAAGACGGCCTTTTAAGAAAAGATGGTCATTTGTGCGTCCCAAGTGTGGGTAAACTACGAGAGGAATTGATGTATGAGACACATTTCACGAAGTACTCAATTCACCCACAGAGCACGAAAATGTACAAGGATATGAAGAAGGTGTTTTGGTGGTCAGGTTTGAAGAAAGTTAGAGCTCATTATGTGGCAAAATATCAAACTTGTGTCTTAGTGAAAGCTGAATGCTAGAGACTTGGAGATTCCCTAAAGTCGTTACCAATCCCGGTATGGAAGTTCGATAATATTTCTATGTATTTTGTGCGTGGACTGCCGAGATCTCAGAGCGGAAACGGTGATGTGTGGATGATCGTTGACCGATTAACAAAAGTGTCGCACTTCATACAAACAGGAAGGACGATTCAGTGGAAAAATTGTCCAAGCTGTACGTGGATAACATCGTACGATTGCACGGCGTGCCCCATAGCATCGTTAGTGACCAGATGAGCGTTTTACTTCTGGTGATTGGAGGCTAATCCACCAGCTGTTGGGTACCAAGTTAAAGTTCAGTTCGGCCTTCCATCTACAAATGGATGGTCAGACAAAGTAGACCAACAGAATAATGGAGGATATGCTCCGTATGTGCGCCCTAAATTTCGGGAAAAGGTGGAAAGATCACCTATATATGATTGAGTTCGCCTACAACAATAGCTATCAAGCTAGCATACAGATGACACCCTTTGAAGCTTTATACGGTAGGAAGTGTCGTACACCGTTAGCTTGGGCGGAAACAGACGAGTCAAAGCTATATAAAAGTAGGGAGGTCGAAGATGCATATTCGACCATATGCACTATAAGAGAGCGGCTACTGATAACCCAGAATAGGCAGGCAAAATACTACAACGCCAAACACCGAAATGTGGAGTTTGCGGTGGACAATTGAGTATATTTAAGGATCATTCCATTCAAAAGCGTGTCTAGGATTCGGCGCTTGAAAACGTTGAGTCTGAGGTATCTTGATCCATTTGAAGTGGTTGAGCGAATTGGAGAAGCTTCCTATCAGTTAGCTCTTTCGGCGGAGCTAAGTGGGTTGCACGATTTATTTCACATTTCGGTACTGCAAAAAGCTGTGAAAGAGTCAGCTCAAGTAGATGTGGATGATCAAGTACCAGTCGATAGTAGGCTGACGACGAAAGTTCGGCTCATTCAAATTGAGGATACGGAGATCAAGCAACTGCGAAACAAGACAATCAGGGTGGTTAAAGTCCGGTGGGACAACTGTGGTCGTGAAGAGCTGACATGGGAGCGTGAGCAAATCATGCACGAGGAATAACCCGAATTGTTTGTAAAAAAATGTTGTAACATTGTTTTGTGATAGTAAAATATGTTGTAACATATAAATTGTTATTTTGTCTCCCTTATAATTGAATAAAATTTCGGGACAAAATTTATGTAAGAAGGGGAGGGTTGTAATACCCAAAATTTGACAGCAGAACTTTTGGTTGCTATCTCCAGACGACAGTGGGTATCACCGGCGGCGAAAGCAATAACACTTGACGCCATGAAGCGTTGAGTGAGCTAAACACACTCGACGCCTTTCGACGAATCGTTGAATAAAAGACTATCGTGTGGCGATAGTGGGTATCGCGCGGTGATAACCCCAGCTCTCAACGCTCCCGACGCCTTAAAGCGTTGAGTGAACTCAACGCACTCGACGTCGTAAAGTGTTGAGAGAGCTATCAGAACGACGACAGTGGGTATCGCCAGGCGATACTTCCACGTATGTGTGGACACGTGTCAGATGGTCGGGCGGCGGCCGAAGAGCGGTGGTTAACTGGGTCAAAGCGGCTATCAACGATATTGCCCTGGCGATAGTGGATATCGTCAGGCGATAACGTTAATGTTGACTATTCAGCTGAAATCATGGCCTTTACTTGCTTTTGATGTGAGGATCATGTGGCTGGGATTAATCCCGAGACCACTTAATTAGAGAGAAGATGGAGAGAAGATTCATTTCTCTTCTTTCACTCTCTCTCCTCCCTTTCATCAAGATCTTGAGAGGAAAGAGCTTAAAACGCTTGGTGAAAGAGATCCAGTGAACAAAATCAAAATTCGAGGCTAGATCCACGAAGAGGAAAGAGAGGTGCTCCTTTCCAACCGAACAAAAAGCTTTGTCATGGCTCCAAAACGGATTACAAGGGTAACGATTTTCTCCTTGGACAAGTGAAGTCCTCAATATGCATACGTGCATGAAACACCTCACCAAAATGTGAGGAAAGGATGGTACCAGTGGGTCAATCGTTGTGATCCGAAAATTTTGTAGTACAGAATGAGCATGCTATGTGAAGCCCATCCGGTCAGGTTGGTCTGGATTGGTGATGTTTTATTTTGCGTGTCAGAGAAGACTCTGCGTATATAAACGAGTAGTTTACGGGGTCTGTGAGTTATACTTGTGAAATGGGAGTAGCAGGAAGTACTGGAGATGCTCTCCAGAAAAAAACCAAAAACATTCCATGGTTTGCAAAAATGTTGAATATCGCCATGCGACAGTGAGTATCACTGGCGATTGCTCCCAATGAGATATGTTTGTGAGGCTTGTCTCAGGGAGACCTGGGTGTCATTTATGAAAAGCTAAGAGCCTGTAGTGCCCAACTATGGTGGTCATGAGTGCCAACATATTTTGGTGTAAAGCCTGTCTTGAGAAGGCAATGAGGCTAGTATGTGAGTTGAGCCTTGGAAGCCAACTATTATGGTCGTGAGAGCCGTAACAATGTTGTGAGTTGTATTGCCCCGCTCTAAAGGCCATTGAGCCGAACTGGAAAGGGGAGGTCCACTCGCGTCTTGTCTAATATCCTTGATTGCTTCGGCTTTCGGAAGTGCCATGACGATCTGAGCAACGGGAAGTGACTGAACTGTACCTGCGTTATGTCTACCCTGATTAGATTGCCTAAAATAATTGGCTTTCGTCGAATGACATAATGAAAGTCTTAGGCCTAGGGCCGAAAAGACTAAAATGCTCAAGAATGAACCGCTATGTCTTGGACCTCTGAACGGGAGGTGATATTCGGGAAGTCCGGTACACTGAGATTGTGTCCTGAGTGCACGGGGCGTGTGGTCGTTGAGCCTACGTCTGTGGTGATGGGTGATTAAATGCACATTGTTGTTGTCACTATATATATATATATATATATATATATATATATATATATATATATATATATATATATATATATATATATATATATATATATATATTTGCGGCTGTTGCAGGGAAGGAGAATCGCTGCCCCAAGTAAGAGTTGAGGTCGTTATAAATGGATCGGCAATTGCTGACCGTTATCTTGTTTACCACGTTTTGGTAGGTTGTGCTTTGCAGGTGTTGGAGAGTCAAGTGGAAAGTAGCGGGCTGAAGCCCTTGTGCTTCGATTGGCTGGCCCTCGAAGGCCCAAAGGCGAACTTTTTCTGTTTTTATGTGTGGCCGGCCTGCGTGCCGATATTTGTAAACCACGCTTGTGAATTATAACTGTAAGGTCTTAAGGCCGTAACATTTTGTGTATTTGTAATCGACATTCCTGCTATATATATAAATGATATGGTTTATATATGGACATTCAAATGATTTGAGTTTGGGCAACCTTAAAGCTTCCACTAGAATGCTTTAATAAGTTAGGATTCGTAACTATCTTTTGATATTAACATGTAATCCCACTATCTGTCTGTGGAATATGGTGTGGGATCCCGACCGGACCCTCTATTAATACTTCATATGACGGATGGAGGTGTTACATGTAGGTTGTACTTGGGCATTAGCAAGATAATGACAAAATATATGGCACAAGGGCAACAAAGGATCCATATAGCCGACCCCACTATAGTGGGATAAATGCTTGAGTGTTGTTGTGTGGTAGTGTTGTTGTGAAGATAATTGTAAAACGTGAATTTCATTATACATTTTGGTTCTCAACCTACCTATTCTCTTCACAAAATTTGATTTCAACGCAAACATATGCTTCCTTTAATTGATTTGCTATGTTTTGCATGAATCCATTCTACAGTTTTCAGAATTCTGCTGTGTAATTGATATCATTGAAATGCAACAGAAGGATCCTACATTATGGATTGAGTGCAGAGATATTCTAAGCCACTGGAATAATACCATCATTGATTATCAACACACCATTCATGCAAATACAACATGAATGAAAAGTTAAGTTACAACAACACTCAAAGCCTTTATCCCACTATAATAGGATGGGCTATATAGATCCTTTGTCGTCATTGTGCCCTATCTTTTGTCATGATCTCATTAATGCCGAAGTACATCATGTCTTTCCTTATAATTTCATTTCAAGTCTTTATAAGTCTACTCCTCCCTTGTTTAACATGCCTATTGACTAGACACGCCTCTAATTGTCTCCTTTGTATTGTCCAAACCATCTTAGACGAGCTTCTCGCATCTTCTTTGCAATTGGTGGTACTCCTATCTTATCCCTAATACTTTATTTCTAATTTTATCCAATCTCGTGTGTCCATACATCCACCAAAACATTCTCATCTCCGCAACTCCCATGTACACAATTCACTACCCAACACTCGGAACCATAGAACATCGCGGGTCTAATTGCAGTACGATAAAACCCGCCCTTAAGTTTTAGTGGTACTTTACGATCACAGAAGATCCCTGACGCGCCTCTCCACTTACACCAACCCGCTTGGATTCTCTGTGTCACATATTTATCAATACCTCCGTCATTTTGAACTATCGATCCAAGATATTTAAAACGCTCACTACGGGAAATATCATGATCATCAAACTTAATAACGAAGTCATCTGTCCTTCTGTAAGAGAGAAATACCCACAGTAGACAACATTTTATTATTAAAACTTCAGCACTAAGAAGAGAAAAAACAAAAAAATAAATAAAAATTTATAAAATGCTGCACCATAGCACAAAGTAGAGAGATGAAGATACAATGAAACCTTCAGAAGTAACTTATATTGCACAACTGTCCAACCACAGTCACACAGCATCAAAGATAGGCCTCATTTGGCAGAAAGCATTTCCGGCAGAAGCCATCCAGGCAGAGGCCATCGTGACCGCACTGGCCTCCCCGCGGAGGAAATCCACAGATTTCCCAAGGCGGGCAGATCCCGCCGCGCGACCGTAGCCCTGCCAAACGAGCCGCGGCTGCGACCACACAAGGCTGTTTTCTCATGTTGTATCTTTTCCCCTTCACTTCTCCCTACTTCATTCTTAAATACCAAACCTTAAATCCGAAGCTGGCTTCCAAGGGCTCCCTTTCTGCAACTATTCACTCCTTCATTGGCAGAACAAAGAAATAAGATGATCAAATACTCGAAGGTACCAAAAATATTGCAGTGCAGAAAAAATAAGAACAAAAATACTAGCAGGTCATCGAAATAAATGCCATCCACGTATCAAAATAAATAGACAAATCCCAAACAATTGGCATCAGGAAAATGGATGCTGCTCCAGATGGCAATTCCAAGGCTTCTTCTATCGAGGAACAGAAACTCCTAGCTCTGTATTCAGTAATAGAAAATGTATCAGCACAGCAGTTGTAGTGTGAGAATTCATTAATAGAAGGAACAGGTTCAGGTGCTGGATCACCCAATGCATATTTGCTGTGTGATATATAGAATACAATAATCAGGAAAAAAAACTAATATATAACTAGTCTCAAGGACAATATTTATTGCTTATAAAAAAAGTTGATAATAACTGAATAAGTATATAACAACAACACTCAAGCCTTTATTCCACTATAGTGAGGTCGGCTATATGGATCCTTTGTCGTCATTGTGCCCTATCTTTTGTCATAATCTCACTAATGCCTAAGTACATATCTTTCCTTACAGTTTCATTACAAGTCTTTATTGGTCTTCCCCTCCCTCGTTTAACGTGCCTAGTGACTAGACCCTCATAACGCCTAACAGGTGCATCTAATGGTCTCCTTTGTACGTGTAAACTAAATAAGTATATAATTGAATAATTTAGCATTTAGCTTTAGATCTTTGATGCAGATGAGTCGGCAATAAAATGCAATGCACAGAGAGAGAATGAAATCAATGCAACACTTACAAACACTTGCTGCTATTTTATTATCTCGAATAACTAAAGTTAGATTTCTTAAATACTTTTAGTAACCACAAAAACACCCAGTGGTATTTCTTGAATGCATGTTATGAAATGTAAACTTACAAGCGAGGTTTAGCAAACTGTTGCGTTTCCGGGATTGCGAGCGCGTGAACGGTCGGTGGAGAGTGAAGTCCCGGAGGAGGGAGGGAGAACCTTTCCTTGACCCCTTGGGCGCAATGGTGGAGACGGGGAGGAGAAGCTTCCCACGGCAAGGCGGCGACGGCGTGGCGCGATGAGGGATTGCGGAAGGTGCGGCGGCTAGGGCAGACGGAACTCGGGACGGAACTCGGGACCGAGCGGGTGAGGGAAAAGTAAGAGAGAGAGGAGAATTTGGTTTACTTTCTTCTTACCATTCCAAACCACAAGCCCCACCTATAAAGTGGATAAAACCGGTTCAACCCAAATATTAAATGCCCCCTCATAAGGCTTAAACATGAGGAACAAAATACTTAGTAGGAAATAAAATAACGAAGATACGCCGCGCGGTCTAGGCGGTTGATACGCGCGAGGCCCGCGATGCTCGTTACGTCTTGCCCCAACGAGGATCCGTAACATCTCCTCCTTGCTCGACATCAAGCTTGTCCTCAAGTTTGTGCGGTGCTGCTGGCGGTGGATGGAACCAAGGGTGTTGTTGGATGATCGCACACGGAACGGCTTAAGCTGCGAGACATGAAAGACGCCGTGGATCTGTGCGTCGTCGTCGAGTCGGAGACGGTAGGGCCACGTCCCCAATGCGGTGGAGAACCTCGAAGGGTCCAAAGAAATTAGGCCCCAGCTTCTGGTATGCGCCTTAGAGACTGTGGTCTGACGGTAGGGTCGGCGTTTGAGCCAAACCCAATCCCCGGGAGCAAAGAATAACTCGCGGTGGTTGCGGTTGTAGTTGATCTCCATCTGTGTTGAGCCTGAAGTAGGTGAGCCGAGCGAGGAGCAATATCTCATCCCACGTGCGGAGCTCGGTGTCGATGGCGGTGGAGCGGGCCGAGCCGGCAACATAAGTGAGGAGGCGGGCTGGATCTCGACCGTAGATCAGGTGGAAGGAGTGGTCTGGAGGGCGGTATGGTAGGACGTGTTGTAACAGTACTCCACCCATGGTAACTAGTGGGCCCAATCCTTCGGCGGTCCACCGTAAGGCAACGCAAGTACATCTCGAGTGTCATGTTGACCACTCGGTCTGACCGTGGACTGCGGGTGGTAGGCTGAAGAGAGTGCTAGCTTGGTGCCACAGAGGTCAAACAACTCCTGCCAAAACTGAGATGTGAAAACCCTGTCGCGGTCAGAAACAATGCTCTTCGGTACTATGTGATGGCGAAACACACGATCAAAGAAAACACGGGCCACGGTGGGACAAGTAATGGGGCGGCTCATGACAATGAAATGGACCCTCTCGTAGAAGCGATCAACCACCACAAAAATAACAGAATATCCTCGGGAAGAAGGTAGTCCCTCGAAGAAATCTATGGAGATATCGGCTCATATCTGTGTTGGTACTGGAAGAGGCTGTAGTAGGCCGGCTGGAGAGAGAGAGACTCGCTCTTGCTGCGTTGGCAGATAACGCAGGCCGCGAGGTGATACTGAACACTGCACTTGAGGCCCGGCCAAAAGAACTCGGTGCGGAGGTGCTGAAGGGTCTTGTGGACGCCTTCGTGAGTACGGTCGCGAACGGCTGCTAGGATGTCGGCGACCAAAGGAGAAGTGGCCGGTAAGTAAAAACGACCTTTGTAGTGAATGAGACCGTCTTGAACTGCCCAACATGGAGGCAGGCGCCTTTCCTGGATGCGGCGTCGTATCTCGGTGAGTGCTGGTGTGTCGTCGATCTCCTGAAGGAGGCGGGGAAGAAACAAGGAGGACGGCTCAGACATGGCATAAAGAGAGGCCTCGTCGGCGAGTCGCGGCGAGAAAGAGAGTCGCCGCCGCACGGTTCAAATGGTCGGGCTTGTATTCCACCCTGAAATCGTAGCCTAAGAGGCGGCTCACCCAGCGCTGCTGTGGCACGGTCGTCAAGCGTTGCTCCAACAAATACTTGAGGATGAAGTGGTCAGTACGGACCAAGAAGGTACGGCCCCATAAATAGGGAAGCCGGTGATGGACGGCCTTTGCCAGACCGATAAGCTCCTGCTCGTAAGCGGGAAGCTTCCTATGGTGGAGAGCCGTTTTGCGGCTAAAATAGGCTATCGGGTGGCCTCCCTGTTGAAGTACCGCGCAGCAACCATGTTCCGACGCATCACATTCCACCTGAAACTCCTTCCCAAAATCTGGTAGCTGGAGGACTGGGGCCGAGACTAAGGCCTGTTGCAGTGCTCGAAACGCCTCCAAGGCGGTGGCATCCCACGTGAAACACTGTCGTCGTAGGAGAGATAACAAGGGGGCGGCAGTGACGGAGAAGCCCTGAATGAAACGTCTGTAGTAGTCGGTGAGGCCCAGGAAGCCGCGTAGCTCCCGCTGCGACTGAGGAATGGGCCAGTCGAGGACCCCCTGAATCTTAGCCGGATCGGCCGAGACGCCCGTGTGATCGACTATGTGCCCCAAGTAGGCGACTCTATCGGTGCCAAAAGAACACTTGGACTCCTTCAGGTAAAGCCGATGAGCTCGTACAAGCTGGAGAAATTGTCTGAGGTGGTCGAGGTGCGCCTCTCATGTTTTGCTGTAGACCAAGATATCATCGAAGAAAACAAGCACACAATGACGAAGAAGGGTGTGAAATACCTCATTCATGAGGGCCTGAAAGGTAGACAGGGCGTTGGTAAGCCCGAAGGGCATCACGAGAAACTCGAAGTGGCCATGATGTGTGCGGAAGGCGGTCTTCTCCACGTCCACTGGAAACATGCGGACTTGGTGGTACGCCAAATGAAGATCCAGTTCGGAGAAATAGTGCGCGTCATGTAATTCATCCAACAGCTCTTCAACAACTGGAATAAGAAACTTATCTTTCACGGTTTGGGACTTCAAGGCCCGGTAATCCACGCAGAAGCGCCAAGAGTCGTCCTTCTTATGGACTAGCAGGACCGGCGAAGAGAAAGGGAAGACACTGTGACGGATGATCCCTTGTCGAAGCTCTTAGAATTGTATATTGCCCATCAATAATGACCCCTTTTGGGGTTATATATACAAAACCGAACATATACAGGTAAATAAAGATAAACCCCTGTACATACACAATATCTAACACCCACCCACCCACACCCCCACCCCCCCCACCCCCCCCCCCCCCCCCCCCCCCCCCGTCAAACTCACGGGGGATCATACATCGAGAGTTTGGACATAAGGTAGTCATGTTGAAACCCTCGTCTGAGGCTTGGTGAACAAGTCCGCAATCTGATGCGTGGTGGGAACATACCGAGGAACCAATGTGCGTCGGCTGTACTGCTCACGGAGGAAGAAGAGAAGAGTCTACTCCAATGTGCTTGGAGAGGGAAAACTTGACTGAATTCAGTGTGAGCTGAATGGCACCAGTGTTGTCACAAAAGAGAGTGGTCGGTCCTGAGGAGACAATGCAAAAATCTGCAAAAAGCCAACGAAGCCAGATAATCTCCTCGGCCGTAGACGCATGCCATGACGCGTAGCTCAGCCTCAGTACTAGAGCGGGAAACAACAAACTGTTTCTTGGACTTCCAGGCAAGCAAGGAGGAGCCCAAAAACAGACAGAAACCAGTGACAGAGCAACAATCAGAAGGATCACTAGCCCAAGTAGCATCAGAGAAACCAGAAAGCTGGAGGGAACTGCTGCTGGAGAAGAACAGACCACGGCCAGGAGTCGCACGAAGGTAACGCAGTACACGCAACAGCAAGTGAGCATAATGAACTGATGTAGGAGTGCTGACAAACTGGCTCAACACATGGACTGCATAAGCAATATCTGGCTGAGTGATGGTGAGATAGATCAGGTTGCTGACCAAATGACGATATAGCGAGTGGGGTCAGCAAGAGGGATCCCCTCATCAGCCTGAAGCTGCAGGTGAAGCTCCATCGGTGTGTGGCAACAGTGCGGGTGTCGTAAAGAGCAACACGAGCTAGAAGATCAGTAGTATACCGCTGCTGAGAGAGTTGGAACCCTGCAGAGGTGGAAGAGAACTCAATGCCCAGAAAATAGCTCAAAGGTCCCAAATCTGTCATCTGAAATTGCTGCTGCAGGTAATGCTTGACAAAGTCAATGAAAGCCGGGTCATCACCAGTGATGATCATATCATCCACATAGAGTAGAAGAAGAGTCCGGCCTCGGGAAGAGGTGTGAACAAACAGGGTCGGGTCGTGCTGGCTGGGCTGAAAACCAGCGGCTATAACGACAGATCTGAAGCGCTCAAACCAGGCTCGAGGAGCCTGTTTGAGACCATAGAGAGCACGACGCAACCGACAAACCATGCCAGGAGGAGCAGCAAAACCGGGAGAAGGAACCATGTAGACCTCATGTTGTAGGTCACCGTGAAAAAACAATGGGGACCAACGATGGACAGCAGCAACAACAAGTGTCCTGGTCGTGATCATGTGTGCCACAGGAGCAAAAGTCTCATCATAGTCCCGACCATGGTCCTGCTGAAAACCCCGAGCAACCAGGCGAGCCTTGTACCGCTCAATAGAACCACCAGAGCGAGTCTTGATCTTATAGACCCACTTGCAAGTGATGGGAACAACACCAAGAGGAAGAGCCACAAGATCCCAAGTAGAAGTACGCTCTTAAGAGCAGCCAACTCATCAAACATAGACGCCTGCCACTCAGGAACCTGAGCAGCATCGCGGTAGGAACTAGGCTCTGGAGCACTGGTGGAGGTAGCAGGAAGAGCAGTGAGGTCGAGTGGCTGGGGGGTAAAACAGAGGCGATCTGGTGGATGTCGATCTCGAAGGGGGTAGCGTCTGGCAAGCGGATCATCCACGAGACTCTCACTGAAGACTGGGGGCACCTGTGGGGTAGTCGGAGCATGATGAGTGTAGTGGTGGAGAATAGGAGGTAGAGGGTCGGGAGATGGCAGAACATGAGGAGGTGGAGAGGACTCAGAAGAGGGAGATGACGATGATGGCAGTAACACTGATGGTAACTAGTCTGACGGTGGTGGCAAAACAGGTGGTGGTACGGTAGGAACAATAAGGAACTGAATATCAGTCGGGGTAGTGGATGAGGGTGAAGCAGAGGTGGATGAAGAAAGGAAGAAAGGTTGGTCCTCAACGAAGGTGACATCACGAGAAATGTGAAGACGGCGTGCAATAGGGTCATAATAGCGGTAATCCTTGTGCTCTGAGTTGTACCCTAGAAAAACACATGTAGCGGACTGAGCAGAGAGTTTAGTCCGCTCACGTGGTGGTAACAGGACATAACACAGACATCCGAACACACGAAGATGAGTGTATCGAGGAGGATGAGAGAACAAACACTCACCGGGACACCGACCCTAAAGGAAAGTGGATGGCTGAAGGTTGATGAGATAGACAGCAGTGGAGACAGCCTCAGCCCAAAAATGTGGGCGAACATGGGAAACCAAAAGAAGAGTGCGAGCGGTCTCAATGATGTGGCGATGTTTCCTTTCCGCAGTGCCATTCTGGGAATGAGCACCAGGACAGGAGAGCTGCGGGAGCTTGCCATGAGAAGCGAGAAGGTCACGGAACTCATGCGATCGGTAAGGCGGCGACGGCGTGGCGCGATGAGGGATTGCGGAAGGTGCGGCGGCTAGGGCAGACGGAACTCGGGACGGAACTCGGGACCGAGCGGGTGAGGGAAAAGTAAGAGAGAGAGGAGAATTTGGTTTACTTTCTTCTTACCATTCCAAACCACAAGCCCCACCTATAAAGTGGATAAAACCGGTTCAACCCAAATATTAAATGCCCCCTCATAAGGCTTAAACATGAGGAACAAAATACTTAGTAGGAAATAAAATAACGAAGATACGCCGCGACGGTCTAGGCGGTTGATACGCGAGGCCCGCGATGCTCGTACGTCTTGCCCCAACGAGGATCCGTAACATCTCCTCCTTGCTCGACATCAAGCTTGTCCTCAAGTTTGTGCGGTGCTGGCGGTGGTAATGGAACCAAGGGTGTTGTTGGATGATCGCACACGAACGGCTTAAGCTGCGAGACATGAAAGACGCCGTGGATCTGTGCGTCGTCGTCGAGTCGGAGACGGTAGGCCACGTCCCCAATGCGGTGGAGAACCTCGAAGGGTCCAAAGAACTTAGGCCCCAGCTTCTGGTATGCGCCCTTAGAGACTGTGGTCTGACGGTAGGGTCGGCGTTTGAGCCAAACCCAATCCCCGGGAGCAAAGAATAACTCGCGGTGGTTGCGGTTGTAGTTGATCTCCATCTGTGTTTGAGCCTGAAGTAGGTGAGCCGAGCGAGGAGCAATATCTCATCCCACGTGCGGAGCTCGGTGTCGATGGCGGTGGAGCGGGCCGAGCCGGCAACATAAGTGAGGAGGCGGGCTGGATCTCGACCGTAGATCAGGTGGAAAGGAGTGGTCTGGAGGGCGGTATGGTAGGACGTGTTGTAACAGTACTCCACCCATGGTAACTAGTGGGCCCAATCCTTCGGGCGGTCCACCGTAAGGCAACGCAAGTACATCTCGAGTGTCATGTTGACCACTTCGGTCTGACCGTCGGACTGCGGGTGGTAGGCTGAAGAGAGTGCTAGCTTGGTGCCACAGAGGTCAAACAACTCCTGCCAAAACTGAGATGTGAAAACCCTGTCGCGGTCAGAAACAATGCTCTTCGGTACTATGTGATGGCGAAACACACGATCAAAGAAAACACGGGCCACGGTGGGACAAGTAATGGGGCGGCTCATGACAATGAAATGGACCCTCTCGTAGAAGCGATCAACCACCACAAAAATAACAGAATATCCTCGGGAAGAAGGTAGTCCCTCGAAGAAATCTATGGAGATATCGGCTCATATCTGTGTTGGTACTGGAAGAGGCTGTAGTAGGCCGGCTGGAGAGAGAGAGACTCGCTCTTGCTGCGTTGGCAGATAACGCAGGCCGCGAGGTGATACTGAACACTGCACTTGAGGCCCGGCCAAAAGAACTCGGTGCGGAGGTGCTGAAGGGTCTTGTGGACGCCTTCGTGAGTACGGTCGCGAACGGCTGCTAGGATGTCGGCGACCAAAGGAGAAGTGGCCGGTAAGTAAAAACGACCTTTGTAGTGAATGAGACCGTCTTGAACTGCCCAACATGGAGGCAGGCGCCTTTCCTGGATGCGGCGTCGTATCTCGGTGAGTGCTGGTGTGTCGTCGATCTCCTGAAGGAGGCGGGGAAGAAACAAGGAGGACGGCTCAGACATGGCATAAAGAGAGGCCTCGGGCGAGTCGCGGCGAGAAAGAGAGTCGGCCGCACGGTTCAAATGGTCGGGCTTGTATTCCACCCTGAAATCGTAGCCTAAGAGGCGGCTCACCCAGCGCTGCTGTGGCACGGTCGTCAAGCGTTGCTCCAACAAATACTTGAGGATGAAGTGGTCAGTACGGACCAAGAAGGTACGGCCCCATAAATAGGGAAGCCGGTGATGGACGGCCTTTGCCAGACCGATAAGCTCCTGCTCGTAAGCGGGAAGCTTCCTATGGTGGAGAGCCGTTTTGCGGCTAAAATAGGCTAGGTGCCTCCCGGGTGGCCTCCCTGTTGAAGTACGCGCAGCAACCATGTTCCGACGCATCACATTCCACCTGAAACTCCTTCCCAAAATCTGGTAGCTGGAGGACTGGGGCCGAGACTAAGGCCTGTTGCAGTGCTCGAAACGCCTCCAAGGCGGTGGCATCCCACGTGAAACACTGTCGTCGTAGGAGAGATAACAAGGGGGCGGCAGTGACGGAGAAGCCCTGAATGAAACGTCTGTAGTAGTCGGTGAGGCCCAGGAAGCCGCGTAGCTCCCGCTGCGACTGAGGAATGGGCCAGTCGAGGACCCCTGAATCTTAGCCGGATCGGCCGAGACGCCCGTGTGATCGTGACTATGTGCCCCAAGTAGGCGACTCTATCGGTGCCAAAAGAACACTTGGACTCCTTCAGGTAAAGCCGATGAGCTCGTACAAGCTGGAGAAATTGTCTGAGGTGGTCGAGGTGCGCCTCTCATGTTTTGCTGTAGACCAAGATATCATCGAAGAAAACAAGCACACAATGACGAAGAAGGGTGTGAAATACCTCATTCATGAGGGCCTGAAAGGTAGACAGGGCGTTGGTAAGCCCGAAGGGCATCACGAGAAACTCGAAGTGGCCATGATGTGTGCGGAAGGCGGTCTTCTCCACGTCCACTGGAAACATGCGGACTTGGTGGTACGCCAAACGAAGATCCAGTTCGGAGAAATAGTGCGCGTCATGTAATTCATCCAACAGCTCTTCACTCTTCACAACTGGAATAAGAAACTTATCTTTCACGGTTTGGGACTTCAAGGCCCGGTAATCCACGCAGAAGCGCCAAGAGTCGTCCTTCTTATGGACTAGCAGGACCGGCGAAGAGAAAGGGAAGACACTGTGGCGGATGATCCCTTGTCGAAGCTCTTAGAATTGTATATTGCCCATCAATAATGACCCCTTTGGGGTTATATATACAAAACCGAACATATACAGGTAAATAAAGATAAACCCCTGTACATACACAATATCTAACACCCACCACCACCCACCCCCCCCCCCCCCCCCCCCCCCCCCCCCGTCAAACTCACGGGGGATCATACATCGAGAGTTTGGACATAAGGTAGTCATGTTGAACCCTCGTCTGAGGCTTGGTGAACAAGTCCGCAATCTGATGCGTGGTGGGAACATACCGAGGAACCAATGTGCGTCGGCTGTACTGCTCACGGAGGAAGAAGACGTCTACTCCAATGTGCTTGGAGAGGGAAAACTTGACTGAATTCAGTGTGAGCTGAATGGCACCAGTGTTGTCACAAAAGAGAGTGGTCGGTCCTGAGGAGACAATGCAAAAATCTGCAAAAAGCCAACGAAGCCAGATAATCTCCTCGGCCGTAGACGCCATGACGCGTAGCTCAGCCTCAGTACTAGAGCGGGAAACAACAAACTGTTTCTTGGACTTCCAGGCAAGCAAGGAGGAGCCCAAAAACAGACAGAAACCAGTGACAGAGCAACAATCAGAAGGATCACTAGCCCAAGTAGCATCAGAGAAACCAGAAAGCTGGAGGGAACTGCTGCTGGAGAAGAACAGACCACGGCCAGGAGTCGCACGAAGGTAACGCAGTACACGCAGCAAGTGAGCATAATGAACTGATGTAGGAGTGCTGACAAACTGGCTCAACACATGGACTGCATAAGCAATATCTGGCTGAGTGATGGTGAGATAGATCAGGTTGCTGACCAAATGACGATAGCGAGTGGGGTCAGCAAGAGGGATCCCCTCATCAGCCTGAAGCTGCAGGTGAAGCTCCATCGGTGTGGCAACAGTGCGGGTGTCGTAAAGAGCAACACGAGCTAGAAGATCAGTAGTATACCGCTGCTGAGAGAGTTGGAACCCTGCAGAGGTGGAAGAGAACTCAATGCCCAGAAAATAGCTCAAAGGTCCCAAATCTGTCATCTGAAATTGCTGCTGCAGGTAATGCTTGACAAAGTCAATGAAAGCCGGGTCATCACCAGTGATGATCATATCATCCACATAGAGTAGAAGAAGAGTCCGGCCTCGGGAAGAGGTGTGAACAAACAGGGTCGGGTCGTGCTGGCTGGGCTGAAAACCAGCGGCTATAACGACAGATCTGAAGCGCTCAAACCAGGCTCGAGGAGCCTGTTTGAGACCATAGAGAGCACGACGCAACCGACAAACCATGCCAGGAGGAGCAGCAAAACCGGGAGAAGGAACCATGTAGACCTCATGTTGTAGGTCACCGTGAAAAAACAATGGGGACCAACGATGGACAGCAGCAACAAGTGTCCAAGTGTCCTGGTCGTGATCATGTGTGCCACAGGAGCAAAAGTCTCATCATAGTCCCGACCATGGTCCTGCTGAAAACCCCGAGCAACCAGGCGAGCCTTGTACCGCTCAATAGAACCACCAGAGCGAGTCTTGATCTTATAGACCCACTTGCAAGTGATGGGAACAACACCAAGAGGAAGAGCCACAAGATCCCAAGTAGAGGTACGCTCTTAAGAGCAGCCAACTCATCAAACATAGAGGCCTGCCACTCAGGAACCTGAGCAGCATCGCGGTAGGAACTAGGCTCTGGAGCACTGGTGGAGGTAGCAGGAAGAGCAGTGAGGTCGAGTGGCTGGGGGGTAAAACAGAGGCGATCTGGTGGATGTCGATCTCGAAGGGGGTAGCGTCTGGCAAGCGGATCATCCACGAGACTCTCACTGAAGACTGGGGGCACCTGTGGGGTAGTCGGAGCATGATGAGTGTAGTGGTGGAGAATAGGAGGTAGAGGGTCGGGAGATGGCAGAACATGAGGAGGTGGAGAGGACTCAGAAGAGGGAGATGACGATGATGGCGTAGTAACACTGCTGGTGACTAGTCTGACGGTGGTGGCAAAACAGGTGGTGGTACGGTAGGAACAATAAGGAACTGAATATCAGTCGGGGTAGTGGATGAGGGTGAAGCAGAGGTGGATGAAGAAAGGAAGAAAGGTTGGTCCTCAACGAAGGTGACATCACGAGAAATGTGAAGACGGCGTGCAATAGGGTCATAATAGCGGTAATCCTTGTGCTCTGAGTTGTACCCTAGAAAAACACATGTAGCGGACTGAGCAGAGAGTTTAGTCCGCTCACGTGGTGGTAACAGGACATAACACAGACATCCGAACACACGAAGATGAGTGTATCGAGGAGGATGAGAGAACAAACACTCACCGGGACACCGACCCTAAAGGAAAGTGGATGGCTGAAGGTTGATGAGATAGACAGCAGTGGAGACAGCCTCAGCCCAAAAATGTGGGCGAACATGGGAAACCAAAAGAAGAGTGCGAGCGGTCTCAATGATGTGGCGATGTTTCCTTTCCGCAGTGCCATTCTGGGAATGAGCACCAGGACAGGAGAGCTGCGGGAGCTTGCCATGAGAAGCGAGAAGGTCACGGAACTCATGCGATCGGTACTCCCCCCCCCCCCCCCTGAGTCGGAGCGAAAAATACGAATAGAGGCGGAGAACTGAGTACGAACCATGGTGGAGAAAGTAACATAAACCTGAAAAAACTCAGCACGAGAACGCAACATATATATCCAAGTGAAACGAGAAAAATCATGAATAAACAAGACATAAGAGCGGTGTCCACCCTTGGATACAAAAGGAGCAGACCCCCATACATCAGAATGGACTAACTTAAAAGGAGCAGAAGACCTAGACATACTAGACTGATAGGGGAGTTGTAGCTGTTTTCCAAGCTTACAATCCGTACAAGAGTGACTAGTGTTAACAGATACACGACCCAAAACACCCTGACGAACAAGAGTTGAAAGACAGACGCCACTGGAATGACCAAGACGATGGTGCCACTAACGAAAGGAAGCAATGGGAAGACATAAAAGAGGAGCAGCTGGGGACGGTGTGACTGATGGCAGACGAAGGTACTCAAGGAGATATACCCCACTATGGCGACGGCCAGCTCCAATGAGGGTCCCTGTAAGACGATCCTGCACATGACAAACAAACTCATCAAAAACAAGGTAACCACTAGAGACAAGTTGGCTGACGGAGATGAGGTTCATGGAGAGCTGAGGGATGTAGGCAACAACAGGAATGTGGAACTGAGGGGTGTGGAGAAGGCCACGACTGGTAATAGGAAGGGTGGTGCCATCAGCAATAATAACACATAGGTCGGAGGAAACAGACTGGAAGACATGAAGATGGGTGGCATCATAGGTCATATGAAAAGAGGCTCTAGAGTCAAGTAACCACGAGGACGGAGAGATACCTGACGGGGCAGAGGCCGCTGAGGGATCAGCAGAGGTAGAGGCCTAACCAATTGTGGCTGCAGATGTATTCGGGAAGGTGCCTGAAGACAGCTGCTGAGCCAGCTGTATGAGCTGCTCAGAGAAGGAGGCTGTCGGAGGAGGCACAGGCAGAACTGGAGCTGCACGCTGCTGGGTGTCACAAGACTGGATGTTCTGCTGGAAGCGCTGAAGCTTGCGACACTCAGACACTCTGTGGCCCGGTGCATGGCAATAATGATAGCGAACAGACCGCCGTTGCGCAGCATTGGGACCCTGGGAAGAGTGTCCCTAGGTAAGAAACGGAGCAGACGGTCGCACAGGAGTACTGAGCCCTGAAGAAGGTGGCAGCGGAGGCTGCGGAGCAAACTGAGGAGCAGCCAAGACAATATGGGGGGAGGTAGTGTGCTGCTTCCTCTCCATGGTATGAAGACGAGTCTCCTCCGCCAGAATCGTGGACAGAGTGTCACGAAGTGTGGGTGGAGTACCCCGATGGAGAAACTGTGAGCGGGCAAACTCAAACTCCGGGCGCAGGCGCATCAAGAAATCGTAGACACGGCAAGCATCTTTGTACTGAGCGGTGGCAACGCAATAGCAGCAGGACAAGCAATGGGGTGGCGCCATCTCGTCACACTGACGCCAGAGGGAAGTGATCTCAGCAAAAAATTCCTGAACTGAGCGATCGCGCTGGTAGGTAGCTGCAAGAGTCTGTAACAATGAATAATGAAGTGTCTGGCTGGAAGGCTGATAGAGATCGGAAAGATGATCCCAGATCGCCTTGGCGGTAGGGAACTCACAGATGGCCAGGCGGATGGGTACCTCACAAGACTGGCCAATGATAGCAAAAGCCCTGGAGTCATCGTCCTGCCACTTGGCCAACGCCTGAGCTGAGGAAACACCGATGCTGGCTGTGGAAGCAGAAGACTCAGTTGGAGAGGCGGCAGGGAGCAACGGTGCTGGGCAGGATCCATCTAAATGGCCCCAAAGGCGTAGGCCTCGGAGATGCATGCACATGGTGGAAGACCAAGCCTTGTAGTTCTGCCCGTTGATCAACACATCAGGCTTGGGAAGATAGCCACAGTGAGTCGAGGCGGGATCCATTGAAGGCCGTCAGCACGAAAAAACTGGAAAGAGGACGACGACGTCGACACGGAGATCTGGAGCAGGATCGATCGGCGCTGAAACAGAGACGGGATCGATCGGTCAACCGGAGGAAGCAGCCGGGATCGACTCAGTCGATCGGAGGAAGCACTGGTGCCGACGCAGCGGAGGGAGCAATCGGGATCGACGCAGCAGTCGAACGACGGGAGATGATCGGAAGAGACGCCGCTCGGGGTCGATCGGCGCAGACGAGCGGGAGAGGGATCGGGAGAGTTAAACCCTACCCTTTGATACCATCTTAGAATTGTATATTGCCTATCAATAAGGACCCCTCTTGGGGTTATATATACAAGACGGGAAAATATACAGGTAAATACAGACAAGCCTCTATACATACACACAATATCTAACAGAAGCATCTCGGTGCACTGGCGCTCAATCTTATCCTTCTGGAGGAAGGGATAACGGTAAGGGCGAACGACCACCGGGGCGGTGTTTGGAAGGAGCAAATACGGTGATCCTGGCGGCGCAAGAGGGTAAGCCCAGTCGGCGCGGCCAAGGTGTCGGTATACTCCCAAAGAAGAGTAGAGAGACCGGTCTGGGCAGAATACTCGCGTTGGAAGGAGAAGGCGTGACCAACATTCCCCGTCGGATGGTCCTGCCACACTGTCCACGAGGGCCCTTGTCCCCAAGTCATCGTGAGGGCGTCCAAGACCCATAGAATCGGCCCTAGAGTACGCAGCCATCGCGTTCCCAGAACTGCCTCGAACCCGTGCAAGGCTATGACAAAAAAAAACCACGCGAGAGTGAAATTCACCCACAATGATCAGAACATCCCGACAAACGCCGGTGCAGGCCATCGCCGCACCATTTGGCACAGCAACACGCAGACGACTGTGAGTAGTAACTGGCACCCTAAGTCGGTGAGTCGTGAGGTCACTGATGAAGCTGTGTGTACTGCCGGTGTCCATGAGGGCCAGTAGTTGGTGGCCAGCAAAAGATATGGCCATCTGAACTGTGTCCCCCGAATGGGGGCCTGACATGGCGTTGACCGAGAGAGCAGGATGGTCGGCCTCGTCATCCCCTACGTCGTCGTCGGAGGGGTTGTCGACCTCTAACCAAAAGAGGCGTTTGCATTGATGCCCCTTCGTGTAGGGCTCATCACAATTGAAACAGAGCCCCTTTGCACGGCGCTCGCTCATCTCCTGAGTAGACAAGCGTCGTATGTGGGTCGGTCGCTCCCCTTCTTTAGGCCGAGTCCCACCTCCCCCTGGCGGCGGCTGAGTAGGACTGGGGTGCCGGAAAGTAGTGCCATGGACCCGACAACTCATCTGAGGGCGGTCCAACAAAATACGCCGCTCGCAGATACGCGCGAGACTCGTGGCGGTAGTGAGGTCCGGCGGGCTCTGGAACTCCACGTCCATACGAAGGCGCTCATGTAACCCTGCAGTAAAGAAAGCCACCTGGTGTGCCGCTGGAACTGGCGGGGTGCGGGCAAGGAGCACCTGAAACCGCTCCAAGTAGTTGTCCAGATTGCCGCAGAAAAATCAATTCACCAAGGGGGTTGGAGCGTAGAGGAGGCCCAAAGCGAAGGCTGCACTGAGTCTTGAAGTCCTCCCAAGTAAGTAGGGGCTTCTCTCGGTGAAGTTGGGAGAACCACAATTGGGCGGAGCCCATCAAGTGAAAAGAGGCGACACCCACCCAATCTTTCCACGGAGTACGTTGTGCCGCAAAGAACTGCTCACAACGAGTCAACCACGTAAGGGGATCCTCGCGGCCCTCAAATATCGGAAAATCCAACTTAACAAATCGTGGCACGGTAGAGTAGTCGGAGCGACTTGGGAGCTCGGTCTGGAGGGGATGGTGTTGTGGCTCGGGAAACGATGGAGAGGAGGCGGAGGCCGTCCCACTAGGCGGCGGCATGCCGGCTGGTCGGATCGCGGCGAGGAGAGCTTGGTGGTTGTTCGCCAATGTTAGGCCGATGGTGGTGTCATCCGCCATGGAGAGAGATAACCGGGGTGGAGAAAAAACTGGGAGGGAAGTAGGCCGGTGGATGAGGTGAGGAGAGAGCCTCCGCCAAGCGAAGATCCAAGGAGAATGGGGGGTGGACTGTTGGAAACCGGCGGAAATCGGTGGCACTGGGCGGTTGCCGACCGGATCTGGTGCGGGCAGTAGGGAATTCGGGACCGAGCGAGTGAGGGAAAAGTGTGAGAGAGAGAGACAGGAGAATTTGGTTTACTTTCTTCTTACCATTCCAAACCACAAGCCCCACCTATAAAGTGGATAAAACCGGTTCAACCCAAATATTAAATGCCCCCTCATAAGGCTTAAACATGAGGAACAAAATACTTGGGAAATAAAATAACGAAGATACGCCGCGACGGTCTACGCGGTTGATACGCGAGACTCGCGGCGCTCGTACGTCTTGCCCCAATGAGGATCCGCAACACAAACTTACAATCACTTCACTGTCTATTAAACAGTTTGCTAAAACACCCCCTCTTTTTTATCACATTAGATGTTCTATATGTATTATAACTTCCAATCACTTTCCAGTCTATTAAAAAGCTCACTAAAACTCATAATTGTTTTATAAACATTTTTCATTTTCAGTATGCCTCCATATCCCTTAAAGAAGAGGATTGGTAGAAGTGTAGAGACTAGAAGGATCTACAATGCCAGTTACAAAAATTGTCACGACGTCTACTGTTACTCCTTATTAGTGGCGCTGTTAATTGGATTATCTTGCGACAAGTCCGTTGTGATATTTTACTTTCCCTCCCAAATTCGAAGTGTCAAGCATGCCAGAAATACCATCATGCCTCCATTACTCCTAAATGTTCTCTTCCCTTTAAAGTTGACACATCTGGGCTAGGTCATGCCATGACCCTTTCAAGTTTTTATTATGTTGTCACTTTTATTCAATGTTTTAAATGTCCTCCGACATGTCATTTTTTAGGTTAAAACGATATAATTTTCTAAAACAATAGATTGTCTTTTTGTAAAATATAGGCCGATATGTCCGATTTTTTCAATATATCGGCAGACATGACTTTTAAATAAATCGCTCATTATTTTATTTTATGTTATATTAGCAGACTAGCAACATATGTTAAATTGCCTATAAATATTATATTGTGTATGTTTAAATCGATTAAACTTATTGTTTCGATTTTTTTAACGTTTTATTTTTACAACCAATTTTATATGATTGTTTCACTTTTTTTTAAATTTCATATTACAAAAAATATGAAAAATTTTAATACATTTATTAACTGATGGTTTACATGTTTTTAATATAAATTTATAAGTTTGAAAAAACTTATGATCAATACAGGATTTTTAACTTTTAAATCTTTTTTATTTGCAATAAATTTATTGTTATCAAATTAAAATTATTTTATACTATTAAATGTATTTTACAATGTATTATTTTATATTCGTTAATAATATTTTATCTTAGATACTATTCGATTTTATTTTGTAATATAAATGACTCATTTTTATCTATTTGCTATATAATTTTTCTATTGTTATAATATATAACTATAGTTGGCAAGGTTTTGAAAACCGGACCGGACATCGAACCGGCGGAGAGAAAGGTTCAAGGTTGAACCGGTCCAACCGGTTCAACCGGGATTGAACCGTTATATATATATATACACACACACACACACATATATATATATATATATATATAATATATATATATATATATATATATGTATATATATATATTAGGAAATAAAAATAATTAACATTATCTTAAATTTTTATCTATAAATTGATAATTTATTACATTATATTGTGATACAAATAAAATGATGTATATATTATCACTATACTTATAAAATTTCGTTTTGCGTGACGTCTTTTCTCTGTTGAGTTTGGACAAAAACGACATTCTAATAGAGTAATAGAATGAATAATTTAATAAGTTATTATAATAATATATTTACGAAATATTTAATTTATATTATATAATTATGTATATTAATTATATAAGTTTTTTAATATATATATTAATATGTATATACATATAATATAATACAATTTAAAACATAAAAACCAAAAGCTCCAGTGGATAACTCCCTCATTAGTGAGAAAAAATGCTTGGGTTCGAATCCTGGCGGTTTCGAATTTTCCAGAATTAAAATTTTTGGGCTTCTTGACCCGCCCGGTTACGCCAAACCGTGCCCGGTTCCCGGCCCGCCGGTCCGCCCGCCCGGTTTAGCGGTTCCCGGGCGGTCCGCGGCTGGAGCGGGTTTCTGACTTGGACCGGACCGGGTGTGTGTCCGGTCCGCGGTTCGACCGGTCGGGCCGGCCGGTCCGGTCCGGTTTTCAAAAGCTTGATAGTTGGTATACATAAAAAAAAATTATTTATAAGACACAGAAATCCGATATTTTAAAAGATCTCTGACATATCTCCGACTTCTGACATCCGACATTTAAAAACTCAATCTGATACGCCGCTAACATTCGATATTTAAAACACTGCTTTTATTGATGAATTTTTTAGGATAGTTAGTAGCATTATCTCAAGTATCCATTTGAAATCTTATCTGAACTTCAAACTTTTTATAAAGAGATAAATATCCATTCTCTGCAATGATCAAGACATTATGTACTGATAATACCCTTAAATTTTAAATGCATTCTCAACTTCACTCATATTTAGTCGACTATGATATAATTTACAAACATTATGTTCTTATACCTCACTTGCGACCTAGAAATGTGATTTTCACGTGTGTGTGCATCAGCATCTCCCTCCCGCTTCTCCGCTTGAGTGAAGAACAAAACAGTGCCACCCTTTTCTTCACCGGCGAGACACCACGTCATGCTTGCACCCCCAACACCATGAATTGGATCTCAGAGTCCGTTGACGAAAGAGGAATGTTAGATGGTGAACATGAAGACATTGAGGTCAGCGGAGTTCCTCCGCCACATGAGACCCCAGCTACATCTGAAGTTAGCAAAAAAAGGAAGAAAGGGAAAAACAAAGTTGTTAGCTCTGTGTTAGAAGATTTGGCAATCTTATAAGACCATTAGTCGATACATCCAGGAGCCACGAAAAAAATCTTCTTTTGAGTTTAGCATTCGCCGGGCATTAGACAAATTAGCCACGTACTTGGAAGTGCAGTTTGATGAAGACTTCTATGATTTTGGCATTACATATTTTATTAACAAAAAATATAGGGAGACTTTCTTGTGTCTTCCGGATGACATGAATGTAAAGTGGCCACGTAACCGCTTCATCCGCGGGGGTAGTGGGGTTAACTTTTGTTATATTTGTTCTTTTGTTCTGATGTGGACATTACTATGATATCATTTTTTGTTATGTTTGTTTTGTTGTTCTGATGCAGACATTACTATGATATTATCTTCTGTTATGTTTGTTATGTTATTCTGATGTGCACTCTACTATGATATCATCTTCTATTATGTTTGTTTTGTTGTTTTTATTTGTTGTTCTCATATTTACTTTTGTGATAATAATTATTGGTAATGCATGTTATGTTTGTTCTGTTATTCTGATGTGCACTCTACTATGATATCATCTTCTGTTATGTTTGTTCTATTGTTCTCATTTGTTGTTCCCATATTTACACTTGTGGTAATAATTATTGGTAATGCATGCTATTAACAGAATATGTCTAGCGATAATTTTGACAATTCCACAGAGCAAGAGATTACTAGAAGAAATTATGTGATTGTTCATCATCAAAATGTGTTAGCAGCAATATGTTTAGTATCCGAGTATACCTCTTTGTTACACCTTCCAGTGTCACGCATGACTTCAAAACAAACAGGTGATATATGGGTTACAAACATTCTTGTCACGGCGTCAAGACGAACCAAGGAGAGCGCCGGACGCCTTGACGCTTAGGCGACAAGGCGGACGCGTAGGCGACAAGGCGGACTCCTAGGCGACCACAAGGCGAGCAAGTCGCAAGGCGCCAATTTACTCAATTTATTTTTTTTTTTTAAAAAAGACTATAGACTGCGGTTATTATAAAGCTCGCAGTCTATAGACTGCAGGCTTTAAGACTGCGGTTATGTTAATAACCGCAGTCTATAAATAGGGAGCGGTTATTATAATAACCGCAGTCTATAGTTGGCATTGTATAAACTACAATTATCATAATAACCGCAGTTTATAGAATGCCAACTATAGACTGCGGTTATTATAATAACCACAGTCTATAGTGGTTTATAGACTGCGGTTATTATAATAACCGTTGTCTTAAAACCTAACTGGGGACTTTAGAAAGTGGTTATTATAATAATCGCTGTCGAAACCTCCTTTTTTTTAACTTAAAATAGAAAATTTACCAAGTACCAAACTACCAAATACAAACTCACAGGCACACCGATTTTTTTTTCATAGCAGTAAGCAGTACCTTCTGATATATGAGCAATTAGCAGTAAGAAAAAATAATATCAATCTACCAAACTACCAAATACAAAGTACAAAGTTACAGACACATAGCCACAAATTTTTTTTCTTCATAACAGTAAGCAGTAGCTTCTGATATATGGGTCGTTAGCACTTAGCAGTAAGAAAAAACAATGTCTTTCAGTAGTTGAATACAGACTTCAGAGAAAGCAATAACTCTAATTTTATGATGTTAACAGTCAGTACGCACCCAATGCATGCGAATATGATGTTAACTCCAATTTTTTTTCAAATCTAGAAAATCGTGCAACTCTGATACTTCAAAGTATGTACTTGTTGATTCAACACCCCCAAATACTGTTAAATCTAAGACACGAGTTATTGCTTCATTTTCATTCACCTTCCTAGTTATGAAACCGGGAAACATAACAATGAAGTCATTTGTAGTCTCCATAGCCTGTGGAAAATGGAAATAGAAGAATTAGTATTTTGAACATCAATATTGATTATTGAATTTCTTGATTACATAAAAGTAAAAAATAATATTATAATACCGGAGAAGGTAAACTCTCATGTGATGTCTCAGGTTGAAATGACCTGCTTTCATGCTCTGTTTCACGCTCCAGCTGAGAAACAAAAAAACAAAAAAATTACTTATTACATGCACAACAAAAAGAGAACATAACATTTCATAAAAGTATAAATAATTAATTATATATAAACATAATAATTAATAATACCTGAGAAGTCTGTGAAGTTTCAGTTCTAGTTCCAGCACTAAATATGCGCATAAATACTTTCATTTGATTCTTTATACTGCTTATCTCGGCTTCATGCGCTTGTTGTTTCTCTTGTTACCGTTGGCTCCATAGTTGTTGTTGTTGTCTCCATAATTGTTGTTGCTGACTCAATCTTTCTTGAACTATAGCTTCGACATCTTCAATGTGAGCTACTGATGTCCTCCGGCTCCGCCTATCATTCTTGAAAAAACTTGTAATGGTGGAAAACTTGTCACCAGCTCTAACTCTACCCGGATGTTCTTGGCCTAAAACAGAAGCAAGGATGTCATCTCTTCCCTGTGACACTGTTTCAGCACTCTGAGACTTTTGGCTCGACAACTCATCCTTAAAATAAGTAATATAAATTAATTTCTTCATTACAGATAAGAAATTATACATTTATACTTCACAAGCAATATTAATATTGAAGTATTGATAATTTATAAATGAATAAATGAAACATTTAAACTTACAATTTTAGATGCCAACTCAGCTACATCTGTACTAATGTATTCACCGCTCTTTCTTTTATGACCGACTTTCCATAACTATGCACGTGAAATTGGTGCAGCTGCCCCTTGTTCAATCTTGACAATAAAATAAAAGTAAAGTATCATTTTAATTATTTAGAAAACCAATATGTACAATAAAAAATACGAGAGAGATATAAATAAATAATACCATTCTTTTTTCTAATCCAAAATAACCCATTCTGCAAGTAGTATGAAAGGACTTTTGTATTTTTGCTGTCGTTGTATTAACATTACTTTTCTCTTACACAAATAAATATTTGTTAATACTTAGATTGCTTATAAGTTATAAAAATAAATAATGATATAAAACATTGAATTTAATAAAAAGTTAAGAACACATACCATATATTCTATAGTGGTGCGATGATCGACAAAAACTCTCCAGTCTTCGGGAGTAATAAAGCTATAATTGACAGGAACATTGTATCGATGCTCCAAATCAACATCTTTTACATAAGTGATAAAGAGTTTAGATTTCCAAATTCTACAAATTTCACTCATGCTTTTCAGTAATGCTTTGCGTTGATCATCAATATTATCAAAATAAATCTGAAAATAATAGACAATATCAATTAAAAATTAACTAAAACACCACAGTTATGTAATCACAATTCACTAATCATTGAAAACAAAGTCACGTACTATTAATTTTGCTCATATTTGATCTTTAATTTGTTTGTCAACTTCATTTCATGCAACAAATGTAATTGACACAGAAGACCTCACAAAAGATCCAATAAAACTCATCAATTATTTGTCTCAGGCCCGGGAATAATGCGGTCATCATCACTTACAGAAATATAAAGTTTTCTCCTCGCTAGCCTAAGCTTATTCAATTCATTCATTTTTGTAAAGCTTATTCTTGACTTTGATGAAGAGTCCTTATCAGGCATTTTTCTGCAATAAGAAAGCCCTAAAAAAACCTAAATCATCCAAAAACCATAAACCAAATTCATAAAGTAGAGCAAAGACATTGAGCTACTACCAATCTACCACACAATCAGTCAATCACACATAAAAATATATATGTTACTATGTTATTATGTTACTATGTTAGTATAATATTTAGGCTAATATATAAAGTTAGTATGTTTTTAGGATATCTAATACAAAAATGCACATTGTGTTGTCTCAGGTTCTAACTTATACACATTTAGCATAGCCAATACATGAGATTGGAAGATTCAGTGGGTGTCTGCTAGGCGGCTACACAATGTTTATAGTTTATACGACTACTACTACTAATAAAGAGTTAAAGACATTATAACACAAAAATCAAAAGTTCAAAACTAAAAAAGGTCATAAGAAAAATATATCTAAGTCAGAATATGAGATTTGTCGAAGAAAAATCTTCAAATCGAAGCAAAGAAGAGCAAGAACTCAAGGAGAGCAGAAACTTGAACAAAATCGCCTTTAGGGTTTTACGGAAAGAGAAGCGTCTGTAAAAACCAAAAAGTCGAGGTAAAACAAGATTTTTACGGTTCACGATTTAAAATAGATAGTATAGACTGCGGTTTCTATACCAACCGCAGTCTATTGTATGGTTCACGGTACAATAGACTACGGTTGTTATACAACCGTCGTCTATTCTATGTTAGAAACTTAGAATACACTACGGTTTATATATAAACCGCAGTCTATTCTAGCCCAAATAAATTGCGGTTTATATATAAACCGCAGTGTATTCCCTGCGGCGCAGTCAGGGAATAGACTAAACTGCGGTTTATATATAAACCACAGTCTATTCTCTGAGCCTTTGAATAGACTGCGGGTTATATATAAACCGCAGTTTATTCCCTGACTGCGGCAGGGAATAGACTGCGGTTTATATATAAATCGCAGTGTATTGTCATATTTTTTTAAAAAAAAGGCGCTCATCGCCTTTTTAACAATTGGGTGCCAGGACGCCTAGGCGACGCCATGACAAGAATGGTTACAAAGCTACTTCGTGGGCCATGAGTGAGATTTCATGACTCCTTCATGATAAGTCAAGAAATATTTATGCATTTATTGCATTCTCTGAAGGAGGAATGTGGATTTCAGGGAACAAGAAGGACTGCATCTAGAAGTGTCCAAGCATTGACGATATACATATTATCGCATAATGAATCAATGAGAAAAATATGTGAGCGCTTTCAGCACTCAACAGAGACAATTAGCAGATTTTTTTTCTCGTGGTCTTCGCGTGTTGTTGCAGTTAGTGAAGGAAGTGATTCAGTTATCAGATAGGTCTTTCAGTAGCACTCCACCAGAGATTTTATATGACAGACGTTACATGCCTTTTTTTAAAGATTGTGTTGGAGCAATAGATGGAACACATGTTGACGTATGTATACAAGTTGGAAGTCAAGTACCCTATATTGGTAGACGTGGTAGTCCAACTCAAAATATCACGACTGTTTATAATTTTAATATGTGCTTCACTTTTGTTATGGCCGGTTGGGAGGCATCAACACATGATAGCCGCATTTTCAAATATGGCATAAGTGATCTCCGTTATAACTTCTCTCATCCACCACTAGGTAACAATGAAATTTTGTCTATTTGTTACTAATAAAAATTTTGGTTCTGGAAAATAATTTTTATTAATTTTCAGAAAAATATTACGTGATCGATTCTGGATATCCTTTACAAAGATGTTACTTGAAACTGTATGAAGATATACGGTATCATCTACCAGACTTTGCTCGTGGTTTTCGTCGAGCAGAAGGACGTCGAGAGATGTTCAATCATGTACACTCATCGCTTAGAAGTGATCATTCAGGGTTTGGAAGAAGTACGTCATACTGCGGGACATGCCAAACTATAACTTTGACAAACAAGTAGCTATTGTGATCGTCACGATGACTCTGCATAATTTCATTCGTTGGCACCTTTCGCATGTAGATATTGATTTCAGTGAATGCGAGCAAGGGGGTCGAGATCATGGGATAGCCTCTCAAAGGCGGCAAGAAATATGATCTGACACTACAAATGCTGTAGAGGAGATGATCGCACTACGTGATATTATAACAGATCAGTTGTATGAAGTTAGAGTGTAGAGAAAAATGGCGGGGGTACTAGTTCCAAAAAAATGTCTGAATGAAACAATATTTTTTGTGTTGGGTGTTATGTTATCAAAAAATATTTTTTCATATATTTAATGGTTAGTAGCTAAGTTATGGTAAAAACAAAAACTTTATATTGTTTCCAAAAAACTTTTCCAAAACTGCGTTTTGAAAACTCCATTTCACCCAAACAGTTTTTTAACAAAACTTGGTTTTTTTGAATCAGTATTTTTTCTATCAGCAGCGTTTCATCAGCAGCATTCGGTCAGCAGCAGCCCAACCAAACAGAACCTAAATCACAAAGCACGCATGGGCGTGTGACAAGCGCACGAGCATGGATGAAAAAATTGCACATAACCTTCCCTAAACCTATGAAAAAGTACGAGCCTGTAATTCTATCCAGATTTCAATAGACAAACATACGAATGAAAAGTGCATTAAATTGTGCTAAAAGCAGGATAAAAGAGTCAAAATGGTGCGAATTACGGGTGGGAAACACTATAAATTAGAGGTATCACAGTCCCTCTGTCTCCTTGTTTTTAAGGAAGATCTGATTTTTGAGGTTATTTGTTTGCATAATTATGAATGTTAATCAACTGTTAACATAGAGTTAAGCAGCTTAAGTGTCACTTGATCAATTTATTTAGCAGAGAATTGCTCTTCTTAATAATCTGGTTGTTTTTATCTACTGGCCATGTTTATCCCCAATATCATATGAGTTTTATATACTCTGATTTTAAATGTTGAAGAAAAAAGTTCATCTGTCTTATCCTTCCTATATGCAATTGATGCTCTTCTATTTTCCTCACGCTTTTTTAATTTAGCATGAATATTAACTCTCCAATCTTCTCCTTTTGAATTGATTACTGCTGTATCTGCGAACCGGTTGATGGCTGAAGCCATGGAGTCTGTGTTTTGCTCTGAGCCCAAGCGCTTGTATTCATGATGGTGGGTTAGTCATATTACTCCAAAAAATTCTAAACGGCACAGTCAAATTTATGTGTGGTGTATGGGGATGAATGTGTGTTTGTATGTGTTTGGATGAAATTGTGTTTGTATGTGTATATGTGTCGATAGTGTGTGGGGGGTGGACGAATGTGTGATTGTGTGTGTGTATGTATCTATGAAGCACTTGTATGAGTACGTGGAGATCAAAAAAAATAAGGATGCGAGTACTTTTAGGACACAATGTTAATAAAATTGACACACACACGAAAATATGTATATTCGCGCAACGCGGATATAACATATTTCCGCGCTTTTTTTCATACCAACCGTTGGATTAGATCCAACGGCCGGGATTAAGCGCGGATAGGTAAAAGGAACAACGAGCTCACCGGGTTTACACGGGATCGCACACGCGCGGAAGCAAGCCCACGCGCGCGGGTGGGCTTTATTAGTCATTGGGTGGATTACTATATAAACATCAAGTGAGCTTTGTATATATATATATATATACATGTATATATATACATACATATATATAGTGGTGCACAAAAAAACCGGTCTTAACCAGTTCGGTTGGGACCAGACCAGCTAGGGACCGGTCCCGGTGAGGACCGGTACGGTCCCAGGGGTCCCAAGGAGTCCCTTCTTTTCATCAAAGACCGGTTCCGGACTGGGATCGGTCCCGGACCGGGACTGGAAAAGACCGGTCCCGGACTGGGACCGATCAAAAGACTGGTAAAAGACCGGTCATTTTAGTAATTTTAGTAAGAGACCGATCATTTTTAATCATTTTAGTAAAAGACCAGACAAAAGACTTGTAAAAAAGACCGGTCCGGGACCGGTTAGGATCGCTCCTCCGGTCCCCGCCGGTCCTCCTCCAGAGGAGGAAAACCGGTCCCGGACCGGGGCTGGTTTGAACGGGACCGGTCCGGGACCGGTTGGCCAAAAGACCGGTCTTTTAAAAGACCGGTCCCGGACCGGCCCGACAGTCTTTTTGTGCAGGACTACATATATATATGTACATACATATATATATGTACGTACATATACATGTATATATAGATATGTATGTATATATGTATACATATATACATACATATATATACACACATGTATATAAATATATATATATATACACACACATGTATATATATATATACATGTGTGTATATATATATGTGTGTATATATATATGTATGTATATATATATGTATGTATGTACATATTGTTAGAATAACCCATGTATTGGGCCCAAAAGATTGGGCCCATTTTTGCTCTCTTTTCTTTAGTCTCACATCTTCTATAGGATTTATTTTCTCTCTCTTCCTCCTATATATTTGTATTCTCTCCTTGTATTTACATACTCAAGCAATACAAACAAGATTTTGAGCTTTCTCTACATGGTATCAGAGCCAAAATCGGCCTCTCGCGGACTCCCCTTTTCTGTCCGCCTCTGTTGAGCCTCCCGCGGCCTGCTCCCGCGGCCTGCTCGTCTCTGTCCGCTTCTATTCCGCTGCCTCTAGTTGTTCCCTTCCTCTCGTGGTTCCACCCCCCTGGCTTCTTATAGCCATTTCTCTCCCTGATCCGTGGCGCGAACTTCTCCCTCGTTCTCTGCTGTCCGCTGCGGGCTCCCTGCTTGCAGACTGTTCTTGGTCGCTGTTATTCTTCTGGCGGACTGCTCCAGCTCGCCGCGGCCTGTCTTCAGTCCGCTGCTCTGCTATCCGTTGCTTTGTCTATCTGCGATCTGCCTTGTCCTACCCGCGACTTGTTCCAACTCGTCGCGACCTGCCTTCTCTATCCGCTTGAGTCTTTCTACTCGCGGCTTAATTCTCCTCAGACCGCTGATGTGATCCGTCAGACCGTGCGGGCTGTTCCACTGCCGCATTTTGGTCGCGGTCTTCTCCTGCTCTTCCTGTCCGCGTGATTTGTCTCTGTCTGATGCGGCTTTCTTTTCCAGTCCGCTGCCGTCCTTTCATTCGAGCTTCGCCTTTGGTCGCGGCCTCCTCCTGCCGCTGGTGCTTTCACATCTTGACCGGGCGCTCTCTGCTCTAATCGTGCGGGCTCCCCTCTCTTGCGGACTGATCCTGTCCGTCGGAGTATCTCTCTGCTCCTTCTTGTGGACTGCTCCTGTCCGCTACGGACTGCTTCCTGTGCTCTGACCGCAGTTGTGTTCACCTAGACCGTGCGGACTCCTTTCTTTCCGCATTTTGGTCGCGATCTGACTAATCGCTGGTGTCCAGCATGACCGTGTGGACAAGTGCCTTTTCCGCATTTTTTGGTCGCGGTCTCCAGTCCTTCCCGTTGCGGCCTTGTCGTGCGACCTCTTGCTCTTCTCGCGGCGGCCTCCCTAGGTGGTCTGGTTCTGCGGTCTGCCTCTATGGGTTTTTCGAGTAACTCCACTGGCTCGGCGGCCAGTCCGCCTATTGACCGTCTGACCTGTCCTACAGACCGCCCGGTTTGCTCTGCTGAAGTGCGTGACGAGCTAAGGATCACTACCATCTCTCTTTCTGGCAAGAAAAACTTTATTCCTTGGGTGCACTCAGTTCGACGGGTTCTTCAGGCCAAGGGTCTTCTGCCTCACCTTACTCAGGTACCTCCGTCTCCTCTTACCGATGATTGGCTCTGCAATGATGGTCGCGTTCAGACTTGGATCCTGAATTCATTGGATGGTGAGCCTTATCAGATGACTATGTACCACGACACCGCCAAGGCTATGTAGGATGAGTTGCATTCCTTATACTCAGGCCGCGACAGCCTTCAGCATCTCTACGACATACTCACTGACCTTTTTACTCTCGACACTGGCGGGGCTTCAGATATGACCTCGTTTGTCGCTCGGGCTAAAACTCTTGCTGAAACCTGGATCTAGCATCAGCCGCCCACCAATGACCATGCTGCTCAGCGTGCTTAGAAGGAAGGCGCATGCATTGTCATCATCATGGCCCGTCTTCCATCTCACCTTCAGAGCCTTCGTGCTCAGGTCCGGGCTGCTCCCACCACACCATCTTTCTCTGATGTATGCTACATGATTCTCCATGTATCACCTCCTCCAGATACTTCTGCTCCTTCTCCCCCGTCCCTTCTTCAGCAGGCCCCTCCGTTCCTACCATCCCCTCCTACTTCTGCTCGGGGGGGACGTTCGGGCTCTCAGGGCCGTGGCCGTGGTGGTCGGGGTCGGCTGAAGTGTTCCTTCTGCGGGAAAGATGGTCATCTTGAGGCGACCTGCTACAAGAAAATTGGTTATCCTCCTCGTCCGACGGCATCTGCTGTTACTGGCGCCAGTCCTCCTGATCTTGAGACCGTCCGTTTTCAGCTCCAGCATCTTCAGGGTCTGCTCAACCCACCATATGCCTTCGTCGTCTCCGTCTCCAACAAAGGTAGTGCTTGTCTATCCACCAGCCTGGGCTGGATTGTGGACTCTGGTGCCACTCATCACATTACTTCGCAACAGCCTGCCCAGTACTCGGATTCTCCTTATCTGAAGTCTATCACTGTGGCCAATGGGGCGATGGTTCCTGTCTCCGGCTCGGCAGATCTTTCTCTCAACCCGTCGATCTCCCTTCGCTCGGCTCTTCATGTTCCGAGTTCACCGTTTAATTTACTCTCTGTTGGACGTCTTACGAGTGATCTTGATTGTTCGGTTATATTCACCTCCTCTTCCTTTGTTATACAGGATCGGCGGACGCAGACTACCATTGGTAAAGGCCGGCTGCGGAACGGGCTCTACCTTCTCGACGAATCTACCACCATTCTGTCTTTTGTTTCTTCCACGGCATGGCATCGTCGCCATGGGCATGCCCCACAGCCGGTCCTCCAGCGGGCTCTTCCAGATGTATCTTTTACTCCTTTTCAGTGTGACTCATGTATTCTCGGCAAGCAGCCGCGTTCTTCTTTTTCTTCGCATTGTACTCAGAGCGCTGCTCCCTTTGATTTAGTACATTCTGATATTTGGGGCCCTTTTAAGGTTACCAGTATTTGTGGCTGTCGCTATTTTATCACATTCATTGATGATCACTCTCGCACTACGTGGCTATACTTACTCCGTGATCGCTCTGAGCTTCCCCGTGTTTTTCGGGCATTTGTCCTCGAGACCTGTACGCAATTCCACACCACACTCAAAATACTACGCACCGACAATACTCGTGAGTACACCAGCCACGAATTTACCGCTTTGTGTTCTTAATTCGGGATTCTACATCAAACCTCATGTGCTTACACGCCTCAGCAAAATGGTGTTGCCGAAAAGAAGAACCGCCACTTAATAGATGTCGCCCGCTCCCTCATGCTTCAAATGCATGTTCCGAAGCCGTATTGGAACTTTGCGGTTTTGACTGTCTGCTTTCTCATCAACCGTCTCTCTTCCTCCGTCCTCAATTATGATACTCTGTTTAGCCTATTGTTTCCCTCCACTCCGGCTTTTTCTCTCCCGCCTTGTGTCTTTGGCAGCACCTGCTATGTCCACTGTCTGGGGCCCTCCTCGGATAAGTTGGATCCCAGGGCGGCTAAACACATCTTTGTCGACTATTCGCGCACTCAGAAGGGCTATGTCTGTTACTCTCCCGCTACTCGAAAGATCTTCGTTTCTGCTGGCGTTACCTTCCGGGAAGAACAACCGTTTTTTCCTGCTCCTTTACCCGTTGATCTACCACCAACTCATGTCCCGCCATCCATCCCACGCCCCGTTATTTCCGCTACTACACCACCTTCGCCAGTTTCCCCTGCACCGGCTCATGCTACCTCCAAACCACCCATTATCAGTGTCTACACTCGTCGCCCTCCCAGTTCTGTTGCCCCTCTGCAGACGACCTCTACCACGGATACTCTGCGTCCTTCTGATCAGGTACCACCTTCCACTGCTCATCCTCTGCCCAACTACGTCTCTCTTCATCGTCTCTCTCCCCTTCTACACACATTTGCTACTTCTCTCTCTTCGATTGTTATTCCTAACTTTGTGCAGGAGGCGCTTCAACATCCCGGCTGGCGGGCAGCCATGGAGGAAGAAATGTCTGCTCTCTGGGCTAACCAGACATGGATCGTCGTGCCCCTTCCTCCGGGTCAGAAACTGGTTGGGTGCAAGTGGGTCTTTGTCATCAAACATGCTACAGATGGGACAATTGACCGTCTGAAGGCTCGTCTTGTGGCTCGTGGTTTCACCCAGCAACAGGGACTCAACTATGAGGAAACTTTCTCTCCGATCGCCAAGCTCAATATCATTCGCGTCCTCATCTATGTCGTTGTTCATCGCCAGTGGCCCCTATTTCAACTGGATATCAAGAATGTCTTCTTAAATGGGGATCTCCAGGAGACGGTCTACATGCAACAACCACCCGGGTTTGAGACCACGGGGGAGTCTCAGGTCTGTCACCTTCTAAAGGCTCTGTATGGTCTCAAACAATCTCCACGGGCATGGTTTGAAAAATTTAGTAAGGTCCTTCGTGATATCGGTTTTACTCGAAGCTCGGCCGACTTCTCGCTGCTTACTCGCCACCGACCAACAGGGACGGTCTTTTTGTTAGTATACGTTGACGATATCATCATTACAGGAAATGACTCACAATGGATACATGTCGTCAAAGTACATCTAAACTCCGTCTTTCAGACAAAGGATCTGGGACATCTACGATATTTTTTGGGTCTTGAGGTTGCCAGACGACCGGATGGGCTTACTCTATCTCAACAGAAGTACTGTCTTGACCTTCTTCATGATGCTGGACTTTCAGGTTGTAAGCCAAGTGATACCCCTATGGATGTAAACCACAAGTTATGCGCTCAGGCATCTGACTCGGATCTACTTCTCTAGAATCCTGAATATTATCGACGACTCGTTGGAAAATTGATCTATCTCACGGTTACCAGACCAGATATTTCTTTTGTTGTTGGTCTTGTCAGTCGGTACATGCACTCTCCTCTAAAATCTCATCTTCAGGCTGTTGAACGTATTCTCAGTTATCTTAAAACAGCTCTTGGTCAAAGACTTGTTTACCAGACCTCTTCTCCTGCTTCAACTTTGGTGGCATACTCAGATGCTGATTATGCTGGTTCTCTTGATAACCGACGATCTACTAGTGGTTTTTGCACATACTTTGGAGAACATTTGGTTACATGGCGAAGCAAGAAACAAGCGGTGGTTGCTCGATCATCAGCTGAGGCAGAATACCGGGCAATGGCATCTGTTGTATCGGAACTGACATGGCTTGAGAGTCTTCTCACTGATCTAGGTGTAAAATTACCGTCACCGGCTCTTCTCTTTTGTGACAGCCAAGCGGCTATACATATCGCCAAGAACCCGGTCTTCCACGAAAGAACAAAACACATTGAAGTCGATTGTCACTTCATTCGGGAAAAAGTACAAATGAAGAAGCTCGATCTAAAGCATGTCACAGGGTCGGAACAAGTTGCGGATGTCCTCACAAAGGCTTTTCCCAAGGCACTCTTCTATCAATGCTTGTCCAAGCTTGGGCATACAATTTGTACACTCCAGCTTGCGGGGGAATGTTAGAATAACTCATGTATTGGGCCCATCTTTTGGGCCCATTTTTGCTCTCTTCTCTTTAGTCCCACATCTTGTATAGGATTTATTCTCTCTCTCTTCCTTCTATATATTTGTATTCTGACCTTGTATTTACATACTCAAGCAATACATACAAGATTTTGAGCTTTCTCTACATATATACATATATATATACATACATATATATATACATATATATACACATATATATACATATATATATATACATATATAGAGTTTGGAATATATAAGCTCAAGCTTTTTTAAGTCTAAAAAAACTTGAGTTGGTTCTCCCACAATACATGTCCGAATTAAGCAACTAATATATGCATTTTATAGCCAAAAATGAGATCTACAACTTTCATGTTGAATTTTTTTTCAAAATTTGCACGGTTTGGCCGGAATCTTGCGCGAAAGGTTGCTGACTCGAATTTTGAAATTTATTATTATTATATTCATTTCGAGCCAGGAACCTTTCGGGAGAGATTCCGGCCAAACCGTACAAATTTTGAAAAAATGTTCAGCATGAAATTTTAGATCTCGTTCTTAGCTACAAAATGCATATATTATTTGCCGAATTCCGACATGTATTGTGGGAGAACCAGCTCAAGTTTTTTTAGACTTAAAAAAGCTTGAGCTTATATATGTTATTCTGATATATATATATATATATATATATATATATATATATATATATATATATATATATACATACATATATATATATATGATTATATGTACACGTACATGTAAGCCACTATTTTTAAAAGAGGGAGAAAATAAAATATAGAATTCATATTGAGCAAGTAGAAAAAACATTTAATCCTCAAATACATTGAAAATTAACAAAATAATCAAATTTAAATTAAATTATTCGTAGTTCTAACGATAAAAAGAAATTTAAATCAGGATCACATTTTGTTAATGCAGTAAACGAACACCGCTAGTTGCATTTATGAGTCTTTTTTTTTTCTAAAATACATGAAGTTTTTTGTTTACTTTAAAAAACATAGTCATATCATAAAATGCAGAACGATCTATCAAATCCAAGCTTATCGACATACAAAAATAGCATGTGTATCCATTGAGTATCGGGTACGTACAGGTACTGGAAACATACCCGGTACGGGTACGCGACCCTCGGGAAATAATCTGTGCTTCATAGGTGTGTGTGTGTGTGTGCGTGTGTGCGTATGTGTACATGTATGTGTGCGTGTGTGCGTGTTAGGATGAAATTGTGTTTGTACGTGTGTAGGTTGTGTGGATGAATGTGTGTGTGTCTATGTGTGTGTTTGGATGAAATTGTGTATGTATGTGTGTGTGTATGTGTGTGTGGATAAATGTGTAAGTGCGTGTATGTGCTTCAATGTCTTTTTTAAGTGTGTGTGTGGATGAATGTATGTGTGTAGGTGTGCATGTGTGCAGATGTGTTTGTGTATGTGTTTGGATAAAATTATGTTTGTGTGTAGGTAGATGTTACAGACCCACATTGGGGAATAACTTACAAGCGCTGCACGACGACGCACAAAGAGTCCAAGTCTTAGTTATGATATGTCTTATTTTATGTTTCCGTTATTTTAATGTTATATTAAGTTATATGGTACTTGGACTAGCGTTGGGGTTGGCTTCGGTGGAATGGCATAAAAAGTATTATTCTAATCTCTCTATTCTCACAATACCACCCGGTGCCCTAGCCAACCCACACATTCCGTCGTTCGTTCTTCCTCGCACTTGCCTTCCTCCGACGCCCTCCCCTCCAGCGAGATAGGTTCCAGAGGTCCCAAGAAGGGCCACGCCGAGCTTCTCCGAGATATTCCCCTCGATCATCGGCGAACACGGTCCCAAACAACGGGTCGTATCAGCTTTGGTATCAGAGGTCTCTTCCGCCGCTCCTCCGAAGCACCGACACCATGCCGACGACACCATTTTGCACTCCCTGAACTCTCCCACTACCGGTTCTGACCGCAGCAATGCACACATCGCTTTAGTTTCGTGACTTCTGTCTGTCTCCACACCTCCTGCTTCTGCGTGACCTAGCCAGTCTTAATGAAGGCTTCGTCGCCCGAACTTCCCCTCCTCGCAAGCAGCAAGAGCCGATTGCATACACACCCTAGTGCCTCGCCCTTCGCTCCAGCGCTCCTGATGAGCGACAACAACACCAATAGCCTCACCTTGGCTCATATTTTGAAGTCCTATTAGAGCATGATGGTCGCGAACGATCGGGCCCTTTGGCCAGATGGCCCCCCACCTCAGCAACGAGCCGCTTCAAGCTCCCCCTAGGTGGACCACGATTTGCATCCACCTTATTCTGAGGACGGCAACCTCCCTTGTTTTGTGAAGACAAATTTTCCGAATTTTGACGATCACTAGAACCCCTTGACTTGGTTCACCTGTTGTGCGCAGTTCTTTGCGAACCAACGCACACCATTGGAGGAATGGATTGGAATGACGTCCTTCCATCTCATGGGTTCCGCTTAGTTATGGTTCTCCGAATTACAGCGGGAGAAACCTCACCTCTCGTGGGAGGACTTAAAAGATTCACTATAACCACTATTTCAGCCCCCCCCCCCCCCTCGCGGGGACCTATTAGATGATAGCTGGGTGGAGGATACAAGGGGTGCTAACCCTAGAAATGATGGAGGAGATGAGAGAAGATGAAACCCGAAGAGAGTGGAGGAAGGAGAGAAGAAACTTTAAAGGACGAGAGGGCTTAGAGAGAGAGAGAGAAACTTGAGAGAGAAGAGAAATTTTGATTTAATTCTTGCATATCCTTACATGACCCCAAAGACCCTATATATATAAGCTCCGATCGCATAATTGTAAATACACAACAAACATGAATATTGAACACTTAAACGCTACGATGACTCGAGTCGACTCGATACAATGACTCGACTTAAACATAAATACTTATAATAATACATAACTAGATAATTGACGACTGGACCCATAACAACTCCATCAGTCCCTGACATTGAGCTTGCCCACAAGCTCAAGCTCTAGTCGAATGATCGGCTCCTTTGGCTCTTTGATTTCGCGCCAAAACAACGCCTAGTAGTGCATCACGTCAACGATGACTTTAGAGAGGAGCGGCGGTGTCGTCGGTGTAACAAGTAGTGGATGGAATGTGCCCGGTGGGGCTGGCGAAGCAACAGTGAGCAATAGGAGCAAGGGTGGCGGAGGAATGACGGTCTACAACAGGAACAGAACTGTCGGGGTAAGCAGAGCATGGGATAGCGAAGCACAGACTGACAGAAGAGGCGGCGATGTGGCCGGTGGAAGCGACGATGCGGCCGGTATAAGAGTCAAGGCAAAGGTCGGCAGAGAAAGAGCCGATATAGGAGGCGGCGTGATGGACGGATGTGCAAAAGTGGCAAAATCGGTTAGGGAGGAGCCGACTGCGAGCTAGCTGGGCATATTGGATGTTGCAGCGTAAAAGGTCACAACGATCTTTCCAATTTAGTAATTTTGGCATCGAGCATGCGGTTGAACCGAGCCTCAAAATGGTCCAACCAATCGAGCAGTTGTGCAAAGAGGTCATTACCAGCAGCAAAGAATGGAGTGAACATATTAATTAATCACTTAGAATTAATTAAAAATAATCAATCAATTAAGAAACAACTGATTGACGCAGGGAGCTAGAGAGGCAATTGGTTGGTTTTGCGTGAGGGTTCGAGAAAGGATTGGATAAGATCACATGCGGTTTGTTGAAGGAGGCTCGAGGAAGGGGAGATGGACCTGATGTGAGGGGAGCTGCAGGAACTGAGCGTGGAGGGGGACTCGATGGGACAGAAGAGCAGGCAGTGGAGTGGCAGTCAGGCATGGATCCCACACAGGAGGTGAGGTCAGTGTTGTGGTCGACAGGATCGGCGCAATTTCTGAACAGGAAGAAGGTGGGCAGCTCTGGAATAGTCAGCAAATCCTCGACGACGAACTTGTCCAACGATTGCTGGATGATGTCGGGCATGGGCATGTGCTGGATGGGGAAAACGATGAAGAAGATGTGTTGGGCTGGTTCTAAATGGGGAAGATGATAAATAAGTTGCCTCGGGCTTGAAGGCAACGGGGAAACAGCAGCGGCTTGCTGAAGAAGGCAGAACAACAACGGCTTGTCGTAAAGGGGGATACTTACCGAGCATTGGAAGGAGGTTTTGGAAGCGGCGCGGGCGATGTTGGCGTGTGTCGACGGAAGAGGATCGAGAATCTCTGATACCAAGTTGTTAGATGTTTGTTGGGGGGATCTCTCAAATGGCAGTTAGGTGAAGGATACAAGGGGTGCTAACCCTAAAAATGGAGGAGATGAGAGAAGATGAAACCCGAAGAGTGTGGAGAAAATAGAGAAACCCTAAAGGGGGAGAAGGCTTAGAGAGAGAAAGAGAGAAGCTTGAGAAGGGAAACTTTAATTTAATTCTTGCATATCCTTGCATAACCCCAAAGAATATATATATATATATATATATATATATATATATATATATATATATATATATATAGGCTCAAATGGCAAAATCGTAAATACTCAACATACATCAAATATTAAAAACACTTAAACACTACGCCGACTCAATTCGACTTGATACAATGACTCGACTCAAACATAAATACCTATAATAATACAAAACTAGATAACTAATGATTGGACCCATAACAGAACCCCATTGGTGATCTCAATTCCCTCTAACAAACAGGTTTCATCGATGACTATCTCGAGCAGTTCCAGGTGCTACTTGCCTGTGTCCCTTCCATTCCAACGACACATCAAATGCCCTTCTTTATCGCAGGACTCCACGAGCGCCTACGTTTGGATGTCGAGTTCCAGTTTCCATCAGACCTCATGAAGACCATGAGTTTACCAGGCAGTTGAGCGCGTTAGCGGCCACACTATATATATATAATAAGATGGACGAGTGGTAATCTAGCACAAAGGGGCTTCTTTTGCTGGCATAGAAGATCGACTGGATGGCTGGCAGGTGGAAAAGTTGTGCATGGCTCGAAAACAAGAAAAGTTGTGCAAGGAGACAGTAGTAAGCAGTCGAGCTCTTCGTCCTGAAGAAAGGAGTAGGCGAAAAGGAAGCGTACAAGCATAAATGTGATTGTAACTGCTTGTAGAGGAGGTCGATGAATGAGACATGTCAGAGTGTTGTAGGGAAACGAAGTTGCACAGCATTGGCAAGCAATAGGAAAACAACGATTGAATTTAGAGATGGCGAGGGAGACGATGCAACTTCTGTTGTAGACAATGAGTGAAGGGGCTTCGTAGGCATGATGAGGAAATTGATTTTCGTCTGCTGGGGCGATTGCTGGGAAGACAATCTTCCTAAGCAGAAAGGCTCGCAAGACCTGCTCCTTGCTCGTCGATGGTCACAAGCAGTGAGCTAAGGCTCGGTAAACTTTTATGGAATGAAGAAGCAAGGAGTGCGGCTCTGATACCAGGTTGTTACGGGCTCGCCATAGAACGTCGGTAACGTTGCCCGAGGATGGCAGAATACGGGAATGATGGAGGCGAAGGATACTATGGGACTGGAACTGCAACTGCCTTGGCAGGGCATGCTCGGAAGAAAAAAGGTACCAAAACCTATTAACAAGACAAGGGAAATAAAATGAACTTCTGGATGTCATTCCAAGACCCAAGGGGTCCTTTAAATAGAGTTATAAGAGATAAACATAAATAAGTCCTAACACTTGGACTTACATAAACAACAATCAATAATGATATCTAATAAAAGACAACATAATAAAGCCCGACTGACTTAATTAAAGACAACCTTATAACTGGGCATGAAGCCCATAACATTTTGTCGGAGCAAAATTTGTCCTTATATCAAGTTCTGATAGTTGCACACTATCAAATACTGAAATTAAATGATTGAACACAAATGAGGGATACAAATGTCGAGACAAGCTCCACCCGAATTCTTGAGGGTTGGTTCCCCCTAAGAGCCTCTCTCACCTATGAGAGCCAAAAACTCACGAAATCACTCTTGATCCAAAATAAGAGACACTATCACTCCCTTATATAGAGGAGTGAGACATACAAGTTACGATAATGCCTATTAGGGCTACAAAAGCAGAGGGAGACACGACGCGTGTCCAGGGGGCATATCCGTATCAAGCTCCAACCTAAATATTTTGTCTCAACATAAACATTTTCAAAGGGAGCAACATGGGAGCTGAAAAACGAGAGATTATTTTATTATAATGGAGGTCCCTCCGCATGCTCAGGAGTGTAAAAGAGCTCTCCCTCTCAAAATATTTTTACAATTTCTGGGGAAAATAAGGCATCTGTAGCCCTCTCTTTGATCCCTAAATGATTTTCTCCTCCTCTAAGATAATGTTCATATTTATAGGTAAAGAATAACAATATTATATGTGTAGCCCTCATGTAGGAGCACGGCACCACACCACTGTTCTGATGCATTGCACTCAACCTTGAACTCCTGTGTAAAGTCTGGTACGAGAAGGACTGGTGCGGACAACAAAGCCTGCTGAAGAGCTTGAAAAGCAGTCGTCGCGGTGTCTCCCCACGCAAAGGATTGTCTCTTCAACAGGGCAAACAACGGAGACGCGATCACCTTATACCCCTGGATAAAGCGCTGGAAAATGAAACTCCAGTAGACATAATCAATACAAAAGCTAAGGAGAGTCATCAAAAAACCATTGCTGCCCTCTCCAAGTGACTCAATGATCTCACATCCGCTTAACCAGTCTCCGGCATTCCTGAGCATGAGCAAGCCAACAATAGTCAGCCACCTTCATCACTTCTTTGTCCTGATTCCCCGGCCATGATACAACATTACAACCTAAACTCAACATTGTGCCCAGCTACACCAAGTTGGCATTCTCAACCTATGATAGGAAAGACAATCCCTTGGGATAGCTTATCCGATGAACAATTTTTTAGCCATCATTTGACGTCAATAGATGGATATGTTGAAGCATGCATTCAGCATCTATTGGTTTGAGAATAACAAATACCGTGATGTATTTGATCTACTTTTTTGTGTGTTTATAATGTGCACGTTGTACATGTTGAATGAGGAGACAAGTCCTCAGTCATGGACATGATCCAAGGGTGTGTACACTTTAGAAAAAAAAACAAAATGACGAGTTTTGTGTGCTAAACTTTAAACAACCATAACTTTCAATCTGGGAGGAGTTACGGAACGTGTCACCCCATTCCGGAATGAGATCGAAGTCATCTACACTCTTCAAATGGTTCGGACGACAAAAGTGAAAAGGAGATCGCCATGCGATAGCCACCGTCGCCCGGCGATAGCTCCACGATTGAATCGTCCCGCGAAAACCTCAGAATCGTGGGACACGTGGCAGCCAGATAGGATATCGCTGATTGGCGACAGCCAGTATCGCCGGGCGATATCGCTAATATATAAAAGTGATTCATTTTTCCGTGGAAATTAAGGATTACAGAATTTGGAGTGTTCCTTCCCGTGCAACTGGTCCGGAGAGCTCCAGCATCCAGAAAGACTCCATCCTCCCAAGACGGTTCAAGAGCGACGAAGCGACGACACGTACACGGCATCTGAAGCAATCTTGGCAAGGATTTGCCGTCATCTTCAGCGCTACATTTAGAGGGAGTTTTAATTCTAAAGATTATATTTTATCATTATTTTCATTGTAATCGTTAGGAGAAAATCGTCACCTTGTGTGTGGCGTCTAGCTCCGTGTGTGCCTTAGGAGGAAATTGCCGCCTTGTGTGTAGCGTCTAGGTCTTTGTGTGGCATATGAGAAAATCGTCGCCTTGTGAGTGGCGTCCAAATCCTTGTGCGGCTTAGGGAGAAATTGTCGTCTTGTGTGCAGCGTCTAGATCGTGGTTAGATCTATGAGGAGTGATGCAGGACGACGCGTAGGGTTTTCGCGCCTGTTGGCTTTTTCTAGGAAACCCTAACTGAATGCAACAAAATATGTCTTTCTTTTAAAAAAAATGTGAGCGGGCGTTGCACAGAGTTTATGAAATTAAGCAACGTAATTTTGTAAAACACGAAATTCACTGTGTTGTTAAAAATAAATTTTCTTAATAAAATTGTTCAATTATAAATCCGGGAAGGAAGCTTGCAACTTTTGTTCCGTTCCCTTTGTCATATCACAACGGAAATCATGAACTCCAAATATGTTACCGTTTGGAGTTTTCGACGTAGCGTTCGCTGACAAAACTCGGGCGAGAACCCAGCAAGAATCCATTTATCCAAATGAGAAAACTTAGATACACACAAAGGAGGGGAAAGAACAAATTACCCACGAAAAATGTGTTTTTCCGTATTCGAAGTCGATGGCAATCATGCGCAAGGTTGTCACGATCGCGATCCGGATCAAAGGATCTTACGATCCTACGATCCAGATGTTGAAAATCAATCCTGATTTTGTAAAGCGATCCTCGATCTGAACCTACTATCCAATTCGATCCTACCTCAAAATGATCTCATCTAGGATCTCGATCCTGACAACCTTGATCACGCAAGGAGCTTCTCGTCACCTTCGATCTTCGCTACGAGGTTGGCCGCTATCGCACACGGGCACCAAGGAATTAAATCGCTCCATCACACGAGGTGGTTCCACGGAATCACTCAACAATGTAAGAAGCCACAAACTAACACACCTAAAATTCACTGATTCTCACACTCAAGGTGGATCCACGTAATCTCAAACACTCGCGGTGGATCCACAAAATCTCTAAGCACTAAGGGTAAACTAACTTCTCCATCCTAAATCACTCTACAAGAAACACCTACAGGAAATTCCTATTTCTAAGCTCACAGCAGCAGCAAGCATTCTCCAAACTCAATCCACAGGCATAGTAAAATTAATTCTACTGTTCCAACATCAAATAAGTACTGTTCATCATCTTCTCAATCGACAATAAGAAGAGAACAAACTACAGGAACACTAAATTCCTCAAATAGGAACCTACAGCAATCGGCATTCACCTAACTCCTACAAGAAATCAAAATGCCAACATCAACTCTCTTCCTAACACAACCCTCCTAACAGGAAAAAAACACAGCACGCCTAACTTCTATTCATCATGCATGTCATCGGGAGGCAACAGCACATTAAAATCAAGCTCAGTTTTCTTCAATATTTCTTTCATCCCCGAAAAAAAACTAAAGCAGCCCCTTTTATAGGGTTTGAACAAAATGCAAAAGAAGAAAGAAAGAACAGTCTAATTGGCCATGGCGGAAGCTCGGGCGGAGTGGGTTTGGCGGAGAAGACATGGACCGGTGGTTGGAGCTGTTGTCGTGTCTGGCTTGGCAGTTGTGGGCAGCGGTTGGGGCTTCAACGGAGGCGGCGGCGTCGTGGGGCTTCCCGCTTCACGGGTGCAGCGGGATCGGGCCGGAACATGTACAACGCCATTTTACTTTTCTGCTCGGCTGCCCTCTGAACCGGACTTATATCAAATGCTATACATATATATTTATATATATATAACGTATATGATATATATATATATATGTGTGTGTGTGTTTTTTAACAGAATTTTAATATATATATATATATATATATATATATATATATTTCACACATCCATACAACAAAATGTAACACACTAAATGACACAACACAACATGTAAGACATAGGGTCGATAGGGGTCCGGACTGTTGCGGCGTCGGGACTTTTGCGTCGACCTGATTTGGTTTGGTCTCCACCAGGGAGGCTAGTAGCAAGATCTAGGGAGAAATACGTTTAGCTTGAGGAAAAGCTCATTTTGGACAACAAGAGAGATGGTATGGGCTTCGCGGCCAATTATGTTGTCTTTAATTGAGTCTGGCGACATTAATATGTTGTCTTTCATTTGTTTTTATTATTGATTGTCGTTTATTGAAGCCCAAGTGTTATGACTTAGAATGTTTGTCTTGCAACTCTATTTAAAGGACTCATTGGGTCTTGAAATAATATTCAAGAGTTCATTCTATTTCTATTGTCTTGTTAAGAGATTTTTATAGCTTTCTCCTTCTGAATACACCTTGCTTAAGCAGCCGAAGTTCCGGCTTCATAGTATCCTCCGCCTCCTTCATTTCCACCTTCGACCAATCTCTGGAAATTCTACTGACGTTCTCTGGTGAGCCCGCAACACAAAGCTTGGTGGGATACTGCAATGAGTGTGGAATTTGACCAAGGAAAGAAAGAGAGTGATGATGAGACCAATAGAGGCCCAATGGTCCACACATTCACAACCCATTTATGAGTACGGAGAGAACATACCCGCAAATGAGGAGGACTACTCAACATTCACCAAGAATGTCTTCGGAGAACTTGTCCCCAGTAGATTCCAAGGGCCATGCCACAATCCCTTTCTAGGAGAGGTGACTAGGCGGAAACCTAAGGGTGAAGGAGCATTATTTTGCTCCACGAATTAACAAACGGATTGAAATGCCAATTGTTCACATTCACCATATAAGGGAAGGCATGAGACTAGCTTTATTGGTAAAAGCTATAGGACAGAATGGAGCGACAGACAATAGCTCTAACACTACCCGCTTGGACGGTAGCGCTGACACTGCGCTCTTGAATGATACCGCTGCCATCACGAACAGTAGAGCTACTATCCTAGAGGGAAAGGCTACTGTCCCAAAGGGTAAGGATACCATCTGGGTTACCATTCCGAACAGTAGCAGTACCCTCCCCCTGATTACAACAAAAACAACACTCGAGCCTATATCCCACTATAATGGGGTATGCTATATGGATCCTTGGTCACCATTGTGCCCTATCGTTAATCATAATCTCATTAATGGCTAAGTACATCATGTCTTACCTTATCGTTTCATTCCAAGTTTTTATTGGTCTACCCCTACCCCATTTAACATGCCTAGTGACTAAACTCTCACAACGCCTAACAAGTGCCTCTAATGGGTCTCCTTTGTACGTGTCTGAACCATCTTAGTCGAGCTTCTCGCATGTTCTCTGCAACTGGTGTCACTCTTTTCTTATCCCTGATGCATTAATTCCCAATTTTATCCATTCTCGTGTGTCCACACATCCACCTAAGCATTCTCATCTCTAAAACTCCCATTTTTCGCTCATGTACACAATTTACTGCCCAACACTTAGAATCAAAAAGCAATGATGGCCTAATTGCAATACTGTAAAACTTGCCTTTAAATTTTACAATCACATAAGATCTCTGACGCACCTATCCACTTCAACCAACCTGCCTGGATTTTATGTATCACATTTTTTACAACACTTTTGTTGGGTATTGTAACCACAATAACCTAGATTTGTGAGAAACCACATTTGAACTAAGATGAATTAAATATGTATTCCATGCTACTTTCAAGTTGAGTACTTGCAGGTAATTATTGCCAAGTGTAGACCAATTTCAGTTTACAATGAGTCACTTAACACAAAACCATGCAATGTAATCACTCATTGTGTGATCCATGATGTTGACTCATGTATAACCTCTCTATTGGGATGCACTTCATTTTCAAATACTAAAACATGGAAGAAAGGAATGGTTGCTGGTCTTTGAACAAAGAAAAAAGGAATTCACTCAAAAAATTTCAAGTTCATTTTTCGAAAAGAAGGAAGTTTTTTGAAAAACTTTTCGAAAAAGTAGAACTGTTCTCGAGAAACAGAAAGACTTTTCGAAAAACTCTCTAAAAACTTCTAAGTTCTCCTTTTCGAGAAATGACCTTAAGTTTTCGCGAGAAACCAGATTCATTTTTCGAAAAAGAAGTATTGTTTTCGAAAAATCAGATTCATTCTTCGAGAAAGAAAGTTGCTTTCGAAAAATCAGTTGCACAATTCAGAGAATTCTGCGTGAAATCTTTTTCGAAAAGGCTAAGCCATTTCTCGATAAAACAAATCCTTTTCGAAAAGTTTGAATACCTTTCAAAGAATGCAGTTGCAGAAAATTCAAATTTCATAATTCGTCGAACAAGATTTCATTCAATTCGTCGAACGGGATTTCATTCATTCCTATTCGTCGAACGGGGTTTCAAATGTTAATTCGTGCTTAATATGATTGATCATCATTCCTTAAATGATTTCAGACCATTAGTGGATTTCCTATATAATGTCTTTTCAAGGATTCGCTAACCCTAACAGAAGAAATTACAGTAATTCAGAATCGCCGCAAGTTCTACATCGGGAAAAGCCGCACGCCGTCATTGTTCTTCTCTGTCGCTTCTTTCTCGATCCAGCGATTCAACAGAAGAAAAGATTCGACCGATCACAAATTCAGTTTCCTCAATCATTCTTTTGATCGTGTTGGATCCTATTAGTTTCAGATCGTGTTTTCTCAAGATTTAAGTTTCAAGAGGGAAGAACTCTGAAGATCTCTGATCTGGAAGTAAAATTTTATTGTATTTGTAAAATCATTTCAACTTTTGTAGGAGCTTTGTCTCCGAGCTTGTAGGAAGATTATTCTTCCGAGTGTAAATCCTGTTTTGGGGGGATCGAGTTTGTAGGAGTATGTTTACTCCAAGTTGTAGGAGCGTTGCTCCGATGTGTAGGATTGTTTGAATCCGAGATCTAGTGAAGTAGCCAAGTGTAGTCGTGGTGCTAGATTGGTGAGGTGGAAAGTGTACGTACCCAAGTTTGGGGAACCACTATAATTCCTTGTGTCATCTGGATTGTGTTTGATTGCCTTCTGTGTTTTACTCTCTCAAATTTTTATTCCGCAAAAGACGCAGATCTCACTTATTCACCCTCACTCTAGGTGATTTATGTAGACAACTAGATACTTTCAATTGGTATTAGATGGAGGTTGTTCTCAAAAGATTCACACTTACAACAGATCTACTTCTAGTTGTCGTAGAGATCATCAAGCATGAACAGATCCAAGGATTTCGGAAAGCTTCCGGTGTGCAACAAGACTAACTTTTCCATGTTGAAAGAAATAATAAGATTCTTCATGGAAGCTGTTGATCCTCGCATCTTCATAATAGTGGAAGAAGGTCCTTATGTTCCCATGACAGCCTCCACTATTGATCCAACCAGAAAGGTACCAAAGAAACTGATGGATCTCGATAAAGATGGGATTACCCTTGTCTCTCTAGAAAAGAAAGCTAAAAATATCATCGCAAGTGCAGTCGATGACTCAATGTTGCAGAAACGTATTCACCGTCAATCTGCTAAGAAAATGTGACAGTATTTGATCGTCCTGATGGAAGGGACGGAAGAAGTAAGAGATGACAGAAGATCCCTTCTGAACCAGAAGTATGAGGCCTTCAAACAAGGCCCCAAGGACACAATAGCTGATACATTTAAGAACTTCTTCAAGATCGTCAACGACCTGAAGAGCTACGGTCGGGTGTTCATAAATGGAGAACTAAACGACAAGTTCCTAAGATCCTTAACAAAGGAATTGGACAATAAAATTTGTGTCATCAGGGAGTTTGGGAGACTGGCTGAAACTGACCTTCAGAACCTCTTCGGAAAGCTTATGTCCTATGAGCTTCAAATCAACACAAGAAAGGCTGAAGAAGAGGGCAGCAGATCTTCATCAAAAGAGAAGTCCGTTGCACTGAAGGCAGACAGCTCAAGGAAGGCTAAAGCAGCATCTTCTGCTCCCACTCAGGAAGAAAGTGAAGAAGAAGACTCAGAGCCAAGCACTTCGTGCTCGAGAGTTCTCTCTTCTCTACAGTTGTGTTCGTCGACCAGACAGCTTCTATTCGTCGAGCTGAGTTCCAAGATCGTCGAGCTGAAAACAGAACTTCACTCTCTAGAAACTTTGCCTATTCTGTGTATGGAGTTCGTCGAGCTGATAACTGATTTCGTCGACCTGACAACTTGTTCACAGAACTTCTGGGGAATGTGTCGACACAAGTCCTGAGTGTCGACATAATTACTTCTTGTCTCGACATGGTTGTTGTGTTGACAGACATCTGGAGTGTGTTGACATAAGTCCTGTGTGTCGACACAATTGTTGTTGGTGTCGACACAAGTCTTGCTTCTGGTGTCGACACAAGTCTTGCTTCTGGTGTCGACACAAACTTCTGGTGTGAAGTGTTGAAGTACCCAGAAATCGTCGACCTGAGAATCTGTTTCGTCGAGCTGAGAATCTTGAATTCGTCGAGCTAAGATGATTCTGGACTTAGAAAAATTGAGAAACTTCTGGAGTAATAAGTTAAAGTAGAAAACCCAGAATTCGTCGAGCAGAGAACTAAGTTCGTCGACCCGAGTCTAGAGAACAAAGTCTGAACTTAGAATGCTGAAGGTATAGTCCAAAGATCGTCGACCTGAGAATCAAGTTCGTCGAGCTCAGCTCAGAGAATTTTCTCTGAGATCGTCGAGCTGAGCACGACTATCATCGACCTGAGTTTGACGAACGTCGAACTCATTTTACTGAGTCTCTGGAAAATCTCTAAGTCTTGAGTCTCTGGCAGTCTGATGATGGCTGGTCCATGTGATGTTGAAACAAAGGACTTGGCCTAGACTGTAGGACACAACTATGACCCTGGCTATACAAGTTCAAGAAGTTTCTCAGTAAGAAGAAACAGATGAGAGGCAAAGATTCCTCTTACAAAAGATCACGTAACGCTGGCGATCATCAAAAGAAACGTCACACAAATAACAGGTATAAATCTAAACAGAACAAACATATTTCTGCTGACATTGTGTGTTATTGCGGTAATAAGCTAGGTCACGTGATCGCCGACTGCCCTCACAAGAAAAAGAAGGGTGGAAGAAAAGAACACAAATCCTCTCACGGCAAAAAGAAGGAGAAGAGCTTCATAGCAAAGAAGCAGAAGACCTTCAGTGACACTGACTCATCCGAGTCATGTGAGGATGAAGAAGCCTACTTCGGGTTCATGGCTCACTCCGACGAAGAAGAAGTTGTCCCCCAATTTCATGGGGAGGTAAATTCTCACACTATTCTTTCAGAGTCTGATGCTCCTGACGATGATCGATGAGAACTGTTCCTCTGATGATGAATCAGAACTCATGGGTCAGTATAAAGAGCTGATCATGGTCTATGACCGATGTAGAAAAATTGTTAAAACTCAGGCCGAGGAAATCAAATCCGTTAAGGCTGAGGAGATCACTCTGAGGGAGGAAGTCGCAAGAATGGACTCACTCAGAAAGGAATTTGACGCCGCAGTCAAAGAATACAACAAAGCATTCGAGCACTTCAACCTGAAAGAGAAAATCATCGAGAAGTTGGAAGAACAGCTTGACGCTGAAAAAAAACTAGTTGAAAGTTTCTCCAAGCCCAAGACAGTCCTTCCATTTGTCGTTGAATTCTCTGCTCAGGCTAAAAGAGCTGACTTAGGCCATGAGGCTGCTCCTAGTAAATCCAATAGGAGGAACAAAGCTCAAAGAAAAAATAAGGCAGCTAAGAAAGCCTTAGCCAAAGAGAAAGGGAAGGCCTCTTTAGAACAAACTACGTTTAAGAAGGTAATCTTCCCAATGAACGTGTTTGATTTTGAGTCATCCTATGGTCATTTTACCAGGCCTACTTATGTAAAGCCTAAGTCGCGATACCAAGGATGGACTCGTCCCCGAAATTATTGTGAAAGTGCGTTCAAGGCACCTTACGAAGAAATTCAAAAAAGTTATGATCCATATGTTCAAGGCCATAACAACTAGAAGGCATCCAAAGCCAAGCCTGTTGTACAAAAGGAAAAGGAGGTGCAGAAGCCTTGTGAGCACCATCATGTTAAAACTTCTACCTCTAATTCAGCCGCTCCAGCTAGATCACATGTTCAAAAGGTCAAGCAGGAGACCTGAAGAAGATACAAGAGATTTGACTGTTGGTGCTGCTGCAAAGTTGGTCACTTTGTTGTGGACTGTTGGTTTAATCCCAAAAATCTTGAAACTCCCCAAGTTAACCATACGAGGAAGACCACTCGTAGTGTTAACACATCAAGGGGGAGTAAGCTAACAAGGAACCTAGGACCCAAATATTATTAAGTTCCTAAGGCAAAATGATCTACTATCGCAGGTATGTCCAAAGGCCAACAAGACGCCTATCTGGTATTGGGACAGTGGATTCTCTCGGCATATGACCGGGACAAGAAACCTACTTCAAAATTATGCACCAGTTAAAGACGGTCCAAAGGTTATCTTTGGTGGCTCTGACAGGGGAATCACAAAAGGCTACGGTACAATTTCTAATGGTATAATTTCATTCACTGATGTGCTTTATATAAAAGGATTAGAACATAATCTGATCAGCATAAGTCAATTATGTGATAAAGGATTTATTGTTACCTTTTCAAAGGATCGGTGCCTGATAAAGTCGGCCTCTACTATGGAGACGATATTAACAGGAACAAGGAATAGAAATATATTTTGTCTTAATTTTCTATGCTTAGACACTTCTACCCCAGTATGTTTTGTTGCAAAAGATAGTGCATCTCTTTGTGATCAATGACACAAGAGACTTGCACATATAAATTTCAAAACTATTAATATACTAATTTCTCAAAACCTAGTACGTGACGCACCGACTATTAAGTGCATTAAAGAGAGTCCATGTCACGCATGCTAGATGGGCAAGCAGACAAGGGCTACCTTTAAGGGCATTGCCGATAAAGATTCTTCAAGGTGTTTGTATTTACTACACATGGACTTATTCAGTCCAATGCAAGTTCGTAGTTTAGGAGGTAAGTCATATACGCTGGTAATTGTTGATGATCGCTCACGTTTTACTTGGGTGTTATTTCTGAAACGAAAGTCAGATACCTTTACTATATTCACGAATTTTGTCCGGTAAATCCAGAACGAATTAAATTGCTCAGTGGTCAGAATTAGAATTGACCACGGAACAGAATTCGAATCTGGTGTCATGACAGAATTTTGTGGAAGTCTAGGTATCTTTCGTGAGTTTTCCTCCTCGCGTACTGCACAACAAAATAGAGTTACAGAGAGAAGGAACATAACACTCATTAAAGCATGCACTACAATATTGACTGACTCCTCTCTACCAGAGTACTTCTGGACTGAGGCCGTCAATACAGCTTGTCACGTGCAAAACTGAGCGTTGATCAACAAGAATCATCGTAAGACTCCCTATGAGCTACTGAAAGGCAGGAGACCGACTGTGTCCTACTTCAGGATCTTTGGCTGCAAATGCTATGTACTTAATAATGGGAAATATCATTGTACGAAGTTTGGAGAAAAATGCTTTGAAGGTATTTTCGCAGGTTATAGTAGTCATAGTAAGGCTTATAGAATTTTTAATACGAAAACTCTGGTGGTGGGAGAGTCAATTAATATTGTATTTAATGAGACGATCTTACTACATAACAGGTCTTCCAGTGTTTTTATTGAAGATATAGGTTCAAAGCTAAAAGAGTTAAGCTTGGATGAGACAGTTGAAGAAAGTGCTCAAAAATTCATCAAGATCACTCATCCAACCTCAATTGGAGAAGAGGATCACCCAGACGAAGAAGTTATCCAAGTGGAAGAAGTAACTCCAGAAATAGTGGAAGCTCCCGATGCAAGGACTCTAGAGCTCGGACACTTGAGGGATCACCCGGTTAATCAAATCATAGGAGATCCTCATGCTGGTGTAAGAACTCGAAGAGGTACTACTAATGAAAATTTGCATTTGAGTTTTCTCTCGCAGGTTGAACCAAAGAAATTCGAAAAAGCAAACCAAGACGCATCTTGGATAATTGCAATGGAAGAAGAACTAAATCAATTCAAACGCTGTCAAATCTGGAAGACTGTACCAAGACCCAAATGCAAGAATGTAATTGAAAAAAAAGTGGGTCTACAAGAACAAGATGGATGAAGATGGAACCATCATCAAGAACAAAGCTAGACTCGTAGCTAAAGGGTACAGACAGGAAGAAGGGATCGACTTTGATTAGACCTATACTCCAGTGGCAAGACTCGAAGTCATCAGATTGTTCCTCGCATATGCTGCACTTATGGGCTTCATTGTCTATCAAATGAACGTGAAGTCTGTTTTCCTCAAAGGTAATATAAAGGAAGAAGTATATGTGTAACAACCCCCAAGTTTCGTTGATGCTAACCATCCAGACTATGTTTATTTGTTATTTAAAACTTTATAAGGTTTAAAACAAGCTTCACGAGATTGTTATGAAATGTTGTCTAACTTTCTTCTTAAGAACAAGTTCAAAAGGGGAAAGATAGATAAAATATTATTTCTTAAGGAAGTAAAAGACAAGATTTTGCTAGTACAAATCTATGTCGACAACATTATCTTCGGCTCTACTAACGACAACCTTTGTAAGAAGTTTTTCAAACTTATGCAAGAGAAGTTTGAAATGAGCAGTATGGGTGAGCTGAAATATTTCTTAGAACTTCAGGTGAAGCAATCTGAAGATGAAATTTTCATCTCTCAGACGAAGTTCACCAAAGAGTTTGTTAAGAAATTTGGAATGGAGAATGCAACCTCTATAAGGACTCCAATGGGTTCATCTATGTCTCTGTACAAGGACGAGAAAGGAAAACCTTTCGATGAAATCAAGTACAGAAGCATAATTGGATCTTTGCTCTATCTTACTGCAAGCAGGCCTGCAATAATGTTCTCAACATGTGTGTGTGCTAGATATCAGGTGAACTCTAAGGAATCTCACTACTCTGTTGCAAAGCGGATTTTGAGATACGTTAAAGGAACACCCAATCTTGGCTTTTTGTACACAAAAAATAATGATAGAGAACTAATTGGATTTTCATATGCAGACTTTGCAGGTAGCAAAGACGACAGAAAGAGCACTTCCGGGACTTGCCAATTCCTTGGAAGAAGGCTCATATCTTGAAGCAGTAAGAAACAGAACTGTGTTGCAATGTCAACAGCCGAGTCAGAATATATTTCTGCAGGCAGTTGTGCCCAATTTCTCTGGATAAAGAACCAATTTAAAGACTACAACTTGAAGTTCAGGGACATCCCTATGTTTTATGACTCCTCCAACGCTATAGCAATCGCCAATAATCCAATTTCTCATAGTCGATGAAGCATATCGAATTAAGATATCATTTCATTCGAGAGCATGTGGAGAATGGGGCGATCAACCTCCAGTATGTTCACACAGATAGACAAGTTGCAGATATTTTCACGAAGCTGCTGAACGAGAGCAAGTTCTCGCTTTTCAAGACAGAACTTGGTATGCTCGATATGGAGTGCTAAAAAGTTCACAGTTCAAGTCAAGGAAGAAGTCAGCAAACTTTCAGAAAAATTCAGACTCAGACTTATGGATTTTTCGAAAAACTTCTTGGATTTTTCGAAAAACATTTTTGGACATTTCGAAAAATACACTTAGATTTCTCAAAAATTTATGGACTTTTCGAAAAACTTTTATATACCTTTCGAAAAATTTCATCCCTTTCGAAAAATAGTGTTGGTTTTTCGAAAAACTCCTAAACTGTTCGCCGAAATTTTTTTGAGAATTTGAACCGCCATTCAGATACACTTGTCTTTATTTATCAAAATTTCTAATTATATATATAAATAGGTTGTCCATAGAATATCCAAATATCCGAAATTTGAAGAATAGGGCTTTTCGAAGAACGACGATTCATTTCCTCTGGTTCCGTCGTTCTTGCCGAAAAAGCCTTCGCTCCTCTTCAACAGGTGAGAAATCTTTAAATCTCTGTAATCCATGGCTTCTACTACTAAGATAGGGTTCAGCAGTGAGTTTGTTTGCACTGGAATCGCCGAACTCTCCGATGAATTCCGAAACATCATTCTTCTACTTGAATCCGACGGCCTCACTTTCGTTCTTGAGCAACCATGCAAAGTATTCATTCCAAATGTCGAAGAGTTTTCAGTAATGCAAAGATTAAAAGAAGTGGGAAGTTATTGAAAAGCAAGGTCAGGAATTTGAAGATCAAGATCAAGACATCATCCTTAACAGAGTATCTGAAATTGCCCTCAATTGACGAGGAAGATTACTTCGAAGAACCCGACTACTCAAGGGCCACGTCCTTCTGTGGTCTCCCTGAATCCACAAATTTCATTCGACGACCGAACATGAATGCTGAAAGCAAGCTCCTAGCTAATATTCTAGGCAAAGTCCTACTCTGCACAGCTCACTGCATTAGATATATATCCACAGATTTCTTCGACATGATGACAACTGTGATTTGTCACAAGAAATTCCAATGGGGTCAAATGCTCTCTGACAAGATAAAGACAGTATAAAGACACCCAATTATGTCAGGATCATCACCCTATATCTCAATCAAGTACACCCAAAAAACTTTGTCCAAAGGTGTGTCTGTTCATCACCTAAAAAAGTCACACTCATCTCCATAAACAGATGGGAGATCAGAATACCAAGGTCAGGTCAGGCTCCACCAGCCCCAAGAATTATCTTTGATGATGAGGACAGGATCTCATCTCCTCCTCACACTAATACAGCTGGCACATCTGGTGCAGTTGTTGAGGGGGAGCCTGCTCCTTCAGTTCTTGTAAAAGTACAGCAAGCTAAGATACCAGAGACAGAGATTCACACAGATGTTCCTGCAGCTCAGATTCCTAAGAAAGTTGCGGATGTTGATGTACCAGTAGAAGAAGAAGGTCAAGCTCAGTCTGATGATGAGCAGAGCACCCCTGCACATGATGGTGGCTTAGGTATGAATGCTGACTCCTCTAATCATGACACTTTACTGGATAATACTACAGAGGTCATCAACAGCACATCTGGTGCAGTTGTTGAGGGGGAGCCTGCTCCTTCAGTTCTTGTAAAAGTACAGCAAGCTAAGATACCAGAGACAGAGATTCACACAGATGTTCCTGCAGCTCAGATTCCTAAGAAAGTTGCGGATGTTGATGTACCAGTAGAAGAAGAAGGTCAAGCTCAGTCTGATGATGAGCAGAGCACCCCTGCACATGATGGTGGCTTAGGTATGAATGCTGACTCCTCTAATCATGACACTTTACTGGATAATACTACAGAGGTCATCAACAAATGATAGAAGAACTCAATTCAGATAACCTTCTGTTCATCTCTCCTGAGAAAACTACTGCAAAGTCCCCTGAAGCTATCCCTGAAAAGACCCCTGAAGAAAATCCTCCAGAAGAGATACTAGAAGACTCTCAGCGCCAGACACATATTGAGGGGGAGAATGAAGTTGTATTACTGATGAAGAGAGATTATCCCAGAACCCC